>CAOLHI010000241.1:0-600000 GCA_948474755.1 Ctenosaura bakeri | reverse complement strand
GCTAGACAGCCCAGAAGGTGGGAAAGTGAGAGGAGAGCCCAGAAAATGAGGAGAGATCCACAGCCCAGGCCTTGTGTGGTGAGTGTGGCAGTACTGCTTGAGCCCAGGGCCAGGCAGTGCAGCAGAGCTTTGCTTCCAAGCAGCTACAAGAACAGAAAGAAGTCCCTTCACTCTTGTGGCTGCTTCGAAATGAAGCGGCAAGGATCTCAGTGCTCCTTGGGGGGAAAGCACAAAAGAAATACAATTTCCTGCTGACAGGACACTGAGAGAGCAGAGCGAGTAGGTGCTTTCAAAAGAAGTACTTTTTAGAAGCACCTACCCTGTCTACTCGCTTGGTGCTCACTCAGAGGGGAGTATAATTTCTTTCATGTTTTCCCCAAAGCAGCAACAAGAGGTTTATTTTCCAGGCCCTGCTTTGGGGGAAGGGGCAAAAGAAATTATTCTTTAGGTCTGTTTCCTATCCATAACCTTGTTTTAGGAAATTCCAGTTTATGCTACTCTCCTGGCACTTGAAGGATCTTAGCATTCTGTTTCATAGACCATTAACAAGCCTCCTTTCCTTTGCAAAGTCTACTGGAAGAATAATAAATAAGGGTGAGAAACTCAGATATTTGAATAGTCAAATACATATTTAAATATTTAAATCTAAGTTCAAATATTTAAATCTTGAGTTAAGTTTTGGGGGTCTCTGGCAATGAATTATATTTACAGGGGTCCTTGGTAAGAAAAGATTAAGAACCATTGATGTATGGTGATCCTATGCAGGAGAGACCTCAAAGTTGCCCTGTCCTAAATAGCCCTGCTCAGGCCTTGCAGAGGCCTGATTGGGTCTAGCCATCTGTAATGTGCTCTTCCTCTCTTCCCACTGCCATCTACCTTCCTAAGCATTGTTGCTCTTTCTAGTTAGTCAGCTGTTCTCATGATATGTCCAAAGTACAACCATCTCAGTTTCATCATCTTGGCTCCTGGGGAAAGTTCAGGCTTCATTTGTTTGAAGACTCATTTATTTGTCTTTTTAGCAGTTCATGGTATCTGTAGAACTCTTCTGCAGCATCACATTTCATATGAGTTGTTTTTCTTCTCATCAGCTTTCTTCACTGTTCAGCTTTCACAACCATACACAGAAATTGGAAACATGATGCCATGGACACTCCTAACTTTAGTTTTCAATGGTATATTTTCACACTTCAGGATCTTATCCAGTTCCTTCATTGCTGCCCTTCCCAGTCCAGTCTTCTTTTGATATCTTGTCTGCAGTCTCCATTCTGATTAATGACTGTGCCAAGGTACGGAAAATCTCGACCTATTTCATCATTTACTTTCCAAGTTATGTAAATCATCTGTGCTCATTATTTTTGTTTTCTTATTGTTCCGTATAAACCTGCCTTTGCACTTTCTTCAGTAATCCTTCCAAGTCTTTGCTGTTTTCTGTTAGCAGTATGGTGTCATGTCTTAAGTTGTTGGTGTTCTTTTTCATGCCTTCTTCTTGAGAGTCTAATCCTGCTTTACATATCATACATTCAGAATACAAGTTAAACACATAGGGTGATTAAAATGCAGGCTAGCTTGACCCCTTTGCCGATTGGAAATCATTCTGTTTCTCCGTATTCTCTCTTAACAGTAGCCTTTTGCTCTGCATACAGTTACATATGTACAGGACAATCAAAAGTTCTGGCACACTTTTTTCTTTAAGAGCAATCCATATTTTTTTAATTAAAAGTTTTCATGATACATACAAAAAAAAAAAGAAACACCAAGTTACAACAGAACATATACACAAAATGAGAAAACTAATGCTGTATACTATCTACTAAGAACTAAGAACACCCTAAATATATTAAAAAATAAAGTTGTTTTCAGCTTTCAAATGTATCAAGTGCTACTTTTTTTAAAAAAGATACCAATTGTCAAATCCTACAGTCAACACATTATACTCTTTATCTTGCAGAAAGCATATTAGTGGTTCCTAGTCCTTTGCAAAAGTTGCCACTGATTATTCCTTTAATAATATTGTTAGTTTGTTCAACAATGTTACCAACCAGTCTTTTTTCATTGGAATCTCTGTGTTCTTCCATTTCTGTTCATATAGTCACCTCTTGTCCTGTACAGGTTATGCATCAAGACACTCAAATATTGTAGCACACCCATTTCTTTAAGAATGAGCCATAGTTTTTCATGATCTACACATTCAAAGGCTTTGCTATAATCTATTAAGCAGGGGCTGATCTTCTGAAATCCTTTGGTGTGCTCCATTAATCTAATGTATGTTTGCAATATGATCCCTAGCGGCTTTTCCTTTCCTGAACCCAGCTTGGACATCTAGCATTTCTCACTCATATATGGTAAAAATCTTTGTTGTAGAACTGTGAACATCATTTTGCTTGCTTGGGAGATTAATGCAGTGGTCCTGTGGTTAATGTGGTCCCTTGGGGATTGCAATGTTTTCAGTCTGTGAGCCATTGTTTTATTTTCCATATTTGTTGATAGATTTTAGTTAGAACTAGAGGAGATTCTGTCTCTATAGCTTGAAGCAGCCCTATTGGTATGCCATCTATTTCTGGTGATTTATTTCTCCCAGGTTCTCTGAGTTCAGCTTCCACTTCATTTCCTAAAATTGTAGATTCATTTTCAAATGGTTCTTCTTTGAATGAATCTGTTATCTTTTCATTTCTTTTATATGGTTTTTCAGTGTATTGTTTCTATTGTCTTTTTGTTTCTATTGTCTTTTGATTTTTTACTTAGTCATGTAATGATTCCCCTCCTGGTTGTAGAGCATCCCTACTCTTGGTTAAAATTTCCCTTTGATTTCTCAAACCTTGTGGAAGAGGTCTTTTGTTCTTCTTTTGTTGTCATCTACTGCTTCTTTTTGCTGGTTATTATAGTAGGGCTCTTTGTTCCTGTGCACAAATCATTAAACAGTTGCATTCAGGGTTCTGACTCTATTTCTGTCGCCTTTTACTTTTGCTTCTTGTACATCCTTAACTGCTTGAAGGATTCTACTTGTCATCAATTGAGGCTTCTCTTTCTTTTTGGCTGCATTTAATGTCTTTTTGCATTCCTCCCTGACAACATCCCTGGCTTCAGTCCATAATTTTTCTGGTTCCTGGTTAATTAGGCTTAATAGTTCACATCTATTTTTACATTATCTTTGAATTCTACTGGGATGTTCTTCAGGTTATATTTTGACATCATGTTTTGTTTAGTGTTCTTCTTCAGCTATACTCTGGTGTTTTTTTTTTTTATTAACAGTTCATGGTCTGTGCCACAATCTGCTCTTGGATCTTATTTTTGGAGAGAGAATGGAGCGTCTCCATCTTCTGTTTCCTATTATGTAGCCTGTTTGATTTCTGTATTTGCCATCAGGTGATGTCCATGTATATAGTCACTTCTTGGGTTGCTTGAAGAATGTGTTTGTAGTGATCAACTGTTGGCCTTACAAAATTCAATCAGAGTCACTCTTCTGCTTTATTTCTTGGTTCCAGGCTGAATTTTCCTATAATCTTTCATTCTGTTCTGTTACCTGCTTTTGCATTCCAATTGCCTATGATTAACAATGCATCCTCTTTTGGTTTGTGGTCAGTTTTCTCCTGGACTCTGGCATAGAAACTTTTGATTTTTCTTCTTCTTCCTTCTCTGTAGTAGGATCATAAACTTGGATTATGGTTATATTGATGGCTTTTCTGGAAGTCTTATTGATATTATCTGGTCAGACCTTGCATTACATCCGTTGACTACTTTGGCTACATCTTTCCTCACTATTTATACCACATAAAACTAAAGCAGTATGTGGTGCAAAAGTTGTAAAAACCATTAAATAATCAATCAAATTGAATCATTAATTTAAAAATAGTTACAAACGTGTGAAATACATATTATGTATAAAAAGCAGCGCATCCACTACCCATCTTTCTAACCTAACAAAGGCTGAGGACTTATTGAAAAAGTGAAAGAGGTCTTTCTTGCTCAGCACACAGTGAGCCCCTTCCCTCTGGGCAGTGGATATGATATAAGAACGAATTTCACCTCAGCCTCCCCCTTTACTGCAAACCAGGCAACTCTTATCATCTTCCTAGCACAGGAAACTGCTCTGTAGCTCTCATTCCTCCTTGGTCTGTTTGCAGGAGCCCAGCATTTGTCAAGAGAGAGATGAAATAGCTTCACCACTGAGCTGCTTATCTCGAGTCAAGTTAACAGGCCACCCCTGGCTGCTCCAGCCATCGCAGAACAGAACTTTAATCACTTGGCCTTGGCCAAGTAATTAAAAGGGAGCATGCCCGGTGGAAGGGCTCCCGTGGGTACCAGAATACTTGCAGCTTCGAATGCTCTTGCCTGCCTGGCTCACATCGCAGCAGCTGTTTCTGCTGCTGTTCAAACTGGCATGGCTATCAGTTTGGTAAAGGTAAAGAATAAAGCCTGACTTCCTGATGTTGACACTGTGACGGGAGAGACCAAATGAAAGCCTCTGCTGAATGAATAAGTTGTGAGTTCTGGGAAAGAGCTGGTTCAGGTATGAACATGCTCCCTTCTTCATGTAAGAGGAGGCCTGCTGGATCAAACCTGAGACCTCCCTAGTCCAGCATCCCACAGTGACTGACCTGTTGTTCTGTCTGGGAATTTCACCAGCAAGATCTTCCATCTCAGATTTCTCAGTGGAAGATCTGGAGACCTTCACCTGCGTGATGAGAGGCTCCCTGGGGAGCCTGAAGGGCCCACAGCAGCACTCATTCTAACTCTCATACACAAGAGGATCAGTAAAACAGAGGCATGACACTTCTGGTACTGAAGGTGCAGCGGTTGACAGCTCCAACTTCCTTGAATTTATCCAGTCCCTTGAATGTGTCCAATCCCTGTTTAAAGCCATTCCTTTTGGAAGGGACAGTTTTCAACCACATCTTGTAACTTATTTATTCTCCGCCTTGAGAAAATTGATTTGTTAATCTTATACCTGCTTTTATGTAAGGTTCTCTTCAAATGACTGATCAGTGTTACTATGTCAGGTGCTGTTAGGTAAGTCACTGCATCTTGTCTGTTCTTAAAGGGCTGGCACAGTGACTTAAAGAATAAATGTATTTATGTACATTCCCTCCCATCCATCCCCACACCAGACACACTTGAAACTGTTAGTTATATGTAGAGAGGCAGCACGGTGTGATAGTTTGAGCCTTGGATTAGGACTCTGGGAGGCTAGTATTTGGGTCCTTGCTCACCCACAGAAACCCCGCTGGGTTACTTCGGGCAAGTCACAACTCTCTCAACCTAAGAGTGGCAAACCCTCCCTGAAGACATCTGGCCAAGAAAACTGTACAAATTCTGAAAGTCAGAGTTGGTTTGAAGGCACATAAGAACAACAACAACAACCATAACCAAACAACAATTGTTTGTGATCCCTATTTCAACTTTCTGGCAGCCCCAGAATGTTCTATTCAATAAATACTTCAATAAATCAGTCAACACATGCCTATATATGTGTGTGTGTGTGTGTGTGTGTGTGTGTGTATGATTCTTTAGGGATGACTTTTTTTTGCACATTTGTTAAAAAAAAAAGTGCAGAATTTTGTGGTTGTTAATTTCACTTCTCCGTAGAGTCCCTCCCTCCCTTGTTGTTGTTGTGGTGGTGGTTGTTGTGTGCCTTTAAGTCATTTTTGACTTATGGAGACCCTAAAGTGAATCCATCACAGGGTTTTCTTGGCAAGATATGTTTAGAGAAGGGTTGCTTTTGCCTTCTTCTGTGTCTGAGAGGGAGTGACTTGCCCAAGGTCACCCAGTGGGGTTCTGTGGCTGAGCAGGAATTTGAACCCTGGTCTCTAGAGTTGCTGTCCAAAGCTCAAACTACTATACCACACTGACTGTTTTCTTTCTTTTCTTCCTCCTTCCCTCCTTCCTTTCCTTTGAATCTCTAGTCATTATGTTTGTGAAGCTGAGCTTGTAAATATGTGAGTGATAGCTGCAGAAATCTCAGAAGTGGGCCAGGTGAGTTCTCAATAAGATTTCCAAACTGTGCTGGAAGTAGGATGTGGGTTTCTCCTACACTTTGTAAGGTTGGAATAAATGAGTTGAAATAGCAAGGTAGGAAGCAAATTTTGCAAAAGAGCAGGATATTATGCAGATGTGCTAAAGTTGCTTTAGAGAGCTGAGGAAGCAACAGGGAGGAGGAGGAGGAAGGCTGAGGGATTGGCAGTATCCCCCATGGGAGCGTGGGCCATTGCGAATGACTCATAAGTCCAGTTCTAGTTGCTTGCTCTGCACAGAGAAGTGGCATCTGTTCTAATTCTCCTTCTCTGTATGGAGCTTAGAGTGGACACTGCTGGTCAAGGCTATCCAAGATGCTGGTGGTCTCCAAGTGGGTGAGGGTCTCCAGATTGCCCTCAAGTGAAGAGCAAATGGAAATTTTATCCTTGCAAGCCAGAAAGCAGCAAGACTTTGCTTGGAATTAGGGTGTTTGAAGGGCTGTGTGGCACCTGGATTGTTATTTGAGAGATTGTTGTTCCTCTCTCTTCCAGTGTGTGTTGTTCTTAGAAAGCGGTATGTATGAAACTTTGGTCTTTCAGATGTGTTAGGGCTACCATTGCCTACAGTCCCTTACCATTGGCCATTTTGGATGGGATTTGTAGTGTAGTGTTTGAGTCAAAGTCCAAAACATCTGTAGGCCAAAGGTTTCTTGGCCCCATGCCTTAAGCTCTGTTTGAGAATTAAGCTAACCAAGCTCGGACAAGGGGGAACATAAAATGGAGAAGGAAATTCAAAGAGTTTCCAAGGCTTGAATGAAAACATACTTATTTTCTCTCTTAATTGGATCAGTTTCCCTGATGCCTGTGATATTATAAACCTATTATAGCTTCAATCAGCCATACACTTGCAGGAAAGATGAGTGCTGAATGCTTAATGTTTGACCACAAAGGAAAGTGCCAAATGGAAGGTTCGGCAGTGCATGGACTGGGATGCTGCAAGGATCTTGTCTTTGGATGCAACCATCCCTGCATCCTAAGACACGTCAAGCTGGCTTAACATGCCAGTTTAGGTTCTGAAGTCCTGCTTTGTTTAAAGTAGGAATAGGCATCATATAGGATTGCAACTCCCATCATACATTGCCACTGGTTAAAGTGGATGAGGCTGATAGGTCTTGCAGTCTAACACCATCTGAGAAGTCACACATTTTCCAGCTCCAGTTTAAAGTTGAGTGACTCTCAACTGTACTCTCAGATCTTGGTTAGGAAATGGATATGAATCCCCAATCCTTATTCTTGATATTGTGAGAAAACTCTTGTTAATAACACTAGGATTTGTTCCAAAGCTGATGTAGAAGGGTGAGGAGGAGTAGTACATGGACCTGATCCTCCGTTTCAGTTTCCTGAATTGTTTAGGAAGTCAGGATCATTAGATCTGAACCAGTCCACTGAGTTATTGAAGATTTAGACCTAGCAAGTGTGAAAAAGTAGATCATGCAGTCCTTTAAACTTGGCCTATATCCACTTGTTAAAAGAGAGAAGGATGTGTGTTCTTGTGTTATCTAAAACAGTGTCAGTAAACAAAAGGCTTACTAATTTTTCATGTGAGGAAAAAAATAACATCTGCCTGCAAAAAGGGTAGCATATGTCAGGACTAAGTAGCACACACTCTCTCTGGAACTTGGTCCAAGTTGGGATGGGTCTTAATCAACTGAGGTAGCTGGAAGGTAACCAATGTGGTGTGGTAGTCTTGAGTGTTGGGACTGAATCACTGACCAGTCTGGGAAGCCTACAGTCATCCTTCCTCAGGCCATTTCCACCCTATACTGTTATAGTACTATTATTCCACTTTCAATAGTCTGTAGAATTCTGGGGTTTGTAGTTTCCTGAGACCAAAGAGCTCTCTGTCTGAGAATTCTAAATGCCCCTCCCTAAACTGCAAACCCCAGGATTCAATAGGATGTTGAAAGTGGAATAACAGCGCTATAACAGTGTAGTGTGGAAATAGCCTCAGTCTGAGAGGAAGACAATGGTGAAGTACCTATGATAAATCTTGCCAAGAAAAACCTACAGCAGGATGTCCGTATGTCAGAACTACTTGAAGGCACATAACACCAATGGGGAGGGGGTTGGGGAAGCAAACGAGCACTCTTCCCCCATCCATTTTTCCAGGGTAAATTTTACATTTAGCTCTTTACTTGCCTTCTCAAAGGGCCATTTTGCACTACTCTGAGAGTGTAGCACTGAGGCCAAAGAGCTCTCTGGCTAAATTGCAAACCCCAGGATTCCATAGGATGTTGGGCTTGCTGGCTGATGAGTTCTGGAAGTTGTAGCCCAAAAGAGAAATAAATATTCCCAAGTTCTAGGAAGTTGCATCCTTCTGACATCCTCCCAATTCTGTTTCATTGCTCACAGTAGCGGGTTAGATGTTGTGTTTGTCACAGCTGGTTTGGCAGCTGGATATTCATTCCCCACCCTGAGAAAATATGGGTACAGGTTCTTGCTGTTCATACTCATTATTTTTTTTTAACATGATATTCTGCTGTTCTGACTTGAGAATTAGATTGCTAGCAGGGATGGCTAATGATCATATTTAGAACCAGTAGAGATAGAACATTATTAAGCCAATTAAGAAAGTAGTATAAGTAGCGTTAAAGAGCCAATGTAGTGTAGTGGTTTGAATGTTGGACTGTGACCCTGTAGAGCAGGGTCAATTCCCCACTCAGCTGTGGAAGCTCACTGGATGACCTTGGCCACATCACACGCACACTCAACCTCAGAAAACCCTGTGATAGGTTTGCCTTAGAGTTGCCATGAGACAGAAATGACTTGAAGGCACAGAAAAACAACAGGAATAAGCAGCATTGGTGGAAATACAACAATAGCAGCAGCAATACCTAAATTAGCAGTAAGGAATGTGTAGCCCTCAAGAGGTTGTTAGACTGTAGCTTCCATCACCCTGCACTATTGGCTATGCTGGCTCAGACTGATGGGAGTTGCAGCCCTACAATATTCAGAGGCTGCATGATTGCCATCGCTGCCTAATAGGATTATAGTAGTAGCAGATGAGATATCCTAATGGAAAGTCAACCAGTTATTTCCTCTTTCCCAAAGAAGGCAGAGAGAGGAAGGTATGAGGAAGGTTTCCCCAAGGTGAGTGGTGTTGATCACAAGAGCTTGGGTGCTACCAATGAGAAGAATGCTTCCTGTATGGCTGCTACTCATCCCAGCTCATATAGAGGGGCATGGTCCAAATTACCAGTATATGTCAGTGGAATCATTTGATGTCTTTAGTGAAAACTTGATTCATATTAGTCAATTCTGAATACAAATCAGGGATTTCTTTTCCTCCCTGGTGTTCAGCATTATGTTCAGCCATAGCTGACTACACTCTGACCTTGTTAGCTTTTAGTGTTTCAGCAAGATGGATGCAGCATCTGCCTCCCCACTGACTTATCTTCTTGCTATAGAAGCCATGTTCAGTTTCCAAGTATAAAAGGAATATCTTGTCATCCCATCCACTCTGCAAACTGTGTTTGGAACCTGGAGTTTCATCTTCACATGCTCCCTCGTCCGTCCGTCCGTCCGTCCATCCATCCATCCATCCATCCATCCATCCATCTGTCTCTGCTAATGCAGAGATCTTTACTTGTGCCAGGGATAGGTTAAGATAATTGCTGAGGAAGTTACTGTTATTGGACTAGAATACCAGAATCCTTCTGCTGCTCTGGCCATGCTGGCAGGGGGATTCTGGGTGTTCAGCTCCAAAAAACGTATCTTTTCCAAGTTCTAGGTAAAATGTTTGAGCTGTTAATGACACCAAACAACCCTCCCTCCCCAGATGTAATACTCACAGCTCAATCAGGCTGTTTAAGTGACTCAGTCAACTGTGCAATCATTATTTATTTATTTTCCAGCTGATTGGGTTTCATTGCAAATTACTTCTCACAGACAGCATTGGCTGGTCTTGGCAGTAGACTTAGTGGGGTGTAGTCAGTGGAAGCGGACAGACAGCGTCTATCTCGGGGACGTGATGAGAAAATGCACACAGAGCATGGTGCCTGTTGTTGTGATGCAGGCTGAAGGTGAACTCCTTGTTTATAAGGTCAGGATAGCTCCCTTTTTCCCAAGGTGTTTGCTAACCTGGACAGAACTGGGATTTAGATGAGGGGTGACAATTGTGCTGCCCTCCAGACATTATTGGGCTGCACCTCCAAGTATTTCTCACCATTGTATACACTAGCAAGGGCTGATGGGATTTATAATCCAACAAAATGTGGAAGGCCACCTAATTTCTACCCTTGATTTAGGTTCTGTGCCTTCAAGTCCTTTCTGATTTATGATGACTCTAAGTTGAACCTATCATGGGGTTTTCTTGGCAAAATGTGTTCAGAATGGGTTTGCCTTTGCCTTCCTCTGAGGTTGAGAGAGTGTGACTTGCCCGAGGTCACTCAGTGGGTCACTGTGGCCAAACTCTGGTCCCCAGAGTTGTAGTCTGATGCTCAAACCACTATACCACACTAAATCTCATGTTGGATTATAATCACCATCATATCCAGACAATATGGCTGGGTTTGCTGACTGGGAAAGAAGGGAGTGGTAGTCCAACACAGCTGGAGCATGCCAGTTTCAGGATGGCTGGCATAACCCATGGCGTTCTCATGTATTTTCCTCCATGATCTGAATGGATGGCCAGATCGCAACCTATACTGAAGCTCAGTTTGCATGAGGCCGGTATTAGTGGATAAATCAAAAACAGGCTTGGAGCAAGCAAGCAAGCATGGAGTCAGATTTGGGAATCCAGATAAGAGTCTAAGAAGAGTACAGTGGGATGAAGCCAAAGAATCCTTTAGGCTTGTACCTTTCAACTTTTGATTCTTTAGGAGTTTTTGACTTTTAACTCCCAGAAGCTATAGCCAGCATGGCCAGTGGCCAAGAATTCTTGAAGTCCAAAATTTCTGGATGTCCTGGGCTTGGCAGCTCACCAAGGCTCCTCTGATGCCCAACAAGCTGATAACAGCAGCACTGTAAAACAGCCTCAGTGCTGAAGTAAATTCTCTGAATAACACAACAACAGTCCAGAAAGAGAATAATCCAAAGGCCAAACCAACAATCCGAGCGAAGTGTCTAGGTCCAAGGTTCAAAGCACATAGGTAAAGGAAGCAAGCCTCACCTACAGCTGCAACCACCAGTGGCATCAGTAGATTCCAGCAACCTTCTGTTTTGAGGCCTCTAATTATATAGCCTATGCCTCCAGGCCAGCTGTGACCTAATTAACAAGCCCTTCCCATAATAAGCACTGCCAGAGGCCTGGACTTTCCTTTTGTTTCTGGAACTGGCTGCCATAAGTACTGCCTTTTTATGTTTCTGGGGTCTGGCTGCTGGGAAGGGACCTGTCTGGGACCTGGTGCAAAGGCATGATACTGAAGAACCAACAGCTGAGAATTCATAATCTAGGACAGTGGTCTTCAACATGGGTTGGAGCTCACTTGGGACTCCCAGCCTTTCTGTCTCACACGACAGAGGTCCTACTTCCTAGTGACCTCATTACTGATCCCTCAGGAAACTGTATTCAGGCAAGCTGCCTTTCAGTGTGCAGATTGTATGATTTTGCATTCCTCAATTAGAGCTGTTGATAGACACATTCCTTCATGAAATTGGACTCCCTGCTTTTAAAAAAGCCACAATATTTTTGTGGCAACAGATCCCATAAGTTCTGTATAGGAGATCTGAAGATTTATGGTAAATATTGCATATTTGTGAGAAGAGATTCACCAAAGGGTTTGATGGATCCTAGAATTTCAGCCTGAAATGAGGATAATTGGCCATGACGATGATAAGAATAAGGAGATTTGAGCTGAAGGGTAGGAAGGAAGGCAAGTCAAGAGTATCCAGCCTCCACAGTCTACCAGACTTCATGAGATCACTCACTTTCCTCTAGCTCTGTTAATGTGGAATAACCCATATTTGGAGATGTGAAGGCCAAGGGGGGGGGATATTTTTTTCTCCTAATGGGAAAAAAAAGGAGTTTTTAGGGAACACAACAACAAAACAAGAAATCTAAAAGCTCAGATGAAATATTTTCTCTTCTGGAATGAGTAGAATAGGTTTTAAGGTGAGGCTTTCCCTACTCTAAGAGCCAGAAGCTGCTTAGAGTAAAGATGTGTAGGTAAGCGAATCTGCAGATTTAGAGAATGATAATTGATGTGCTTATTGTAGACATATACAACAGTCAGATTCCAAGTGTTTTTCTGTACCTAGCAGATGCTGCCATCTTCATTAAACGATCATATATGGTGGCCATCATTGTTAGCAATGGCCATATACTATGGTGAGTCTGGTATTTTCAATGATGAATTAAAGTTTATATCCAAAATATGCTGTTAACCTAGTCCTAAAGACCTAAAGACTATGTCCATTTCTGCACTACACTCTTATAGCGTGAGCCAGCCGGCCCCTCCCTAAACTGCAACCTCCAGGATTCCATAGGATGTTGAAAGTGGAATAGTTACACTATAAGAGTGTAGTGCGGAAATGGCCTGTGAATACATGAGACTGTTTCTGTGCAAATAATACACTTTATTTTGTTTATTTCTGATATTTTGGTTTCTGTTTCCATCATCTTTCTTACTACTCAGATGGCAAAAAATGAAGCTCATAGGTATCAAAGGGTATAGCACTGCAGTTCTCTCTTTAGTGATGAATAGATTTACAATGTTCCTGTATAAAATGAAGCCTTTTATATTTTTAAATTTGATAAAGGTAATAAACAGTATAATTTTATATGTGTTACGAATGAAGCCTTTTGTATCACTGAAGCAGTAAATTAAAATTAGGTTTGAGATGATAGTGAGTAATGCATATGTTTGAATCTCACCCCATATGTCTATTTTTTTTTTTTAGAAAAATAACAGTGAAAATCCTTGCTTTTCTCATGGGTTGAAAAGTTCCAGAAATTTCACAACTCTGGATGAAGCACCTCCCCTCTCATAAATCTGCCCTTCATGTGAGCTTAACATTTAAAGGAACTTTTCTTCCCCTGTAACTCTAGGGCAGAGCTTTCCAAATTTTTCATGTTGGTGACACACTTTTTAGACACACATCATTTCATGACACAGTAATGTCAGTTTTACTAGCAAAGTGGAGGTTAAACGAACCCCTTATAAGAGATACAGACACATACATAGAATCATAGAGTTGGAAGAGACCTCAGGGGCCATCGAGTCCAACCCCCTGCTATGCAGGAACACCCATCAAAGCACTCCCAACAGATGACCATCCAGCCTCTGCTTAAAACCCTCCAAAGAAGGAGACTCCACTTCACTCCGAGGCAGCACATTCCACTGCCGGACAGCTCTGACCGTCAAGAAGTTCTTCCTGAGGTTCAAGTGGAATCTCTTTTCCTATAACTTGAATCCATTGTTCCTTGTCCTAGTCTCTGGAGCGGTAGAGAACAAGCCTGCTCCCTCTTCAACATGACATCCCTTCAAATATTTAAACATGGCTATCATGTCCCGTCTTAACCTTCTCTTCTGCAGACTAAACATACCCAGCTCCCTAAGCCGTTCTTCATAGGGCATGGCTTCCAGACCCTTCACCATTTTGGTCGCCCTCCTCTGGACATGTTCCAGCTTGTCGACCTCCTTCTTGAATTGAGGTGCCCAGAACTGGACACAGTATTCCAAATGAGGCCTAACCAATGCAGAATAGAGTGGCATCATTACCTCCTTCGATCTAGACACAATACTCTTATTGATACAACCAAGAATCGCATTGGCGTTCTTGCCTGCCACATCACACAGTTGAATCATGTTCAGCTTGTGATCTCCCAAGACTCCTAGATCCCTTTCACACGTACTACTATCCAGCCATGTGTCCCCCCATCCTGTATTTATGCCTTCTATTTTTTCTGCCTAAGTGCAGGAAAACATTTATATTTATGTCTGTTGAAATTCATTTTGTTAGCTTTGCCCCAGCTCTCCAATCTGTCAAGGTCGTTTTGAAATTTGATCCTATCCTCTGGTGTATTAGCAACCCCTCCCAATTTGGTATCATCTGCAGATTTGATCAGTATGCCCTCAACTCCTTCATCCAAGTCATTGATGAAGATGTTGAATAGCACTGGGCCCAGGACAGAACCCTGTGGCACCCCACTAGTCACTTCTCTCCAGGATGGAAAGCAGCCATTGGTGAGCATCCTTTGGGTTTGCTTGGTCAACCAATTACAAATCCACCTAACAGTAGCCCTCATTTTACTAGCTTTGTTGCAAGAATGTCATCGGAAACTTTATCAAAGGCGTTACTGAAGTCAAGATATGCTACATCCCTTCATCTATCAAGCCTGTAACCCTATCATAAAAAGAGATAAGATTAGTCTGGCATGACTTATTTCTGAGAAATCCATGCTGGCTTTTAGTGATTACAGCATTGCTTTCTAAGTAATTACAAACTGACTGTTTAATGATCTGCTCTAGTATCTTTCCTGGAATTGATGTCAGGCTGACCGGGTGATAATTATTAGGGTCCTCTTTTTTCCCCTTCTTGAAGATGGGGAAAACATTTGCCCTTCTACAGTCTGCTGGGACTTCTCCTGTTCTCCAAGAGTTCTGAAAGATTATTGCAAGTGGTTCAGAAATGACTTCTGTCAGCTCTTTTAATATCTTTGGATGTAATTCATCTGGCCCTGGGGACTTGAATTCATCTAGTTTAGCCAGATATTCCTGTACTACTTTTCTACTTAGTCTGTGCTGCATTCCCCCTCTTCCTCACCTGCTCCCCATGCCCCAAGTTGGGTACTTCTATCCTTCTGGGAAAAAACTGGGGCAAAGAAGGTATTGAGTAGTTCTGCCTTCTCTCTTCCCCCGTTATTAATTGGTCACCTTCTTCATGCAGTGATCCTATCATTTCCTTGTTTTTCCTTTTGCTGTGGACATATCTAAAAAAGCCCTTTTTATTGTTTTTGATGTCTCTGGCAAGCCTGAGTTCATTCTGTGCTTTAGGTTTTCTGACCGTCTCCCTACATCTTCTGGCTATTTGTTTGAATTCTCCTTTGGTGGTTTCACCATTTTGCCATCTCCTGTACATGTTTCGTTTAACACTTAGCTCAGCTGAGAGTTCTTCAGTCAACCATTCTGGTTTCTTTAGACACCTGCCATTTTTCCTCCTTATTGGCATAGTTTTCAATTGTGCCTTCAGTATCTTACTTTTACGAAACTCCCATCCGTCATGAACTCCTTTCTCTTTTAGTATTCTTGACCACGGGATTTTAGCAAGTAACTCCCTAAGTTTAGAGAAATCAGCTTTCTTAAAGTTTAGGATGTGTGTCTGATTACACTTGGCTTCTCCTTGTCACTGAATGACAAACTCCAAAAGAGCATGGTCACTTCCTGCTAAGGATCCCACCACCTCCACCTCATCAACTAGGTCATCCCTATTGGTCAGGATCAGATCTAAAATAGCCGATCTGCTTGTCACCTCTTCCACCTTCTGGACTATGAAATTGTCTGCAAGGCAAGCGAGGAACCTGTTGGACCTTGCAGTCTTGGAAGAGTTTGACTGCCAACATATGTCAGGACAGTTGAAATCCCCCATTACTACTGCATCTTTCCTTTCCGAACGTATGGTCATCTGCTCCAGGAAGACCTCATCCAAGTCCTCAGTCTGGCCCAGAGGCCTGGAGCAAACCCCCATGATCACATCCCTATTGTTTCTTGCTCCCTTAATTCTTACCCAGATGCTCTCAACTTGGCTTCTCAGATTTAAGTCCTGGATCTCTTCATAAGTGAAAACATCCTTGACATATAAGGCTACTCCTCCTCCTTTCTTGTTTGGTCTATTTCTGTGAAATAGGTTATACCCCCTATTCCTACATTCCAGTCATGAGATTCATCCCACCAGGTTTCAGTGATGCCTATTAAATCGTATTTATTTTGTTGTACCAAGAATTGGAGTTCATCTTGCATATTCCCCATGCTCTGTGCATTAGTGTAGAGACACTTGAGATGATGTGCCCTTTGTGGAATGCCTGTACTAAAGTTACTTTCCTTCTCGCTGTTGGTCTCTAGTTCTACTTGGCCTGCCCTATCTGTATCATTTGGGCTATTTTTCACAGTACTCGCTGAATCCTTGCCCAGAATAATACTGTCACCCTCCTCAGTCAAACTCAGTTTAAAGACCTCCTGATCCGTTTTGTGAAACTGTTAGGAAAAATGTTCTGGCCGATGGTTGTAAGGTGCAGGCCATCCCTTGCCAGAAGACCATCTTCGTAGAAATGGAGGCCATGATCCAAAAATCTAAATTGCTCCTGCTGGCACCATCTTCGGAGCCAGTTGTTGATCTTCACTATTCTTCTTTCCCTTCATGGGCCATATCCTTCCACCAGGAGAAGAGATGAAATGACAACCTGCCCACGAAGGTCCTTCAGCTTCCTACCCATAAACTTGTAATCCTTCATGATGCAGTGAAAGCTGCACCTCGCCATATCATTGGTTCTGACGTGAATCAAAAGGAGGGGTTTATGGTCAGTGGGCTTGACCAGTCTGGTTAACCTCTCTGTTATTTCATTGATTTTGGCCCCAGGGAGATAGCACACCTCACGATTGATTCTATCTGGGTTGCAAATGATCGGTTCTGTTCCTCTCAGCAAAGAGTCCCCAACCACTAGAACTCATCTCTTCTGAGGCTTGTCTGGGGTTACTCGACGAGCAGATTCTCTCATGGCCACTTGAACTTTCAGTTTGTGCTGAGAGTGTTGGTGCTGATGCTGTTGAATGCTGTTCTGCTGGTATTGGGGTTCCTGTTGTTGATGTTGGATTTCCTCCGGATGACCTTCCATTACCTCTTCCTGTTGTTCCACTTTGTCATTAATAAAGTCAAGAACTTGGAAGCAATTCTGTAGCTTGAGAGTCTCCATATGACACCTTGGCTTTCTACTCCTGTGTGTCACATTCCTCCAAGCTTCCATCTCCCTGTTTCATAAACCGGCTTCTTTGTCCACTAGCTCCTCCGTGCATTCCATTTTCAAAAAGGTCTTGTCAGCCCTATCCAAGAACTCCTCTCCCTGCCTAATAATGTGAAGATTTGAAACGCGTGCCTCCAGCTGTTGAACCTTCTCCTCTTAGAGAGCGACCAATTGTAAATACGTAAATTGTAATAACAAAATGTATGGGGGCAAACCATATCTCATGAAACCCTTTCATATGTTTTAAAAAATATATGATTTATAAATAATATACATTTCCAAGATTGTAGACACGCCTACACGCTTCAGCCGATACACTTGCATGTTGCGGCACACCGTTTGGAAAGCCCTGCTGTAGGGGAAATTAGAAGACTGGGCCTGGTGAATCAAGGATCCAACTTTATTAAGGGAAAGAAATGCATGACAGACCAGAATCTGAAGAGAATGGGAGCCCTGAGTTTGTACATTCTAATATAGTTTGCCAAGGTTCCCAAGTCACTACTTCAAAGTGCACATGCTGGAAAAATTCCTTCAAGCTAACAAACTTGATTGAACTTTTGGCTCTATCCTAGTCAGTTGGTCATGTGCAGTCTCCTTTAAGGTAAGCAACTTTTTTCTAGTGCTGGGTTAGTTCATGTGAAGCCATGTTAATTTCCCCTTCATCCTCCTTGCTGCCTTTCCATGGAAGGCAAATGCCTTTGTCCAGAGGCAGGCTTCTGGCAGTCCGGCTGAATGGCTCTGAAAGGAGCTTTTCATCCAGGCGACTGCTGCCCTTTCTTCCTCTTTTATTGGTTTAAATGCTTTTGAAGTTGCTTGTGTTAATTAATCTGGTTTTAAATGGTGCTGTTTTATCCATTTGATTGCTAACTACAATGACTGCCATTTGTTGTGGGGAAAGGCATGGAATAAATCAAATATTTTAAGTCTTGTATATTGCAAGATGTCTTGAGTCTTTTGTAGAAAATTTGTTTAAAAATATAAGTAAGAAGAACAAGAACAGTCATGGTGGATGATGCCATTGTATAGATGGCAAAGGATGTTGTTTAGTTACTAACCTGAGTCTCGGATGCTATTCTCAGTTATCTTCCTTAGAAAAGAGTTGTTTTTTTGTTTGTTTTTATCTATACCAGCCAGATCTCTCAAACCAGCATGGCCAATGCCCATGCTGCTTAGTGAATCCTGGGAACTATAACCAGGCAAGTTACAGTTGCCAAGCTGTTATCCTTCCCTGTTCAGCCCTGTGTGAAGCATTCAGGAGCATTCCAGGGAGTTGGTACAGTCATTGCTGCCACATGCTTTGCCAGATGCTGTTCTGTCTGTTTCTTCTCCTTGGTTATGCCGGAGTGCCATCTTGGCATCTGTGGATAATGAGTGAGGAGTAAGATTGGCATTTCTGTGAGAAACTGCTTCCCCATGACCTTGGCTAGCACAATACTAACCTGCCTCGATTACATTGGTATTTAACACATGCTGTGCTTTTGCCAAATGTTGTAAATACCATTGGAATTTTTTGTCTTTTAGTGTGGAAGAAGCCAATACTTTTAAGGTTTAATGATGTGGCAGCTAATAAATTGGATTTTTTACAACTGTATCTATTCTAACTATGCAGACAAGTTTCTTAAGTAGTGCCACATTGAGAATGACTTCTTCTTGCAGTACAGGAATGGGAGAACCTTAGTTGGTCCAAGGACCAAATCCCAGTGTGGAAAAGGTATCAGTGGCCATGTTCTGGTTGTGTGTGGAGCTAAGATGATGTCTGGGCCAAAACAAAGTCGCCAAGGCTAAATATGTTTCTTATGAGTTGTGACATTTTGCCAGCTAAGCATCCAAAGTAGAACTTCTATACATGTCTCCTTAGGAAGGTGTCACAGTGTCACCACGGCAAAGCACAATTCAGTTTCATGCATGGGTTTCCTGGTCTACAAAGCATTGGCTCAGTTCCATACCACTTTAACCATCTTTACATGTCACTAAACTAACTCACTCACTCTCTCCCCTTGACACAGATGACAAATATATTCTTTTTTCTTACTGCTATGAAATCATTCTGAGCACAGAGCAAGTAGTTTTAATTGGAACTGCACATGATGGGAACAAATAATGCAAATACGGGAGGGCAGGGTCTTGTAACAGTCTCGCCTTCTGCTCTTGAGTAGGAGAGGGGACTTCTGAAGATCATCTAGCTGCCACCACCTATTAATTTAACCCAAGTGACTCTGTAACTTAGTGAGAAGTTACTGGGGAACTCAACTTGCACTTTCTCCATCCCTGACTCTGCAGAGACTTTGCCTTTCCCCTCCCTGTGGGAGATGAGAATCCTATAGATGTGCACGCATAAACACTGAACAAGGCATATGAAAACAGCATAGGGAAGAAGAGGTCTTTAGAAAGTAAGGCTTTTATTCTAAGCAAGCAATCTACACTGGCAAATGAGTATCTTATACATGAAGTTACTTTCTTCAGCTGTTACTTAGGAATGGTTGCAAAGTTATAAACACAGTCTAAATCATAATCAGCGAAGGTTAAAAAGAAAATAAGCCCTAACACAACTAGCTACACATTCCTATTCTGTTCATAGTACAGACGTAGTTCTGATTCTGGGTGCTGGTGGGAGGCTGGACTCGCTTGGTGCTGCCTATGACCAAGCTTCCTAGGTGAGGCAAACAGCACCCCTACACCTCTCCATCAGTCTCTTTGTCTCTCTCTGTGCCTCATGGCACCCAGAGGTTTCATAACCTCTTATTTGGAAGCATCTTGAAGCTTCCACACACCTCTTTTGCTAATGTAAATTGTCTTCCTCATTGGGCAATTCTCTCTCATGATCTCTGTTACTTCTTTGTGATGCTGCTCCCAATGAATGTAACATAAACTCTCATTAACTCTATGTTTATCTGGAGTGGACATGATATCCCCAGCTGTGTTGCTCAGATAATGTGAGAGCCCGTTATTATCACAGGTCTCAGTCACAAAAACAAAACAACAACAGTAAAAGACCATCACGACCACATAGACAAAACTGTTACGGAATATAATAAGAATTATGTTCACAGTTTATATGACTGACAAATAACTAGAAATATATATTGAACTGGATAAAATGTCACAATGTACCTCCAGTAAGGAAACATATCTGAAAAATAGGGCTTTTCCTCACTACACTGTTACAGTGCTATTATTCCACGTTCAACATCCTGTGGAATTCTGGGTTTGTAGTTTACTGAGAATTCTAAAGGCCCCTCCCTAAACTGCAAACCCCAGGACTCCACAGGATGTTGAACGTGGAATAATAACACTGCAACAGTGTAGTGTGGAAAGGCCCATAGCCAAGGATAAGATTACATATATAACAGGGAAATATCAGTACTGGTACAAAGTCATACCAGAAGCTGCCTAAAGAAATGGTGTAACAAAGAAGATAATTACAAAATAGTATTTTTTAAACACTATATACATCTTCAAAGTCAAGTCAAAGCCTTTTAAAGATGAACAGACTCCAGCCAGGGTTGTTGTTTTTTTATTTGTTTGCACGTTGAGAACCAAGCCCATAGCTAAAGTGATGGAGGAGCCATTTTTAAAGTGTGTTGCTCCATACCAGAGAGGCTCTTGTGATAGCCCTGAGAAGCACAGGGCTGTTCCTGACCTCAGTTTGGGTTGGTTTTGTTTTTGCATGTTTATCACTTGATTCAGCAGGGTTTGATGATAGTTGGCTTTGGGAGAACACTGTGTGAGAAGTGGCAGTGGGTAATCCAAGTTTTACCTATGACTTTCTGATCTCTGATGGACTCCTGTGTACCTTGAAGTTGTTCACTGATGTTACTGTTAACAAATGATGAAGGAGCATGTACGAAGTTGCTCTTAAAATATGATTAAATGGCCTCTGGCTCTTCAGAAGTTTTGGCCTACAACTTTCTAATCAGCAACCTTGGCCAAACTGTCTGGAATCAGTAAGAGTTGTAGGCAAAAAACAACAACTGGGAGCTATCAGGTGGAACCCAAGGTGGTAGATTGCGTCCATGTTAATGGAGTGGTAAATCTGCTCTGGATTTTAAAAGAGGGAACTTTAAAGAAGCTATCCAAGGTGCTGAACTTATTTTGGGGATAGGGGATAGGGATGAACTTTTTGGATTGCTTTAAGTGCAAACAGAAATCTGGAGCAGATTCACTGCGCACTGACATGGGGACCACAATAGCAGCTATAGGGTTGCCCACCCTGAGCCTAAAGGATTTTACAAGCTGTGAGCACAAGCAGCAACATGATGGGCATGTCACATCTATTGACATGGAAGTAAACTTAAGTGACAGTGAACTTGAGCAGAAGAGGCAAGCTAATGAGCAGTGGTGGCAGCAGGAAGTGGGCATTTTGTCCACCTGTCTGCATGCATGCATTTGAGTCATTTCCATAGATTGAGGGAGGTAATGGTACCACTCTATCCTGCATTGGTTAGGCCTCGTTTGGAATACCGTGTCCAGTTCTGAGCACCTTAATTCAAGAAGGAGGTCGACAAGCTGGAACGTGTCCAGAGGAGGGCGACCAAAATGGTGAAGGGTCTGGAAGCCATGCCCTATGAGGAACAGCTGGGTATATTTAGTCTGCAGAAGAGAAGGTTAAGAGGGGACATGATAGCCATGTTTAAATATTTGAAGGGATGGCTTGTTGAGGAGGGAGCGGGCTTGTTCTGTGCCACTCCAGAGACTAGGACAAGGAGCAATGGATTCAAGCTGCAGGAAAGGAGATTCCACTTGAACCTCAGGAAGAACTTCCTGATGGTCAGAGCTGTCCGGCAGTGGAATATGCTGCCTTGGAATGTGGTAGAGTCTCCTCCTTTGGAGGTTTTGAAGTAGAGGCTGGATGGCCATCTGTTGGGAGTGCTTTGATGGGTGTTCCTGCATAGCAGGGGGTTGGACTTGATGACCCCTGGGGTCCCTTCCAACTCTATGATTCTATGATTTTCAGCATAAGGCTGCCTGAAGACAAACCTATCATGGGGTTTCTTAGCAAGACTTGTTCAGATTTGTTTGCACCATTACCCTCCTGTAAGGGTAAGAGAATGTGACCTCCAAAAGGTCACCAAAAGGCTTTCCATGGCCAAGCAGGGATTTGAACCCTGGTCTCCCAGAGTCCTAGTGCAGTATTCTAACCACTATACTACATGGGATTGAACCCCCCCCCCAAAAAGAGAACAAGAGTCAGCACTGCAGAAACTGCTGGCCACTCACAGAAGTACAACAACTAATGTCTTACCTGGCAAACTTAGGGGTAGGTTAGACTAAATGTCTGAATGAATGTTGCTTAAAAGAAAGGCAGAATGCTCTCCCAAACAACTCCCCCGCCCCCTGTTCCTCTTGTTTCTGATTAACATGGAGGAGAATCAAAATAAAACGATGTGGCAATATTGAATGCCCAGGATGCAAAGCATCAGGAAAAAAAAATGATTATGTCCAGTTTCATCAGCTTTTGCCAGCACCCACGCTGTTCTTTAAAATCCATTGCAATTATACAGAGAGTGGAGTGGGGACATATTTGATGGCATGCCAGGGTTGGGGGAGGAGATCAATACAGAGTGTGAAGGGTAAGCATGCTCAGCTCTCCAAGGTCACTTTTTGTGGTCTGTGCTATGTATAGAATCCTGTGCAAACTGCAGAGGGAGCACTCTGCTTAAATACCACAGTATGGAAAACTTGCTTTGGGACTGCATCTCCTAGGAATCCCTCAGCCAGCAATGGGCATGCTCACTGGGGGGGGGGGTTGTGGGAGTGTGGGAGATGTAATAACAAAACACTATTTTCTAGAGCTCTGGCAAATACACCAAACATTTGGGGGATGGGGGAGGAGCTCATTCCATTGAACCCCTAAAGGAGGGCTGGAAGAACATGGCAGCTCTCCAGATATTGTTGGAGTACCCATGGTCTGAATATTGGACCTTTTTCTAATTTTTTCTGATTGTCAGAGCCAGCATGATGTGGTGGTGTGAGTGTTGGTCTACAGCCCTGGAGACCAGGATTCAGTTTTCTGGTCAGCCATGGAAGCCCACTGGGTGACCTTGGGTATGTCACACATTCTCAGCCCCAGAAAACCCTGTGACAGATTCACCTTAAGGTTGGCATAAATCAGGAACAACTTGAAGGGACACAACAGCAAAAACAAACCTATCAGTTTTTGTTCTCTTACTTTGCTTGGCGACCTAAGAAGCCATGTTGGGAGTTTCAGTCATGCATTCTCCAGCAGTACCCACCCTCTCAGATACCTGTAATGTTGCCACTTCCCTTCAGTCAGAGGTCTGGTGAAAATAGGTCTGTCCATTTCACCTTGTTTGGGAATCTAAGTTGATGAAAAGGATCTGGCAGGTGTGATGCCCCATTTAGGGTCAGCTTCAAGCCATTTTGATACCCAAGAGAGAAATCTCCTCAGTGACACCTTCCTGACAGCAATGATTCTCAACTTTGGGTCCCCAAATCATTTTAGATTACAACTCCAAGCATCCCTGGCCACTGGCCATGGTGGCTGGGGCTGATGTTGGGTTGTAATCCCACACAATCTAGGGAACCAGGATTGAGAACATCTACATCTACACTGTTGTAATAAAGCCAGAGCTCTCAGAATCAAAACCTTTATACTTTTCATTTAGCAGGGAGAGTGACATAAGCTGACATCCATGTCAGGCTTCCTGTTCTCCTCTGAGTTTAGCTGCAGTCATCACCATAGCTGGGATGAAAATGGATTTTCCCAGCAACACTATATTGCGAGCTGTACTTGTCGTAAGGCAAGGTATTTTGGGTGGCTTGGTCTTCAGTGGGCAATTAAGATCTATTAACTTTACAAAAAACACACATTTGGTAGAACTGAAAAGACTTTTACAAGTGTTTGGTCGATATGAATTTACAGAGTTGCCTGCATTTTTGGACTCTCCTCATGGCCGTGGAGATTGTTGTGAATGAATATCTACAGTGTAAAAGTTACCACACTGAACCACTGATTATCTGTGAAGTACTTCTCCTGCACAGCGCTGGAATGAAATGAAGGGGCTGAATAAGACCACTGCTGTGTTCTTGAAAGCTCCTGTTTCTTCAGTCGAGCTTGAGTTAAAGTAAGTCCTGATGGAGTGTGCCCTGTAGGTCAGATCTATCTGGCTGTCATTTTGCTGACATTAATGGCATCTTAAATCCATCACCTGAGCAGTCAACCCAACTTTGTTGTGTGTATAGGCTGCCTCTGGCCCCTGCTACTGATATCTTAAAATATGCCTTTGACTATATCAGTTTTATATTGAAAATGTTTTGCTTTCTGCAATTTGGCTGTTGTGTCATGTAAGGAAATTATCTTCTTTCTTAGACCAGTGATGGTAAATTTGTGGTCCTCCAGATGTTATCTCATCATCCCTTACCATTATTCCTTACAATGGCTAAGGTTGCTGGGAGTTGCAGTTCAGCAACATCTGGAGGCACCAAATGTTTCCACAGTTTTCTATAGCTTGCTTGCTATAACTCCTTCCTTAATGGGTGCCAGTGATCAGTAGACATTCTTGGACTTGGGAATGTGGGTTAAACAGGCTCCCTCTCTAGCACAGGGCTGGAAACAGTTTAGAAAGTGGCAGTGGAAAGCAGAACATCAGGGAAGACTGATCTTCTGCAGCTGGCCAACTGGAATCAACCTCTGAGGAATCCAGTGGTATTTTAAAGGTGCTACTCCCCTCCGACTGGATCTTGATGTGCCTCTCCCATTAGTCTTTTATATTTCTCTGGAAATCAGCCACCACACAGTTGTAATATCCTTCCTTCTTCTCTGACTCCAGATCACATCAGATCAACCCCAAGAAATATGGACACTGATTGAGAGTAGTGGGAATTATAATCCTTTACCATCTGAGGAGTGGGCAGGCACAGGTTCCCAGTTCTTTTCACACAGAAAAAGATCTTAAAGACTGTTGTTCTGTACTGAAGCCATTGGTAGTCCAGTAACCACTTCTTGAGCATGAGATTTGAGCAAAGATTTGTGTGTAACTCAGGTGTAACTCCCACTGGGAGAAAGGAGCCTGTCTGGTCCTAGAATAGAAATGCAGGAGGAGATTTCAAACTACCCTAATGGCATGAAGGGTTCTCCCCAGAGTCTGAGCTTGGGTGTCTGTGCTGAGTTGCCATTCCGATGCCCCAGTCAACCTATACCTGTAGAAAGTAAGTGTGTCATACTGAATCATGCATGTGACTTTGGCATTCACCTTGGTTTCTGCTGTGTGATGCTATCAGCTCCCAGTTGGGCCTCAGATGCGGTGAACTAAATGGCCCTGCAAGTTTGTTGCACGCGACTGACAATTCTGATTAGTGCTAATATGGAGGAGCTGTTCCAGTGAGCTGTAGACCGGAGAAGCTGGCAGGAAGCTGCCTTTGGAAAAAAATGCTCCTTATTTTCTAATAATCTCCTCATTAGGTCTGAAATCTCCCTATGTGGCAGCATTGATGATGAGATACAGGATGTGTCTGCCAGACAGTTTGGATTAAAGGAAAACATTTCTCAGTGGTTCCCTTCTAGGTCAGGGGTCGAATAATTGGTGACTGTCTAAAGGTTGTTGGATGCCATCTCCCAGTGGCCCCCTCTAGTAGTCAGGGATGATGGGAACTGTAGTCCCAACCACATCTGCAGTGCCACACATTTTCTAGATCAAAGCACTCTAGCAAGTACCCCCAAAACAAAGAGCTTTGTTGTCCTGTCTTTCTCTCTAGAAAGCCCAGGAACATGTGAACAGTGTGAGGGGGAAAAAAGTATATCTCAAGTTTTCCCCTTTTGAGAAAAAACAAGAAGACTGGATCTGTTAGGAAACAGCCTCCTTCAGCAGAGTTTAGCAGAAGTAATGTGTTTTAATCTTCCATATCTCCCTGGCTGACTAAACGAAAAGACCGACTTAAGACTGACTTGATGAAAAAAAGGAAACAGGTAGTAGCATCAAGTTACAAACTAAAGAACTGTACTGAATGCACATACAGTTGAGGTACCTACATCTTAACTAACGGAAAGAATAGCTAAAAGGAAGATTTTTGCATCTTATTGGAAGATGGAAGGAAAAAAAAAACCCAGAATAAAAGAGGAAGTAAATAGAGAACAGGGATTTTTTTATATGTCCGAAGACCCTAGAAGTTTCTTGGGCCACATGGTCTGGTTGCTTAGATACACAGAGTATTTATGAACATGCATTGCAACAGACAGAAGAGCAAACAGAGAAACCTAAACTAAAGAACTCAGAATGGGCGTTCTGGGTGCCCTGTCCTATCTAAAATCCCTAATTTCTCTAAAACCAATGCAAGGGGAGGATGAGAGAGAATATTTGATTTCCTGCATATCCAAACATTCCACGTAGGTGGAAAGATAATATGTCAAGATGAAGAATCCTAGCCTAGTTTTTTTTTTACCCTTGATATACTAAAAATGTTTCAGATTTTTGGTGGGAGGCACTTTTAGATGCAGCATAAAAACATGTAGCTCCATCTGCAGTCTGTAATAGTAATCTCAAGAAGGGCTGAACTACATGATATGATGATGTGAAACTGAATTTAGCTGAGAGTAGGATTTTCTGGCCCAAATATCCTAAAGGCACTAGATCCTGTCTGATTTGGAAGCTTAGCAGGATCAGCTCTGGTGAGGGACTGCCAAAGAATACAGGGTGCTGTAGGCTGTGTTTCAGAGGACAGAACTGGCAGACCACCTTTGAGTAGTCCTTACCTTAGAAAACCCTAGGAAATTCATGGGTTCACCGTAAATCAAAGGTAACTCGAAGGGGTATATGTGTGCACACACACACACCAGATTGCCTGCTTTAGACCTTGGCACAGAACACTGAATTGCATTGCACTAGGTTGTTGGAGAGTGTCTGGCAACCTCAAAATATTTAAATTACAGAAATCTCCATATAAATGCATAGCAAAGTTGATGTTTGCAGCTGTTGTGAACATGATACAGACTGTATATTAGAGGCATGCAACTTTTGGCCCTTCAGATGTTTTTGGATTACAGCTTCCAGTATTTATCACTACTGGCTATGCTGGTTATGGGAGATGAGACTTTCAGTCCAACAACATCTGGAGGGCCATACATTGCCCACACCTGCTATAAGTCCCGGTGTTTGTCTTCTTCCCTGCATTACCAAGCCTGCTTCCAAGAGAGGATGTCTCGGTCTGGACCAGTGGCAGTGTGTCTAAAGCTTTGCCTAAACTGGTATGAATTGCCTGCCTTCTTCCAATCCTGACAAAACACAGACACAAAATCAAGCTGTGACATGGAGACAAGTTAACAGCATGTGTCAGGTCTGATTCAAAAGAGAAGGCTGCTCCAAAGTTGGAAGGAGTTATGTCTGTATTGGGCAAGGTCCAAGACTGGGAAGCCAAGTGAGATAATGTGTAGATGTAAAGGAAAGTTCATTGCAAGTGGATGACACAGTATGCTTCTGCAGCATTTTCTACTAAAGTAATCCAAATTCTGTGCACAATTTCTTTCACACTTCTGCATTTCCATCCTGTTTTTCACAATTTACTTGGCTTCTGCTAGGGTAAAGCCAGCATAGTGTAGTGATTTGAACATTGGACTATGACCCTGGAGACCAGGGTTTGATTCCCTGCTTGGCCATGAAAACCGAGTGGGTGACATTGGATGCATCACACTCTCTCAACTGCAAAAAAATCTAGTGGTAGGTTCACCTTAGGGTCACCATAAGTTTGAAATTATTTGAAGGCACACAACAACAAAGCCATGAAGAGGGCAAGGGTGGAACATTCGAGGTCTTCTGACTACTGCGCAGTATTAATTTGACCATTCCTCCAGCCTTGGAGACTCCACTTTGAATTTAACTTTCACTTTGCCGAGGATGAGAAACTTGCTTTGTGAAAGAAAAATAAAGATGAATGTAAACAGATGTCCTTAGAAAGTTGAATTCATTATTCTGAGCTTTTTTCTGTATTTCCTCTCAGTCTCTGCATGGACACTAGACCTTCTCACGAGTGCTTATAAAGTGAAATTCACTTTAAAGACTAAACTGAATGTAGAGGGGACAGGATTGATTTTTGGTAGTGAAAACAGGCTGGTGGAAAACTGCTTCAGATATGGGAGGCAAGCAGAGTAAGGGGCAGGTTTTCCTTCTAAACTTTGTGTAATCCATTTATGCTTTTAAATGACTCTTCCCACTTCTGTTTTATGGGTACGTTTGTGTCTAATAAATGGCAACATGTCTGTTTCAGCTTATGGTCTCCTGCCTGTTACCAGAGGCTTGTTGCACTGAGAGAAACATTTTGTGGTTTTCCAGAAAATGATTGTTTCTGCCCAGATTGAGAACAGGGGAAGGAAGACAAGTTCAGAAAGTGGTCCTCTGAGTTAGCTTTGTGATAGCTGCAGCTGCAAACGAGATGTTGGTATTTCAAAAGCTGTGGGAAAGGCATTGCATCACACACATGTTCCACCCTCATTCACAGCTAGGCCCTACTGCTGTGAAGCTTTAATTTAACAGAATCTCCCTCCTTCCCTTATTTTCTTTTTGACACCAGCAGTCTGATCCCTTTGCCAGGGTTTTGAGGTTACCTGAGTCTGCAAGAATTGCTCAGGCAAGTGCTGTGTGGCAGAAAGTGACCACTGAAGACTTCTCTTTGCACAGTTTGCTGTGAGGCTGCTAAGGCAGGGCAGCAACTGCCTGGAGAACCAGTCTCTGTGTTGAAACTATCCTGGGGATGAGGAACCTTGAGTCTACTTCTGACAGCTGGAGTCCTGTCCCTGGTGAGAGAAGGAGACTTTGATGCTGATTGGCCTGCCTGTGAACAGTGCATTGCAACAGCTGGCCAAAGCCCTTGACGGGTACAGTCACGCTCTCTCTTTCCTTCGTCCCCTGGGGAAAATGGAAGTAAACACTGGCCCGTCGCCAGTTTCCATGCAAATCTTGAGAAAATAATGACTAGGAAAGACAACTTCCCCCAATGTGGTCCCCTCTGCATGTGTTGAAAGAACATCATAAACCATTAGCTTAATCCTTTTATTAGAGAATATTTATAAATGAGAAATGTAAGTATTACCTATCAAATACAAATAATGAAATTGCAAAACAATAAAATAATGAATAAAATAATATTTAATATATAAAAATCAAAGTCTGTCTGTCTGTCAGGCAGGCAAAGACCTCATATGATTGGCTGCCTAAGAAGATTCTGTGGAATCCTGGGATTTGCAGTTTAGGGAGAGGCCTTTAGGATTCTCAGCCAGAGAGCTCTTGGATCTCAGTCAATTGTGTCTGTCTTAAATAGGCTGGTTGCTATGGAGATGAGGCCTAGCAGCAAGGAGGAGGGCAGTGTGTTCCCTCAGGAGACCAACCTGTGTATGTTAATAACTCTGAATACATATTGGATTGGGGAATATGGGCAAAAGTTACAGTATTGGACAAGACAATTTGGGGAATTAGAGACACAAGATCTCAAATCTTTCTAACAAGTATTACCTATAAGAAAATAAAATCCCGGGCAACACCAGGTTTATATGCTAGTATATATATGAAGTAAATCTCATTCTTTAATGACAACACACATCTACACTTGATCTTAGTCAAAAGGCTGAGATACATGCTTTTCTTAAAACAAAAATGAGAGTTGAAAGGGCTGTGACAGAGGCCCTCACTTGATGTATGTACACATTTACTTTAGTGATGAAACAGATTTTATAGGAGAGGAAAGGAATATTTGAATTGAATAGGGTGGGGGAACTTCAAGAATGACGCCAGTGTACTAAGAATATTGCATCTTGCTTCTTTTTGGGAAAATCTGTAATCCTTCTATTAGAACTACAGGTTCAAGGTTTCTATGGGAGAGAGGGTGGGAGGAAGGTGTGTTTGTATGTGTGTCTGTCAACCTGTATCTGACTGTGTCCATGTCTGTGCATTCTCTCTGTTTCTGGTTCCATCTTACTTTAAACTGTCTTGCCCCTGTGATGTAGATACCATGGGCTCTTTTTTATCTGTGGTCTCTGGATGTGTGAATTTGAGTGAATGCAAGTGCTCTGTGTCCTATACCAAAAACAGCAGCGATGTGCATGTGGACACTCTGAAACGTGTGTGCATACATCACTGCCATTTAGTCTTATAAGATGCAAGTGTTGTGTTTTTCTTTTCTTTTACAAGAGGGTTTCTGGAATGGATTCCCCTGCATATATGGAGAGCCTACTATATTCTTTGACACTTCCCAGAGCAAAGGCTCTTTTTTGGTGCTTTCAGCCTGAGGACAGTATTATGCACATTTCTACATAAAGTCCAAGAGCCTGCTTATCCGCAGCTTTGAAAATTATCCACATTTCAAATTTCCAATATAAAGGGAGACTGTCTAAGGTAGTGGTTTCCAAACTTTGGATGTTTTGGAGTTCAGCTCCTCCAGAAGTCCCAGCCAGCTTGGCTGATATTCAGGGAGCTGAAATCCAAAACACCTGGAGGACCAAAATTTGGGAACCAATGGTCTGAGGCCTAAATCCTATTGTTAGTCTAACTAGAGTAGAACCATTAAATCAATAGGCTTTACTTCTGTGTTGACTAACCACTCAACAATTGGTTCATTGTATCTACTCTAGTTTAGACTAGCCAACAGGATTCCAGGCTTTAAGTTTTTAAACTTTTGCCTTTTGTAAATGTCAGAAGCTTAACTCAAGTCATGTGGGTGAATATATTACAGAAACAATGTTAAGTTTTTAGAAGTAATGCTTGTGCATTTTCAGAGATTTCCTTCAGCTCCTCTTCAGTTTTTGAAAGGCTGGCTGGGCATCAAAATTAGATATAAGAGAATATAATCTGTGTTTTTTTGGAAAGTGGATTGGAATCGGATTTTGCTTGAAAATTTTTTCTCTGGCTCACTACTGTATTCTTAAGCAACCCTACAAGATGTGATGGATTGTAATTCCCGCATAATCCAGGCCAGCATACTCATCAGCCATTTTCACTGAGGTTTATGAGATCAGTTGCCAAACACATCTGGCAACACGTCAGGTTGAGAAAGCTTATTCTTGAGTACTTACTGCATGATGCTGATTCATGTACAAATGCATGTGGTTAAATTCAGAACAAAGCCATCCACTGGATAGAAAAAGAGGAAACAACAGCTTTCAGCAGACAAAACAAGCAGGGTTGAGTCTGTCTCTCAAATTTCTTATTCACAGTTGAGCTGTAACATTACATCTATTCCAGACTTTTTAACTGACTGAAAAGCTTCCTGGAAACTGGGCTAGAAAGCTACATGGTGATTCTCTAGAGCAGAGCTTTCCAGCATTTTCATGTTGGCGACACACTTTTTTTGGACATGCATCAGTTCAGTTTTACTAGCCAACCAGAGGTTAAACAGTGCGAAAGGCAGCCCCCCCCCATCCTGGCTTGCTGCTGTTGCCCTCATTAACGAAAGACCCCAGTGAGGGCAGTGACAGTAGCAGCAGTAAAGGCAGCCTCTCTTCCTGATCCTGGCTGGCTGCCATCACCCTTGCCAAGGAAAGACCCCCTCCCCAAGGAAAGATCATGGTGAGGGCAGCAGGAGGAGGAAAGGCAGCCCCCCCACCTGTTTCTGGCCCGCTGTTGTGGCGGCAGCAGGAGAGGCTCAGGTGGGAGGTCTTTCTCAGCCTGGGGAGGTGACACACCGTTTGGAAAGCCCTCCTCTAGAATAATGTACTGAAGAGATGATGAGCATTTTGGGTGCCTCCTCCTCCTCCAAATCCCTGCCCATCAGCCTATTTTGATTTATCCACTTCCTTTCCAAGGCTGCAGCACTGCAGAGTGACTGAGTATCTGACAGACAAGCTGCCATTAAGTACCCTCTGGGATAGGGGGTGCAGCCCCTTCCCTTAAACAGGAGCTGGGAAGCTGTCTGCTCAAATATTAAGCCGTTCTTGTGTGAACATGCCCTTGAGGCCTCATTTGCTTGGTAATGGCCATGAAATGTTTTGCAACAGAGTGCCCCAGGAGATGCTCCTCTCCAACTGCTGCTTGGACAGCGGGCCGCTTTCTAACTGCCTATTCCTGGCTGTGCAATTTTTTTGTTTGCAGAGAGCTCTTGCCATAGGGAGCATTCTAAAATGTGATTTCCCCCCTTCCGTGCAGTCTGAAATGATGCAGCTCAATTCTGTTGCTTCAGACTTTGCCTGCATGTTACCATCTCAGCCTGCTGGGGTGAAGTCCAGGAGTGTATCCATAGTACGCTGTTATACCACTGTCATGCTACCTTAATGATTATAGTTCCATACAATGGAATTTTGGGATTTGTGGGGGTACTTAGAGAATTCTGTGCTAGGGAGCTCTGGTGTTGTAGAATGTGTGTGCATGTGCGAGTTGGGGAGTGTTATAGAACTCGCTAGCTGCAAATTCCAAGTACCTCAGCAAACTATGAACCCCAGAATTCCATATGATGGGGCTATTGCCATTAAAGTGGTATCAAAATGCTATCTATAATCATGCAGTCTGGATGCACTTGCAGTCTTGAGAGGTTAAGCTAAAACCCAATTTTATCCTCTAGGCTATCCAAAAGTAAGGCCCTTTCTACAGTAGCTTCCCATCCCGGCATGGGGATGAAAGAAGTATGGGACTATGACAATACTTCTGCATGACATCGTTGCAGTCCCATTCCTCTCCCATCCCCAGGTGACGTGATTGTGGATTAAATCATTGCCCCGTGATCACGCCACCATCCTGTATTTACCTGCACTGTGGAAGGGCAGGAAGTGCAATTGTGGCACTTCCTGCCCTGGCACAGTCTGGGAAAGTACCCAGCTACGCTGTGGAAGGAAGAGGCATGTTCATCGTGTTCTCTTCCACAAGAGCTGGTCTGGTGCAGAGAGAAACCTTTCTGTTGCATTTCCTTTTCAGCAGAGTGACTGCCGGGATTGCCACTGGAGGACTGTTTAAGCAGGTAGGCTGGAAAGGGCCTAAGTTTGCTGAAATTTGCCCAGCTTGCCAAGTTTATCAACCTACATCAGGTTGTGGATTTAGACATCTGAATTCCCCCATTCCCAGGAAGATAACACTGTTGTTACCTGATTGAATAAGGAATGTGAAGGTCTGCTGCAATGCTATGCCTTTAAAACAAGGGTTGGTAATAGGTGACCCACCAGTAGTTTTGCCTCCCACCAGCTCTGGTGAGTATAGCCAGTGCTGAGGGATCACAGGGATGGTGGTAGTGGTTGCCATCCAACAACATCTGGATGGTTGTACATTTCCTATACTGGCTTTAAGAGGCTTCCTGTCAGCCCTCGCCCCTCCTGTTCACACTGAAAAAGTCTTTCAATTCAGGTGACTACATAGAAATGTTCCTTGCAATTCTGTCTGGCTTTACTGAAACAAATTAGGTATAAACATGCCATTATGTGGGTTAGCAGAATCTTTAATCAGCGTTAGCCAAAGGAATATTGCTGCCTAATAGTGACCATTACCACATTTCTTGAAAAGTACTCGAGTACAAAGAATATGCAATTTTCCATACGTGGCTGGACATACACACACACACACACACACACTTACTAATAATTTAAATTTCACAGAAGGCAAGACAATTAACCTCTCATCTAAATTACCCTGAATATATTCTTCAGTTGATTTCTGTTTCATCTCTAGGTCAACGCAAATGTTCTTCTCCACTTAATGCAGCCCCAACCAGATCCTGCTCAAAGTCAATCCCCCTTCTTCAATTAATTGCTCCCGTTAATCATTATATTCTCCCATAAATGAAATTTAGAATAAATGGAGTGGGAAAACTAGGGTGGTGATTACTTAAATTATTATTGAACCCTGAAAAAAGAGACAATTAGTGGGCTGGGAGTTAGATCTTCCTTGGTTATCTATCAGTCATCCTTCTAGCTGCTGTTACCAGACCTTCTTTTCTCAGACGGGTTTAGTAGAGGTTTGAGAGCTGGCTTAGGACTTGATGAGACCAGAGTTCAAGTCACCACTTAGCCATGGAAACTCACTGGGTGATCTTGGATAAATCATACTCTCTCAGCTCAGAGGAATACAGTGGCAACTCATGTCAGGATAACACTCTGGCCATTTCCACACGAGTCTATTATAGCGCAATGATTCCACTTTCAACCTCCTATGGAATCCTGGGGTTTGCAGTTTTGGGAGGGGCCAAGTGGCCCCTCCCGAAACTGCAAACCCTAGGATACCATAGGAGGTTGAAAGTGGAATCATTGCGCTATAACGGACTCATGTGGAAATGGCCTCTGAAAGGGCCAACGTGAGTCAGAGCCAACTTGGAGGCACATAACTACTCAGAGATTCCTTCCTCATAATTTCTTTGACTGCTGATTTGGTGATGGGGTGACAATAACAGCAACAAAAATGAAGTAGGTTTTAGATTGCCCCACAGAGTGGTTGAACAACTGCTCCCAGCTCATAGCCCATTAGTTTGGGGCCCTTTCACATTACCCAGTTAAAACACAGTGATTCCACTTTCACCACCATAGCCACATCCAGTCGAATCCTGAGAGGTTTGTAGTTCGTTCAGAGGCACCAGAAGAGGAGCTCCTTAGCAGGGAGTTCTAAAGGATGCCCCCTTTAAATGACAAATCCCAGGGTTCCACAGGATGGAGCCATGGCAGTTAAACTGGAATCATAACACTATAATTGTGTAGTGTAAAATGGCCCCTTGTGGGCCTCAAATTGAGGAAGCATGATTTAGAGAAGTTGCAGGAGCAGGATAAATCAAAGTCTAAAAATAGGTATTGAGGAAGGGTGGGTGCTAGGAATGAGGATGTGGGGATGTAGCCTAAATTAAGTTTTGGTATGGTGTATGCTGTAGGACAGTGGTTCTTAATCTAGAGTCCATGAAGCCCTGCTACTGGAGACCAACAGCAGTGGCAGTGACGGGGTGTGCAGGTGCTGAAACTGCTACCTCATTTGCAAAAGAGGGAGCAGTTTGGGCGTGCACACATGCCCCCCTCATGACCCTTTTGTCAGGGACGTGGCAGCAGGGGGTGTGGGCACTGAAGGAAATGGCGGCAGGCATGTGTATGTGTCCAAACTGCTGCCTCTTTTGCAAATGAGGCAGCATTGCCTCCCCACTCCCTTGTGCCATATCCCATACAAAAGGAACACAGCATCAGGTATGTGCACACATCCAAACTACAACCCTGGAGACCACGGTTTGAATCCCCAGTCAGCCATGGAAACCCATTGGGTGACCTCAGGCAAGTCACATTCTCTCAGTCTCAGAGAAAGGCAAAGGTAATAAACCTTGCCAAGAAAACCCCTATGATAGGTTCGCCTTAGGATCAGTTTTCATTGAGGAGTGACATGATGGCTAGAAAGAACCTCCCCTTGTCAGCAGCACTTTGTTGTGGGTCTTCAAATCAATCCAAGTTATGGCAACCCTAAAGTGAACCTATTGCAGGGTTTTTGTGGCAAGATTTCTTCAGAAGGGGTTTGCCCTTGCCTTCCTCTGAGGATGAGAGAATGTGTCATGTGCCCAAGGACACCCAGCCTCTGAGTGGGGATTTGAATCCTAGTCTGCAGAAGCCTATACTAAATGAATAAATATTTGAATATTCAAATAAATATTTGGATATTTAAATCTGAATGTAAATATTTAAATCTTGAGTTAAGTCTTGGGGGTCCCCAGGAACAAAATATATTTACAGGCTGTCCCTGGTAAAGAAAAGTTTAGGAACCACTGCTTTAGTATAACTGTAGATAATGCTTTCTCTTGTCTCTCCTTTCTTTCTAATGGGTTTGGCAGAATGTTCTTAAAGGGAGGGGAGCAGCTATATTTTCACACAAAGCATTCTGCAGAGGTTGAATGGATTTCAAGGAATCCACCTACGTTCCATGGTATCTGTCCTGGCAGCATTTTGCAACCAGTCTAGTCCTCAGAGGAGATAAAAACACAACCTGTGTTATGATGCTCCTTAGGTCAACAATCTCCTATCACAACACTGCAATGCATGCCATGCATGGTAGATTTCAGGGAGAAAAAACAACATAGTACACTCAAATGCATTTGTACTGAATGGTAGAGGTTAGCCTGGAATATATGAGGCAACGCTTTTAGGAAAAGCATGTGCAGAGTTACATTTCCCTTGCTACTGCACAGATTGCACATGGTGGGCAACCTTCAGACATTTAGGCAGTACAAAACCAGCATCTCAAATATTAGCCTTGTCAATTGGGTGGATGGGAGTTGTAGTTAAAAATGTCCGGAAGGCACCAGGCTACGTACCCTTCTGAAACTGAGGCGGCTTCCTATGCAGTTCTATGCTTTCAAAGCATATTGGGAGCTTGGCCCTGTTCTTTCTAGAAATGTAATTGTTGTTGCAGCCAGTGAACACAGGTTTTAAGAACTGCTCAAAAGCTTGAGCTCAACAGACAGGGAAATCACATGCTGTAAGTAGAGTAAATTTTGCAAAAGACATTTGACAGTTGTGACTACGTGCACCAACCAATCCAGGGTACAGTTCATTCTGTTACCCAGTTCCAAGTACATTTAGATTTATTTTCCCTTTGCTGTTTTTCTTCCATCTGATCAACAGGCATTACTAGAGATGTGGGGTTTCTCACACAGTGCATTATCATATAATGGAATTCACTGTCAACCTGAGCCAATAGTTTAAGTGGCTTCAAAGGTTATCCTGATGCATGATGGATTTGCCCCCGAGTAGAACCTCCATATTCAGAAGTAGCATACTTCTGAATGCCAAATGCTCTGGCTAAAGAATGGGGAGGTTTGCTGTCTTTTTGCCCTGTCGGTGGGCTGCCTAAAAGCATTCAACCACCCACGGTTGCAGACAGGATGCTGGGCTAGATAGACGTTTGGCTCTAACCAGAATCCCTCTAATGCCCTTTTGAGCTGCTACCACTTCTTTGTTCCTTCTTTCTTATTTCATCTTGCTAAATACCTTGCATGACTTGATGGCACTGGCAGCTTCCGTGTTGGTGGCCTGGTAAATCTACTCTGGGTTTAAGTCCAGATTTTAAAGGAACCAGACAGAGGCCATTTCCGCATTACAGTGTTAAACTGCTGCTATTCCACTTTCAACACCCTGTGGAATTCTGGGGTTTGTAGTTTACTGAGACCAAAGAACTCCTTGGCTGAGAATTCAAAGTGCTCTTCCCTAAACTACAAACCCCAGAATTCCATAGGAGGTTGATAGTGGAATAACAGCACTTTAACACTGTAGTGCGGAAATGTACAGAGTGATGAACCCTATCCCCTGGATAAACTCAGCACTTTGAGTGGCTCCTTCAAAATCTTTGCTCAAAGACCTAGAGTGCATTCACCGTCCCACCGATGTGGGAGCCACCAGCCACTGTTGAGTCCCCCAAAATCTGGAAGGCCACAGATTGCCATCAGATTTTCACACAGCCTGCTCAGTTGAGCCCTTAATTGCTCCTGTTGAAAGGATGGGTCATGAAAAATTGTGCGGGGAGTGTGTGGGAATTAAAAGGAACTTCCAAAGTGGTTTGTCAGCAATTTCCCATAATACCAGCACTACTGATGTCAACTTCAGTCTTGTGAAAGTACAGTTTCCAAAGCTGATAGGAGAAGAAGCATGGATCACCAATACTAAGTCATGCCATGTTGTTCAGAAGAGAGAAGCCACTGTTTAACACTTTGTCTTGTTCTTGAATATGTTCTGTGGAGAGGCAGAGGAGTGTAGTGGGTAAGGGTGTCGGACTTAAAACAGAAGACAAACAAGGGTCCAGATCCTTCTAGCCACAATATTTACTGTTCAACTGTTACTTCTGCTATGGCACTCTGGGTGAGGACCCCCAGATATCATTTTGATATCAACAATTCGGCCTTAGCTTGACCTTTTTCCAGCCACCCCACTCCATGTGTTTGTGAGGTTCTCCGGACAAGCACGGACAGGATGCGGCCACTAATGGTTTTACATTCCAGACCCCATTGAGGCCAGCAACTCCAGCCCCGCTCGTAGTTGCAGGGAACTTCCATCTGCAAACCTCACAATAGCAGCACGGCTCTCAGCCAAGCCATTTCTTTATGTTGGGCCATCAATGTACTGGCCACGCTATTGTCATCAAGAACAAATCCAATCGTGCTAACCTGACCTTTGCCAAATCCTTTGTCCAGCGCTAAAACTCCTTTTGTTCTCACCTGGTTTGCCATAGCTGGTAGGCACAAACTCCCCTATAAAAACCCCGCATTTCCAAACAGTCCTCGGACTACTTTGGACTGGCATCCCACCTTGCTGCTGGTCATCTAAGGAAACTCCCCTCAGCCGGCCACGCTGAGCTTTCCTCTTCAGAACCACATCTTTCCCTCCAGGACAACGAGACCAGGTGTCGTATTACCCATCCCTATGCTCTCCAGTTCTGCTTTCCAGTTAGTTAGTGTGTGTGTGTTGTTTTATTCTTTGGTTACTTCTCAATAAAACTGTTATTTTTGGTTTACTTTAAACTTGCGTGCCTGTTCCCTGACCTGAAGCCATAGACATTGGGTTCAAGATCCTTGCTAAAGTTACCCTGCCTCTCGTTAGCCAAGAGAGTGCTCAAGCTAATTTCCCCCAATTGATATTTATATTTGGCAATCTGGGTGCCCCTCCCGGGACCCCCCAACACACAGGGTAACACAACCTTAAGAAGGTCAATGACTCCAAACCTAAACTACCTCACAGGTTTGTTAAAAGCATAAAAAGAGGTAAATATGTATGACACTCTGAGATTCATGGAAGATGAGTGAGATAAAAATGAAGTAGATAGCCAGACTGGCCAGTCTTTTTCTCCTCTAGATTTTAGGATGATATTAAGTATGAAATAGTGAGCAGTGGAGCAAATTGCATGACCAGCTTGTACCATAAGATTGCCATCAAGTAAGGTTGCCAGGTTTGGTTTTCAAAATCTCTGGTACCTCTGGTCTCTGACTCTTTGAGGGAAATAGTTTTCTTATCCCCCCCCCAATGGAATTTAAGGCAAGTGCCTCTGAGCGCGTGCAAATGTCTTGTTTTCCTTTGAACAAAGGTAAAGAATTAGTAATAGTGAAGACATAAATATCCTTGACCTCTGCCAGCCTTACATTTTCTATTGTAACAACTAAATGGGAGGATGACATTCTGGTTAGTTTGTAGCCCTAAAGCCGAAAGGCTGTTTGACTATCTGGTTTTGTTTTAATTGAGACGTTTTCTCTCTGTCCCTTCCAAAACAAGTCTGTTTTTCTAATCCCTTGTTCCTCTGTGAGAACAGCTTGCCCAACATCCTTCCCCCTCAAGCCTGGGCTTGCTGGCAGGAGATGTTTCCGCGATATAAATGATAGATTGCTTTTTACAGGCAAAAACAGCCCAGTGTGGAGTGTCCACTGGGGGCTGCAGAGCTGGATGTTTGAAGCCTGCCTACATATGTCAGAGCTCATACTACTTCTTCCTGTGGTTGCCTTAAGTGGCTTCCGTGGGTTTCCCCGGTTATCTTTCTTGGCTGCTTCAGACCTCCCGCCATCTCCCCTGCCACCAGCAGCTCAGAAGTTCTTGGGAACCTAGGCCCAAGAGGTAGTTTTTCTGAGAATTAACATAACTTTTAAAGAAGATAAGAGACATTGACTTTCTAGCAGTGACGAAGAAGCTAGTAACGTGGCTAGCAAGCACCTGGTGGACTCTTTGACTAGTGTTACTGTACTTCTCCTGTACTGAAAGGAGGAAACCTGATGCCTTTCCTGGACATTGAGGCCCAAAAGCCTGCATGGCAGAGGTTCTTCAGGTCCAGCGTGCTCACATGCATGGCCCCATCTTAAGGTAAGAGGTAGATCCCTGGGAATATTTGAGTTTGGGGAGTTGGAAGTTCTGGGACCCAAGGATGGAGTGACAGTGGGTTTTGTTTTATGCATTTGTTAATTAAATTTACTCCTACTGTGTGGTGTACATGATTCCCGTTCTCCCAATTTTTTAGTCCTCACAGCAGCCCTGTAGGGTAGTTCAGGCTGAGTGAGAGAATGATGGCCCAGAGTTGCCCATTGAGTTCCATGGCTCAGTGGAGATTAGAACCTGGATCTCTGTAGTCTCAGTCCAGCACTTTTACACGTGAGACAACACTGACCGTTCTGCCTCTGGGTTTAGACAAGATGAGCTGTACAGGATAGGGTTTTGTGTTGGACTCTTTTGTTTTTGCTGCAATTTTTCTTTTGTTCTATGGTTCCCTCTGTGTTTAACTTAGATATTTTTAATGATTTTTGTGGTATTGTTGAAACCAGCAAAGAGTCCTGTGACTTCCTGTAGACTTAAGACATTTTTAGTGATTTTTGTGGTATTGCTGAAAGAAGCAAAGAGTCTTGTGACTCCCTGTAGACTTATCGATTGATACCTTTGTGAGCTTTCAGTGAGGTTGACCCAAGTTTTTTGGGGAAGGGCACCATGGATTACTTCAGTAGGAAGTCATACTCATGATCCCAGTTTGTTGCCAAGTGCTATCACATGCATGTTTGGTGCAAAGCTTGAAAATATCACTGTTTGGACTATAACTCCCAGAATCCCCTTAGCTGGGCAGGCTTGCTGGGGGATTCTGGGAGCTGCAGTTTTAAAAAGCAAGTTTTCCAAGCTCTGAACATTAACCCTCTGTTTGGATTGGGTTTGTACCACTGCTGAAAATGAGTGGGGAACATTCCCCTCTCCAGATGTTAACAAACTACTACTCCCATGATGACTCACTATTGGCTTGGCTGGCTAATAATACTAATAAAAAGAATGAGAATAATATTTATTTATTTATTACCTGCTGTTCCTGTGGATCGGGGGTGGGAGGCAACAACAGGTTAACATGTAACATATCAGTTAAAAACATAACATCAATTAAAAGCAATAGTTTAAATACAGATCTTAAAACAAGTAATACCAATACCTAAGAACAGAAGATACATATTTAAAATTCATTATTAAAATTCACAATTTTAAATAATCTGGATAGGCCTGCTGGAAGAGACTGGCCTTTAATACTGTTTTAAATTCAGACAGCATATTCAGCTGTTCAATTTCTTCCAGCAGGTCATTTTACAGTCTAGGGGGTGGCTGAAGAAAAAGTCCTCTGGGTGACGGTTGCCCAGTCTAGTCTTAGCCAGTTGAAGTAAATGACCCCAAGAGGACCTGAGTATGTGGGGCAGATTATATAGGAGAAGATGATCCCATAGTAACCTGGACTCAAACTATGTAGGGCTTTAAAGGTAATAACCAACACTTTGTAGTGTGCCCGGAAACTATTTGGCAGCCAGTGAAGTGACTTTAATATTGGTGTAATTTGCTTGCTCCTATATCTAGCAGTATAATCCATCTGGATGGAGCTTATAGGGATTGGAGTTCAACAACTGAGAGTCCATACGTTGAAGGCAAGACAAATTGCTGAAATGCTGGATGGTTAAAAGTTGTCCTGGGAGTAGTGGGGAGGAAAAAGGGACTTTCCAAAATTGCTTGTTAGTAATTTCCTATGAAATGAGTACTTCTGATTTCAGCTGAAACTCTGTGAGAACCCACTGCTGGTAGGAGAGCAAACGTGGATCCTTGCCAACACAAAATCACGTTTTCAGAAGAGAGAACTGCTGCAGTGGGAGTGGGTAGGAAGAAAAGGGAGTTTCCAAAATAGCTTGCCAGTAGTTTTTCTTAAAACCAGCACCTCTGATTGCAGTGACAGCCCTGTGAAAGCTGCTTCTGCTCCAGTTGGCATCAAGGGTTGTGGTGGGAAGAGAAGGGCTAAGAGGCTTGGGTGCATCAACAGTAGTCCCCAGCTGGACTGTTACCTTGGCAGGGATATGATGGTGCTGACCACTTATACTGATCCTGGCGTCTGTGGGGATGAGCCCACTTTCGTGGGCTCTATCCATTTCTCAAAGTGGGTTCCTTGCCCCAAAATGTATTCCATAATAAATCTGTTCACTTTTAAGGAGACTCTCTTGTTGTCCTTTGTCCTCTGCTACCAAGCAATTTTTATGGAGTCAAATGAAGTCAACACTTTTCTGTTGCAGGGTAGCATCAGTAGAGGGTAGTTCATAGTGATTATCTGTAAGCAGCACAGTTGGCAAGGCCTCTGCTCATGACTTCTGCCTCATTCCTCACTGGACAGGCCAGCCTTGAGAATGCCAACATTTGGCTTCATTCCTGGGGACAGAGATTGATGCTACATAGCTCATCCGCTATTTCTTCCCCTTTAACTTTAATCTAAACTGATAAATCTGCCTGTCGTCAAGACAGAGCTTAGAACAATTGCTTTGTTGAACTACAGCTTTCCGAATCCTATGGGCAGCATGGTGGGCCTGTTGGCTGGAGAATTCTGGGAACTGTAGTCTGAAAAAAGTAGTTTTTGCCCCCAAATACTTCTGTTCAAGATGATGTATACGCAGAAGTACTGTGTTGTGACATTACTGATAGTTCATATGTTGAGAAGAATGGTTGTGTATATCTGTTGTGTATATCTGTTGAAGAATGTTGAGAAGAATGGTTGTGTATAACTGTTGAAGAAGTTTGATGTTAGACTTTGTTTATTTTACTGAGCATCTTCAAACAATAGTTTCCTGAGGATAGATATTGCAAAATTAGAGCTAAATTTGGTTTTGTTTCTTGGATCTTTCTTGCTTATTTGTCTGAATTTACATTCTACCTTTCTGCATTTTCACACACTCAGGAAAGCTTGCAGTGGGTAAGCCTACAGTTGCAACAACAATTATGATGGTGCAACATGAATTCAACATTTCAGACCAGTGAGTCCCAGAATTCTACACCGCTGGCTGTATTGAGCGGGGCTGGTGGCACTAGTGGTCCAAAACATCTGGAAAGCAAGATATTGCCTACCTTGATAGGACTAAATCAGGGCAGCCATTGTGATCTACACAGTGTAAGATTTTGTGAGGCCTAAATACCCTGAAAGCACGAAAATCTGATACTGGAAACTAAGTAGAGTTGGGCCCAATTAGTATTTGGTAAAGGAGACTGTCAGGAAATACCAGGTGCTCTAGGCTACATTTCAGAGGAGGCTGATTTCAAACCACCTCTTGAGTCTTCCTTGCCTAAGTAAACCCTGTGGAATTTATGGGGTTGCAATAAAAATCAACAGATGACTTGAAGGCATACATCTGTATTTGCATATTTGGACCCTCATACATGTACAGAACAAGAAGTGACAACAGTGCTCCTGATGTTTTAGCTTACAGTTCCCATCAGCCCTAGCCAACATAGTCAACCAGGAAAAGTCATGGGAATAGCAGTCTGGAAATATCTGGAAGGCTAAATTGTATGGCCCAGGAGAAGATATGGAATGCTCTTGACAAGCACAATTGAGTCACCAGTAGAAGCACATTATACAACTGTAGTATAGTCCTGTGCTTCTTAGGCTATGTGACATGCAGGACTGGTGGCTTTTGATTTCTGATATTACATAGGCCAGCAGTGTATTTGTGCCTGCTAGCTACAACCATTATGTTCTCACCTGGAAACTCTTTGTGGATTGGCAGCTGGTGAGTTACAGACTGGCTTTGGTCCGCAGACCACCTCTTTGGGGAGCACTGGTCCACTCTTATTTGTACAATTGGTATTGTAGCAAAATTTAGTGGTTAAATCAGGTCTTATATTGGGTGCTAGATGGTGCTGGACTATAGCTCTACCCCACTAGCCTAACTAGTGGTCAGGAATGATGGAAATTATAGTTCAGCAAGATGTGAGGGGGCAATGTTGAGAAAGGCTGACTTTTTACTTTCACTTCAGTGTCCTGTGTGAGACTAAGCTTTGTCTGGTTGCTTCTTCCCTCTGTCTGCCTGGTCAGTTAGGACTGTAAAGGCACACTGAGGAGCAATCTCAGAACTAGTCTATACTATTCAGAAAATGTGACTGTACCGTAATGGCTTCAGACTGCATGACTGAGTGAGTGTATGCACATGGAAAGCTGAGTGTCATGGAGAAGCAGTGGAGGTGGTGGGGTCCTGTGTCTGTGCAGTGGTGAATCTAATTTAGGTTTTAGCCTGAACTTTAAACCACCTATACAAGCTACCAATAACCCTATCGCTACAATATGTTCAGCACCTTGGATGGCTCCTTGAATGTTCAGGTTGAATCCCAGAGTGGATTCACCACCCAAATAGCATCTGACACACGCAGCCATCCTCCTCCTCTGGAGTTTGAGCAAAGACACCGAGTGGATTCACTACTTCCCAAACATGGGAGCCACCAGCAACCACTGAATTCAGCAAGATCTGGTGGACTACTGCTTGCCCCCATCCCTTCTCTAGTTGCCATGAGATTTTCACACAGCCTACTGGATCCTCCTCCTCCTAAAAGAAAGCACGCAGACGTTCAACTGCCCCCAATCCCAAGTGGTTCAGTGCAAGGAGGGCTTTTACCATGCAATAGCAATTTGTGTTGACTGTCTCTCAGTTATGGAATATCCTTACCCCCACAGACTCAGCTGGGCTGGAAACGCACCCAACTTTTTATGGTTAGCTTTCAGTAGCCAGGGATAGGATGGTAGAGGGTGGAAGTTTTCAGTGTCTGTAATGATTTATCTTCCTCATTGCTTTGATATACTACTGCGCTCCATAAGGCAGTCAATTGATTTAAAGGGCTTCAGCTGATGAGTAGGCAGATGATCCAAGCTACATTTGCTGATTTACAAGATGCATTTGCTCCTTCATAGAATGTGACACATTGGCCCAAGAGTACAAATCTATGTGTTGATGGTTAGTGGGAGTAAAGCTTCAACAAATGTTTGCATATGATTTTTTTTAACGTGTGAAAGCAGTGCTTTTGGACCCTCTGCTGACTTTATGTACTTTGGTTCTATGCCCCAATTAAGAATTGCTTCAGCATCCTTAAAAATAAATCTGCTTCTTCTCTTTCTTGGAAATATTGACATCATCACTGTTCCCATGGATGACAGTGTCACTGAGGGCAAATAAAGTCAATTGAGGGCAATGCTCTCTCTCTCAGCATTGCATTTCTCTTCCTTGGAATGGCAGCACTCTTGTTTGCTTGAATGCGTGCCAGGGAGGGGGGTGGCACCAGCTGCCATTGCCGGTTTTCCCTGAGCCCTACAATGGAGTCACAGTCTATTTCTTCCTCTTTCTAGAATGCTTTACTCTTCTCCTTTAAAGTATATTGAGGGGTCCATTAATCCTACTTCTTCTTTTCGATTCACACATTTGTAAACAGAACAGTTTCCTCAACTGTAGAAGCTTGTGTTATGTCCTAAATTTGAGGAAGTATGGACACTTATTTCCTTGCTGAGATTGACTCCACCGAAGTTTGAGACCATGACTGGAATCCTGTTGGGGACTTAAATGTCTTCGTAAGTGGATTTACATCTGCAGGAATTAGAATTGGGCAGTTCTGTAATGTCTGCATCCTGTAAGTGGCTGCTGTGACATTAGTATGTAGGGGAGCTTGCAGGTGTCCTGTTAACACATCTTCATAATTCACTAATAGGATTTCTTAGTGCCTCTGCTGTGTATGCATCTGGAAATGCTATGTAGCCAAGTATACATAAAGTTATATGACATAGATCTGTGAGAAGGATTCTGGCCAATTTTTCTCTGTGCCCCCACCCGCATGAAATACTTTTCTATCTCTGACACACACTACAGATGGTTTTTGGTCCTAGAATTCCTAGTGTGGGAAGATATGCTTGCAAATTCTTGGTAGGTTCTGTTTAATTGTTTAATTCTCACCTCACCTGCCAAAAAGGCACTCATGTTGTCTAGCAATAATGAAATGCAATTCGTTTGGGGCAAAAAACATAACAGAAAAGCAAATACGTTAAAAAAACAAATAAACATTGGAAGATGTAGTCCTTGGTCCTGTTGATTAGTTCCAGTTAGAGTGGATTTATTGAGTCAATTGTTGAATGGTGAGTAAACCAGTAGGTAAATCCAACGGGTCTACACTGGCTGAGGCCCTTTCTGCACCATACCTCAATAGTGTGTTATTCCATTACAGTCCCACTATTGCAATTTCTGTGATGGTGTTGGGTTAGGGAATGCTCTCTACCACACTCTTTCACCTTAAGCGGATGAGTAGTGTGATTGCCACTGGTGTTCCCTTTGCACTACAGCATCATTGGCCAGTCCCTTTCCTTGCATTTTTCCCACTCCACAGCTCTTGATTGGTTGGGTTTTTGGGTTTTTTTGGTAAGCCATACTAGTGCAGCTGCATTGTAATGTCATGACATGCTGGTACACTACTGTATTTTTATGCTATAAAGCTAGGAAATGTATTAAAAAATAGAAAAAATTAACTCAAAGGAGAGGTTTAAAATAAACATGGAGAGGTGATAGATTTTGAACTTGCCACACCATGGAAGTAGCTGAGGGAGTACCTGGGCACACCCACACCCTGCCCACTCCTGGATCTCCAATGACAGGAAGCACCATCAAGTACTATTGAGTTACTGCCCTCATCCAGCTGGTGGGATTGCAGTGCAAAAGGAGGCTCCTAATGGATTTTTTTCTGGAAATGAAATAGGGTTGATTTGCAGCGCTTGGGGATGTGACAGCAGCTGGTTAGTGATGAAGTTGTGTGGTAGCTTGGCTCCTGGACTAGGAACAACCCATTGCTGTGGTGGGATGATGAACTTGTGTGAAAAGGGCCTTAGAACAGGATCCAGGGTATAGTCAGCATTCCTATGTCTCTGTAAACCCTGTTTAGCTGCAGAATTATCAAGTCTTAGAGCTGAGTCCAATCCCCTGGAATGCAGGAATACACAACTACAGCAGTCCTGAGTGGTGCCCATCCAACCTCTGTTTAAGGAGCTCCAAAGAAGGAGAGTCCAACATGCTCCGAGACAGTTTGTTCCACATCACAGTTGAGCAGTTCTCACAGTCAAGAAGTTCTTCCTAATGTTCAGGTGGAATTCCTTTTCTTGTAGTTTGAACCCATTGACTCTCATTCTGGTCTCTGGAGTAGCAGGAAACAAACTCTCTCCATCTCCTGTTTAGTTTAAGTTTAAAGATGGCTATCATGTCACCTCTCAGTCTTCTCTAAGCTAAACATACTGAGGTCTCTGTTCTTCTCCAAGGAGAACATACCCAGTTCCCTCAGTCATTCCTTATGAGACTTGCTTTCCAGACCTTGATCATCCTTCTCTAGATACATTCCATCTTGTCAATATCCTTCTTGAACTCTGGTGCTCAGAACTGGGCTCAGCTAGAATTGCCTGAATTTTTCCCCCAATGGTCTTGCTTCTTGCCAGAAGGACAGTGAAGGTAGAGTAATGGTGAGTGAAGCCATCCCTTGGCGAGCTGTTCCAGAGTCATGTTTAGAAGCTTCACTCTGTTCCTGTGGCAAAAGGAATGGGGACATCAGGGCTGAGCTTGAAGAGAGAGACAGAGGCTGCAAGTCAGCAGCAGCTCCGGTTTTTTCCCTTCTCTTTAGTTCCCTGAGAGAACAATGTAGCTGATCACAATCGTGACTGGTGCCCACACAAGGTGAGTGCCGCAAGAGTGTGACAAGTACAGGGACCCTGTGGGCGTGGGAAAGAATGAACAGCTCATTATGAATACAAAGACAGTTCCACTTATGACAAATGTGTTTGTTGGACGAGTGCTTGAAAGCCAACTTTCCTTAGTTACCTAGAAATACTAAAGAGAGGGAATTTCAATTTCCACAATGACCTACCAATCTTAGGCCTTTGCGGTGCATCTGTCAATCAGCTGTCAAATTCAGTAAGCTTTCCCTTCCCTCTTCCATAACCAGTATCCCTAGAAATAGAAGAATCCTTGGCAAGTGGGGAAAGGGGGAGGGGGAAGAAAATTAGGAAGTATGTCATGGGTGGGAATCACCAAGTCCTCTCTTAGACTCTTCTTTCTAGAAGTAGGTAGAATCATAAAGCTGGAAGAGACCACAGGGGCCATTGAGTCCAACCCCCTGCCATACAGGAACACACACACAAAGCATTCCTGACAGATGACCGTCCAGCCTCTGTTTAAAAACTTTCAAAGAAGGAGACTCCACCACACTCTGGGGCAGTGCATTCCACTGTCAAACTGCTCATACCATCAGGATGTTCTTCCCAATGTTTAGATGGAATCTCTTTTCCTGAAGTTTGAAGCTATAGCTGGTAGGTGTAATTGTGATCATGCTGTTGGTCGGAATGGATTAAGGATCCTCCATAAAGTTACCTCGGGCCCACTAAAATGTCTGCTGTTGACTACTGTTCTATCAGTCTATATTCAAAGAGATTTAACTATTGTTTTCATAGGATGCCTTGTTTCTGACTGTATGGCTACACTTTGGCATTGTGTCCAAATGTAGCAGTAAGAAAATTGAGGGTGACTGCATTTGTTAATACATTTGTAGTTGATCATAGTAGAATTACAGAAGCTTTGCCCAACATATTATTTAGTGGTAGAATGTTTATTATCATTTCCACCACTGCTAAAAGCACAAGCTAGACCTCCTCATCCTGTACAGAGTTCACAAAATCCATAAAGGCTCAAGACAGGAAGATTGCTTGTTAGTTTAGGTGTCTGACAGATGAGGCAGACCTGGGACTATAAGCATAAAGTAGATTAACTTTTCCAGTCTCTGCTTTATATACACATACTCTGCTCAACTGAGGGTTGACACAGAAATGAATGATGGGTGCCATAATTCTACAGCACAAACTTTTACATCCTCTGTTTTGAATGCCAAAAGGGACCGTTTCCCAGCCTCTGCTTTACACATACACATAATGTCCCAAACTGTGGATTTAGTGCAAGGGATGTTAGGATTGTAATCCAGCAGAGGAAAGTTCCAAAGTCCACTTTAATTCTCAGTTTCTGCTAGTTCTCCAATTTATTTATATCCCACCCTTTTCCCAGTCTGATACTCAAAGCATCTTATAACAATTAAAAGCGCCATGTTTAAAAATGTTGTTGTTGTATGCCTTCAAGTCATTTCTGACTTATGACACCTCTAAAGTGAACCTATCAAATATAAAAAATATATGAAGTTAAAATATCATTATCTATAAAACTAAAAATGTTAAAATAAGAAAAAAATACTATGCGCTGTTGGCAAGTATTCAGAAGGAAGAAAGATGATGTGGGAAGCCACTAGCACCCTTAACTCAGCCTAAGTGTATATGTTGGTGGTGTCTGTGGGAATCCTGTTCGTTATATACAGAAAAGTAAACTTTCCAGAACTCTCCTTTTTAATATATGTGATAATGGGAATTGCATGTAACAAAACAAACTTCATTAAGCTCTCTTTTCTCTTTTTAATTGCAGCTATGCAAACAGATCTCTTAGCACCTTTGAAGGTAAGTGAGAGAAAGAATTTGGTAGCATAAGCTTTCTTAGACTTAAGTCTACGTCATCACATCAGAAGTAGACTTAAGTCTATGACAGCTTATGCTGTCAACTGTCTTTCTCTTTTAGTCTTAAAGGTGCTACAAGATCCCTTTGTGTACTGATTCAGATTAACATGGCTCTGTCTTTAAATTCTAAATGCAACTATGTGTGTGTGTGTTTGTATGTGCCTTCAAGTCACCTATTGATTTATGGCAACCTCGTGACTTCCATAGGGTTTTCTTAGGTAAGGAATGCTCAGAGCTGGTTTTGCCAGTTTCCTCTTCTAGTGGCCAGGCTGCTAGTGGTGATCTTCTCTGAGTTTCAAGTTACCATGCAGACTTGGGGTTTTTAGGGAAGCCCAGGGAAGCAGCTCTGTAAGTCTATTACAGAGGGATGACTGGAATGTTTGCCTCCCTCACTGTCTCTTCCTATCCCAATTGCTAGGACACATGTTTAATAAATACCTATTTCCTAGAAGGGAAACTGATGACATGCTGAGAAAGACATAGATACAGGTAACAACACATCCTAAAACTCACACAGAAACACTGTCAGACAGCAGTCTCCCACCCCTAGAAAATATCCAGTTAGCACATATAATATAATGCTTGTACCTTCAAGTCTCTTGTCAATTTATGATGACCCCTTGAATTTCACAGGGTTTTCTTAGGCAAGGAGTACTTGTAGGTGGTGTGCCAGTTCCTTCCTCTGAAATACAGCCTGCAGCACCTGGTACTTCCTGACAGTCCCCCTTCCAAGGACTAACTGGGGCTCACCCTGCTTAGCTTCCAAGATCAGAAGGTGCCTTCAGGCATTACAATTAGCACATACACCCAATCAAGAAAACCCACCCAGGGAACACAGAGATCTACTACCTCTACCCCAAACTGGGCAAAACATACCCAAAATATTGTAAAAAGTCAGGCTGTGGCCCCAAGGCACTCCCCATTGTCCCCCAGTTTTCCAAGCAGCAACAGGTCCTGTCTGTTTTCTGTCTTCTCTGTTCTCAAGGCAGTTTGGCCGGGCACGTTAAAATAAGAAAGTGTTCCGCTGTCCCACCCTCCCTTTCTCCTTCTCCTCTCTCCTTCTGTGCCTGGCCCACTGACTGAACTGAAGTCATACCTCCCTGTAGCAACAACAGGTTCCCTTGGTCCATTGCTATAAATATATAGCAATGTGAAAATACTTGCCTCCAGAATCTAGGTTAGAGATCACTGTCAGCCCTTCTGTTTCTCATGTGTTGTCTTGGTGTTCCTTTCTCCTCTGTACTTTGGGAGAAAGAACATACGCCTAGTCAGCACCAGCAGCCACCAACCTGCTTTGCTGTGAGCAGCAGAAGCAGAGGGCTCATGCTGCTATCATGCTCTTTCAGCTGCCACTGCAAACACACACCAGGCACACACATGCCCTGATGCCTTCTCCCTCTGTGATGACTCTGAGCTCACTGTTTCCTGGCAGTGATGGCCACTCCTTCCTACTGAGCCCTGTTGTAAGTGGGTGGTATTTGACAGGACGATTTAAGGGACTATAAGGAGGAGGAGATGACTGGGAAGATCCCCCTGGAGAGTTTTCAGCAACTGCCTGGAAACAACTTGCAGATGAAGCAGAAACTGCAACAACAGCACGGTTTTTTTAAAAGGTTTTTTTAATTTTTAAGATGGCACTCTTGCCCTGAGATTCTTCCCCTCACCCTTTTGGTTCTGAGGAGCCACATCAGGCAGTGAGACTAAAATCCCAGCCCTGGCTCTGGGACAGTTGGCTGAATTTCATAGATATGGTAGATGGAGAAGACAAATGCCCTTGGAAGATTTTGTTTGGGGAGGAAAGGTCTTAAGTTTAAAGATGAGGCAACCCAAGATTTCTTCTCTTTAAACTATAAGAGAATGTCACTGCAGCTTCAAAGACTGAGTGTTCTTGCTTTGTTTCTTGGATAATATTTTCTGGTGAACAAAAATTATGTCATTATCCCTTTATCTTTCAAAGGCAGCTCAGTTCTTAAAAACCTTTCTTCCATCTAAAGCTTGCTGGATTTCTTCTCATTCTTTTTTTTTTTCCTGAGGGGGTGGGGTCAAATGGTCAAACACACAGGCACGTGTTTATGGCTATTTGGCACACCTTTACTTTGAAGAAGCTAGAACAAGTAATGTATTCTCTTTGCTGTATTTGATTTGTAGCAGATTATCTTCCTTGGTTATTTGCTTCTAACCACAATGTTTATTGGACCCTAATTGTTTCTGAAGGAGTTCATAATGCAGTTTATTCTTTATTATTTACAATGCAAAGTTATTCTGTAATTGCAGTCAATTTCATTGTAAAATCCTAGCATTTGGTCTGAGTATTGCTGGTACAGCAGTCTTGTTGAAGCTAATGAGGCATAGGGTTTGTCAGTACCTGAGTGGTGAACAGGCCAGAAACCCCGGGTTTGAATATGTGGATGGAATGTGAGATAAAAGCATATAGATCGTAGATAACATATAACGTTTTACATTCCAACGGATAAGTTTTAATTTCATTTCGGGTTCTTGAATATATTTTTGAATGTTTGTATGTTTTGTATCCTCTTATTCTACCTCTACTTCTGGCCTTGTTTCTCCATCATCGTCATCGTCTTCTTCTTCTTCACTTTCAAACTCTATTTTGTCTTCTTCTTTTCTTCCTTCTCTTTCTAATTTCCCTTCTTGATCCTGTTTGTGCTCCAGTTCTTCCTCACTATCGGTCTTTAATGTTCCTTCCCTCTGAATTTTTGGATCCTTCAGCCCCTTTTGTAGAATTTGCCTTCTCCCATTTTCATTCCCTCCTTCCTTCCTTCTTTCTTTCTTCTTTTTGTTTCTTGGGTCATCGTCTTGGTGAGACTTAATCTGTTCTTCTCTGTATTTTTTAATAAATACTTTAGCTTTTGATACTGAGTTGATTGTGTATCTTTTCTGTTGGAAGTTGAAAATTATTCCCTTGAATCTTCTCAATCTTTATTGTATATTGTTCCTCTTTAGTATTTGAGTTAGAAAGCTATGATCTTTCCTTCTTTTTAAGATTTCTGAGGGAATATCTATAATTCCCATCAGCCCTAAACAGCTGATGCTGATGCTTAGCTGAGGCTGAATAGTTTTGACAACCTCTGAAAATTACCAGGGCAGCTCGTTTCCTGAAGAAGCAGTGTGTTCCCTATTGCCATAAAGGGGACCCTTCACCTCCCTTAAAAGCAGTATAACAGCTACCATTCCTCATTGAGCTAAGAGTTAAGAGAAACACGTATAGGAAATGGAAGAAGGGGGAAACCACCAAAGAAGAATTTAAGCAAGTAGCCAGGAGATGTAGGGAGGAGGTCAGAAAGGCTAAAGCACAGAACGAACTTAGGCTGGCCAGAGACATTAAAAACAATAAAAAGGGTTTTTTTTAAATATGTCCGCAGCAAAAGGAAAAAGAAGGAGACAGTAGGGTCGCTACGCAGAGAAGATGGCGAATTACTCACAGGGGGGAGAGAAAAGGCAGAGCTACTTAACACCTTCTTTGCCTCCGTATTTTCCCAGAAGGATACAAGCACTCAACCTGGCGGTAGGGGAGCAGGGGAGGAAGCAGAGGAAATGAGGCACTTAATAAGTAGAGAGGTGGTACAGGAATACCTGGCCGCATTGGATGAATTCAAGTCTCCAGGGCCAGATGAATTGCATCCTAGGATATTAAAAGAGCTGGCAGAGGTCATTTCGGAACCGCTTGCTATAATTTTTGAGAAATCTTGGAGGACAGGAGAAGTTCCAGCAGATTGGAAGAGAGCAAATGTTATCCCCATCTTCAAGAAGGGAAAAAAAGAGGACCCAAATAATTATCGCCCAGTCAGCCTGACATCGGTACCCGGAAAGATCCTGGAGCAGATCATTAAGCGTTCAGTTTCTAATCATTTAGAAAACAACGCAATAATCACAAGAAGTCAACATGGATTTCTCAAAAATAAGTCATGCCAGACTAATCTGATCTCTTTTTATGATAGAGTTACTAGCTTGATAGATGAAGGGAATGCTGTGGATGTAGCATATCTCGATTTCAGTAAGGCCTTTGACAAAGTTCCCCATGACATTCTTGCATCGAAGCTAGTAAAATGTGGGCTAGACAGGGCTACTGTTAATTGGATATGTAATTGGTTGACCGACCGAACCCAACGGGTGATCACGGATGGCTGCTTTTCATCCTGGAGAGAAGTGACTAGTGGGGTGCCACAAGGTTCTGTCCTGGGCCCAGTGCTGTTCAATATTTTTATCAATGACTTAGATGAAGGAATAGAGGGCATGCTCATCAAATTTGCAGATGACACCAAATTGGGAGGGGTTGCTAATATGCCAGAGGACAGGATCAAAATTCAAAATGACCTGGATAGATTGGAGAGCTGGGCCAGGGCGAACAAAATGAAATTCAACAGAGAGAAATGTAAGGTCCTACACTTAGGCAGAAATAATGGAATACAGAAATATAGGATGGGGGACACGTGGCTGGATAGCAGTACGTGTGAAAGGGATCTAGGAGTCTTCATAGACCACAAGCTGAACATGAGTCAGCAGTGTGATGCGGCAGCCAAGAAAGCCAATGCAATTCTCGGCTGCATCAACAGGAGTATGGTGTCTAGATCGAGGGAGGTACTGGTACCACTCTACTCTGCTTTGGTTAGACCCCATCTTGAATACTGTGTCCAGTTCTGGGCACCCCAATTCAAGAAGGATATTGACAAGCTGGAGCAAGTCCAGAGGAGGGTGACCAAAATGGTGAGAGGCCTGGAAAACATGCCCTATGAGGATAGACTGAGAGAGCTGGGTATGTTTAGTCTGCAGAAAAGGAGGTTAAGAGGGGACATGATAGCCATGTTTAAATATTTGAAGGGATGCCACGTAGAGGAAGGAGGGGGCTTGTTTTCTGCTGCTCCAGAAACCAGGACAAGGAGCAATGGATTCAAGCTGCAGGAAAGGAGATTCCACCTGAACCTCAGGAAGAACTTCCTGACAGTCAGGGCTGTCCGGCAGTGGAATCTGCTGCCTCGGAGAGTAGTGGAGTCTCCTACCTTGGAGGTTTTTAAGCAGAGGCTTGATGGCCATCTGTCGGGAGTGCTTTGAGGGTGTTCCTGCATGACAGGGAGTTGGACTGGATGGCCCGTGTGGTCTCTTCCAACTCTACATTTCTATGATTCTATGATTGGGGGAAGGTGCCAGGAAAGATGGTAGCCTTTCTACATGCTGTATAGGCTAGAATTCTGTTGGTGTGTTGTGCTAGTAGAATGGTCTGTTATGCTGGTGGTTGCACATTTATCCTCATATATGTAGAAAGAAGGATGGATCTAGCTCTGAGCTGCCTGTTTCCAAAAGCCTGACTTCAGGATTGGGGTGGGAGACAATCCTTGGTACTCTAGGGGTGGTGGCATCAAAAATCGCCTGCCCCAGGTTCCAAGGGACTTCCAGGGACAAGCCTGGAAGTCAGACATTTGGAAATACAGGTATACCTCAGTTAATAAAGAAGATGTGTTCTTGGGCATTACTTCTTTAACAGAAAATTTGGTACCAGAGGTGGAAATAACATAGAGAGAATAGGGATAGGTTCCTATACCACAGAAAAGAAGAGCAGTTCAATGTGTTTTGTAAAACTTTTGATGCAAAACAAATAACATGTACATGTGAATTGCATCAACAAGGTTAGCCTTGCATAAACAAACATTTTGGACCTTCTAGAGACCACTTGCAAACGTCTTCCAAAATGTATCCAAAGATGGCTTTTTTCTTTCTCCAGTCTCCTTTTTTCTTGTGGTTTCCATTTTGGTAGCCAGAGTTGCAAATTTGCACTTTTTTTCAACAGACTGGGAGTAGCTGGTGAGGCCGACATATCTGTTCCCTCTCTTTCTCCTTGTTTTGCTGTTCATGCATGCTCAGTGAGGAATTCAGCAGGCAGCTTCTGTGTACCTTACCTGTTGTAGGCAATCCACATGAGTACTATAGGATCAGTTACAATAAAATCCTATTATTTTCAAAGCCCAAGCTTAATTGCACTGTTTACTGCAGACACACAGCTGAATCCAGACACCAAAAAGTCTTTGTTTTCCCAGCCTTCCTTCACCATCCTCCCAGTGGTGATACCAGCAAAACACTTTTAGCTGGATAGAGGACAAGGAGGAAAAGGGTAGGCTGGGTAGATATAAAGGAATGAGCTTCACTGTCAAAGGCTTTGTTAACTCATGTATGCGTGTACACATCTGAGGGCTGGCAGTTGTGTCCACCTATAGCTATTGGTGACTTTGTCATCTTTCCTTCCCTTTGTTGTATTTTTCTCTCCTGTCTCTGTCCTTTTTTCTTGTGCTGCAGCCACCTCCTCTGCTTTTCTTCCACTGGCAGTGTAACTACACCAGAGGAGCCAACAAGATCATGGCCATATATATACATAAATAAAATGTGCCATATATACATAAATAAAATGTGCTGCCTTTCTAGGAAAGAAAATGCCCAAGGTACAGGGATATTTAAACCCTTTGCAATAAATCAACCGATAAAAACATCAGATAACATAAACTCTATGGATGCAGCACATAAATGTAATATAGGTCTATGGGCATAAACGACTGCTGTGCTGTAAATTCTCCTGTATGAACAAAAAGCATTATATATAAATATATTCTGACCTCCAGAGCTAAGAAAGCGAAAACTGCCGTGTTGAATCTGACCATTAATATATTTGACCCAAGGTTTTGTCTCCAGCAGAAGTCTACTGTATCTCTGTATTTAGGAGCAGGGAATGGTGATGATAACCACCCAGTGTTGTTTTTCCCTGTGGCCTTGAAATATGGAGCAAATCTGCATGCCATTTGTAGCCATCCCTGACAAAAAAAGGTTGTTAGTGCTGTTTTCCATGAATTTGTGTAATATTTTAGAGAAGTTACTCTCGGAGACCAAAGTTGGAATCCCCACTCAGCCATTGAAGCCCATTATATTCACCTCAGGCAAGTCACTCTCTCTCAATCCTCCCTATGTTGTTGGACTGTAGCTCCCATCCTTCCTTATGACATTTAATTAATTAATATCCTGCTCTTCTCCTGGTGTGGGTCCCAAGGTAGCTCCAAATTAAAAACAAAGTGTAGCAAGATGTATATGGTACAAAAGTTTGTAAAAATCCATTAAATAAGCATGCTGTACAAAACATTAACTTACTGCAGTTTTAAACTATGACCCTGGAACTCCAGAAAACCCTGTGATAGGTTCGCCTTAGGGTCACCATAAGTTGGAAATGACTTAATAGCACACAACAACAACAAAGCATAATGCATCCAGAATGTCCTTCTGCTGCAGTAACTTGAGAGCCAAAGGGCTGCCCAACTTAAAAAATCCTGGCTTGCTGGTGGAAAAAGAGTAGAGAAGAGGCCACCCAAACCACTCCACAACTTGGGAGCAGACATTGAGAAGGTTCTCTCCAGTGTCCTCACCACACACACCTGTGGTATTGGACAGAGAGAACTCCTCCCTTCAAAGATTGCAAGAGTTGGACAGCCTCATGAAAGGAGATACCATCTTTCAGATAGTCTGAATCACAGTGTATAGGGCTTTAGAGATCATACTTAACACTTTCGATTGTACCTGGAAATTGACTGATAGTCAGTGAAGCTGTTTCAACAGTGGGGTTTTATGTTCCTTGTAACCAGCTCCTGTCTGACCACAGCATTTTGGACCCACTGTAATTTCCAAACAGTTTCCAAAGGCAGCTGTGGGTAGAGTGTGTTAGAATAATCCAAATGGGATGTAATCAAGGCATGTGTCACTGTAACCAGATCTGACATCTCCAGGAATGTGAGCAGCTGGTGCACTAGTTTTAGCTATGCAAACGTGCTGCTTGCCACTGTTGAAACCTTGACATCCAGGCTTGGATCTGAGTCTGGGAGTACGTCCAAGGTGCAAACTTGAGATTTCAGGAGGAGTGTAACCCCACCAAGCACAGTCTGAATCTCTGTTCCCTGATCTGCCCTCTAACTGAAGAGGAACACTTTCATCCTCTCTGGATGAAGTTTCAGCTTGTTTGCCCTCATCCTGTCCATTACTGACAGCAAACACTGGTTTAACACTGAAACGGCTCCCTTGGAGTTAGATGGAAAGAAGTGATAGAGCTGGGTGTCTTCAGCGTACTAGTGACACCAAACCACTAAACTCTAGACAGTCTCTCCCGACAGATACATACATACATACATACATACATACATACATACATACATATATAAATAAAACATAGGAGGGGACAAAACCAGACCCTGAGAGACTCCAAAGGCAGTGGACTGGGGGTCAAACAGGATTCCCAGCACCACCTTCTGAAGACTGGAATCACTATAGAACATTGCCCCCATGTCCCATCCTAGAGAGGTGGCTCAGAAGTATACCCTGGTTGATGTAACTAAAAGCTACTGAGAGTTGCAGCAGAACCAACAGGGACAAACTCCCCCATCCAGTTCCTGGCATAGGTAATCCACCAAGGCGACAAAATCTCTCTTAGTGCCACAATCAGGCCTGATGCCAGATTGAAATGGATCTAGATTCTCTCTTTCATCCAGGAAACTCTGGAGCTGAGAGGCCACCATGAGTGTAAGTTTGCCAAGAAAGGGATATTGGAGATGGGCCAGTAATTTTTTAAAGGATTGGGTCCAAGAGGATTTTTTTTCAATAACAGCCTGATCATCACCTCTTTTAGGCAGACTGGGAACTATTGATTTTCTGGCCTGGGCTGCTGAGTTACACAGCTGGGTATTTTGCTTTTCCTTTATAATTGGTTTTATTGAGTAGCTGATGCTCCAGGTGCTATTACCAGCTTGCAATCTCTTGGGGGCTAAGTGTACTGGAAATCCCAATGAATAAATTTTCTTTGCCTCTCACAGATGCTACTGATCTTTCTCTATATGCAAAGGAATTGCACCGTCATGGGAATTACTGCTTTAATTGGCACAATTATGCCATTCTCCTTTGAGTGGTGTGAGATTAGCAACACAGCTGCAGGTACATGATGACCGATTCATGCTTGGGTTTCCAGAAAGTCTGACAGTCATAATATGTGTGGGCAGCGGTAGCTGGTGCCATCCATGTCAGCAGTGCAGTGAATCTGCTTTGGAGCTTATTGCAGACTTTAAAAGAGTTATCCAAGGTGCAGACACTTGCCTTGGACTTTGGACATCCCGTTTAAGTCTGTGGTAAACTTAAAGTAGACTTGTCAACACCTTGACACAACCACAACCAGCTACCATTGTATGGGGGACAGTAGTTAGAGGAGGGTTCAGGATGTTTTGATCCTCTGGATGTTTGGGTTCCACTCAACATGGCTTGGGACTAATTGTGGGAACTGTAGTCCAAAGCATCTGGAGGGCCAAAGATTGTCTTAACACTCCTTGGTTATGGAAATGCACCCAGCATTTTACTTGTTGCTTTCTTAAGATTTCACATGCTTTTGAGGAATGAGCAATAAAATTTTCCAGAGCTGGAAGACAACAGCAACTTCAATTAAGCATCTTAAGAAGCTGACAATTCCCTTCCAGAATGCTTATATGGTATTATTTTAAATCCACCTTCAAAACTCACTTTTTTTTTTTTGGTTGTAAAGCCTTTAATCCTCACCCATTATAGAAATTAAGACTAAGTCCATGTAACTTCATTCTGTATTTATTCTTTGCCCATTACTCTTGTATCTGCTGGTTACCCTTCCTCTTTTAATTTTTCCTTAATCATGGTGTGGCATGATACAGTCTTTTCCCTTGATGTATTTCCCATTCCTGCAGGACAGCTTCCTTGTGGACTATATCCCTGTCTTGTGGGTGTGGAAAGGGTAGGGTTTATGCTTGTGTGTAGGTATTCTGTATTAACACCTCTCTTCCAGCTCAGAAAAGCTGATTTCTGTAGTGTATCTACTTGTCCAAACCCATCCTATGTTTATGCATTTGCTTATTTTGCATACTGTATTCTGCTTCTGCTAGACAGAGGCACGAGAATGAGTTTGCCCTCTGAACCCCAGTAATCTTACTTCAGCAAGCTGTGTAAAAGAGATGGTGCAATGCAGTGACTGAGTTAGAAAATGGAGAGTCTCTGACTTGAATTTCCCTTCTACCATGGATTCAATAAGTTGCTATAGGCCAGTCATAACTATTCTATCCCACCTCCTCTGTGCCCCACTTTGTGATATGGGCATAATGATGGTCTGCCTTATGTGCTCATTGTAAGATTACACTTGAACAAGATTTAGTTTAAGGCAACTCCTTATGCTCTTGTTCTGGTCTTGAAAACATGGAGTATAGTTCCCAGAAACCTCCCAACTACTATGGTCACTGATTATAGTCCAAAAGGTCATTTTCCCAAACTCTGCGTATGTAAACCTATTTGAATGTTCAACAGTGCTTTCTAGGTAAGTGCTGCATAACCAGGGCTGGACCCACCGTTAGGCTGATGTGGCAGGCATCATACACTGGATAACAACAGAGATGCATTGGAGGAAGAGCTATGTGTGCATCGACCCTGCTTTGCACCCTTTAAGGAGGCCTGCTTCCCTTAGTGCAGGGGAGGATGCTACCTTGTTGCCAGTAGTAAGAAAGATTTAATGACTGCTCAGGTTCTTTTCTGTACAGTGGCATAGGGGAGGCTACCAGCTTGCCATTTGCTTCAGGCAGCAAAATGTCTTGGGCTGAATTTGCAAAGAATTGGCTATAGTCCTGTATTTCCTTACCAGGAAACGAGCCCATTAATCAAAACAGGACTGACTTTTGCATAAGCATGTATTGAATCGTGCTGTTCCTCATCCTCCAGGTCTGGGATTTTAACAATATTCCATTACTGTGTATGCCTACTTTGAAACAGATCCTATTGAATTTAGAGGAACTAACTCCCCAGTGTATTTATGAGATTGCAGCCCAAGCCAAGTCAGGTTTGTTTGTGCACTACTTTCTTTAAGTGACTGTCTTTAAAGTACGTTCAAAATAGCTAGAAAGACAGTGTTTGGTTTCATGTTTATCTTTCAGACCCTGTAGATTAGAAAGGTGTTGTTTTGGTGCTGCTCTTGTTTTTAGTGATGTCAACGTGCTTGGAAAACTTCATTCTGTGCTACATAATCTATTGCGCACTTGCATGGAATGACTATGATTTTATGTCCTGCAGACAGAGACAGTGTTGCTTCACTAGAATTAAAAGGAGATGTTTAGTGTGCAAAGAAATGCCGATTTGAAGTTCACTCTGCAACTCCTTGGTGCTCTAGAGAAATGACCGATGAACTGAATCAGTGTGGTTGATGGTGGCTGGATATAGCCCCAAGAATTGATGGTTTCCATGTCAGTAGGGCAATGAATCCATTCTGTGTTGTAATATGAAATTTAAAGGAGCTTTCTGAAGTATTGAAATCTATACTCCAAATAGGTCCAGCACCTTGCATGCTTCCTTCAAATTTCATGCTAAAATATTGTGGAAACCCCCAACCACCGCCGTGTAGGAATACCGAAAGCTGCCTTATACCAAGTCTGCACTATATCTGGCCCTTATAGTAAGTTGAACCTACAGTAGATTTGTCTGCACACTGACATGGAAGACCCCAGCCACCACCCAGAAAAGGTTTGCATGTTAAAGGCTAACACTTTGAGACAGGGATGACTTACTCTTTGCCTTATCCAACTGAGTGTACCCTCCTGAGGTTTTAGATTATAGTGCCCATCAGTCCCCAAACAGTATAGGCATCTTGCACGGAGTGATGGGATTTGTAGTCTAACCCATCTTAGGGAACTACCCTAGGAAAGGCTGATTTTTCTACTCACTAGGTTTTTAGAAGATGAAAGAGAAAGGAGCTTGTTGGGTGGGCTGTGCTTTGACAGCATGCCTTCTGCCCAAGCAGAGCATGTCTCAGACAAGCGTCTCCTTGGCTTTGCCCTTGCTGTCAGCTCTGAAGCACTTTAAATGCTCATTCCATTTTTTTCCTTTCCTTTTTTTTTTCTGGTCCCCCTCAGCCAGCGTCGCTGCTTGCCTTCCACCTTTCCTCAGCTAATTGAAAAGATAGCGAGCCCAGATTACAGCCTTGCTGTGTAAATTGCTCAGGATGGGAGGCTGACTTGACAGCCGGCAAAGGAGGTGCTCCAGCCAATGAATCAATCATGAGGTTGTGCAGCCTGAAAGTGCTGCTCTGGGCAACACTGCAGTCTACCTCATTGGACCTGGCCAAGGTGATGATTACTCACATCAAAGGCGGATGGGAGAATGCGCAATAATGCCGTAATCCAAGTTGTCATGAGCGGTGATATGACTTGAATGCAGAATCAGGACAGAACTGGAGGGGGTAGAAACGCCATTATGTCATATGAAATACCTACTGCTATGTTAGGCTGGGGTGGGCAGCTTGTGGCCCTCCAGATGTTACTGGATTGCCATGCCCATCATCCCCCCATTATTGGGTATGTTGGCTGGGGCTGATGTTGCAGACCAACAACATCTGGAGGGTTGGACAATCCCCAGTCCTGCTTTAAAGATGAAGCAAATCTCTTATGGCATAACCTTTAATGGACTCTAACTCACCCTTGTGCTGGATGACGCACCAAGTTGAAGCAAAGATTAGTGCATTGTCTAATTTGTGCAGCCAAATGTGTGTGTGTATACATGAATTGATAGCAAGTGTAATGTAATTTAGGATAGACTTAAATTAGACATTCATCAGGCCAAGCAGAAGTGCACAAAAATGTGTATGCAAGCTTCTGAGGTCTCTGGGTCTCTTCCTGTGGCAAAATCGTATTGCAGGGAGCTACAGCCTGAGGTGAAATGAGGGAGAAGAGATTTGCCTGCAAGCATTCAAATAGGACTCAAGTCTAGTGGGTGATGTGTGATAGTTTTAGGTTTCACCTTGAATAACCCCCAGGTATTCTGGGAGTAAGAATAGCAGACATTTCGATCTACCTTTGAAACAAAAAGCCAAAATCTAACTGTAAAATCAGAACTGGCTTCATCATGGGTGAACATGACATCTTCAGGAGCCGGGGGAAGCAAGGAAGCAAATTAGCCTTTGTATCAAGAAGACTGAGAATAATTCTGGACTGGATGATAACCATGAGTAGAAGCAAAATTGAGTAGCATTATGTAGTGCTTACCAGTTTGACTTCTTTTACCCTAGTGGAGTAGTGGAGCTGGAGCTCACAGGGCTGAAGTCCTGGGGCTTCCAGATTAAGAAGTACTATGACATCATCTGTCATCACGGCTTCTGAAGTCCCAGGTTTCCTCTGTGTTTACCTACATCCCTGTGTAGTAACTGGAGAGGAAATGTTTTTTTCTAGCAACAATGCATGATTATAGGCTTTTTATTTGATAACACAAAATATTTGAAGGCATGTTTAGCACGTCCGTTCCTGGTAGAGATGAAAACTGCTAGGAATGATTTTAGATTAACTGAGCACTCAAATGTTTGGACTTTCTGTAGAGCTGTTGCTATAGAGCAGGGGTAATGAAAGTGCATGCGTGGGCTTTCTATGGCCCTTGGGAGCCTGTTTGTGGCCCTCAGGAGTGCCTCTCAAAGCCCCATATCTGCCATTTTGTTTTTTAAAAAATTGTAGGCTGTTTTACAGCTGAAGAAAACACTACAAAATGTGTTGGTTTTGCCCCCACACATCCCTCTAGTAACTCTCAAATGATGTTTTAAAAATCATCCAGAATCAGCCAAAAATGAAACAGGAGATGACATGATATCACTTCCAGTCACTTCAGGAGTGCCAGTGTAGTCTGATGGGGAATGGAATGGCCTCCTCTCCCTTTGCAAATTCCTCCTTTGCCATAGAGGATGCTTTGGTGAGGACCTATACTTCAAAATGTATCTCTGTGTCACTAGTTTACACTCCCCTTAACCCATTCCAAGAACTTGGGAGCGGCAGTTTAAAAAATAAATAAATCGAAAGTTCTGCCTATTTATTACAGAATTTGGCTGCAGAAGTGTTGTTGGAGGGCCTCTGTCAGCCTTACGTGGTAACCTTGTCATCTGGGGCTGCCTTTATGGTTCAGGAGAGATGCTTCAGAAGACTCACAGGCCGTCTTCCCTGTCCTCCCCACCAAGCTGTCTTAATTTTCTGGTGCTTTATCTGCCTCCTTAATTAAAATCGCTGCTCATTCAACAGAACTCAAAGTTTTCTTTTGTAATCATGGGGCAAACATTTGCTGCTGTTTTCCTCTCACAGTTGGCGGCTTATCAGAGCATCTCTCTTTGAGATCTCATACTGGGACAATTTTGGGATGATTTCTGGATGGAAATGCAAGTGTTTGCTTGATTTTAATTTTATTTCCCTTTTAACTTGTCTTGTCCTGATCTCATCCAACAGCTCAGGATAATATATTCTGTTCATCCCCCTCCCCCATGGTTTGATTGATGTGCCACCATTATCTGAAAATTAGATCTTAAAGTGGTTCACAGCAAGATTAAAAATAGATATAGAAAAATTGTAAGTGTAGATAATACCCAAGTAGGTAATAATCTTCGAACAGGATTGAGTTAAAGGTAATTTTAAATCACATTGATTGATTGATTGATTGATGACGGTCGTTTCCTGCCCACCTCTTCCTGTGGGTCAAGGTGACAACAAGAGATTAAAATATAACAACAGATAGGACACATAAAACCAATTTAAAACACGCATAACATCAGTTAAAAGAGCATATAAAAAACAATAGTATTAAAAGCAACCAATTCGTACATTAAAACTCAGCTTTTAAAAATCATCTGGATAGGTAAAGAAAATGCAATCCCTGCTGATGGGGTGTCTATTCCTTGGTAACTAGTCAGTTTCCAAAAGCTGAATGAAAAGTTTTTTGCCTGCCATTGGAAGTCCTGTAGAGACAGGGACCAGCATAACTTCCTTTGGAGAGAATTCCACATCCATCTTATCTCCACAATAACACTGTGCTGTAGATTGGGTTGAAACTGGCTTGAGATCAGTCTTGTGGCCGAGTGTGAGTTGAATGTGGCCCACCATGGTACTGATCCAGAATGTTGAAGAAGATGCCCCCCTTGGTATTTTTCGAGTACAACTTCTAACAGCCCTAGAGAGCACAGCCAGTGGTGAGGGACATCATTATTTGGCAAGCCCTATGTTCCACACTACTTGTTTCTGTGGACATACTGCCATTTTGGGAGAAATCATTAATGCCAGTGAACCCCAGGAGTTTAATACGAGTGAAGACTTGGTATGGATAAGGCTCAGAAAGTACATACCATATCAATGTGGTCTGACATTTTTGAAGTAACAGTAATGGGCATGGGCTAGATCGACAGCTAGCACTGGAAATTACAGTTGGTCAACAAATGTGTTGCAAAGCTATTTTCAGTAATAGCAGGTCATCAGATGATGTCAGTGCAGTGTCTGAACTCATGCTTGATCAGTAGCATCTCAGATTTGGTAATGAATAAAAATTGCCAGTGTGATTTGACATACAACTTTTCTTTTCTTGCAGGACATATTACCCCTACTTGAGTGTTCAGCCTTAACATATAGACTGGGGACTGGGAAGACAGGGCCATACTGCCTGTCTATTTTAGGATTGCTGCTGGATGGAAACACATCCAGAATTTATTGATGGTGATGATGAGGGGCTGTTGAAACCATGTTAAGAATCTATCCTTCGCTTCTACTACCATATATCTTTTTGAGGCTCTTTGTCAGACCTTGGACAAGGAGCTTTTTTGGGGACAAAAATTCCCCAAATCCCAGAAATGCTGCTGGTCATTTCTGGGAACTGGAGCAAGCCCTGCTGTGGTTCGCATGTTAAAGGGCTCCTCTCATTTGAGATGTTTCTGCAGCTTAGAAATACAAGGCATCAGGAAACTGTATCTGTATAAGAGTCAATATAAAGAGTGGGAGGTTGTCAAGGACAGAGCCTTCACCCCCTCTGCTTTGCTCACAGCAGTTCAGGCAAGGTGTGGGTTGCTTTCTCTAGCTGCTTGGCATTCTCATTCTTGCGCCAGTTTGCTCTTGATGGAAGAGGCTGAATGAGCAGTGATGTCAGTGCCATCCCCTCCTCCACATTCTTCCACATGACCTGTTTTGAGCCGGATTCATGTGACGTGACTGGAGGCAGCCGTAATTGCTCAAATGCATGAGCCTGGGCTCTGCGATTGAATTTGTGGTCCCTAATCCAATTGTCAGGTGCTAGTTAACACTGCTCCAGGCCTTGCAATGGCATTAGGGCCTCCTCCGCAGTCATATTTCAGCCATGGATCTGACCAGGGGAATGCATCTCATCCCCCCTCTTCTCTCAGCACTGGCTCCTTGGCCCAGGGAAGTGACTCAGAGCCAGCTGGCTTTGTAAAGAGGTGGCCAAGGGGAGGGGAAAAGAAAGAGAAGTCTTCAAAATGCTGCAATATGTGGCTTGTGTACTTCTGGGATGATTAAGACAGGAGCTGAGTTAGTTAAAAGCAGGGATGTAATGCACAGTCCACATTCATTGAAATTTCCCACTAGCTCTTGAAGGATGTTTCATGACCCTCTTGTTTTTGGAGGAGAGAGAGAAACAGCAGCTGGAAGACCACCAGAGAAACAGCTGGTGATGTCTTTTGTGGTATGCAGCCAGCAACACACAAGCGGTGACTAGGGCCACAGCAACAGCAACAATTCAGTCCTCCTGAAGTCACAGATTAACTCCTGAGAACAGCAGAAAACAAATAATTTGTAAGCCACAAAGCCTTGGGCCCTGAGGCTGTAGCTAAATGTGGATTTTACAAACCTGAAATGTTGCCTTTCCTCTAAGGAGTTTACGTGGTTTCCCCACTCATCTATTTTATATTTACAACTCCCCTGAAGTAGGTTAATCTGAGAGATAATGGGAGACCCATGGTAACCTAATAAGCATCATGGCTGAATGAACTGGGAATAATGAAAGAGTGATGGCTGGTGGCTCCTAAGTCTGTGGAGTGGTGAATCCAATCCAAGAAGCTACCCAAGATCCTGAACCCTGTCCCCAGACAATATGAGCACCTTGGAGAGCTCCCTTAGCATTCCACCTAAAATGCCATGGAAGCTATCAGCCAACACTTCATGGGAACACAGGAAGCTACCTTCTTCACTGTGTAGACCAGTATTGCCAACCCTGACTGGCAGCAGAGACTTTCTGAGGTTTTACACAGGATTCTGTCCCATCCCCATCCAGAGTTTCCATGTATTCTCTGGTTGTCCTCCATTCAAGTACTAACTAGATCCGAAGCTTCTTAGCTTCTGAAACCAGATGAGATCAGGTGCATACAAGATGATATGTTTGATTCTGAACCTGAGTCTCCCCAGACCCAGTCCAGCACTGTAGTCAATGTAATATTTGCTGCATCATCTGACCCACTTTCCCCCCCGAGACTTGATGTATCAAATGCCCACCCCCCCACAACTGCATAGAAAGAGGCACTGTTAAAACAGTGAGGTCCTCCCCCAGCTCCAGTCAGCTGGCTTTTAAGAGCCCTGAGCATTCCTCCCATGCAGCATTGCATGCCCCTCCCTATATCTGTCCATTTCTTTACAGTACCTTGAGTCTCTAGGGCTGTTGCCATGGTGACAGAACATGGTAGAAGCACCCAGAGAAGCTTATGGAAAGATCCCTTGTGTAGGAAGTTAGCAGATGTGAATGAATCTCATTGGAACCTATCCGCTTTGGGTGATGTGTGGAGGCTAAACTGGGGGCAGAGACAGAAAGTGAGGGAAATTGCCCAAAGACCTTCCACGCGCCTAGAAAATCTGAACCCTACTCCCCCCTGTACACATATCCCTTTTGGCAGCTTGATTGTCATTCGTGAGCATATTTGCCATTCAAAGGCCTTTCCCGCGGCACCAAATTGTCAGCCTAATGCTTTCCTGTAAGAGAATAATCCCAGTGACTTTGGGAGAATTGTTGTGGCACAGTGGTTAAAGCTCTGCACTGGGATTTGGGAGACGAAGGTTCAAATCCCCACTGAGCCATGGCTTTCATTGGGTGATTTTGGGCCAGTCACTGTCTCTTGGCCTGCCCTGTCTCAAATGTTTGTTGGGAGAAAAAGATGGAGGGGGAGGAGAGCCACACACGTTATGTTGCACTCACTGCAGAGGAGAGAGAGATTCAGAGAGTTGGTGTGTGTGTGTAAAAGAGACTGAGAGAGATGTTTAGGTCCATGAGAAGACCCCTCTGATCCACCTTTGAGCAGTACTTTTAATGGAACCACCCAAAATGGCATTAAAATATGCCAGCATTTCCATCTTCCAGAACTCTTCATCTGGTTAAGTGATACAAAAATGTAGAGAATAGGGAAATATATACAAAGCGTGCTGAAAGGAAAATAAGAGTCCTCTGAGATGTTGTCTTTTTTGAAAAAAATTAGAAAAGACGGAGGATGTCGACTCCTTCGTAGCTTCAGAAAGAAGCAATGAGATGGAAGCTGGGGGAAAGCAGCCAGTTTCCTCTTCTTCTTCCTTTTAAAATCCTTCTTCCTAGTCCTTAACCTTACCCGCAGCACAGATCTCTTGCCTTTGGAGCACCAACCTGGGAATTTACTAAGGGCTATTTGTGTGCAGTTTGCTTTTCCTGTTGCCAGCCAGGGCATGGACAGGCCCTTTCAAGATGCAATCAAAGTCTGGCTGATCCTTATCTGTGAAATACAAACCAGACCTTTGCCATAGCAGTATGTGTGTCAGCGCAGAAGATACTAACACTTTCAGACATGCAGGGGGAAAAAAAACCTCTGAGTTGATGGAGCCTAAAGCAATTTGGCAGTCCTTCAGTGGAGATGCAGATGATTTAAACTGGTGCAGGTGTGTGTAGAAAGAGAAAAAAGGTGGCATGGGGAGCAGTGGGTTGGAAATCATGCGTAATCGTCACAACAATGGGATAAGGATCTCTGTCATTTGTGATTATAATGTCAAAATAGAGAGCCGCTCATAATACTGTAACACCGAGTGGAATGATGCCTGGTCTTTCTGGCATTCAAAGTAGATGTCTGGATTGTACCAATCTGGGCTGCAGGAACATGCCAGTCTGTATATAGCACACTCTGCATGTAGAAAACCAGCACATCAAGGCAAAGCTACCGGTAGATGACTCCTTCCCTGACAGAAAAGAGAGTTTAAAACAATCTGTGTTTCTATGTTCTTTGAGTACAAGGATGGGGATTGTGTGGCCCTCCAGATGTTGCTGGACTATTAGCATTTACGATTGGCTTTGCTGGCTAGCATTGCTGAACTAGTAGTCTAACAGCATCAGGAAGGCTGCATGATTCCCCTGCCCCACGCATTCTAGCTATTTGAAAATGTGAAATACGGTACTAAAAGGTTACAAAGAACAGTCAATTCCAAACACTATATTAGTTGTACACAACGTATTGAACTAATACATGCTCCCATATTGTCAGTGTTTGTTAGTTCATCCTGTTGTTGTTGTTGTTGTTGTTGTTGTTGTTGTTCTTGTTGTGTGCTTTCAAGTCATTTCTAACTTACAGCAACACTAAGGTGAACCTATCATGGAGTCTTCTAGTCAAGATTTATTCAGAGGAATTTACCTTTGCCTTCCTCTGAGGCTGAGCTTGTGTGATGCCCAAAGTCACCCCGTGGGCTTCCACGTCTGAGCGAGTGTTCAAACCCTGATCTCTAGAGTCCTAGTCCAACGCTCAGACCACTGCTGGCTCTCTACATATTTCCTACCCCTGTTGTAAACATTGGTTCACCTGCATGTTCATAGAAGAGCATTTTTACAGTATTTCTGCAGAATCCCCTCAAAAAATCTCTGTCCCAGCAGATTAGTCTCTACTTATCACCAATTTTTGGTTGTTATGGAAAAGAACAGGATTAAAATATGTTGGTAACCAGTGCCTAATGAGATGAGAGAATTTTAAGTACAGTTTCAGGATGCTTCTGTACTTCCGTGTGAGCTGCACCTGTGTGTACAGGTGAGCTCATGTTTACAACATTCTTAACATCTATTAGAATGTTTACACCATTTCTAATGTTCTAACATCGGATAACACATTGACTTTAAACTAATTGTCATCCCATTTTCTTTTATAATAAACAGTACAACATTCATGGTTTTGAAATAAATGTGCTCTGCTGTTATCTGTACTCTCTCATGCAAACAAATCATATAGATTTGCATAGTTGCATAGTCTTCTTACTCATTCTTAAAGTGAAGATATCCTTTTCCCATTTTGGCATATGTACAATCCATGTGGAGAGCTAGCATGATGTAAGTGATTTGAATGCTGGACTACAGCTCTGGAGATCAAGGTTGAAATCCCACCTCAGCAGTGGAACCCCACTGGGTGACCTTGGGCAAGTTGCACTCTCTCAGTCTCAGAGGAAGGCAAAGGCAAACCCCCTCTGAACAAATGTTGCCTAGACAACCCTGTGATAGGCTGGCCTTATGGTTGCCAAAAGTCAGAAATGACTCGGAAGGCATACAACAACAACAGCAGCAGCAGCAGTCCTTGCTATTGTTACCAGCTAATTACTTTATTCCTCTGGCATTTGAAGCCCAGGAGACTTGGAATAATCTAGGCAAAGTGAGTGCTTTTGCTTTGTTAATGAAAGTTAATTGAACTTCCACATAAACATTGTGTATCAAATATATATCTGTGCAGTGCAGTCTTATTTTCAGAAAGCCTAATCCTGCCCTGTCACAATATCTCTAAACTTTACCTTCATAAAGAAACGAGGACCTTAATTTTAACCATACCTGTGGATGACATTTTGTCTCCATAAACATTATAAGCATAAAAAGGAGGAAGGGAGGGTGAGAAAAAAAGAAATATGGCAGTGCCTTTAAGACTAATTTGGTGATTAGTTTCTTCAATTCCTTAGGTGGATGTTGTAGTTTGACAAATGCCTGTTGTAAATCCAAGAGTTTTGAGTTTGTTTTGTGGGTTCGAGCAGATGCCGCTGTACTGGAGGGCTTGGCTGTAAACAGTACATTTAGTTGTGTGTTTTGAGTGGAAGCTGAAGGTATGTAAATATGTGTGGCAATCAATGAGTTTTTGACAGTGTGTGGTGCTTCAGAGTCCTTAAATGTTTGCTCAGACCCACAAGACAGGGACAAATTGACAAAGAAAAATTAATACAGTGGCACCTCCATTTTCCAAGGGTTCAGGGCAAAGAACCCTAGTGAAAGTGGAAAAACCACAAATAACTATCCCTCAATCCCTCTCCCATTCCCTTCCAGGGCTCCCCCCTTCCTGTTCCTATTGAAAATGGAAGGGAAGGGGTTGGGTAGGGAAAAGCCTTGTGCGAGCCTTCCTTTCCGCCTCCGGAGCAACCCCTCCCAATCCTATGCATTTTGCTCCAGCACAGGGAACTTGTACAAGGCTTCTCCCCCACTTTTCCTTCCATTTTGCATGGGAACAGGAATGGGAGAGCTTTGGAGGGGGAAAGGAAGGCTTGCGCAAGGCTCCCCCCGCTTCCCTTCCATTTTGCCTTGGTATGAGTTTTCTGTGCTGGGGAAAAATGCATGGGAAGAGGAGGAGGAGAATGTGGGGGGAGGCATGAGCATTTATGAAGGTCAGACCTGTGAATGTGGAGGGAGGACTGTACCCAGAAATGATTTACTACAAGAGAGACCAAAAACATAAAATCACCATCATCATCATCATCATCATCATCGTCGTCGTCATCATTTATACCCCTCTTTTTTCCCCAGGTTAGGACTCAAAGCAGCTTACAACAATTAAGAAGACAGTTAAAACCTTCAAAATACAAAAGTTAAAACATAATTAAACAATCAAAAAGAATTAAAACATACTAAAATGCATAATTAAAACTCACTTGTCAACAACACAATTAACAATATCCAGCACATTCTGTCAAACAGCCATACATGTATGTACGTATGTAAAAAGACAGAACTTCCCTAGTGGTCACTTACAATCCCCAGGTGAGACCATTCTAATCCATCATCAATGAGCTACAACCAATTCTGTAGAGTAACACAGCCCTTTCACAAGTTCTGGGAGTCAGGCCTTTATTAGCCAACGGACAGCCTCCAAATCTTAAACAAGTCCTCGCGTGTAGCAGGATACATAACATGGATGGTAATATAGGAACAATACCCTGACACAAACCAAGATGCCAGTTCTGTCCCCACATCTATTCCGGGAACAATCTTAACACAAGCCAATAACATCACTCACAACATCAGAAGTACATCTACTTACTCTTCCTCCAATGTCATGTACTGCCAGCGGTGCCTCTCAACACTGAACAAACAGGATGGTCTCTATGCAAGAGGATTAATGGGCACAAAACTGCCATTAGAAATGGCAATACCCCAAAACCAGCTACAGAACATTTCAGCCTTTCTGGGCACACATTACAGGTTGTGATCCTTATTGAAAGAAATTACAAAGGAAGATGAGAAAGAGAAACTACTGAATTAAATTATATTTACAAATTCCAATCCACTACCAGAGGTATGAGCAAAGACAATGCCTTCATGGTTCACTATGTACGTTAATACATGAGTCCCTGCTGCTGCGCATACAACAAAAGGAATCTTCTCAGAGAGTTTTGAATCCAGGGAAACTGACTTTTGGTAAACAAATTAGTTGCTTTCACATGTCACCACTAACTAATGACTGACCATAAAGATCTGAAAGACCTGTATCACTTTTCAGAGCCCTTTGAAAATTTAGAGCAAGGGATTTGTGTTCTTCTGGATCCTATTACAGTCTCTCCCACCCCACAACTGTATAAACATGCTTTATACCTGAGGCCTTAATATCATTTCATACTACATCAGAAGAAATGGTTTATATCCACAAAAATTCATGCAAAAATAAAGACCAATTAATCTTAAGGTATTGTGGCATTTTGATTTTTTTTTTCTCCCCCTTCCTTCTTCCTTTTTATGCTGCAAAGGACTAACACAGTTCTTCGAAAGTTAGCAATGTAAGGTTCAGTTTGGTGAAATGCAAGGACTGGCATCTGAAGATTAATTTCTAGCTAGTGGAAAGATGTAAGGAGTATAAGGGTAAGAAGAAGAGGGAGCCAGTCTTTCTCTGATTTGAGGGTAGAATTTGATCTCCTGATGATTTGAAACTACAGGGTCGTGCTTCAGATTGCTTGTGTGTTTGTTTGTGCTCATTGATCTTGTGCTGCTGTGGGACGATAGGTCTGCCTTGAGCTTTAAGGGTCAAGTTTAAGGGCAAAGGACAATTTCCTATTGCTTAGGGAGAAAGTGATTTGTCAATATTGTTAATAACGTTTACCACTTCCTGCAGCAGTGAGACATTGTAAGCGCAGTTCCACTGTTGTTGATTTCCTTTGGATCAGGAAGCTTTAGAGACTTAGGATGTCTTTGGTAATATTGGTTTTGTTTTAAAAAAACGTAACTGTAGCATGTTAAGGGAGCCAACCTCCTTCCGTGCCAGCTGTGGTCTTTTAAAAGTAAAAGGCAAGATGAAACTTCTCTGTTGTGTGCATTTCCTCGGTGTCTCCCTTTTTGTTTCTTATCCTCAGCGTCCTTCCCTTTCTCCAGGCTCTGACAGGTAGCTCTGCAGAATATTCAAGAGAGATTCTCAACCATACGCAGCTATCTCTACTCGTTTGTTCCTATTGTTGAAATATCCATTATCTTGCAATCCACTTTAACAAAGAAAAGGTTAGCCAGTAGCCAGAACAAGATATTGCCTCTGAAATCACAGCAAGAAAGGAAAAATGGGTTTGTGCGTGTGGGTTAGTAATTTCTCATTCTGCAAAGAGATTCTTTTTTTCTGAGGGCAGGAGAGCATCTTAGGAGAAACACAGGGCTGAAAAGGGCAGCCCTGTGTTGAAATTCCCCCTCCTCTTCTGTAACATCTGCATAGCACAGCTCAGTGAGCTGTTCAGATACCATTGTATTAGGTATATCTGTTCCCCCGCTGTCTCCTGCACATCATTGGCTTTCTTGGGTGTGGGAAATGTAGCGTCATGTGAGAACAGTTGAGCTATGCATTAGATCAACACTCAGGATAACAACTCCAGCTTTGCAGTGTGCTTCCCTGAAGACAGGCTGGTAGCCTTTTGAATATCATTGGACTCCAACTCCCATTGACCCCAGCTAACATGACAAAATGGAGAGTTGGAATCCAACACTCTGGAGAGCCTCAGGTTTCCCATGTCTGCATATTAGCATGCAAATTTTCTGTGTGGTCATTGAAAGGGTAATTGAGCTTTGATGATCTGTCCATTTGTTGATCTGTCTATTCAGTTTTTCTGGGGGTTTAAGAGGCGCTGGCATTGTTCCATTGTGACTTCCATGCATTACAATAAGGCTGATTAATCAGAAAGGAAACATTAAGGACCAAATATCCAGCTGAGCTTGATGGCCTGTTATTAACTAGCAGTGTGCTTGCAGCTGGCCAGAGATGCATTATGTTTAAGATGTCTTTTGCGCTTGGTCAGGCTCTTAGTGTAGGAGAGCCCCCTGCAGGACAGGTAGGCACATTGCACCAGGGCTGAAGCATACCTGCAAAGGGGAGAGAAGCTTCGGTGACTGGCTTTCAGATCTATTTGAACAGCAGTGCCAGACATCAATAGCAAGGCTGGATGAATGAGACCCAGATAGGATTTGGGCTATTCTAGTCAAACAGGGGCAATGATGTGTTTTACACCAAGTTGAAAGCTTGCACAATTTTCAGATTCTTGTTAGACCAGATTCCTGCTTAGCTGAATGTGAGACAGTACAAAAGTTGCTCAGATCAGCAGACCAATCTGACTAAAAAGATTTCATTTGGGCCAGCAAGGAAAATGGGATCATTGTTTGAGGAAACAGCAGATGGGAATCAGGAGGGAAATAACTGACTGCTGCATTTATATACTGTAGGCCCTCCACATTCACGGGGGTTAAGGGCACAGAACTCCTGAGAAAGTGAAAAAAAACATGGATAATTCCCCCGACTGAGCACCCCCCCTTCCCTACACTCTCCTATCTGCCACTGCCTACACACCCATGTGGGCGGTGGGTGAGAGAGTGTGGGGGGAGAAGCTCATTTCCCCTGCACCCTAGAGAGCACAGGGAAAAAGCGTTCCCTCTCTCTGCACTCTCCTGCCTGCCTCCTGCGTGATCATGCCAACAGCGGCGGACAGGAGAGCTCAATGAGCGGAAAAGATCTTTCATCCCCTTCACCCTTCCGCTTGCAGCCTGCCAGGGAATGTGGGAGGGGAGGATGAGAGGGAGGCGAACGGGCACCGCAAATAATCAAACCCACAAGAGTCAAACCTGTAAATGTGGGGGGGCGAACTATATTCATTGTATTACAAAATTTTGTCCTGTCTTTACTCAAGGGGCTTAGGATAGAATTCATGCTCCTCAAATTTTATTTTCATAGTAACCTATGAGGTTGGTCACACTAAACAAAAGAGCAAATGGCCGATGGTCAATCTGTGAGCTTCATAGCTGAGTAATATGAAATACGCAGTGTTTGAGGCATCTTCCTCTTTTTTGTTTTCTCCAGTATGATAGGACTAATTTTTAAGCCTTGAGCCTTCCCCAAAAACCATTAAAAATCACGGCAGCAAAAAATGCATGTTCTGTAACACTGATAAGAATATTCTTTCATTTCAAAGTCTCTCTCTCTCTCTGTATGTGGGAGGGGCGAATCAATTGGGAGAGGAATGAGGAGTGATGTTTAAGCCTACTCTTACCTGTGCCTAACAGATCTGATCAAGATCATCCCCATGCTTGCTTTTGAATAGAAGGGGGACCCCCTGCTTGCCACCTATTTCACGTAGCATCATCTAGTTTAATCCCTAGTCTGGTGCTCAGATTGCTGCAGCACACTGGCCTTTTGCCATTTCTCCTTCGGAAGGCTGTGAGGTTCTTCTTGAAGAAATCCTTCCTGGATGCTTATAATCCCTCTGTCCTCCAACTAAGCTAGCAGTCATTTCTGAGGAGACTGTGCAAGTTCTTAGCTTTAGGGTAGGGTGGGGTGGGGATTATGCTTTCTTCCCGGTATGGTGGTAACACATCTCCCAGTATTTCTAGCTGTGCTGGCCAGTGCTGCCAGGAGTTGCAGTCCAAAGTATCTGGAGGGCTTCGTGATTCTCTCCCCTGCTTTAGAGTGACTCTTTGGGATACCACAGATTTTGCCACTTGTTTTCAGATACAGAATCTGCACAGTTTGAGACTGAGATGGCTTTGGGGAGAAAGAACAGATTGCAGGGCAATTTGTTTAACAAATAGCCTTTTTTTTTTTTTTAAAGGCAGAGCTTTTTGGGGCAAGTGAATGCATAGCAGTGGGGTACATATGCATTTAGTCTGATTCTTTCTCAACTGCATTTCTGCTGCACCACCCCTTTCCACTTAAGTGGAATTCTTCTCCTGAAATTGCTTTTCTCCAACAAAAGTGGCTGTCACATTTTTTAAAATTATACCCACCAGCATGTATAATGCAGCCTGCTTGTGTATTCATTTATTGGATACATTTACAGATGCAGTTTTCCACCTACCTGCTGCCAGAGGTGACATAAAGTAAAATTTATTGTTAAAATTGATTGAATATTAGAATTTAATGTAAAAGCAAGAAACCCAAAAAGAATGTAAAAGCAAGAAACCCAAAAACCCAAAAATTATTTCCCCCACAACGCTAACATTTAGAAAGGTGTTAAAATTGATGTTCTGGTAGAAAATTAAACAACATTGAAAGCCTGGCAGAACAGAACAGCCTTTGCTGCCACACGCAATAAGGAAGCAGATAGAATTGGGGTGATGCTATAGAAGAGGCCCTATCTTGAACACTGACCGACTTAGCTTCTATAAGACTTCTGAGATGTTTTACAGAGCCTCTGGTAATTATTAATTCAAAGCACAAGGTTCCCAGTTGTAGATTTAAGTCTTCAAAGCAAGGATGTGATAGCAACAACTAATTTTCACAGTTTTCCCACTGCAAAAAGTCTTTGAAATATTGCACAGCTTTTTAAGAACATTTGCAATTTTGGACTTAATCTGCAGAAAGTTCATAAGTGATATTTTTTCCCCCTACAGACAACAACTTTTTATGTGCAGGAAACAGTATCTTATTTTTCTTTCCTACATAGAAGGTGCTGTTTTCTGTGCAAAACAATCACATGCATTTTTTTTTTGCAGAATAGGTACCCAGGTACAGCGTTGTCTACACAGCAGCATTTCCGAGCAGAAAATAATATTTCTGCACAGAAAGTGGTATTTTACCAGAGGAAATGCTGTTTCCTGCTAAAAATGACCACTTGTGAATTTTGGATAGAAGAATGGCAAAGGTTCTCTTCAATTCAGGGTACTATTTATCTGTGTTTCCTGAGATTCATATTCTTTGACCATTTTACAAATATTTTCAAATGTTCTTTCCGTTCCTGCTTTAAACTCACATTTTTCAGTGGCCCTTTTTCCTATTTGCGCTATCCTTTTACAGCCCATGGCTTGTACAGCCTTACAGGTGTAAACACTATGGGCTTGGCTTCATTCCTTTTCTGTAGCGTCCTGTGCAGAGAGAGCCCAGCTTGGAAAATTTTGTTTGTTTTGGACTATAGTTCCCAGACCCTGTTTTGGAAGCTGCAGTCTGAGAAGGCAAACTTTCTAAGATCTCATATGGTTGGCTACCCTGTCCCTCAAAGTTCTGCCCTACCTCTTTACTCGTTCTCACCCTCCGGTTTTTCTTTTCTTTTTTGCAGGTTGCGGTACATGGTGAAACAGCTGGAGACGGGAGAAGTGAATATTGAGGAGTTAAAGAAGAACTTGGAATATACTGCTTCGTTGCTGGAAGCTGTGTACATTGATGAGACCAGGTGAGGCTGGGGGGCTTGAGTGTCAGGGTATGAATTTTCTTTAGTTTCAGTTAAAGGGGCATTCCAGAAAGAGGATGTAGCCGTTGGTTACACTGGGCACAAGGAAGCTCACAGTCTGGGGAGACTGGCAGAGGTAATGATCTTTAGAATGAAGGTGAGCAGAATGAAGTGGATAGTAAATCCCTGTTTTAAAGTTTTTTGTTTTTTTAAGCTGGAACTTCCAAGATCCTCCAAGTGCAGGAGTATGGAGTCAATTGCCATCTGCACCCCATACAAATGAAAACCTACATCTATAACATTACAGTGTTCATACTGCAATATACTATACTGTACAATACTATACTATACTGGCTTTGGAGGGCTTGTGATTCTTTTGGGGCCATAACTAGCCCATCTCTAGTCTACTGTATGTATACTGTATATACAATACTGCTTCTGGGCAAATTGTGGCCCCTGAAGATCTCACCAGTTCCACAAAGCCCCCAACCTCCCAGGTTTTTTTTTTTAAATGATGCAGCTTTCAGGCAATTTTTTGCCCCCAACTTATGTGGAGAGCCTCCCCCGCACCAACTTGGGAAAATACTTCCACCACTCCTCATCCCAGAAACCTCAACTATGCTGAAATATATCCGTTTTCCTCTGCAGTCCCTTTCACAATGGCAACAGGGAAGCTAGGGTGTGGGCCTCCGGGGAGTCTGCAGTTCCACACCCCTCCTATTCACTGAGGAGCTGAATCCAAAACTGCCTAGAATGTGGCCAGTAGGTCTGCACAAATTGCTGGCCAGAGGCAAGCAGTTAATTCTCCCATTTTACAGGTGATGAATACTGAGACTGAGAGGTAAGAAGATAGCACAAAGTCATCCATTGGCAAAGAGTGTTTCAAATTTGTTTTCATAGAATAATTGAGAGTCAAAAACCCTTGGAGATCTGTGTATTACCCAGAGATTGATCATTGTTCCCTGATTCTGATTTAGAAGCTGTTAGAACGCTTTGGGCCTTGGATGCTGGTACAAATGATTCAACAGTGCAGGGTTTTAGCAGCTCCCCCAGTCCAGATCAGAACGGATTTCCAATACATGACCAGGAAGAACTGTGGTTCATTTTATTTCTGTTTTAAATAATAATGTGAACTGAAACAAAAGAAGCTGTCCCATATTAAGAGGGACTCTCTAGCCTGGATCTTTCTATACTGTCTGACTGTATTTCTAGAGGAGCTGGGTTGCCACCCACCTGGTCCTGGGGACAGAACCAGGGACTCTTTCCATATGTAAAGCAGCCTTTCCCCAACTTGATGCTTGCCAAGTATTTGGTACTATAACTCCCAAGAAGTCATGGCCATTTATGTTGGGTGACAAATTGTGGGAGTTGTCGCCCAAGTTTGCAAGTTGGAGGAGGTTGATGCTCTGCAATTGGACCATGAGTACTCTGGTGGAGATGTGTCTGTGTGTTTTGTTGGTGAGGTGCTTGCACAGACTTGGGAGAACAGTGTCTCTTCACCCACCCACTCTTGCTCTCTCTTTCCCATTTATTTTTGTACATAGCAAACTGTGGAATATGTGACCCTCCAAATGGTGGACAGAACATCCTATAAACCTGCCTCCAGAATTTTTAGAGAAATCTATGAAGGCTGCATAGATAAAACTATTTGAACCCCCAAAATATTTGTGTGTGAGATGGTGCAGAGTGAAAGCCTGGTCCAAAGTGCTCTTTCCTCTCCTAAAGCCTGCTTGTTCTTCATGGATAATAGAATGTTTATCATCCCAATCTAAAAGTTTATTTGAGAGATACCGGGTATATAGTTTGGAGGCTACATCAAGAAGACTGATAGGTCTGTAGTTAGAGGGATTTGTTGTGTCCCCTTTCTTAAAAATAGGCACTACAATACTTGATTTCCACCCTGTAGGAATATTGCCTGTGGTGTTAATGTATGTAAATAGTTTTGCAAGGATGGGAGACCACCAATCTGGGTCAATGATAAACACCTCAGGTGGAATCATATCTTCTCCAGGGGCCTTCGCACTTTGCAGGTTGGAAATCAATTTTTTAATTTCAGCAGGGGTAACGGGGCCTCCAGAATTTGGAAAATTTACTTTTTTAGATGAGAGTTCTCATAATCCCTCAGGCAGTGGCTATATCAGTTGTGGGATGCTGGGAACTGTAATCTAAAAGGTAACTTTCCAAGCATTGTTCTCACCATATGCTCTTCTGGTAAGGAATTATGAGCGTTGTGGTCTAATAATACCTTGAACACCACACGTTCCTCACTCTGGAATAAGAATCTTTTGCTGTTTATTGTAGGAGTGAGTAAGTGTGCCCAATGGCCACATGATCTCCCTGGGCTGCTTTTGTGGAAATTTTTTGGGGGAATTTAGGGGGCAGATTTTTTTAAAAGTTTTGTTGCGATGGTACATTGTGAAGGTACAGCCCTCCAAGATTTCCTGGGGACTAATAAAGCCACTAACCTCTCACTGTTGCCCATCCCTGGCCTATTGGATGTTGTTTGATTTAGATATTTCTGAAGAATGAAGTACAGTCTGTTGAATTTGCCTAGCTAAGTGTCCTTTCAGTTGCATCTTGTAGCTACAACTCCAGTTTTCAGCATTTTGTGTTTTAATTTTGAGCATTTGGCTCAAATTCTAAATTTTATTTTTCATTTAGTGTAATAATTGCTGAGTTCATGTTTTGCTGTGTGGTACCTTTCTCACTGAAATGTCTCTTGCTTGTCGTTTCCCTCTCCACTGGCCCTGTTGCTGTTCCAGGCAGATTCTGGACACGGAGGATGAGCTGCAGGAGATCAAGTCTGATGCCGTTCCCTCGGAGGTGCGGGACTGGCTGGCTTCTACTTTCACGCAGCAGACTCGTGCTAAGGGACGCCGGTCTGAGGAGAAGCCAAAGTTCCGCAGTATCGTCCATGCTGTTCAAGCTGGCATCTTTGTGGAGAGGTTTGGATCCCGTTCCTTCCTAGGGATGGCTAGGGAATTGGGGTGGGATGCAAATATGTAGTGGAATCAGGGCTCACTGAGTCACAATGCCAGGATAGTTTGATTACCAGGCTTGATGGTGCCATGTTCAGACTCTTCAGGTTTCCCTGTAGCTGCTGATCTTAGGTGCAATCTTCACATTAGCTTTTGGAGATGGGGAGGATGGATTTGTGCAGTATCCCAGTGGTAATATAAATTATGTGAAATATCAGAATGGACAATTAAAGTCCATTAGATGTACACAAGATCTGCTTTGGTGGTAAATTACTAGAAATGATTTGCTGATATGGCTCAACACAACATAGCACAGCATGCCCTTTTCTTTGGGCTTTCTGAAGAGTTTTGACCACTTTGGTGACTCTCTGAAAAGGTGTGACAGAGGGGAGCTGCTCTGAATGGGATTGAAGATGGTCTTCCATCAGTTAATGCTTTGACCTAGTCTAGTGGATTGGACATGTTCTCCAAGAAGATTTTATTGGTAACCTTACCAGGGCATCGAGCTAAATTTTTTTGAAAGAGAAGGAGAAAGAATGAAAAGGGATGTTACGTATAAGATGTAGCAAGCACGTATTCTGCTGCTTCAGAGACTAGAATGAGAACCTGTGGATTCAAATTAAAGCAAAAGAAATTCTGCCTAAACATTAGGAAGAACTTCTTGACTGGAAGAGTTGTTTGACAGTGGAGTAGATGGCGTCAAAGGGTGGTGCAACTTTCTTTCCTTGGAGGTTTTTAAGCAGAGATTGGGTGGACATCTTACCAGAGTTCTGTAGTAGTATATTCCTGCATGGATGGGAATGGAGGGTTAGACTAGATGGCCCTTTGGATCTTTTTAACTATAAGATTGCATAATTCTGAGTGGGGGTGGTTTGGAGCCAGTCCTATGTTGTTTATGAAGTTAGTAAAGATTGAAGGTTCTTTATCTAGTTGATGAGGTAAAAGGGGGTTTCTGATCCAGTACATCCAAATGTTTATGTCCAGCTCTAAGGAGGTTGAATGCAATCTACCATGGGGATTGGGGGGTTCTCACCGTGGGCAGATCATCTAAATCAGCCAGGGAGAGCCTGACCAGTTGTTATCTGCATTACAGGATGTTCCGTCGGACGTACACGGCTGTGGGACCCAATTATTCTCAGTCAGTCATCAACTGCCTGAAGGTAACAACACTGCTAGAGGGTGGGGATGGTTCTTTTACACTGTAGTGGGGAATGATGGGGCCTTCCAGAAGTTATTGAAGTACAGCTCCCAGTATTCTTCCAGTATCCTTTGGCTGTACTGGTTTGGGGCCACTGAAAGTTGTAGTCCAGCCACATCAGAACCACATTATTCCTACCCTTGAATGTTCCTGTGCTTTATAATTTACATCATATTCACAACCAGATGAGTGAATCTAGAATTGTAGCCTGAACCTTTTCTCTTGTTTGCCATGATACTTCAGTGTCCCCCCAGACTTCCCTAAGTTTTTTTTATTATTTGTGTTGATTAAAATATTTATATACCACTCTATATCACAAGATCACAGGATGACGTATAAGTAAAATTAATTTAAAATAATTTAGAGCAGTTTGAAGGAGTAGTAACAATTTAGAACTGTCTGAATGCACTTTAAAGAGCTGAGCAACAGTGGCATTTCTAACCTAAATGGCACCTAGGGCAAGCATGGAAGTTGTGCCCCTGCCTTCTTCCCTTACACCCACCTCCAACCTTAGGCCAGCCTGCCTCAGAGGAAGACAAAGACAAACTCATCCGAATAAATCTTGTCAAGAAAACCTGTAACAGAGTCACCTTTGGGACACCGTCAGTTGGAAACGTGCCTGGTATATGACTCTTTTTGGCCTAGGTTTGCAGATCCTCACTCCTCCGCCTCCTCTTCAAGGCCCATAGAAGTGATTATTGGGAGGAGATAGGAGGAAGGAAAGAGCTCTCAGCTGTCTCCAAAGGTGCCTGTTTCCAAACGCACCCCCTCTGGCAATTTTGGCCAAGGGATCAGATTTCAACCGGTGGCCTGAGGTCTTTTGCTCTTGGCTTTGCTTTCTTTTTCTCTCTCCACCCTCATACTCCTCTCAGAGTGCTGTCCACTGAGAAGACCTCTCCACATACAGGGAGGCAGCAGAGGTGGCTCCTCTTCCTCCCGAAGGGTGGTCCCATGATGGGCCAGGAAGGCAGGACGGGAGGGCCAGAGGAGGCCCAGGCTCCATAACCAGAGCCCAGTTGGGGAGTTATATGAAAGCCTCAGGTTATTAAACATACTCTTTCAAAACGATACCATCCTCTCTCCCCACCTTAGTGACAGATCTTTTCTTTTCCTTCTGGCTTCAAAGTTCCCAAATCTGTCACCCAGAGGCATCAGTGTCTGCTGGGCAGGAGAGGCAATGGAGGGATTTCTGCTTTCCTTCTCGCCCTTTTAGCCCCCTTTCCGGAAGGTGGTGAGGCGAGAGTCATTGCCAAGAAGTGCCTTCCATTCCTCCAAGCCTCCCGATCCAGAGGAGTTGGGGAGATGCAGAGTGCCCCTACTTCCCTGGAAGGTGGACTTGAGGAGGGGGTTCTAGGAGATATCTGGGGCTGCTGGGCTGCAAGGGGAAGAGATCCAACACTGAATGGCACAAGAATGGGGGGGGGTTGGGGGATTTGGAGAGAGTTGACTCTCTCTCTCAGTCACACATATACACATGACTGAGCAAATAAGATATATTAAAACATCTTAAAACCATGTACTGGGGCAGATGTGGATACCCCCCATTTTCTAAGGAAGATACATTTTAACTTGGTGCCAGAATGAAGTCAGTGTAGGCACCAATAAGGCCTCCAAGGAGCTATTGCTACTGGTTGTAAAGTTGTTATAGTTTGTGCCATCAGCCCCTTCTTTGCTGAATGAGCTAATTGTTAATAAGGGAGATAACTGAGCTAAACCTTTCCTAAAAGCCACATTTTTAACTGGTTCTCTTCCACACAACACAATTTTAGTACTGTTGTTCAACTTTTATTGCTATGGCTACATCTTGTGGAATCCTAGGACTTATAGTTTGGTGGGAGGCACCAGAACTGTTTTCTGGTTGAGGATTCTAGAGACTTCTCCCTCAATTGTCAATCCCAGAATTCCATAGGAATGCAGCCATGGCTGTTAAAGTGGAATCGTAGAACAAGAGACAGAGGAATCAGTGACTCATAGTATTTAAAGGTCAGCTGTGCTTAACAATTCTAGAAGGGCCTGTCATTTCTCACATGCCTAGACAAATTTCTCGTTGTTGTTATTTCAAGAGGGTGATAGCCATGTTGGTCTGTTGCACCAAAGCCAACCAGAGTCTTATGGCACATTAAAGACTTAACAGGTGTTGTTTGGCATAAACATTTGTGGCAAGATGCTCACATCATGTACCTGATGAAGTGGACTGGAGTCTACAGAAGCTTCTGAAAAAGAAACTTTGTTGGACTTTTAAGATGTCACAAGACCTCTGTGATCTTTGCTCTTACTTTCACTTCATCTGCTCCTGAATTGAAAAATGGATCTGGAAACTTACTTCCTTGTTCCTTTTTTGGGGGGGGTCAGTTCTGGTTATAGTGGACCCATACCCCCCTTCTTTGCTTAACTGCAGTCACCCAAATATGAAACTCTGTTTGTTTTCTTGTCTTGAATAGACTCTTGACCTCTGGTTTTTTGATGTCTTTGCGCTGAATAAAGTGAGTGAGGACCATGCCCTGCGCACGATTGTCTTTGAACTGCTAACCCGCCACAATCTCAACAGCCGTTTCAAGGTGAGAAACAGTGACTGGTATCCTTTTAGTGGCACACGTAACCGTACATCCATGCTACACCTCCATGTGTCTTTTTTGGGCTATTCCAGAGATTGGTGTTCTCTTCCACACCCTGCAAGGACCTACTCCCCCAGGATGCACTGTGGAGCCACTGAAGGCCTCCTCTCCCCAAGCCATTCCATTCCAGGTTCAGAGAGTCAGGGGATTGGAGGAGCATTTGGCTTTGCCTCCATAATCAGATGCAGACCGATGATAGCATCCACTGAGACCTCTGGAAGACCCTAGTGGATCTTGGTGGAAGATGTCCTCAGCCTGCATCTGGCTGTGGGGGCATAGCCAGACACTCCTCTTGTTCTCTCTCTCACTCTCCAACAGCCACAGAAAGGCTGTAAGAGAGTGCAATGGTGAGTCCCGAGGTGGTAATAGAGGAGCCATAACTGAGTCTCTCATGGAAATCTCTTACGCTACACTCAACCATGCAGGAGCTTGACTAGTGTGTTTGTGCATGTAAGTGCATGTGTTAATTATTACATGCCTGAATGTTGAGTAGGCCTAGCATAGTTTTGAAGAATGGGCCAGCATCTACAACAAACAGTCATTGCTTGAAAACAGGATGTTTTGCTTCCTGTTAAAGTCACTTTTTTCAGGTCCCATCGCTCAGGGGTTGCAGGCCACCAGATTGGGGGAGGGGGGCAATAGCAGAGCCAAAAGTGAGCCGGGCAGACCCACTCCCTCCCTCCATCCCTGAAACCTTTTTTCCTCTCTTGTTCTGACACCTCCTTTCTCTTTCTCTTCTGCCTCCCTCTTTTCTTCTCCCTCCTTTGTTGGGGGAGGAAGGACAAATTGTTGGCCAGAGCTCTGAACTGATTACTTTCAGAGGGCCTTTGAAGCTTAGACCAAGTCCCAGCTAACATCTAGTAGGGTAAACATGTTAGTTTGTTGCAGTAAGCAACAGAGTTGTATCCTTTTAAGTTGCTGGAAGACTCCTTAAGTTGCCTAGATCCGCAGGTTTTCTTTGGAAAACTTTACGAGAATGGAAAGGAGCTTGGAAAGGGTTAAGATTTTAAAGCACAGATGCAGCTGTGGAAAACTGAGGGTGGAGAGGTCTGCTTCTCCATCCCCCCCCCATCTTCAGTTTCCCATCACTGCTTTAGATGTTTAGATATTTAAAGGCATACTTATTTTGCAAGTTACCCTGTTATATGAGCAGGCCATCCTTCATCTTGAGAGCCAGGGTGGCATAGTGGTGTGAGTGTTGGACAACTACTCTAGAGACCAGGGTTCAAATCATTGTTTGGACATGGAAATCCGCTGAATGACACAGATTCAAAGGGGGGTGGGTGGGCAAAAGCAAAGTAACACATGCACGTACAAATCTTGCCAGGAAAACCCCATGGTAAGTTTGCCTTAGGGTCACTGTTAAGTCAGGCTATTTTTGCACTTCACTGTTATAGTGCCATTGTTCCATTTTCAACATCCTGTGGAATTCTGAGGTTTGTAGTTTCCTGAGGCCCAAGAGCTCTCTGGCTGAGAATTTTAAAGGCCCCTCCCTAAACTGCAAACCCCAGGATTCCATAGGATGTTGAAAGCAGAATAATAGCACTAGAATAGTGTGGGCTGGAAATGGCCTCAGAAATGGCTTGAAGAAATACAACAACAACAACAACAACATCCCTTATCCTGGAATGTTCTAAAACAGAAGGGATGCCCCCTTCTCCCATAATCATGCTATAATTGTACACAAGGGTTGCTTTTCATTGCAGGGACATCTCTGATATGTCCCTTATCTTTGAAGTGTCTCATCTAGCGCACCTACAAATAATCCTCTGGGGAGATCTGAGGGAATGGGCTGACAGTGATAGCAGAAGCATCACGTGCAATTGGAATGAGAAACACGACTACCCTGGGACCTTCCAGTTTTAAACTGAGGGTGGTTTGCTTGTATGTTTGGTGAAACCCTAAGGCTGTGTGACACTGGAAGATAGGAGGGTGCTACATGAAAGCAAAGGGAAGTGTGGATGCCCCTATGTGGCTCTTCAGTTGAATAGAAGCCAGTGCACGACTGGGTCCTGTGTTGCCCACTTTTATTCCCTGGCATCTTCAGTTAGGGCTGGGAAACATCTCTGACTGTGTATAGAAACCCACTGTTAAGTCTAACTGGACAGTGTTGAGCTCTATTGGCCAGAGGTCTGACATAGTAGAGGAAGCCTTCAGATATCCCTGACTCTTGTTCAGCTCTTGCCTGATGCCAGCTTGTCTTCTCCTAGATCCCCACAGCATACCTCATGACCTTCCTGGATGCACTGGAGGCTGGCTATGGGAAATACAAGAACCCTTACCACAACCAGATCCATGCTGCTGATGTCACCCAGACTGTACACTGCTTCCTGCTCCGCACCGGCATGGTGGTAAGGTCACAGTGGGGACTAGCCACTTCAGTGGGAGTCTGGTCAGCCATCTGTCTAACTGAGAAGTATTTTTCTTGTATGCTGAGAATGTAATATTGCTGTTTGGGGTCAAAGGAGGCTGGGAAGGCACATTAGAAACCTGAATCATTAATCTGAATCATTAATCTACCTGTTTTATCAGGTAGACAGAAGCATCGTGCTGTCCTAGATCCTAGGGCACAATGGCCTAAATCATATCATTAGTCCTGGTTAAACAGAGCAGTGAGATGTATTTATATGTTGAATTTGTTTGCTTGTGTGTGTGTGTGTGTGTGTGTATGCTTTTAAGATACTTGCTGATTTATGTCACTCCCATGCATTTCATAGGGTTTCCTAAGCAAGGAATAATCAGAGGTGGTTTTGCCAATTCCCAATCCCTTCCTCTAAAAAAAGTAGTCTACAGCACCTGCTATTCATTAGAGGTCTCCCATCCACGTACAAACCACAGCTGACCCTGTTTAGCTTCCAAGATCAGCTAGGATCTAGTGGCTATAGGGTATTTATGTCTCCCAGAATTGACTGAGGTAATTGAGTCAATAATTCAGTCAATGGATCTACACAAGTTGGCCCTTACCAACAGGATCTGAGCCATTATTTTTTGGGTCCAAATCCTCCTTTATGGAATTCTTGGGGTAAAAAAAAAATGGATGGGAAAAAGGAATACCCATCTGTGATTCATAAATCTGAGCAACACAGTGACCTCTAGTGGCCTCTCTTAGTTTTGCACAATGACAGGATCTGGAAAGAAGTTGCTGCAATCAAAATTTCACTGAAGTTCCTTCTTATCTCGCCATCTCTCTCTCTCTCTTGTTGCCACTTTTTAAGTTCTGATAGAGGCTCTATACCTTCAATAGCTATTTCAGGCAGAGATTTAGCAGGTATATCTCTTGACATGTAAATGACTGTGGTTGTTTTTGGTGGAATTTTTGCTTATTCTGCAGCAAATTTCTGTTAATTATACAATGGTAAAAGCAATTCTCTTGCTTGAAAAGAATAGTCCTTTCCCTTTCATCTCTTCTGGAGAAACAGGTGGCCTAGTTTACTATTACAGGGTGCTTAATAACATTTCCCGTCCTGAGAACATTGTTGCAAACATTGCAAACTATGATATGTTTTTTCTGATAACTGGGCTGGTCTCCTGCAACAGAACAACAGTGCTGTAAAGATTTAATGGAAGTGTTTACTGATCTATTAATTTATTCTTTTAAATTTATCACCTGCCCTTCTGCTGGAAAAAGACCTTCAGGTGCCAGATGGTACAAAAACAGTGAGGATCAAAAGTTACACTTAAAGGATAAAAGCAAAACAATAAAGTGCATCAGTGAAAAAGGAGCACTTGGCACCCATCAGCTAAAACTTACTTCAAAAAACAAATTAGCTGAAGAGCTAACCACTTTCTGAATAAAAATGTACTTTGTGGTTGGCAGAAGGCAGGTGGTTGCCTTGGCATCACCGATTGGGAACAGCCACCAAGAAGGCCTTCTCTGGTATTTCCCCCAGTGGTGTTTTTGATGGTGGCAAAATGGGGAGGGTATATTCCTCCTTGAGGCCATTAAAAGGTTCCTTTGGGAGATGACTGACCAATTCGTGCAGGACATTCAAAGTTGTGTTGCATTTTTGGGGCCATAACCAGTACATTGAATTGTGCCTGGAAGAGGATTGGTACCCAGTGAGACTGTTGTGACAAGGGAGTTGCAGGCTCTGGATCACTGGATTTACTCACTGTGACGTTGTGTTGGCGAGTCAGAGCCCACTTCATCAGGGGAAGAAAGTACTTTGTACTGGTCTGATGAAGGGCTTGCCCATTCACAAAAACAGTAAATCTGTAACATGATTAGAGTGCTATAAAACTGTTATTGATGTTTGTAGCATTGATCCAGAGGTAAGAAGTGGGATTGTGGAATAGTACAGAAAGGCAAAGACACTAAGAAGGGCACTCATACACAGGAAGAATAAAGAGGAAATAGAGATTTTTCCAGCTATACTATATTACACTTTCCCCCAATCCTTTGGAAATAAAAGAAGTGAAGGCCTTTGACCTATACAGTGACTGCTTCCATGGCCAGCACAAGACATTCTGCTGCCCAAAGCAGAGTCAGGAAACAATGCCCTCCCATTTGTACCCAAATCAAGGGGCAGAGTACCCAAAACCAACTATATTATTTTGGCACATGAAGCAGAAAATCCTATAAGTACCTTTCCATGTCTGTAGCAGTTAAAAAAACAACACAAATCCACAATAATAAACTGAATAGCTGGTCTTTCATGACTCCCCTACCTGACACCTGATGCCGCAACTTCATTCTGTCCAATGGTAGGGATGGCCCTGTGAATGAAGTTGAGGCTTCTGTGTACAAGCAGCATACATAGGGATGTGAAACCAGTGAGGATCCATTCTAATGACTACAGAACCTGATGCAGTTCCTCACTGCATTTAGGGTTGCCAGAGTAAGAACTGGAGAGAACTCTTGAACCTTACTGTTTATGTAAAAGAGGGATTTTGGAAGGTGTTGATTGTTACATGGCTGCATGATAAGTAACACCTGCCAAAATCCCCTCTTTTACACACTTGGTACTAGAATCCCCTTCCACTTTTCATTCTGGCAACCCTAACTGCATTCATGCTGCTAGGCAAAGGAATTGCACCATGGCACCTCCCAATGTATTCCACATGTGCCACCTGACAGTATTTCCTACCTCTCTCCACAGCACTGTCTGACAGAGATTGAGGTCCTGGCTATGGTATTTGCAGCTGCAATTCATGACTATGAGCACACAGGTACCACCAACAGCTTCCACATCCAGACCAAGTGAGTAATAATGGTTTAGGAGAAGATTATGAGGTGTAATGAATGACTGGGTGTGTATGGGTGTTCATGGAAACAACAGGGGTTTATATAGAGAGCAGAGGTGTGTGGAGTGTGTCTGTTCAGATGTTGTTGGATAGCAAGCCCCAGCTCCTGTGCTTGCTAAGGCTGTTGGGACTTGCAATTCAACATAATCTGGAAAGCCACACTTTGCCCACATGTTACAGAGGAACCAGAGCCTATGCTTTACTTGCAGAAGGTCCCACATTTAATTCCTCACATACCCAGTTAAAGGCTGAAGATGTTGGAGAAGGTCTTTTCTTAAGACTTTGGAGAGCCACTATCAGTCAGAATGTAAAAAACAGAGCTCTGTGGACAAATATGTGGGTCTGGGTAAGGCAACTTCCTACGTTCCTATTTGGCTGTAATCTTGATTTTTCTCTCTGTGAACTGAAGGTATCATTTTGAAAAACTTACTTCCACACATTGCCCCCTCCCCCCGATGTTTTCAGACTACTAACTTCAAATGGCTAATACTCAGCCATTTTGGTTAGTAGTAGTAGGTAATGGAATCTGTATTCCAAAAACATAGGCAAGCTTGGGAAAAGCTACCTCAACTGTTCTTCATCGTAGGTTTACTCTGGAGGTTAGAGAAGTTGTTAAAGAGTTGTGAAGTACATACCATCAAGGTGAGAAATGTATATGTATAATGTATAAAATCCAGCCATGTTGATTACACCAAGTCCACATGGGTCTGCTGCTGGCCCATTCCTGCATTATGTCTGGGTCAACATAATTGCATATTTGAATTTTAGAGTGTGTATGGGTGGTGTGGAAGCAATCAAAATATCAGCAACCATCAGCAGTCACCAAAACAAGACTGTGTGGATATGTCCTCGACATCCTCATGGCTAAGGCTGCCTCTAAACTCTTCTGCTTCCCTCCCTTTCTTCCAGGTCAGACACGGCCATTTTGTACAATGACCGCTCGGTGCTAGAGAACCACCATATCAGCGCCGTCTTCCGCATGATGCAAGATGAAGAGATGAACATCCTTGTCAACCTGACCAAGGATGAATTCGCGTGAGTCCTTGTTCTGGGCCCTGTCGGCTGACCCCCACCATAAAGGAAGAATAGGGCTCAGTCTTTTTGAGGAATACTTCCCCTTGGGATGGTGAGATGGGGTTTCTGGATAGTCCAGGATCTTAGAGGAAAGCCAGACAAAGTATTTGTGAACTCTGCTAGCAACTCAGATGGGGATCTTGCTGTGCAATCCTATATGTGTTGAGTTGCTTGGAAAAAAGTCCTACTACCTATGATGGGGTTTATCTCTAATATGGGAGTGGAGAACTGGTGGCATTCCAGTTTTATTGGATTATAGCTCCTAGCATCCCTGAGACTTAGTAATGGTGGTGAGGGCTGATGAGAGCTAGAGTCAAACACATCTGGAAAGTCAAAGGTTATCCTTGCCTACCCTAGTAAGTGCCTTTAGGTTTGAGGCCTTAACAACAACATTCTTCTTCAATTCACATCCTGTATTCTTAAAAACAGTGCTAAAAAACAGAGCAGGAAAGGTATGCCTTTTTTTCTGTTCAAGATAAAGCTTGAAAAACCTGTTTTCCAGGCAGAGAAACATCTTCTTATTTTTTAAAATGCTGGGTTCAGTTGCCAGAAGTAACAAGAGGCAGTGCACCTCCAAATTTCATCTTGAACTGATTTGTGATTTCTACTGAGCACAATTTGATTTCAAATCTCTGTTCCTTCCTTGGCAACCAAGGAAGGGCACCAAAGTAGGGCATTGTTGCTGCAGTAACTGAGTTGATTTCAGCCTGGTACACAGTTCAGTCTCCCTGCCTGGGTTTGGAGCTCTTTCCTCACCCTAGACCCCAGGGGTGGGCAAAATGTACCCCACAGGGCTGCTTTTGTGATCCCTCCAGGGCCAAAATTTTCTTTTTACATTTTTTTCAATATTTTTTTTGGCAATTTTTTTTTACCCTAGGGACCATAGCCCTTTTCAATATCTTTTGCTCCAGATTACCCAGAAAATACCTCTGGGGTACAGAGGGCATTTCCATATGTCTTTAGCCCACTTGGATCCCCTAGAAGTCAAAATGAAATTTTGTTAAATTTTTCCATTTTTTTATTTTGCCTCAAATGTCCCAAAGTTACCAAAATATGCCCTTGTGTCCTTATTCAATTCATGGAATTTCATCAGAGGTTCAGACAATGACACCTTCCATTTTTAACTCTCCAGTGCTTTCCCACTATGTCTTTCATTCTACCACCAACTGAAAAAAATTAAAAATTCCATTTATGATTTGGAGATGGCATCACTATATGGTGCTATTTGATTGGTCACAATAGGAGCCACCTATCTGGAAGTGCTCCATTCTCTTTTGTTGAATTTTGAGATAATGTGAAAGCAAGCTTTTTTTTAATTAAAAAAGTTATAATTATCCATATTTACAAAACCATTCATTAATATTTTTTCAATATATAAAAAATACAAAAACAAAAATCAAATTTGTATGTCCAGAAAGTATCCATGAAAAAAATACATTTACATATATATATCTGATTCTTGTAACACATTATAACATATTATTTTCTACATCTTCAAGTACATCATATTTAATCATAAAAGGTTTCCATAGCTTTTTTCTCTCTTATTGTTGCCTGTTCTATGCTTCTGCATATACATTGTTCTACATATACAAATTCAACTTCCTTCCTTCCATTTTCTTGTTTGGTTAATAAATTACTATTTCAGATAAAGTGAAAGCGAGCTTTTGAGTTCTGCAGAATTCTTCTTTAGGCTGAGATGCTCAGTGCTTAAGAGGTTCAGTGATTGCTGCAGTGTTGTAGATCCATTCATCTGCAGAACTGACAAAAGAGAAAAGTGGGATGAAGTTTGGCAGGCTCCCTCTGTTAAAACATATTTCAGCTGCTGAGATCTTGCTGGGAAAACTGAAGTTACAAAGGCTTCTTGTAGTGGCAAGACAGTCAGTGGGAAGATATATGATCATTGAAACATATCATATCAAAGTAAAGGATTTTATATGACTCTAACCCTGTCTGAGTCTCTCCAAAACCTTCAAGGAGGTGATAGTCATCATTGTTAGAGGCAGTTTAGGAAGCACAGCATGGTAATAGCATTACCCACTGCGCTGGGGCTTTTGATGTGTGTGCACCATTTTCAGAGAGAGTGTGTCCCTTAGGGGCTGGAAGAGGCTTCCTTGACAGTCAGATCTGGCTTTTGTTGGTAACTGAATGGAACAGAATCTGTCCTTCCTTATGAAGTGTACTGTTCTTCTCTATATATCCACAAAGAATGTGCACAGATGGGGTTGGAGCAGAAGCTAAATAGGCAGAAAGAGTGTGCAAGTGAATGTGAACCCCTCTCTTTCTCCCTTTCCTCATGTTGCACAGGGAGCTCCGGTCGCTTGTGATTGAGATGGTTCTGGCCACTGACATGTCCTGTCACTTCCAACAGGTCAAGTCTATGAAAAACTCTATACAGCAACTTGAGAGGTGAGTAGTAGATGGTGGAATAGAGCCAGCTTAAGGTGAAGGACAAACTAGTGTCCCATTTCCAGACGACATACAGGAGCTGACTGGACTGGCTGTTGAATCTAGGTTTCACACTGGTGATGGGATAGCATCTATTACCATATGTGAGTTGGCTTCTCAGCATCTAATTTTCAGTTGCCTTTCAAATGGAAAATAGTGTCAGCCTACTACTGATAGTAGAGCAGATGATGGTAGAAGGCACTGTAGCCCAAAATTGGTGAAGAACTAGTATAGGAATGCGTAGGTGCTGTAAGTTAAATCAGGTCTTTGCAGGCGAGGTGAATGGCATCCAGTGGTAAGGAACTTTCACTTGCAATCAGAGCCTCTCTTGATCGAAAAACAGGAGAGATTCCAGCAGACTTGGGAAGGACAAATGTCCCACTCTTCAGTGGGGAACAAAGAGAACCTGAGCAACTACTGGCCAATTGGCTTGATGTCAGTACCAGGACTGCTGGTACTGTGTTAAATGGTGTTAAACAGTGTGTGAACACATGGAAAGAAATTCCTTAGAAAGGAATGCTATGATTACTAAGGATATCTGAAAAACAAGTCATGCTACACTAATCTTACATCTCTTTTTTTAACGGATTACAAGCTTGGTAGATCAGGGGAATGCTATGAATATTGCTTATCTTGATTTCATTAACATTTTTGACAAGGGCCCCTGTAATAGTCCAGCAGACAAGTTGGTAAAATGTGACGTAGGTAGACAGTGCTGCTGTTTGGTGGTTTTGTAACAAGTTCACTGACTGAACTCAAAGGTTCTAAAATTTTACAAAGAATAGGTGGGTGGCTGCTCCATTCCTACCAGCATCTGCCACCTGAAGCAGTTGCCTCACTTTGCCTCATGACAGGAACAGCTCTGAGGTAGTCTAAAAAGTCTAAAAAGTTGGGGCTAGTGGTATCAATATCTTGAGAAAGGAGGATGGGTGATGTAAGGGATGGGACCTTGTGAGAGGCCATCACTCTGATAGGGTAAGCTCATGGATTCTGAAGGAACTATACAAAGAAAATGCAGTCTTGAAGCTTTTTGGAAAGTTCAAGTTTTTTGAGAATGACACCAGCGGAATGGACAGTTTCTTTTCAGTGTATTTCCAAGGAAGACAAGTTAGGAGAACACCAATACAGAGACAATGGGAGATTAAAAAGATGACCTGGAAATGTTTTGTTTTAGTCCAGGGTGGTTTCAGTCATGGTTCTTATTCTGGGGATCTTGCATGCACAGGGGCTTTGTGAAAGAAGTGGATTGTCCTCTCATCTGCACAGTGTATGGAGGAGGTAAGAAAGGGCAGGTGATTTCTCTCACTGCTTAGAAGAGGCCCCTGCATTTTAAATTATTATTATTGTAATTATTCAAAAATTGCACTAGAAATTATGAGACTTCTGGGATATGTGTGGTGCTAGGTCTCCTGTTCACCAGCAGGGCTGGGACCACTAGGACTGGGACCACTTGCCCTGGTGCTTTTTGCTGTAGATCTATAAGGTATCAAGAAGTGTCCATATTGAGAGTAGGCATAGTAAGCTGTGGGTGGGATATATATACATACTGGGAGAGCATGTGTCCCCCAAAGCCTCTGATCCCATTCTTGCTATTTCTGTTATGCTCCATTTGCAGGATTGACAAGTCAAAAGCACTCTCCCTGTTGCTCCATGCAGCTGACATCAGCCACCCCACCAAACAATGGACAGTGCATTCCCGATGGACCAAAGCCCTCATGGAAGAGTTCTTCCGGCAGGTATGTCTCGTTACTTCTGCGATCTGCGGTCTGTTTCTTTTGAGGGTTATTTGATGTTTAGGCTTAAAATAAACACAAATGACATTACTTATAAGAAGGGTGCTTGCTGTTTCCAAAATATCTGTTAGCAGAAAACATTTCTCCCCAGTCCTACTCTTTCACCTCTGCATCTTTATCAGATGCATTTTTTAAACTTTCTTTTCTTAATGTCATGCATGCACATTTTGAAATTGGAAGTTCCAAATACTTTTTAAAAATCTTTCCTTTGAGCAGCCTTCCCCAATCTGTTTTCCTTGCTGATGTGCCAAACTACAGTTGTTATAACCACCCCAGCTGTGCTGGGCATGGTGAGAGTTGCAGTCAAGGAGATTTGGCGGGTACCGTGTTGGGAGAAGATGCCTTCAGATGTTGTATGGAGCAAAAAATATACAGAGTTGGAAGGACTATTACTCAGGCAATAGATTGAGACTAAAGATATGTCACACTTCCAAACCCTGATTATGCATTCTGAGCAGAAATTGCCTTCTTTATTATCCCTCCCCTAGGGGATTCAAATTACAAAAATGGAGATTCCACCTAAAGATTAGGAAGAGTTTCCTGATGGTAAGAGCTGCTTAATAGTGGAATAGTTTCTAAAACTGGAAACTTGTCCCATCTTTTGTGAATGGAAGTTCCCAGGATTCCACAACACTCTCAGCTTTTTTCTGGGAAGTTGTAATCTGTACCCAAGAACAGGGTTGCAACTATAACCTCTGCTAGTATCTCAGACCTGGGCTTAAAGGCTCAGCATTATATTGGATATATTTATACTAGAGTAGCTCTGCTGGATTATACAACCCCTGAGCTGTGAGTGTTGTACAACTGATTGTGCATCAAACAGAAAAGCCTTGTCTTCCCTGTTGTATAACATTTACGCTGCTTGTGCCAGCCTGATTCAGGTATTCCCCTTGTGCATCTTTTCAGAAAGGGCCCTTGCTTGTGTCAACTGTTTTTATGCCATCATAAGTCACCAACAGGATTCTGCCCAAAGTTTGCCTCAAATCAGTTGTTCCATTTCCAGAGCTTATTTCCTGATGTTGTCCTTGGTTCTGTAGGGAGACAAGGAAGCTGAGCTGGGATTGCCCTTCTCCCCTCTATGTGATCGCACATCCACGCTGGTAGCCCAGTCACAGATTGGTGAGTGGCACAAAATCCATACCTGTATTCCATGATAGGACCTGCTTGATTGCCTTTTCTTTCTCTGTCAGAGTTTTAATAGGGGCAAGTCCTCTAGTCTTGCTATCTTGCATCACCCATATTTCACCCTACACTCTCTCAACAGTGCTTCCAATTTTTGGAGAAACGGAGGAGTGCCTGGATTTTGTGGCTAATGCCCCTTCCTTTCCATAGGCTTCATTGATTTCATTGTGGAGCCCACTTTTCAAGTGCTGACGGATGTGGCTGAGAAGATGGTCATTCCCTTGGTGGAGGAAGGCTCCAAGAACAAATCATCCAGTCAGCAGAGCAGGTATGCACAGAGACGGAGGGGAAGAGGGCAAAAGGGGGGCAGCCTGAGGCTCTCATGCTAGTGAGTGAATGTGTAAATCTGTGCCAAGTACCTGCTTTAAAATGCACTGTTTAGGGTGCTGAACCTGTTATGGGATGGATAGGGTTTAGCATTTTGAAGAGCTCCTTTAAAATTAAGACTAAAACCTGGAAGAAACTCCCTAGCCCACCGATGTAGGAACCTCTGGCCATCACTGGAGGTGACAACTGTCATGGAGAGGTAGTGAGAACTGATTCCAAACATCAAGGGAGGTCCACCTCTCCAGCACTGTTTGTTGTGTTATGGAGTACTCAGACTTTTGCCACATGCCACACCGGGGGTTGGCAACATGCAGGCTGTGAGCTACATGCTGCAGCCCCCGGGCTTTTTTCTTCTTTTTTTAAAACTTTGTTACTAAATTTTATTGATCATTTTCCAATACAATAAAAAAAACCCAAGATATATATATAAACAAAGAAAAAAAACAGAAAAAGAAGAATTAAAAAAACCACAGAAATAGTAAAGAATAATGAAGAAAGAATTGACATCTGACTTCCAGCTTTCCAAATGAAGATTCTACATGACTATATAAAGTAGCTCCTCCAGTTGTAAATAACCATTCCTATACTTCTGTTGCTTGTTTTTCCAGATACACCAATTAACAATACCTACAGTTAACATATTGTTGTTGTTGTTTTTTTACAAAAAACCTATTAAGGATTCCCAGACTTATAAAAAAGTCACCAATAATTTTTCTCTAATCAGTGCTGTTAATTTGTCCATTTCAACTAAGTATATCAATTCCATTAGCCAGTTCTCATTCATTGGTATTGCTGTATTTTTCCATTTGTGTGTTTATAATCATCTTGCTGCAGCAGTAATATACTGTAGTGTTTGTAGTATTTTCCCATACCTTTTCTCTGATTAGTCACCCATCAATTCCCACAAATATAATTCAAGTTTCAGTTGAACATTGAGTTTCCGTGTATTTGAATTTGTTGGCTTTTTCACAAGTCTACCACATGTGGCTAAAAGGTCCCACTTGTTGCTCACATTTTCAACACACATTGCACACATCTTTATGTACTTCGACCAATTTTTTGGTGTCAAATATCAACGATACATCTTCTTGTAAAAGTTCTCTTGGAGATCATAACATAAGGTAAATTTCATTCCCTTTCACCACATTCTCTCCCATTGTTCCAACTGTATGTTATGTCCAACATTTTTCACCCAGTTTATTATACAATCATTGACCTGTTTCTCTTTATCTCCATTTTTAACAAAAATATATACATTTTATCAATCAAATGCTCATCACCTGAGCACAAATGCTTGTCAAATTCTGATTTACCTAACTCAAAATCATATAGGTTTTTTTAATCAATTTTAAATCTATTACTTGTCTGTAAGAAAACCACTGTACTGCAACCATCTGAAAATAATTCTTCATTTGATTTAATTCTATATTGTTCTTGGTCAAGTTCCAAGAGATCTTTGTAAGTTACCAACCTTTCCTTTGCTGTTGACTCCTTCCTATAAAAAGCCTCTTGCAATCACCCCCAGGGATATTCTTGTGCTTCCCTCCTGGGTTCACTTTAAAAAAATAAATGAAATGCCCCCAAACATCCTCTAGGGGATATGGGGGCAATTTTGCCACTCCCTTCCCTGGATGATGGTAAATCTAGGAGAGGCTTAAAACACACACACACACACACACACACACACACACACACACACACACACACAGAGAAAGTGATGTGGAAGTGATTCTTGTGTGAGTGTGTGTGTTTGTTTTTAAAGGCCTCTCCTGCCCCTAAAAGATCCTGGGAGAGACCTAAAAATGGCAAAAATGCCCCTTCATCCAAGGGTATTTAGGGTTAAAAATATTTTATTTTTCTTTCCTGTTGTGGGAAAAGTGCAGGTGGCTCTCCAAGATCTGCAGTACACTCTCCTAACCATGAACAGTTGCCCATCCCTGGGCTAGCGTCCCCAAGATCAGCCAGGGCAGAAAGCAGATTGGGCAATTAACTCAGCAAACTGTGTCTCCTAACAGCTGATCTTCATTGCTGAGGGAAAAGCAGAGCAGTGTCCCTGTTAGTGGAAGGCCAAACCAGAGCAAGGCAACCTCTGACAATGGAGCCCTCACTGAGAAAGACCTCACAGTGGGTTGCCTGCCTTTCCAGGGAGTATGTATAGTATACCTGCCTTTCTTCCAACAGAATCTTCACCCAGAATCATAGCAGCCATTTTGCTGGCTCTGCAGGTAGAGGTCTGTTTCCAAACATTCTGTGGGGCTGACCCGGCCACTAGTGACCATCTCAGGTAGCAGATTCTGGGTATCAGGGGAGCACAGCACATGCTTAGCTGTTTGTCATCTTCACATTTTTACTGCCAGGGATGGGGAAGAGGTGCTTTTGGGATTTTTCTCCCTCACCGGCTCAAATCACTTGGCTTGTTTTGCGTGCTGTGCACCTCAGTCTGGTGGAAGGAGGAGGGGACCGAGGACATCATGAAGCTATTGGATCCAACCCTTGCTGGTCAGGATTGTTCACGTGTGGATGGAGCTGTTGCATTTGTGAGTGAAGAGTTTGCAGGAGTGTCAGTCACAGGCATTTTTGCTGCCTGAAACAGAACAGCCAGTACCCTCCCCTGCCGACCAGTAAATCAGGCTGCATAGTGTCTAAAACCAGCCTAGTTATTCTGGCATCTCAACTGACAGAGAAACCACAACACCAGCAGTTTGCAGCCTGTTCACAGTGGCAAAAGTCTACTGCCAGAGTGCGAGGGCTGTTCTTAATAGATTCAGTTATATACTCCAGAGCAAAATAAAGACCCTATGATGGCTTTTTGAGAGGAGGGTGTGTGCTGTGTCTCTTTGGAATGAAAAAAAGGCAGAAATCGTTGCAACTGCCTTTGAGGCCATCATCTTCCTCTCTCCTGGGAAAGTCTGGGCCTTTTCTGGCTGCACACATTGCCCACTTGTCAAGGATGGATGTGAGGACCAAAGGATTTCTACATCAGCCTGCAGGATCAAATGGAACCTTTTAAGGTGCCAGCTCTGACGGACCTTCTACATCTCTGAACTCCCTGGAGACACGTACTGAGCCACAGAGCCAGCAGCAAAAGCAGGCTTCACATAAATGCCTCCCTTTGTAGCTGGAAATTGTCTTGGCATGGCTCTGCACAGAAGCTGTTCTCTGTGCCTCTTGCCTGGAGATCCCCAAGGGAAGACCTGTTTTTTTTTTTTTTTTCTTTCTTCCTGCCACTAAGATCACTGTCTAGGCTTGGCAAATCCACTGGATTAAATGGGATACTTCTTTATTTGATTTGATACTGTTGTTGTTGTTAAGGTGTGCTTTCAAGTCGTTTCCACCTTATGGCGACTCTAAAGCAACCCTATCAGAGGTCTTTCCAGGGCTGAGAGTGCGTGATGCGCCCAAGAAATCACCAGTGGATTCCTGTGGCTGAGTGGAACTTGAACTTTGGTCTCCAGGGTTGTAGTCCAGTGCTCAAACCATTACACCGTGCTGGCTGTCTATACTGTAGTTGTAATTAAAACAAATAAACAGAGAAGTCCAATGGCACTTTATCCCTCCCAAGATGAAAAGGAGGCCTTTCAAAAGAACTTTAAATCCACAGTGCAGAATAGTAATTAAAAGAAGGAAGAAAGAAGGAAAGAAAGAGGAGAGATGACTCTTCTAGTAGGAAAAGGTAATCCTGCCCCATTGATTTAAAGTCCCACTGATATCAGTGCTTCCACTTTAAATGTGATTAAGCCTGAATTTGACCAATATTTCATTTGTAAAGAGAGAAGAACTTTGAAAGAGATCCTTCTGCTTAATTGTACAGTAATCCTGGGGCTTTCTGCATGCAAAGCAACATGCTGGAAAGCAGGGCTGAGCAAAGAGAGCCCCTGGGGCCCCTTTGAGGGCCCCCAAGGCCATTTTTTGCAGCACTCAGTCCTGCCAGACTCCTCCAGGAATGGCAGTTTATCTCTAGGAACAGCAGTTTAAAAATAGGTTGCAGCCCTCCTTGCATTGCTTAATGTATATATGAAAACTTGTCATTTTCTAATGCAGAAGTTGACATGTTTTTGTTTAGGGACATTTTTGGAAGTCCATGTGACCCCCGGAGGACTGTAGGGACAGAAAATCAGCCTCTTAACCCATTACAGTTGCCCTCAGAAATGTTTCCACAGAATCATAGTGGGTTTTTCCAACTCTAAAAGGGCCATCAAATTCAATTGCAGGAACACCCATCAGAGCATTCCCAACAGATGGGCATCCAGCCTCTGTTTAAAAACTTCCAAGGAAGGAGGCTCCACCACACTCTGAGGCGGCATATTCTACTGTTGAACTTCTCTTACCATCAGGAAGTTCTTCCTAATGTTTAGATGGAACCTCTTTTCTTGAAGTTTGAAGCCAGTGCCCCATGTCCATTGCTCAGAGAAAGTGAAAGCAAGGAATTTATGGTCTTCCAGATTTTATTGTGCCGTTATCTCCCATCTGCCTTTGCTACCATAGCAATTGGTAAGGGATTATGGGAGCTTTGATCCAAGAAAATATGCATGGCTACGCATCGTCCAGCCCTATCTTAAAAAAACAACTGTGTATGTATTTGTTGTTTTCTGCCTTCATACTTATGACCACTCCAAGGTGACCCTATCATGGGGTTTTCTTGGCAAGATTTGTTCAGAGAGGGTTTGCCATTGCATTTCTCTAAGGCTGAGAGTGACTTGTCCAAGGTCACCCAGTGGGTTTCTATGGCATGCTGGCTTGCATGCATAATCATACCCCATAAAACCAAAAACAAGGAGGTGAGGGGAGTTGTATGTGCCTGACAGTGCCTTTGATTGCTCTCAGTGGCCATTCTGGAGAGTTTAATAGAGGTTTTGACTCTGTGTCCCACCACCCACAGTTCCCATTGGCGTCAGCCATCAGTAGATGAGCATGCTGAACTGGGAGACATCAATGCTGACATCAACAGCTTCCGCTCCACTTGGACAAAGTATATCCAAGAGAACAAGCAAAAGTGGAAGGAACGAGCTGCCAGTGGTAGGTGTTGATGGCTGGGCAGATTTGTGTGTGTATATATGTTTGTGGGTGGGTGTGCAATATGTATTTAACTACTTTAGGAAAATCGCCTCACCTAAATCTAGAAGAAGAGTGAGTTCAGTACCACCCTTTCCCAAAGGAGTTAAGTCATGTCAGACTGCACCTTGACTTTCCACTGGCCCTTTGACCTTGGGGGTCTTTACCCAGAATACACTGCTTCTAATTCTTTCATTCCCTCCCTAGGGATTACTAACCAGACATCCATTGATGAGCTCTCACCATGTGAGGAGGAGGCAAGAACGCCTGAAAACCAGCATAATCAGAATGGCAACGTGGAATAGTGCTGCCTGTGTGGGAGCAAGGTAAATGTTTCCCAGCAACAGTGGATGGCTTGATTATCAGGGAAAAGTCAGCAAAACAAACTTGAAGGCCAGGGAAGGAGAAATGGCCCCAGTAGGGGCCATGCTCATGATTCCCATCAGGCAAACACGCCTGAGTGTTTGTTCCTATGACCTCCTCTTTAAGTGGTGCAGCCTAGGTGCAGGTTTACCACCTAAAGGAGAGCTAGGCTTCACTGCAGGTCTTTTCATAAACATGGTTGGCTAGGTGTGGGTGGGATCGAAAGACAAAGGCCAGTAATAGTATCTGAACAGTTCAGCAACATTTCCACCCTCCCCTTGTCAAAGTTCAAACCCTGACAGGAATGGGGTCCTGAAGGCGTGCCATTTGGTTTTCACTTCAGGAGGCAAAACATCCTGGACATTGTTCCCAAATGTGTTGCTGGACAGCTCTGAGCAGCCATTGGGAGCTGCCACACAACAGCAGTGTGACCTGTTCCTAATCCAGAAGGCTGCTGTCTTGTTCGTACTCTTGAACAGCAGCGATGAGTATTTAACAAAAGAAAACTTTCCATTCCAATTTCCATACAGAAATACTTTAAATAATAATAAATAAATTTTCCCATGTCAGAAAAAGTGTGAAGAGCAGGAGGAGTGACGAGACCATTTTCAAGAGAGAAAGGGGTGTTTGGACAAGAGTTCTCCACTCTCTGTCTGCCCATCTACCCACCCAACCACCTATTATTGCCACCTTAGATGACAGCCAGGGCCAGCCCTAACAGTAGGCAGAGGAAAGTAGCTCTCTGAAGCAGCAGATGATGGGAGTATGTATATGTGTTTCTGTAGAAGCAGTGGCAGCCTCATCTGCTGTTCTTCCTCAGCGACCCCCACCCCACCCCGCCACACACCATTCTCCTCCATCAAAGGGACAGAGCTATGCATGTGCTGTTGGGTTTGTATTGTCCTAAGCTGCCCTCTGGTGTCGTGCTGGTGGACACTGTCCCATGGCAAGGCATGTGTGGATCAAAGTGCATCAAGATAATGCCATGTCACAATCTAGGTTCAGTGGGAGAATATGAGGACAAAGGAGGGGGAGGGAAGAGGGAATATGGTGTCCTGGCAGAATGATGTTGTTCATAACTTCTGACTGAAATCCAATGCTTGTGAAAAGTCTAGAAGAAATGGAAACTGCAAAAGTGGTGGAGACACTTCTTGTGTTAGTCTTCGGAAACTACTCCCTTCTACTTCCCAGTTATACTTGATTAATGCAGACCTAGGCATAAAGCAGAGATGGGTAACCTGTGGCCCTCCTGTTGCTGTTGGCCTACAGCTCCCAACAGTCCCAGTCACCGTGACCGATAGTGAAACATCTGAAGGGTCACAAATTGCCCACTGTCAGAGATATGGGTCTGGTTCCTTCTCACAGAGTTTAGCCTTAGACACCCCCCTCCCCATCTGCTATATGAAAATGAGAAAACTGGCTTATTTTGCAGAGTGATTGTGGGCACTTTTTGCCCTCTGAAGCAACATGCCAAGACTCCATACTGTTGTTATTTCTACATAGGAGAAGCAATAATTGGCATGGTTTGTCATTGGTGCAGATTGCAGCAGTTTTCCCCGCAGTCTCGCATGCCACCCTGTCACTGTTGTCTTACACACGCAGGTGTGCAAGGCTGCCTCTGATTCTGTTTCTGCTTTAACCAGCAGGTGCCCGTCGCAAATTTACTCCAAAGTCTTCGATACCATCGATTCAGCACCATCCGCACAGGGAGAGGGAGCCACACCCGGCCGCCCTGGCTCGAGGAGGGTGTGACGTGAATGCGACCATCAATACTACTAGTAATAATAATAATAATAATACTCTTAATAATGATAAATGCAAATGATGTCGACATCACACACAGCACCCACTGCCTGTCCCATCCCTGAGCTGCAGAGAATCAGAGAGATCCCCCCTCATGTGTATATTTCCACCCCACCCCAGTCACTAAGCACCTGTGGGCCAGTGACCTCCATGGCTGCTGGGGCTGCCACAGCCATGCGTACAAACACACAAACAGTCCCTCCCCAGCAGCACCAAACAGCCCAGGTAAGGCTTCTCACTGCCAAACCAGCAAAGCGACTGCCGAGGCAATTGCTGCGCTGGATTTTTAGGAGCAAGAGGGGCTGTAAGTGCACTTTGGATGAGGAGAGAGAGTGTAGGAGTAATTGAGCCTGACAGTTGTGTGTTGTTTAGGGGAGCGGTGGCTGGCAGGGAGAATCTTGTCTTTGCGTGATGAACGTGGAAGCCAGCTGACCTTAGTCATGGACTAAACCAACCATGTACCAGGAGCTCCTCCCTTGCCCCGCCTCCTATAAAGTTACACCTGTCGTTCTCCTCCTGGACTAGTTTGCCAAAACCTTTCACAAGGTCCACTTTTTGAGTGAATCGGCTTATGTCTTTTACCCAGCTCCCCATCTTGTTAAACCAGATCAGGTAGTCTTCTCTCCTCTGCTACAGCACTAAACCAAATTGACTCAGATCCACAGTATGTCCAGTTTCAACCCTGCCAAGCAATTGTTTATACAGTGCCCTATGGCAATTTTTTAAAGAGCCCCTGAGCCTCCTCTGGTGATTGCCACCATTGGCCATTGCCCACACCTGGCAACCATGGCCCTGCTTGACAGATCTTTTTTTGTGGGTCAGGGGTCGGAGCTGTGTTGAATTTCCTCCTCCCCTCCTGAGGCTTCTCCCATCCCTGGTGTCTGCCGGTCAGGGGTGTGCAGTGTGGATGCCAGATAGACCTTGGTGCAAGCTGGTCACTCTTTGGGTGTTGTTCTGGGGAACAGAAGCTTCACAGGACACCCTTCCTTTATGGAGACTTCTCTGATTTGTATATACCTCAGTGCAGATTCCTAGCATGCTGTGTGTAGGCTTGGATAATCCTTAGTTAGGAAGTGTTTCTTTTTGGCTGACATGTGCAAATGTACATCTTACTGTGTGCAAGAGGAATGGAGGCAGGAAGGGGCAGCCTGCTTGGAGATTCTGGTTTCAGTGAGAGACATCATCCGAAATGGACATGGGACTTCTCATGAGTTCTCATGTGTGTGTTTGAAGAGCATCAGTTTTTAAGGGGTCAGGCTGGCCAGTTGTCAGCCTGGGGAGATTTTTCCTCCAGTGATTGATGCACGTGTTTGCTGCTTTGGATGGCTGTTAGTGCAGCCATCCTGGTTTTAAGTCTCCTTACAATGCCATTCATGTGTGCTTATGCACTTAGGCACCATGTTAAGGAAATGTTGCTGCTAGGACTGGGGCACAGGGAGAAGCAGTGGCTGCTAAAAAGCAGAGTAACAAAAGTAACATAAAGTAACATACATGAGATGAAAGGCGGCACATGGTGCGTGATGTTCCAGTCATTGGCAAGCTGCATGCGTATCCACCCAAATCCACATTCTCAACCTAGTGAGGTGACATTGCACTTCTTATGATAAGGAATGACTCTGAGAAACACTGTCCCAAGTTGACCTGCACATTTGTAGAAAGCATACAGTACAGTCCCAGGAGGACTATGCCATTTTTGGTGGCAGAGTCACATGACTGAACATTACCCAATCAGAACCTAGGATGGAAAATCTTGGGTGTCAAGGAAGAGTATTCCAAGCTACCATTCTTTCTGGAATTTTTAAAAAAATGTTCTGGGAATTTTTGCCTATGTGAATCCTTCTCCTACACACAGTGTGAAGTGCTCTGGTGCAGGGCTGTAACATATGCTTTTGTGGAAAGCATAAATTGGTACTTAGACATACCAGGTAGGACAACATGTCTTCTACTGAAATCACCAATTCTCCCATTGAACCACTTGGTTTCAACTTTTGACCTTTGTGTGGTTCTTGAGATGACAGGGGCATCAGCAGGTAGGGTGAAGTGCATTCTTGCATTTGAGAATGAGGCAATTAGAATCGAAAAGGAAGAAGCTGTTTTGGCATATTGTAAGAACATCCCTGTGCAGGGCAGCCAGAAGTTACTAATGAGTTCTGGAGGGAATGTGATAGAAACCATAGTCATGAGGTGAGTTGAGGCTTCTGAAGCTGGGGGAGGTGGTTCTGAGGTGTCAGAAGTTTGGAAAGAGGAGTAGAATGTTTAGAGTTTGCAGGAAAACAAGATGACACTCTGTTTCTTCAAAGCCCTCACCTGAAATCTGTGAGGTCACGAGATGACCCTGAGTTTCTTGCTGCCTTTTAACACCCTCCCCAATTCCCCACAGAATTCCTACTTGGAATGGAAACATGGCTAAGTCTTCAGCTCTAATATCCTGTCCACCACTTTGAATACTGTCCCCTGAGACTGAGATGGTTAAACAAGGACCATCAAGGGGTGGAGTTACCATCACCCTGACTCTATTTTTTCCCCTAAGTGACCAAACAGAAAATCACTTTGCTGTTCTCATCTCCAGCCTCCTTGTCCTCCGACACTGGGCCCCCATGGCTTTGTAAATACCACCCCACCCACTGCCGTCAACACATTTGGTCCGTGGAACTCTGTATGTATTTGTACCTCGGACATAATTTTTCTACCATGCAGTAAGTAACTCTTTTGTTTGTTTGTTTGTTTCATTTTGTTCTGTTTCTTGAATTCAAAATTCTTATTATAAACAGATCCATAGTCCAATGCAGACTTCCAAATTATACGCATGTAAAAGAAATGTAACAAATAAAAGGAAAGGAATGAACAGCAACAACAAAAATAAATAAAAATGAGGGGAAAAAAAGAGAGAGAGATTTGAGAGACACGTGGCTTGAGTTCGGCTTCATGCACACAAGAGGTTTCATACACAATCCTTGCAAATGGAGCTGTTCTGGGTTCTTACCGCTTTGGGATATCATTCACTCATGCTTTTGTACTATCTTTAAAAAAACAAAAACAAAATACCATAGTGGGAAGCATCACATTCAAACATGAGAGTTTTGAATATGTTTTCAGATATTTTACAAATCCGATTTTAGTATGTTTTTGGAGCCTGTAATCTCTGGGAAAGTGTAGTGTTCTGACAGGTAGGGACATGCCTGTCTGGATGTTGAATCATATCAGAATTTGCAAGAATCAAATTCCTCAAACTTGTAAGAGACAGTGATTAGCAAGATTTTGGGTTGAGGGAGTCTCAGCTTATTTGTGTGTGTACAGGTACAAATCTAATGATGGTGTACAGGATCCATTTCTAGATGCTCAAGATTCACTTAAGGAGGCTCAGACTACTATGGGAAGGAGGCTCACCCGCTCCTTGAACTTTCCTCTCGAGCTTCTTGATCACTTCAAAATGCCAGCCTTACCTCCACATTTTTCCATTTGGTACATTCATGAGATGGGATGTGGCTCTTTTATTGATGCTCAGGAGCCGTGCCTGTGTGTGTGTGTGCATGCACGCTCCTATTTGCCACTCATATTTCACTTCCTCAAGTGTCTCTTGCCACCGTGTGGTGATCTATGAGAATGTTCTCTGATTATAAAGTTAAAAAAACCCAGTTAGAATGACCGGTTGAACTTCCTTTACTACATTTAAGGCAATCATAGAGCAGAGTGCTATATGAATGCACATACAAGCATTGCTTTATTGTTGTATCTCTATGATCCATGCCTGTTCGGATCAGTGCTGAGAAATCATATAGTGGCTTCATGTCATTTAGTCTCCAAACTGTCAACTTATATAATATGGGGATTCCCCGGTGTCTATCCAGAATTCTCTCCCTTTTTGCTTTTGCTTTGTTTGCCCACATCCCAAATGTTGCCAGACAGTATCTCAGCCTTTGTTCTCTTTAACAAAATCTTCAAACAAGACTGATGCCTAAGACTACCTTGACAGACCTACATTTCCCATGACTCCTGAGACCAAGGGTGAACAAGGACAAAGGCCATTTTGGCTAAGCAGGTTACAGAAGTTCTTACGTATCTTACAACCTGACTTTCCATGCGCTTTGCTAGAATTAATTCCCTCCTCACTGGGTCTCACAGGTAAGTATGCCCAGGACTGGAGCCTTGGAGTGGCTTTGATGGGATCCTGCAGGAAACCTTGTGGCAGTATTTGAGATTGTGCAGGAGGACTATCTGCACATGTCTTCAGTGTCAAGCTGTCTTATGTGCACTTCTGACACGTTTCCAATTATGTGACATCAAATTGAGATATGCTAACAGCAGAGACTTCTGGCTGACAATTCGCTGGGAGACTACAAAGACATCAACTTTTTGTTGTTTGTGTGCCCATTTTTTTGATTTCAACAGCCTAGGTTTTTGGTTTAGTTTCTCTCAGAAATGTGTGGCTGTCGTGGCTTATCTTCTCATACAGAGACTTTGGGTGTCAGAACAGAGCCAGTGGTGATGCCACTCATCACAGGTTGAGAGACACTGTTGCAAAATCAAGAGGAAGAAGCACATCTGTGTCAGGATTTTAAAGGTGGCAGCTGAAAGACAGAGTCAGTGACCAGGAAACTCACAAAGCAAGCCAAGATGACCCGTTTAATAAAGGAAGCGGGATTCACATGTGTGGCAAGGCTGGTGGAGAGGGCAGGGAGTCTAAAATTGCAGTCCAGATATGTAAAATGTCATCAATAAGTCAAGGATGCATGACATAGAAACATAATACTAAGCCCAAATGGGTGGACCTCTGTGTTCTCACTTACACAGGTTGTACCCAGGCGCTGTGAACTCTTTAGCTGGGATGTGATTTAATTACTAATGTTGATAATGGTGTAGAGCAGAGGATGAGGGGTGTAACCTGTAGCTCTGCTGATGCTTTTGGACTCCAAGTCCCATAACCTACAGTCAGCATGGTCAGGGATGATGGGAGCTGGAGTCCAATGACAGATGGGGAGGCACAGGTTCTTTCACACCTGTGGCGTAGAGAGAGGCCTCATTTCAGATGAGGGCTCCAGCTTAAAGCACTACTATTAGAGACACTGTGAGAGTGTCTTTCTTTCATTCCTTATCTAGGCTGTCTTCCTTATCAAGATAAAGGGGCCTTACCTGTGTTTTCTAGTAGATAAAAGAAAATGCTAAATAATGCTCTCATGTTATGCATGAAGAAGAAGAATAGGCTGGTATTTCAAGCACTCATTACCGTGTAACAAAGAGCTACTCTTGTATCCTTAGGAAACAAGTGTACCTATTTCTTGTGTGTGATACCATTCGGAGGTTACGCACACACTAGTGAGGGCAGTGGGTGGTTTTAAGGGAGGAAAACCTCTCGCCCCCCAGAAGGCACTGCTGGATGGCACTACTCCCAACCTGGAGGAAACTGAGCTAGAAAAGGGTGTCAGAAAGGACAAAAAAGGCCCTGTCATTGGTTGAGACTCCCTGCAGCTCTCAGGTGGGAGGATTACTAAAGCATGGATGACTTAAAAGATGAGGCCTCTTAATTTGAAAATGAAAAAAGTGCACAGCCTGCAGAGTCACCATAGCAACTGCTAGGGCCCTGCCCTTGGAGAATAGTGAGGAGACTCCCACAGCCAGGCACCCATTTGTAACCGAGGAGGGCCCCTAAGGCATGTTCCCACTCTATACCAGCAGTCCTCAGCCTTCTGATGCACACTAGGAAAAGCTGTGGATTTCCCAGTATACATTAAGCTACAGCAGGGAACAACATAAGGTTTAGAAAGCAGTATATGGCAATGGACAAGCCATCTTAAGGGAACAGAGAATGAGATTGGTGGGAGGGGGATAAACAGTTGTACTCTGTAGTCTAGTTCTTTACCACAGCAGTGAAACATTAACTTGCTTTCTTAGCTGTACTGTGGCACAATGCAAGTGGAAGCTCTTATGATGAAATGCTCTTCCACACTCTAACACCACTATCTATATAAAAAAGTGGCACGGTGGAGAAAGTTAAACCATAATCCTTCTCTGTAATTGTGTCTAAGCAAAGAATTATTTTTGTACTCAGTCATGTGAACCCCACCTGCAGTCTAAAACGGTACAGCTTCAGACATTACCAGCTCACCGGTCTGAGAGAAATCGGCCACTGTTGAAAAGAGGTATAATACAGAGGTTCTGCCAGTTCTGGCTTAAAAGCAACAACTCTCTATTGCTCTAGGCTGAATCACATTCTTTTCTACACCTGTAACCTGACTCCTAACCCCCCAGTTGAATGAATAATTCCCTCCCCCATTGGCCTTGGGCCATTACATTGTTAATTTTTTTTTTACCAAAAAAAAAAAAAAGCATTACAAACATCTGAACAGCAATTGAAATCTTAAAAAAAGAAAATAAAACCACAATCATTTTAAAAAAGGGAGAGAAAGAAAGAAAACAGCTGTGAGATACTCCATCGGGTAGGCACAAGCCCTGTCTTCAGATGCAACCTCCATACCAGAAGCTGATCATCACCTGTGGATGAATAAAAATGACAACAATGTTAAGGAACGTTTGCCCAGGCTTTTTTCAAAATGACCTTTCAAGCAAAAGTCTATTAGTTGTAAGGTAGAGTTGAATTATCATGATAGTAATGTCAAAATCATGAACATACAGGGACCATGAATATCAATCAGTGACAAGTGCCTAACTTTAGGTTACACTGAACCTAAAGTGAATTCTAGCCAAGCAGCTGTAGAAGCATCCTGTCCTGGATATCCTGTACTGACCAGGGAGTTTAAGCTACTGATTGGCAGTAGATTCAGGGCAGATAAAGTCCTTTTTCAGAACCTACACAAAATGACACTCAAACATCACAAGACGTGTTAGCACGCAAATTGATGCACCATAGGTCTGTCAGTGGCTATTACCCATGACTGTTAAATGGACCCTCCAAATATTAGCATATTCTTCCAAGTCAGAGACAGGGAAAACGTGGGTCTCCAAATGTTGGGCTGCATCTCCTATGAACCTAAAACTGCAAATGCTAGCAAGGGGGTGGGGGTGGGATGAGAGTTGCAGCCCTACAACACCTGGAAGGCTGGATGATTCTTCAGCCTGGTCTAAGCAGAGGCAACATTCATGTGGATACAAGTTGTACATGGGTGGCAGAGGCAGCGTGTGAGAGGGAGGGAAAGGCCAGAGGAGGGCTGGTACTTTCAGTGCCCTGCTGTAGGTTCAGATGTTGTTGGAAGCCAGATACTAGGCAAGCCTTCAGCCTGACTCAGTAACAATCAGTCATTTTATGGGAACAGGGGAGACAGAATCTATGATACCCGTGGGGGTGTCCAGAAAGAGCACTGAATATGGCAGTTACAGACCTGGTGCTGCTTCCTTCCTTTGTCAGAGGTGTACCCTGGAGCCCCAGAGTCTCCCTAAACCTGCCTGCTGCATATATGCCCACTCCTCTAACTGTTGGAACATGAACGCACTGGCGGTGGACCTCCCTCCCAATCCTACAAAGGGGGAAGCCCATCTACAACTCCAGGACTGCATCTTTCTAGGCATATTTAAAATTGCCCATGGACTAATGCAGAGGCTAAGTTAACCTACTCTAACATATAAAAAGCCTAGGAGACAGGGAGAGACAGAAATTGATGGAATATCCCAACTGACCGGTGGAAGACAGCCTTGTCTCTCCTGTGCACCCACGCATGAGAGGGCTGTCACTGTTTCTTGTGCATACTGCCTGGAAGCAACAAGCAGGCATTGCCTGCTGAGGAAGGTCTTGTGCATTTTTTGAGCAAGAGAATGTTCAGTGTTGTGCACGCACTGCTTGTACGCAGGAGTCTGGGCAAGGGCAATGAGTGGTGGGCTTGTGTCAAGCCTGCCTCTACCTTGTGCGCACCTCTTTCTTCTCTGAGGCCAGTTTTGTCCCTTCATTCTGGATGCAAGGTACAGTGCAAAAGAATGTCGCTTTCAGCTTCGATTAAGCTTGGGCTTGAGTGAAGCATTTGAACTTTCCCTTTGACCAGCTTGATCTCAGACAAACTAATCTAAACTGAAAGGAGAACTAATTGAAGGCACAGTGGGACTTCATAATGCCCACCAAGGGAAACGGATACTCACAGCACTAACTCTCTCTCTCTCCCTCCTCCAACACACACATGCACAACGTGGCTTTTATCATTTCAGGACTTGCAGCTACAGCAGGCTCATTGTATCAGAGGCAATACCCAAAGTTCTGGTGACTGAGGTATGTTACAGCACATTCACACATCCAGCAGCACCTTAATCTGAGCACAGCCCTACAGTCCCTTTTTACTTTCGGCCTTGGAAATGTCACCAAACTGGCTGAAACCCAATGAAGCTCCTGGATGTCATTTCCCAGATATTGTCAAATATAGTCAGCTCCCCACATTCAAAGGTTTAACATGGACAGATTTGATTACTTGAGAGTTTCTCTGGTCTCTGCTTCTCCTCCCCAAGTGCCTCTTTTCCAGGCAAATCTTCCCTCTTGGCAGCTCCTTAGGCTGTGCAGTCCTTTAAAAAACCTTCCTCTGATCTGCCTCCTCCTCCCTCCTCCACCACCACCAGTAACTGCCTGGCCAGCTAAGGAATGCTTGCACTCTGATTTGATTTCTCATCACCATAAACATTGTCCTGATGCCCTCAAACATGCAAGGAAGGAGATGAGTGAGAGGAAGTATAGGGCCACCACGCTGACCAATGCTTTTCCCTCTCCTTTCTCTGACTTTGTTTCGACCTTGAATGCCTCTCTGCCCACCGTGCCTTAGCAATCCCTTCCCACAGACACACACAGACACACACACAGACACACATTCTGATATTGGAGGTTTTTCCACTTTTGTGGGGTTCCTCAGCCCCTAACCCCAGGAAATGCAGAGAGCCAACTGTACTGATTTCCCTGAGATCTTTTGCTCTGTGTAAACAGCTCAAATGTTTGGCTTTTTTTTTTAATATTGGGGTGGGGGAAGGGAGGGAAAAGAAAAAGACTTTTTCTAATTGCTATCCATTCATTCCTGCGTTAAGATGTAAGTAGCCTTTAAAAGACAGACAATCTGCACCGCATCACTGGTCTGCCTCATTTACCTACAGAGGAGTTGAGTTAAATGTTGAAGAACAGATGGAAAGAACAGGCGAGAGTCAGGAAACCCTGACAAGGAAGGCCCCGTTAAGTATTCTCCACCCCCCACAAATCCTCCTCAAGGACTATTCCTGCCCTCTCCAGCCCAGACTTGCCTTTTTTCTGTCCCCTCACCATATAGTAGCTGCCAAGAGAACAAAGAGCAGCTAAGCAAAGGGAAGCATCATTGGTTAAGTTCCAGTAGCTGGTTGCTAGGATGATGTCACCTTCTGGGATCTTGGGAGACCCTCTGATAGGTCCTGAAGAATGCCTGTTTTGTCATGTATCAGCTATCATAACATAGCTAGCTATGATTGTCCTTGCACAGTAGCCCCCTGCTGTCCACCAATGTGGCCAAGTAGTAGCGATGGAGGCAGGGAAGCAGAGCTGAACAGGGACCACCATCACTATCTACTTAGCCATGTCAATGTGGTGGTAGAGGACAGCTGGGCGAGGATCTTTGTCACCAGCTAAGTATGACAAAGTCTGGATCCAAACAAATGCTTGAATGGCCACCAGAGAGGTGAATGCTTTCAAGAGATAAGGTCCCACATGTATGCATAGCTCTGCATGTACAATTCTATGTTCTTCCACTGTCTGGCAGCTGTTAAGATGTGGAGGTGCCCCTGCTGCTACTGCTTACTGGTAGGGCAGTGGGGGATGAGTTACACTGTGAAGAAGCAGCTGATCTCAGCTTGGGTGGAGGGAGAAATCATAGAATCACAGAATGATAAGAGCTGGAAGAGACCCCAGGAGCCATCCAATCCAACCCCCGGCTATGCAGGAACATCCATTAAAGCATTCCCAACAGATGGCCATCCAGCCTCTGCTTAAAAACTTCCAAAGAAGGAGAACCCACCACACTCCAAGGCAGCGTATTCCACTGCCAGACAGCTCTGACCATCACGAAGTTCTTCCTGAAGATCAGGTGGAATCTCCTTTCCTGCAGCTTGAATCCACTGCACCTTGTCCTAGTCTCCAGAGCAGCAGAAAACAAGCCTGCTCCCTCCTCAACATGACATCCCTTCAAATATTTAAACATGGCTATCATGTCTCCTCTTAACTTTCTCTTCTGCAGACTAAACATACCCAGCTCCCTAAGCCGCTTCTCATAGGGCATGGCTTCCAAATCCTTCACCATTTTGGTCACCCTCCTCTGGAAACACTCCAGCTTGTCAATATCCTTCTTGAAATGAGGTGCCCAGAACTGGACACAGTATTCCAGATGAGGTCTAACCAAAGCAGAATGGAGTGGTACGATTACCTCCCTTGGTCTAGATACCACACTATTGGTGCAACCAAGAATCACGTTGGCTTTCTTGGCTGCTGCATCACACTGCTGACTCATGTTCAGCTTCTGGTCCACCAAGACTCCTAGATCCCTTTCACATGTACCGCTATCCAGCCATGTGTCCCTCATCTTATATTTGTGCCTTCCATTTTTTCTGCCTAAGTGCAGGGCCTTACATTTCTCTCTGTTGAAATTCATTTTGTTAGCTTTGGCTCAGCTCTCCAATCTGTCAAGATCATTTTGAATTTTAATCCTGTCCTCTGGCATATTAGCAACACCTCCCAATTTGGTGTCATCTGCAAATTTGATCAGCATGTCTCTCTATTCTAAATGAGGGTGTGCTTTCAAATGAGGCACACCTCCCTCTTCGTTCTCCAAGGAGCTCAGAGCAGCCAGATCTTCATGGTCTGAATTGCCTCCTTCCCTCTCCTTCTGGAACAGCAGCCCCTTCCAGATTTGAAAGCCTCCGAGTGTGGGAGGATTTTACACAAGGGAGAGAGAACAGTCCCCTGAGTCTATACAAAAAGGGACTTATTTGTGTGCAAACTGCACTTTTTAGTGTGTAAGTCGCTAACAAGCCTGAACAGTGTAAGTTGCTAACAAGCAAGTCCAGAGGAGGGTGACCAAAAAGGTGAGAGGCCTGGAAACAATGCCCTATGAGGATAGACTTAGAGAGCTGGGTATGTTTAGTCTACAGAAGAGAAGGCTAAGAGGGGACATGATAGCCATGTTTAAATATTTGAAGGGATGCCATGTAGAAGAAGGAGAGGGCTTGTTTTCTGCTGCTCCAGAGACCAGGACAAGGCGCAATGGATTCAAGCTGCAGGAAAGGAGATTCCACCTGAACCTCAGGAAGAACTTCCTGACAGGGCTGTCTGGCAGTGGAATGTGCTGCCTTGGAGTGTAGTGGAGTCTCCTTCCTTGGAGGTTTTTAAGCAGAGGCCTGATGGCCATCTGTCGGGAGTGCTTTGAGGATGTTCCTGCATGGCAGGGGGTTGGATTGGATGGCCTGTGTGGTCTCTTCCAGCTCTACATTTCTATGATTCTATGATGCAACCAAAGTGTGCTTTTTGGTGAGGGGAGAGGAGGCACACATTGAGACAGCTTTCACCCCATAAATATCAGTGTAAACTTCAAAGAGATGTACATTTGGCACAGCCTAGGTTCTAAGGCCCTTTCTTGCAATAGATTGCCCTGTGTAGAAATGAAGAGGAGGAACACCTTGTTCTGTGATTTGGAGAAGGGGTGCAAATATGTTCCTGGCTGTCCACTCCACAAAGACAGCTGAGCTGTCTCTTCACTTGCTTCCTCTTGACTGCCATCCCCTGCCCACCCTTAAGATGCACGATTGTACGTACTCCTTGGCCAGCCTCTCCTTCCCCTCCGGTGGTATATGGACTCCTTGCTTCTCTGAGGACAATCCTGGTCTTGCATTGCCGGGTCTCTCTGCACCGCATGCTCCAGGGGCTCTTCCTTCTGCACAAAATGACAATGGCCCAAAAAAAAAAAAAAGAAAAAAAGTCTATCAGGAGATAGGCAAGGAACGATGAGGTAAGACAATGAAATGATAACACTGGCAGATGCTCCCAGAGTAAGCCAGAACAGAGAAGTCAAAATGCTGCCCCAGAGAAATCTCTCTGAAACTGGGTCATCAAGGAACAATGCAAACCAGATGAGATTCACTGTTACATATCATCCTCACTATGTGTGTGTGTGTGTGTGTGTATGTATATATGTATGTATACAAACACACACACACATATGTATGTGTGTATGTATGTATGCGTAGATAGATAGATAGATAGATAGATAGATAGATAGATAGATAGATAGATAATAATATTATAATAATATTATAATACCCTCCCCAATCCTTCTCAAGCAATTACAACAGATTCGGAGCCTATCTATGCATATATATGTGTGTGTGTGTGTGCGCGCGCGCGCGTGCATAGATAGGCCCAGAATCTGTTTTAATTGCTTGAGAAGGATTGAGAAGAGTATTATAACTGAGTGGAATGCTAAACCCATTGTGGTGTGACAATCATAATCCGCTCTTCACCCCAATCTATAGAGCCAACATGCACCCATACGCTAGCTTTCCACACTCCCGCCCCATTTGTGCTAATAGCAGAGGCAGCTACAGGCATTCGCCTCTTTCTGCCCACAAAGCTGTATGGATCTTCTGTAGAAAAGAGCATTCTCAGAGATCTTCATGTGTGTACTGGAATCTCTGCATTACAAACAGATCACAAGAATGCCTCGTGACTGGCAATGAGGTCTGAAATGAAACAAAATCTCCATGCTATCCAAAGGCAGGCTGCGATGGCTGGTCTGCGATGGCTGGTAGTTACCATGTCAATGGAGTGGAGAATGTGAATCAAGTTTCACCTAAACATATATGAAAGGTGTTCTCCAAGGTGCTGAATTTAGTTTAGGGTTCGGGCTTAGCACATTGATTATCTCCTTTAGAGTGCATTCAAAAATTCTGAGCAAATTTACTGCCCCGCTGACATGGGAACAACCTACCGCCACCCCAGCAGTGCTGAGAAGGCTGTGACTTTCTGGAGGTTGCTGAACTCCAGCTATGATAAGCCACAGATAATGTGGCCAATGGCCTAGGATGATGGGAGGTGTAATCCAAGACCATTTGGAAAGCCCCGAGCTCCCTACCCAGTTCTATGGTGTACCAGGCTGATGTTCAACATGCTTATATTCTACACAACATTTCATGACAAAGCCCTCCCAAGGTGGCTTATCAAAAGATAATTAGCTTCACATACATAGCAGGATAATTTAGCTTCATACACACAGCAGGGGCATGATGCTGGCAAATGATCTATTATTATGTTTCTTAAGAATAGCTTTAATGGCTGGAGCTTCTGAGCTGGGTGTATGAGAGTAGTTTATTACATGGGAACTGTTAGGGAGGGGGCAAAAGAGGATATCATAGCTTTCATTTTAAGGGCTAATACCTAATCAGGAGAAGAAAATAGAGGCTTGATAAAAGGTTCATTTCTTTGTATTTCAGAATACTTTGCGCTTTAGCAGTGTCTGTGCTTTGCATGCAAAAGGCCTCTCATTTGGTCTCTACTATTGTTGCCCAAAGACCGAAATGACCAAGCCCAGGCATGGCTAGGCACCTCTATGCTAAACTTTAAACTCATTTTGGCAGCAGAATAAACCAAAGTCCGGATAAGGAAAAAAAAAAGGGGGGGAGGGCTTTACGGGTTTTGTATCTATCATCAATTCTGTCTCTCTGTCTCTCTATCTACCTACCTACCTGGCACAATAGACAACAGACACACACACACAAATATTAAGGAATACATATACATCAGTTTTATATAAACAGGCTATTCTTTCAAGAAAAAAATTGTACCTCAATTGTGTTCCTGGCTACTGACTGAATGGCGGTGGCTTCAGGGCTGTTTAGAGGAACATCCCTCACTTTCATGCATTTAACCAACGCATGGAGGCTGCAGGGGTGGTGGTGGTTGTGCTCGTTAGCCCCACCCCTGTCATTTGCATACTTAGCAGCCCCACCTCCTGAGGGCCCCTTGCTGAGCAGATCATCCGAGGCACATCATGGTGGGCCTGGGGAAGTGGAAGGTATGTGAATGGACCCAGCTATGTGCATAGAGAGCAAGGGGAACCCAGAATATGCAAGTGAGAGCACAAGTGCATGCAGGGAGGAGCTTTACAGCAAGCCACCGAAATAAATTGGGACATGGTGTGTGTAATGTTCTGGGTATAGAAAATGTAAAATGTTGCAAGTGGTGAAAGAATGGGAAGTGGTGAGTAAGTGATAATTGGCTGAATGCCTGAGGGGATTTTTCTTTTTTTTTAAGGTGGCTGTATGATAGTTGATCAGGGGTAAGAGTGGAGTCTATAAAAGATTAGGAATTAGCAAGGTGGAGGAGTTTGAGAGGTTAGGAGAGTCAGGTTTAAAGATTAGTTAGATTCAGAGTTAGAGTTAACTAGGATATGAGTGACAGAAAGCATGAAAAATGTTAATCAGAGTTAAGGTCAGTCAGGATTTATATGTATCAAACAATTAATCTTTGATGAAGGTCTGGAAACCATGCCCTGTGAGGAGTGACTTAGGGAGCTGGGTGTGTTTAGCCTGGAGAAGAGAAGGTTAAGAGGTGACATGACAGCTGCGTTTACATATTTGAAGAGATGTCATATGGAGGATGGAGCAGGCCTGTTTTCTGCTGCTCCACGGAGTAGGACATGGAGCAATGGCTTCAAAAACATTAGGAAGAACTGCTTCATGGTAAGAGCAATTTGGCACTGGAATGTGCTGCCTCAGAGCATGGTGGAGCCTCCTTCTTTGGCAGTTTGTAAACAGAGGTTGGGTGGCTAGCTGTTGGGAATGTTTTCTTGGTGTATACCTGCATGGCAGGGGGCTGGACTCAAACGCCCTTGTGGTCTCTCCAGATCTATGATTTTATGACATTATGTTCAGTTTACTTTTGTCTTCTAGAACACTTTGTAAGGGATATTGGAAAGCTTAAGTCTAGACACCCTGTGTCTGTAGAGGTAGTAGTTAATCAAGGTGGTGGTGTCAGGTGGAGATATAAAATAAATAAAATATTGCCTGGAACCAGGGGGGCATCTAAAAGGTCCCCATCCCCATAGTGCTGAGTGAGAGGAAGAGGTTCTCACATTGGTGGCAGAGGTGGAAACCCTCACAGTGTGCTCCACACCTCTTGTGTCACTAAAGATATTGCTCAGGAAGCTTTGGGAATGGCCTCCTGAGAATGCAAGAGAAAACGAGTGTTTGTGTGTAGGCAAACACACCACAATGCATACATAAAACCACCTGCCTATTCCTCTCTCCCATCATTTAACTTCCACTGTTCTATATACAACACTCTAGGAAAGAAAACTTCTGGCAAATTTGAGAAATAAACAGTAACAGCCCATCCAACTCCAAACCTCTTTTGAATTACATTGACTCTTTGAAAACATGAAAGCTTTATTGTCCTTGTTAACTGAAAATTCAGGGGCCTCTCAGAGAATCTGGGTTACTGCAAGGGGAACTAATGGACTTCAAAATATAAAAATGCTACATTTTGTGTGTTGCTTTGCTGTGCTGCTACTTTATTGGGTCAATTGCTATTGTGCAGAGTCAGCCGAAGAATTTTTTTTGTGTGTGTGCTGCCCTAGGCAAATTAAAATTTTGCACTTCCCACCCCGTGTCTTATCATAAGCTGAGCAGCATAACAATGCCACATTAAATGATCAAGGGCACTATGAGCTTCTCATTTTCATGTTTTAATCTTTGTAAATGAACTCACACACTATTGTGCTACACACAACTTACACTGGACTAATTCCTGCCCCCACATCCAATGACATTCACAATTTTAGACCCATTGTTTTGCCTATAAGCGGTCATGGAAAAGAGAGCAGTTCCACCTCTTTCCTCTTTCCCTTAACCATCCTAATTGTGGGCACAATGCATCCAGTTGAAACCTGTCACGTTCCATCAGGGAAATGGGCAAGGCAAGACTTTGATTCTGTGGATGGGGGAAGTGCAGAGAGAGCGTGCATGGATTGGATATAATTGTATCACCCCCTGCCCCCCTCAGCTAGCACCCAGTTCTCTCTCTCACATATAGCTTCTTGTACAGAGTGCAATTTCCCTTTGATGCGCTGTCTGTAATGGAAATACATACGAGGCAAGCTAAAGAGGAACTGTGCTTGTTGGAACGCTCCTTCTCTCCCTTTCACATGCACACACTTGACAACTTCACTCACTACCCTCCCATACCTCAATTCCCCCCAAAACATCTCAATCACTCTCTATACCTTCATTTACATCTCATACATCTTTCCCTCCCCACACCCCTCACTTGATATAATCCATCCTCACCTCCACTCTCTCTCACACCTCACACACCCAAACCCAATGTATACATGTTACATACAATGTATACACATTACATACAGGCATACAAAATCTCTTTAATTTTGTTTAACAATGACAGTTCTATCCATTGATCAATAAATAGATGTATTATTGTTCAACACACACACATCTATAATGGTTCCTCAGTATCAAGTACCAAGTTTGGTTCCAGGACCTCCGCCCATGGATATCAAAATTTGTGGATACTCAAGTCCCATTTATGTACAATGGTGTAATAAAATTGTAGCCCTCATACAAAATGGCAAAATCAGACTTTGCTTTTTAGATTTTTTTAATATTTTCAAAAATATAATATGAAATATGAATATTTTCATATATTTTCAAGCTAAAGTTGGTTGAATCCATGGATACAGAAATGGTGGATATGGAGGGCCAACAGTATAACACATTACATATCTGTATTTGTGCGTGTATACACACTCTCACACCCTCTTTATATCTTATACATCCTTGGGTCCCACTACCTACATCTCTTGTTGACATACCCCACACATCCTCACTCACCCCACCCCTCACACAGTAGCCTGATACTGGGATGGGGGAACCCAGTGATGGCTAAATGCCTGTCCCCTCTTTTAGCTTCCTTTTGAGTAGAGTGATACCTATGCCTCCGTTCCTCCAAAGTAGCTGGCAGAGATAAGATGTCTCTTGGTTGTGCAGCCTGGAATGGAACATCAGGAATTACCAGCCAATGAACTGCTAAGGCTTCTCTCTTGGGACTCCTCCTCTGAGAGGTGAAAGCAATGAGTCACAAGGAATCCAAGACAAAGCAGAGGTAAGCACCCAAAGGGTGCAGGCGTCCTTGGAAGTTGCCTACACTGTCTCTTTGGTGGTACCAGCCCTGAATGAATTGCCTTCCTTGATTGGTAACCTCACCAGGCTTTGTTGCCTGCTGCTGCTGCTGTTATGGGACTTAAAATCAATTCCAACTTATAGAAACATTGTTATGGGGTTTTCTGGGAAAGATTTGTGCTGAGTGGGTTTAACATTGCCTTCCTCTGAGGCAGAGAGAGCGTGACTTGCCCAAGGTTACCCAGTAGGATTCCATGCCTGAGCAAGGATTTGGATTCTGGTCTCCTTGGTGTCCTAGTCCAACCTCTACACCATGCTAGCCCTGTTCTGGCCCGTCCCATCAAAAGCCATAGGTCTCAGGCCATTTGGTGGGGTACCCCTGGCTTGCTCTTCCAGGTATTTTTCTAAAAAATTTTTGTCCATGACCACACAATGAAACCCTAGTTCTCATAATAATGTAAAACAAAAGCACCCATCTCTCTCTCTCTCTCTCTCTCTTCTGTGCATGTCAAAGGGGAGGCTGCAGCTGCTCCAGGCCCATCATCCCGGCACGCCACTTTGCAGGACATGCTCATGTTATGAATATTTGACAAAGGGGCTTGGGCAGAGCTTGTTAAAAAGAACGTCCCTGATAAATTATTTACCAAGACAGAAAGGGATAAAAAAAAATTAGTTTTCCTCTGGGAAAATACGTATGTGCGCACGTGTGCATGTGCACGCACGCACACACACACACACGGAGAAGCAATGGCAATGATGAAAGCCTGATTTGTTGTTGCTGTGTGCCTTCAAGAACTTATGGCGACCCCTACCATGGGGTTTTCTTGGCAAGGTTTGTTCAGAGTGGGTTTGCCGTTGCCTTCCTCTGAGGCTGAGACAGTGTGACAATCCCAAGGTCACCTAGTGGGTTTCCATGACCAAGTGGGAATTCAAACCACTATTCCATGCTGGCTCTATAAAACTTGACTACCTGCTGTCAAATACGCAGTTCTAAGATGAAAGTCTGCCTGTCAGTCTTGCCTACAGCCACTAGAGGTGGCTGTTTCCTCTCCTTACTAGTTGGTGGATGCTTTTCTTAGAAGGAATGAGCTTCAACTGACAGATGCTGCAGTGAAGTGTGTGTGTACCACCCACAGGGCTGTGCTTCCAAATTGATCCACAAAAGTACTCTGTTAATACACATGGCTTGGTTACACATGTCAGCCCATGATACTCATTGTCTCATCTGTCTTCCTGTCTGTCTATGCACTGAAACACACATACATTTGCAAGTTTTCAGGGTTACTTGGTCTTGTGCCATATCAGAAAACCCAGACATTTTGGTCCTATCCTGTAGACACACAGGGCGTGCTCTTATGCCAACTGTGTCTGCACTCACTCATAGCCCTGTTCCACCCTGTTTCTGTATTAAATTAAATAAATTAAATTAAATTTAAAAAATTGGTGTTGCATTTCTATTTTAATAGGAATACTTATTTCTGAACTATTTTCTTTCAAAACCTCTCACATGTATATTTTTGCTGGAACTTTATATTAAATAAGATAACTTTGAGCATACCTAGCTACATAGCAAAGGTGCTAAGAAAGCCAGTTACTGAATTGCAAAGATGAGTACCAGGACGCCAGCAAGCGTGGCCACTGCGCATTGGGCCCTGATTCGCATCGGGACCAGTGCGATGCACCTCAGTCCTGCTGTGTATCATGCACCAATGTGCATTGGGCAGTGTGCCAGCTCTGCAGCATAGTAATGTAACAGCACCCTCCACTGAATATAGATGTTGTGCAACTGCACAATCCTGAGAGATGTAAGTCCACTTATGGAGATGCAGTGCCCCAAAGGATTCCAGCCAACATCTCTAAGGACACATTTCTAAATGCATTTTGTACTAAAATATGCCTTGTTACGTCATAGAAGGAAGGGGCCCCATGATGCACATTTTTTTTCTAGCTGAGAACTGCAGCACAAAATTAAAAGCAGTGTGAGCGTCAAGTTACGTTCAAAAGCTGACATTAATCTGGAAAGCACAGATCAAGATAAAATTCCTCATGACTCCTACTATCCCGCTGGTATCTGTAAGCAAACCTTTTCCACCCCCTTCCCACCCCCATACTATTGAATGGTTAGTTCATTCACAAGAATATAAAGCTCCAGACTTCGTACTGCAGCATGAACAATATCTGCCATGTCGCCAACATTTAGAGTGGGTGCCCCAGGGAATGGTCTCTGTCATTGTCCCTCTAGTCACCATCCTACTCATTTTATCAGCAGCAGCTCCCCTAGTAATTAATCAGGTGCTGGTTTGACTCCACTTCATGGGAAAGGATGCTCAGAGGCAATTATTTCCATGGCTTGGGTTGTTTCCAGTTCCAGAGATCAGCCAGAGTTCCAATGGAATTGCCTCTTGAGCAACACGAAATCTCCAAAGCCTTCAAAAGCCACCCAGATCCATCAGTATGTTGCGGAAGACCATTTTAAGTGATCTCCCTATCTCTGCAGAGGCTTTAACTTTGAATCTAAACCCCTCCAGACAGTGATCTACCTACAAAAACAGTTTTATAGAGAGTTCATCCATGTCAAGATAACTACTGTCCCACCTAGCACAGAAGATTAGGCTCAGAGTGTGCCCTTCAATGTAAGTGGAACAAGATATCACTATGGACAGGTTCATGGTTGTCACGGAGGAGATAAAGACCTCAGCCACTCCTGACAAGTCAGCCTCAGCGCAGATGCTAAAGCCGTCAGTACCAAAAGCTGAGAGAACTCCAGCACCACCTGAGATCAAGGTAGCTAGCTTAGGAAGGTAGAATGTAGAGAGGTGCAATGGGTGGTACACCAACAGAATCACTATTCTGTCTTGGACATCCATTTTCAGAAATACACACTCACACCTGGAACACCTGATGAGGGGGATAGAATTGCAACATACCCCTGCAATTCTGCTTTCCAACCCTCAGATCTTGCCTGCTTTGTAGAGAACTCTGAGAGAGATTAATCTTTCCCCTCCTCAACTTCATTCAACCAGGTCCCTGTAATACAAGCCAATCTGATACACTCATCTAGGATCAAAGTCCTAGACAGTTGTTGTTTTCCTGCTGATGGACTTGGCATGCAGCAGTAGCATTTCATCTAGAGGAGGCTGTTGTCAAGGCTATCCAGGCTATTTAAAATGGGGAACAATTTGGGGGCAACCAGCTCGCTCTTATATTTCCACCTTCTGTAGCACCATGGCTTTCCCTCTATTCTGTGTCTCCCCCGGTTCTACAAAATGAACCTCTCTTCTTCACCACACTCCCACTTTGGAAACTCATCCTTCCCCAGGATGCTCTCTCTCTCTCCCTCTCCCCTCCCCCCTCTCTCTCTGTGTGTGTGTGTGTCCATGTAAACATATGGTGACCCCATGCATTTCATAGGGCTTTCTTTGGCAAGCAATACAAGGTCTTGCCAGTTTCTTTCCTCTGACAGCCCACAGCACCTGATATTTGTGGGTGGTCTCTCATCCAAGCTGACCTTGCTTAGCTTCCATGATCAGGATCTAGTGCCTTTAGGGTATTTGGCCCTACATCAGCTTTAAAAAACACAAAGTATATTTTCTGGGACAAATGAAACCTAAAACATCTGAAGGGTAGTAGATTGGGGCACGATGTGTTATGGCTCTTCTCCAAAAAAAGAAAAAAGAAAAAAGAAATCATGCTACACTAACTTGTACAGATACAAATAACTACTATTTATCCATAGTGTGCATGTGAAGGTTTGGTGGGATTCTCTGCCTGCAAAAACAAAAAAAGCTACTTGGATGACCTTTGGAAAAGAGACAGCAGTCCTAGCTGACTGCTTCATACTCACGTTCCTCAAGGCCGGAGTGCTCGTCCTGCTGGGACTCCAGCTGGGCATGGGCTTGGGCCAAAGGGCAGCTCCCGGGACTGTGGCCAGGCTCTGAGTTGGCATGAGGGCAGCAGCTTGGACTGTGGGGCTCCTGGCTCTCAGTGCTGGCATCCTCTTCATCTGCTTGCTGTTTGCAGAGGTGGTGTTCAACCATCATCTGGAGCTCTGAAAGGGTGAATGGGATTGGAGTGAGAGGGATGCAGGGAATACAGGAAAATTGTGAATTCTGAGGCAGTTCTCCTGTGTGTATTCATTTCATCCATTTTGAGAAGTTCCACTGTAAAAAGCAAGCTGCTGCTTCCCACTAAGCAATTTCCTGCTGTTTACTGTCAGTGTCTGATGATGGCACGCAGGGGAAAAATAGGAGAAATCTGCTGAGACTTAAATGTAGTGGTAGCTGGTTACCAGTGGGACAGTGAATCTGTTCTGGCTGTTAGTCCAAACCCTAAAAGAGCTATCAGAAATTAGGAGCCCTGTCCCCTAGAGAGGTTCAGAATGTTGGATGACTCCTTTAACGTTCAGAATCCAGAGTGGATTCATGGTCTCCATGCCATGAAAGCCATCAGCTGTTACTTCTGAACTGGCTGTATTCCAAACCACTTCCTGTCCCATGTCATGCTTCCTCCTAGCAGACTCACTGCCATTTTCACATCCTTGGCCTCAATGTCTATTGCCCTTTCCTCTTGTTGACAGAGAATTGTTGACTGTCAACATTGCTTGTAAGTGGTAGCACTTCAATCGGTTGTCTAGATGGGTGGAATTTTCCCATCTCAGTCCAAGGCCAGGTGCTCCGATTTTGGAAACAGGTCCCTCTGATCTTTTTAGTTTTCTTTCCTTTCCTTTTTAATTCCCCTCCTCCCTTTTTTAAAGCCATTGAATTGTATGGTCCTCTGAAAGATCCTGCAGCCTTGTCCCAACTTCAGAGATATCAGTTTGAGAACTGAATTTTCTAGCACTGTGAGGCTTTAAATACAGAGCAACATAAAAGATAAAACATTTCAATGCAAAATTCATGAGGAAAGATTAATAGATGAAGACTGGATGAATATGAAAAGAGAAGTTGGAGGGGAAAGAGAGTAGGCTTATAACATGGGAAAGAAAAGAGCTTACAAAACTGTGAAAGGGACAAAGCAAAGGACTTCTACAGCTTGTTCACACATTCAGAATACAGTCAGCCCTCCACATTTGTGGGGTTGACTTTCACAAATTTGATTATTTATTTCTCCAACCCCTGCCCCCCAACCTCACACACTCTTTTTCCAAGGGAACCTTCTCTCTCAATGGCTCTAATCAGGCTGTACTGCCATTCTCCTCTGCCTCCACCACAGTTGCCTGCTCACAGCCCAATTTATCAAACACCACAAACCCTCTCCCAGCGTCCCCACAACACCCAAGGAAGGGTAAGAGGAAGAAAGAGGACATACGGGGCCACCATGCTGACTCACCCTCTTTCCCTCTCTTTTCCCTGACCTGGTTTGGATCATTGATATTTGTGATTTTTCCACTTTTGGTCCTGCACCCCTAACCCTTGCAAATGCGGAGGGCTGACTATAATCTCATGTGGACTGCCTCCTGTTAAACTGCAGATCAGAGATTACAGGCTTAGATCTGCACAGTCTAAAAAGGTAAGAAATACGATTGGTGTAATTAAAGATAAAATAGGTAAGCTGTGTAGGATAATGAAAGATAAAATAAAAATATTTCAAGTATTTTATCAAGAATTATACTGAGCAGGGAAAATATCAGTGAAGATTATTGAGGAATATATTGAAAAAAATTGGAAAATAAAAATAACTGAGGAGGATAAGGGATTGAGGGAACAAATGGTCTCGGAAAACGATATAGAAGAAGTTATACACAATTTAAAAGGAGATAAATCGCTGGGAATGGATGGGTTGGGACCAGATAAATAAATAAATAAAACATTTAAAAAGAAATTAATACCTAAGTTGAAAGTATTATATAATAAAACAATAAATGGAGATAGGATTCCACTATTGTGGGAACGGTCTTTAATAATATTGATTCCGAAACCAGATAAAGATTTGATGGATCCAGGGTCATATAGACTTATATCTTTAATAAATCAAGATGCTAAGATATTGACAGCAGTAATGGCAAAAAGGATGAATAAGTTTATTTATAAATATTTGCAAAAAGATCAATGCGGTTTTGTGCAAGGAAGACAGATATCAAATTTAATTGGTAGAGTATTAAATAAAATAAATATAATCAAAAGGAATAAACAAAAAGCAGGGATAATAGCACTGGATATATACAAGGCCTTTGACTGTGTGGAATGGCCAGCATTAAAAATAACTTTAAAAATATTGGGATTGGGTGAAAAATTTAGAGGATTGATAAATCAGTTATATTCACATAATACATCTGTGGTAATGGTGAATGATGGATTAACAAAACAAATTCAAATAGCCAGAAGTACAAGACAAGGTTGTCCCTTATCTCCAATTTTGTATATGATTGTTATAGAAACTTTGGCAAATGTTATTAAACATGATGAAAATTTGGAAGGAATTGGAACCAAGGAAAAGAATAAATTGAGTTTATTTGCTGATGATACCTTGTTGACAATCCAAGACCCGATAAAGAAAATGGACAGAGTAAATGAACATTTAAAAGAATTTGGGGAAATGACAGAGTTACAAATAAACTGGGCAAAATCGGAGTTAAAGTTGTTTAACTATACTAAGAAAAGCAAGACTTTTTAAGGGAAAGAAAAATAGATATTAAAATAAAAGAAATAATTAAATATTTAGGAATAAACATTACAAAAATTTACAAAGATTAGAGGGAAAAAATTATAATAAATTAAGACAAGAAGTGAAAGGGAAATTAGAGGAATATAAAAATATTAAGTTATCTTGGTTTGGAAGAATTGCATTAGTAAAAATGAAAATATTACCTAAGATTAACTTTTTGTTTAGGATGTTACCAATAAAAGTATCAGAAACAGAATTGAAAAATTGGCAGTTATTATTGAATAATTTTTTTAATGGGGATAAGAAAGCGAAGATTAATAAGAAATTTTAGTACAGATCCCAAAAAGAAGGTGGATTGGACCTCCCAAATTTAAAATGGTATTATAATGCAAATCAATTGAGATATATTATAAATGGAGTCTCAGGAAAAGGGGATTTAGAACGGTTAGAGATGGAAATGACAGAAATTGAGAGGAGACTAGAGAATATCTTTTTTTGGAATCCGGTCAAGAGAGAAATAGAAAAAATAGAAAATCCCCTTCTAAAGAATATATTAGAAATATGGAAGAAAAACAAGGGAAAACTAATGCTGGCTATCTCACAATTAACTCCAGTAGTGATGATGGAAAAGTTCCCAATAAATTTGAGGGATGAATTAGAGAAGGAATTAAAAAAGCAGGGAATATATAAGTTAAAAGAATGGATGAATATAAAATTACAAATTTATTAACTGCAGCAAGGCTAATTATATTGAGAAAATGGAAAACTCAAGAAGGCTTTCAAATAAAGGATTGATATAAAGAAGTGTGGAAAACTGCTATCAATAATAAGTTAACATGTCGAATCAAGGTTAAAAATGGGATTATGAAAAGGAATGACTTTGAAGCAATATGGAAAATATTTGTGGAAAAGCTTTAGCAAAAGAAGGAAGTGTCACACCTCCACAAGAAGAATTACAATTTTGGAAAGCAGAGTAAGCTGAAATATAATTGGCTCTGAGAATGGGTTCACCTTTAGGGTTAGAGTTTATGGTTAATAACAAGATCCTATATAGTATTAGCAATAGGTTAAATATAGTTGAAAAGAATAGATTTAAGAATGAAATTATTATAGCAATAGTAAGTATAAGGAGAATGAGATTCAGATATATGAAATAAAAATATATAATCAATGTGGTATATAATATGTTGAATAAGTATATGATGATAAAGGATCTGGATAGAAATAGTAATGTAAGCTATTTGCGTTGTGATTTTTCTCTTTTTCACATATATGTTATTCACGTAGTGTTTTTGTTTTATTCTGTTATGTATTGTTCTTTTTTCTTACAATAAAAAATCTTTAAAAAAAAGAGAGATTACAGGCTTGAACAGTCACTTGTATCAAATAAAACTCTCAGTATGAGGAAGTATCAGGGAGACAGTTAAGCTTGAGCTTCTCTCCCAGATGTCCTACTTTTCTACATGCAGGGATTCTCACTCCCACCAGCAGTCAGGCACACAATTCCACCTACAGCCTGAATTGGGATAGTCGTCATGCAGAATGATTACTCCATAAGTATAGATCAGCTCCAAGTGTCAGACATTTTGGCACTCCATCATTGACAAAGATTTTTAAAACTAAGTTGGGAGGAACATCTGTCAGAGGCAGTTTACGTGCAACCAGGCCTGTTCAAGTTTGACTGGGAGTTATGGAATGGAACGGATTAGATGACCTTTGAAGGTACCTTCCAGCCCTATAATTCTACAATACACATTTAGAAATAAATCCTAAGCTCTCTTAATGAGCATGCCATTAATCACAGGATGGCATCACTGGGATATTGCCAAGTATGGCGCACAGCGGTGAGTCTGTTAGTGTATGTGAGTGCATTTCTTTTAAAAACAGTCAGTCCGTAGGCACTGGATCCTCACTAATTTTGGATGCTAAATAGGATCAGGTCTTGTTTTAGTACTTGGAACAGAAACTGCCACAGAATTCCAAGTGCTGTAGCCTCTATTTCAGATGAAGGCAATGGCAATCCATTGCTGAGTATTCATTGCCTAAGAAAACCCTATGAAAATCATGGGGTTTGCCCTTAAGTCAGCAGGTCACTTGAAGGCACATACAGTCATCCCTCCACATTTGCTAGGGTTAGGGGCACAGGACCACTTTGAAAGTGAAAAAAAAAGTGAATAACTCTAGCCCCCCCAACCATATTTAACACACAAAAAAGTATGATCACCATATTCAACCCACTGTGGATTCCTTTGAGGCCTCAGGGTTCCTTCACAAGGCAGAAGTGGGTGGCTGGTGGGGCTTACTGCCACCCCCACTGCTGCCCCACACCAGTTTGAATAGGGATTTAACTGGTCTTGTTCGCAGTTTCTCAGTCCCACAAGGCTTGCAGTCCCTATTAAAAATGGCATAGGGAGGGAGCAGAGGTGAAAATAATTCATGAGTAATCAAATCTACAAAAGTGAAACCTGAAAATGTGGAGGGCTGACTGTATTTTATTTATTGTCTATAGGCCTTTCTGTGCAATTATCTGGAAGTCTGAAGCAAGCTCTGGGCTGTATGCAGCCAGCCAAAATGCATGTCTGCTCCTGACTCTCCTGTCATTCCACAGAGAGAGGGGTTGGGGTTTGCGTTGATGTTGCGCTAGATTTATCTGGAGGAAATTTAAACCTCACAATGAGTGTGTCTCTTTGAATGAGCCCTCATTCTTCCCCAGATGACAAAGAATGTAGAGAAACTTTCCTGACATTCCATCGAACGATAGTGAGGCTCAGGAAGCAGAGAGCTGTCCTGCTGTTTGCTGAGCATCTCCAAAGTTAATACAAGGTCATACACAGCTTCCACCATTTTCCATGCTTCATAAAGGTAGAAGGGCTCTTGCTGGATTATATCAGGAGCTAACACTACACAGCCTGGAGGCTATATAAGATTGGCCCATTTTTGTGACACCTTTGAGTGTGCAATGTGTAGCTGCCATTGTAGCCCCTCCCCATTTTATTCTTTGAAATAGATATGGGAATCATGCAGCCTATGTTTTATATGCACCCCCCCCCTGGTTCCATGCAATCCTTGGCACCCATGCACCCCCTCCTTCCAATCTATCAAGTCAGTTTAAGTGGAGATTGAGCAAAAAATGTAACATTGGGCTGAAAACAACCCCAGGGGATATCATTTAGCATTTTAGCACTGTATTGGGAGGTCATATCCTAAAACAATAGAAAAGTGTCCCTATATCAGCCAGAATTCATTCTGATTCCTGGAATATCACTTCTAGTTCTACAAAAATAAAAGTGGAAGAATGGCCTGCTGAGGGTCAGGAAGACCCCCTCAATGGGCCTTCTAACTCTCAGAACATGCCTCCCCCTGCTTTAAAAAAAAAGATGGGTAAAAAAGATGGGTAAAGGAGTGAAACCCTTGTATTCCAGCGAAATAGTACTCCTGGAAAAACTATTCATCTCAGAAAAAAAACAAGGCATGAACTCTCCTTGTACCTTGTTCTAATGGCTTTTTTTTTTTTTTTTTTTGCCACTGCTGTGCTGTTGAATTTTGGCAGCAGGGTGGCAAATTTGGTGGCAGCAACAGAAGCATGTTGTGGTCCCCAGATGATTTGGAGATAGGAGTGAGGCATCTACCATCACAAAAGACTGCTTTTCCCAATATAAAACAACTAGCCAGAGACAAGAACTCAGTGTTTGGTCCCTAATCTTCCGTACAGTTAATCAGGCTCTCAACTCGACACCTTGTTACCTTTCATGGTGGGGGTGGTGCGGGAGACCTTCTTCCTCTGCCTTGGTGACATTGACAGTCCTGGCTGCAAAGAGAGGAAAGATGAGACTCTTCATGGAGATTTCACATAAAAAAATGCTGGAAGAAACATCAGAAATCAGCTAAGTCCTGGCTCTTGCCAGCTGAAGAATCAAAGTAATGGCAGCTTTCGCGTCAGTGGAGCTATGAATCCACACTGGCTCTAGTATGAATTTTAAAAGAGCTATCCAAGGTGCCAAGCCCTATCCCCAAAACTGGATAGCTCCTTTAAAGTTCAGACTAAAACCCAGAGCGGATTGAACACTCTATTGATACAGGGACTATCCGCTGCCACTGAATGATAGAAAATTTTATGTGAGAAATAGGATCATAGTAAGACCTCAAAGAAATGCAGTCTCTCCTCTCTGGTGGGCAGAAATAGGGCCTATATGAATGACAACCACTTGATGGGTACATGCTTTCAGTCAATATGGCAACAAACAAAACCCACAGCCAAACCCTCTACCTCCCTTGCAGCTCCTCCCTCCAAGATTCCAACTACCAGTTTTACAAAATTTAGGCACTCTTGTGGAGCAACAGCTGGAATGAAATCCTTCCTGCACTGGTGGTAAAGTGTAAGTGTGGATCCTCCTCCATGAAGCACTTATCACATTTCAGGAAGAAAACTAGCATGATTACATTTCAGAACAAGACACTATTTTCCTATGTGATCAAGTTTAACTTTATGGGAACATTCTAATTTGAAAATGGCAAGACCACTCTTTTTATGAGGGAAATGGGTTGGCTGTAGGATTTTATACTTTAATTCAATTGATAAGTCAGACAAAGATTTTTTCCCATTTTTCAATATTGTAGTCCACTCAACAGCTATCTATGGGTGTACTATGCAAGACCTAAAATTGCAATACCTTTTTAATGTCCAAATGCATACGAGCAACAATGAATGCCTTAGATCCCTGCTGTGTTGGAAGCAGTAATTATATCCTCAGAGAAACAGAAACCAACAAGTCTAGTTTATAAATGTTTGTAGGGAAGAAATAAATCTGAAGTTAATGAAGTTAAGAGGTGAGCAGAATAAAGAATTAGATTGCCTGTGTAAATCAACCAATGGAAAACTGTCCTAGCTTCAATGTCTAAAATCTCTTGATCCAGCAAAAATTGATGTTCCAGGTGTATTGGATAACATTATGCCTTTTTAAAGAAAGAAACTGTCTTCTTTGACTAAATGTTGGCAATGCAATACAATACAGATAATACTTCTTTGTAGCATGTGATGTGAGTGTCTTCACAGACCACCTCTTGTTGTTTAAATGTATTACAATTTATATGAGAAAAATCTTTGACATTTGTAGATGGCACATTATATACGCTGTGATATGGAATCTAACTGAGGGTCAACACGGTTAGATTTATCAGGCTTTTACTGTTGCAAGAAGATTTATGCTCTATGGTTGATAATACGTACATATGCCATTTACTGTTCAATGGTCAGAAGACATTACTGCTTAGCTACACAAGAACATGTATTTTATAGAGGTCAACATCAAGAAAATGTGTCTTTGGAAATATGGTCAGATTATATTAGTGTATATGCCTAGCCCACGTTCATATCCATGTTCCCTTTCTTTTCCCCTCTTTCTTCTTCCTCCCTCTTTTAATATTTTCTTCAAAATCACACTTAAAAATCCAATAAATGCAGTTAACAATATTACTTTTCCATGGGTGTGGAATATACTTAGCAGAAAGGCATAAAGCCATATGACACCCCCCTCCCCGCATCTGAGACAAAACATGAAATGGCACCACTGAGAAAAGTTATTACCACTCAATTCTTCTCGTTCTTATCAACTAGCCTCCATTTGTTCACATAGAGAAAAAGCAAGGGCACATACCTTCAGCAGAGGGTTGGGGAGCCGGTCTTCATCAATTTCTGGGTAAGAAATTGTACGTGGAGAAACAGAAGAGACAGAAAAGAGTTAGTAAAAGAATCAAGGGTATCAAGATGCCATATTAAACATACATTACTTTTGGCACTCTATGGAAAAGCGAGTGACTTTGACCACGGTGGACTGAACATAAATTGGGTTCTACTGGTGGACTGATAGATGATTTGGATTAGACTAGTACGGGTTTATGTCTTTTCAGTTGTTTAATAACAGTAAGAACACAGTTTCCCTAAAGCCAAATAATCCCCTGCCACAAGCATCTGTGATCTGAATAGTACAATTTATATTATGTAGGTAGGCCATACACATGTTTGACTCATGGCCACTGCATTCTGAGGAGACCATGGGAATGCAATCCAAAAATGTGACCTTCCCAAACTCAGGTAAAGAATGATGTACTCTGCACCACCATTCTCTTCCATGATGACCATAGTGAGCCTTGGAGTACCAATCAAATAACAGCAAGAAGGAAGATCCCACAAGCCTAACTGTACCTGAGCTATGCTACTGCCAAAAGCTAGCACGAGCAGTAGTGGATGGTGGCTGCCACGTCGGTGGAGTGATGAATCTGGTCTGGGTTTCAGCCCAAACTTCAACTATCCAAAGTACTTAATCTACACTGGGAATGGGATTCCTCATCTTAGACAGACTCTGAACTAAAATCAACAATGGATTCACTGCCCCATCAGCTTGACCAGCAGCTGCTACTGAGAGCACCAATGAGGAACATACAACTCTTTAGATGCTATTAGAGTATTACTGCCATCATCCTTCACCAATGGCTATTCTGGCAGGGGCCAATAGGGGTTGCATTCCACCAAGATCTGGAGGGCTACATACACATCAACCATTCCAGAGCTAGAGAGGGGCATGCTGTTTTGTTATAATATGTTTTGAGCCAATAAACTGAGTACAAAAGATTAACAATGGCAACATCAATGCTCTATTAGACACCTACATGGGGGGTGAGCACAGGCAGGAACAACAATCTCTCAAGGTATCTAAAAATTGGTCTGCTTCATGTCTTTCCAAATGGCTTCAAGCAGTACACCCAGTCCCAAGAAAGTAAGCTTTTGTGCCTAGGGAGCTGCAGCATCCAACACAAGGCTTTCCATGCATGCTACTTTGAAGGTGGCCTGAAGCATTTTCCTTGATCCAGAAGTGGAACAATGTGCCTTGGCAGCTCAATTGATGTGTTTGTTTTTGTTGCTGTTATTAATTCATATCTTGCTTTTTTTCCCCCAGTAAGGGATATCACGCAGCTTACAGCTGTTAAAAGAAAGGCCATTTCCAAACTACACTGTTACAGTGATATTATTCCGCTTTCAACCTCCTATGGAGTCTTGGGGTTTGTAGTTTAGGGAGGGGCATTTAGAATTCTCAGCCAGAGGGCGCTTTGGCCTCAGTAAATTACAAACCCCAGAATTCCACAGGATATTGAAAGTGGAATAATAGCACTATAACAGTGTAGGCCAAATGGACAAAGAGTTTTTTTTAAATCCAAAAATATCATTGAAATTAATTAAACTAATTAAAATTATTTAAATATCATTCAACTAGCCATAAATTAAAATCTGATAAAAATATAACTACCAAAAACAATCAATAAACAAAGCACAGACAGACAGTACAGCACAATTCTGCAAGGCCCTGTCTCCATGAGCAATCAGACTTCAGAGGCCTGATGAAATTTAAAAAAGGTCTTAACCTGTTGGAAAGACAGCAGGAAAGCTGCCAGTCCAACCTCTCTTGGAAGGGAGGTCCAGAGCCTGGGAGCAGCCACTGAGGAGGCCTTCTCCTCTGTTTCTACTAGATATACCTGTGGGCCCTTCAGAGAGGATCTCAGAACATGGGCAGCCTCATAACAGGAGAATAATAGCTGAGAAGCTCTGACAGAGAACAGGCCAGGCATTTTTTTTTCTATGATAACTTGGAGGCACTTTCACGATGCCTTGTGTCCCAATGTATAAACAAATATAACTATTGTGTTGGAAGTCAGCAGAGCGTTACTTGACATCCAAACTGTTTCTCTTTATGGATGTGATGGCTGCTTATGAAAACAATCTTCCATAATTTTCTTATGAGCCTTCATTGATTTTATTGTGCTTTTATTTTTATGTTTTATTGTTGCATTCTGCTCTAGGAGGGAGTTTGCCAGCTGTGCAAGGGAGATGAAGGAAAGACCAGGGGCCCATTCACACTATACCATTATAGCACAATTATTCCACTTTAACTGCCATGGCTTCGTCCTAGGGAATCTTGAGGGGTTGGTAGTTTGGTCAGAGGCACCAGAAGAGCTCCTTGCCTGAGGATTCTAAAGGCCCCTCTAAAGGGAGTGGAATAATAGCCTTATAATCATAGAATCACAGAAATGTAGAGTTGGAGTAATGTGAGTGGGTCTTAGATCTGTTCTGCTCCCCTGCTCTAAGAAAATTCAACAGGTGGGAGTTCATGGAAATAAGCAGTTTTTCACCTACTGCTGTTGGTAGCACAAAAGCCTGTTTCAAGCACAAGTGCTGAGGCCTTTAAAGACCTTGGCCACTCAGTTTAAGGAGTCTACTGGACCAGTTAGAAACATAAAGGGATAACTAATGCAGCTTTTCCTGGCTTGGCACCTGCCACTGAATTGGACTACCTCATCCCCCAGCCAGCATGCATGGCCAAAAGCCACCAATGGCTGTGGTGGTTGGAGAATGATGGGTGTTGCAACCTAACACATCTAGAAGACAACAGGGCAGTGCTGCCTAAACTGAACTGCGGAGCTTTCTGAACACTGCCTTTGCTATCAACAAAAGCAGGCTCTAAGTAACCACCATCAATATTTATCTTTACTCATGAACAGGCATTTCCTGCCAGCTTGTTCAGTGCAACAGCAGGGGAAGAGGTGAAAGGCAACTGAATATTAACTGTGGTACTGAGAGGGCAAATGGAGTGTATGAGTGGGTGTGTGTTGTATGGAAGGAAGGCATCAATTACAGGCAAAGAGCATGGGGCAGCAGCATGGGACAAACCAACACAATCACAGGCGTGGACTACCTGTGTGTGTGAAGTCTGACATCTTCCAAGCTGGGAATTGTGCTTGCATCTCTCTGGGGTAGACAAATGTTCATTGGCTCAGGAATATATTCCTGTGCCAGGACTGTTAAATACACAGGTTGCAATTCCAAGGTAGGTGTGAATTAAGAAAACAGAAGGGTAACATCAGCCAGAGCTCACTGCAGCTTCAACTTGATCTCGTGCCAGGGCACAACTATTCAACCTCAGAAACCTTCCCTCCAAATCTAGTCTGAATTCCCCAGCGTCTTTGTTAACTCATTAAAGGTGCCAATAACAGACAGACTCAAACTCGGTCATGCTTCTTCTTCTTTTTTTAAAAAAAAGTCAAATGCAATGCATTAAGCAAAGTGGGTCTGAAGGAAGGAGGAATAATTTTATCCCCAGTCCCATTTTCGCACCCAGTTCATTTTCGTTACTATAAACATATTAAGATCTGTTTAATTTAGTTACCATACAAAACTGACATGAAAAAGAAGAAATAACCACAAACCTGATTTATCAAACTAAGACAGATGGTTGTGGATTGAAACACTGAAATGTGTTACAAAATCTGACGTTGAAATCTGCTAATTTAATGTAAAACAAAAATGTGGACTGAGATCTTCAATCAGGAGAAGTACGGTAAAGCTGCACAAAGGCAGAACTAAGACCATTTTTGCACTGGACTGGTGTAGCGCTATTATTCTGCTTTCAACATCCTCTGGAATCCTGGGGTTTGCAGTTTTGGGAGGGACCAAGCTGGGCCCCTGCCAAAACTGCAAACCCCAGGATTCCAGAGGATTTTAAAAGCGGAATAATAGCACTACAAAAGTCCAGTGCAAAAATGGCCTAAGACAAATCTCTCCCTTCCTTCCCCAATTCACCTTTTAAACTGCTGCAACCCCCTTCCCCAAACACGACAATGGGGTGGGGAGTACAGCACTGTTCAGCTGTTTTCCTATAGCTGGACTCGCAGCAACAAGCATCCTTGGGGACATTTCATAAAGCCATGGAAGTGATTGGGTGACCTTGGGCCAGTCACTATCTCCCATCTTGAATTACTTCAAAGGGTTGCTGTGAGGATGAGTGAGGGGAGAACCATGGGCGAGAATCCTGTTGGGGGGTTACAAATACATTATCCATCCATAACTGTTTGGTATTCACATTCCCTACGTATAGTTCCTAGTTTAGGGGACATGTAGGGACTGTGAAATCCCTATAACAGACAGCAGTCCCTATAACAGACAGCCAATCCCTATAACAGACAGCAGTCACTGCTATTGATGGGGTCTGTTCCCCTGTTGTTTAGCTGACTGACATTCTCATTCAGCCCCAACCCAAGCTTCTGCCTGTTAACAGTGGAGGCCATTCACAGGAACATCAGTTGGCAGCTTCCAAATTGATAAGAGAATGGATCCCCATCCATCTGCCCAGTATGTGTGGATTGGGGGAGCAGGCTGGGAGTCATTGTGTAGCCACATACCAGTGATGTATTTAAGTCTTTTGCTCCAAGTCTCAAGTCAAGTCTCAAGTTTCTACCTTCAGGTCTCAAGTTGAGTCTCAAGTCCTTGAAGATACTTTCAAGTGAAGCCTCAAGTCTGGAAGCCAACTTTATATCCCAACCAAAATCCCAGAATTGTTGGATAGAGAGAAATAAATTCAGTTTTAACAATTTAAGCAGAGTTGGCTCTCCACATTTGCAATTTTGCCATCTGCAGCTTTGGAAGTGGGGAATAGGATCTTATCTTACACCCTATTACTGAAGATTTGAAAGATTTAGAAGGAAGGATCCTTCCTCCTCAAGCCCATTGCCTGACACATTTGCTGTTCGCCTCTGAGAAATGCACCCTGCACTCTGGGAGAAGTCTTGCCTTTTGCTCTAAGGAAATGTTTTAGAAGGCTCCTCCAATATGCAGCGGGATAGGCTGCTGAGCAGATCTCAAGCCTGCCTCAGGCCCATTGTCTAACCTGACTGCTGTTCCCCTCTGAGAAATGTGCCCACACTTTGGGCTTGAGAGAGATTGTCATGTGACTAGTAGGCAAAAAGAGATGGAGGCGTTGTTCAAAGTCATAAGGTTTCTGGATGAATGGGTTACGTTACTGAACGAAGGGCATCAAGTCAGTCATCAAGTCTCAACTCGAGTCGAGTCGGTGCATCATTTATGGCCGAGTTGAGTCTGAGTCAGGTCACTGAAGTCTATTGACTTGAGTCTACATCACTGCCACGTACCTATGCTGGTTACACATTCATATTTCCCCAACAGGATTCTGGCCATATAAATGCACCAAACACTCTCACGTTCCATAAGAAGGATTTGCACACCAACTTCAGGAGAATGTCAATGCACTAATCATTGTAGACACCATCCACTTTGTTCAAATGGGGATTAAAAATACCATAGATTTAGTTAAGAAATCACAAATACATATGCTTAATTATTAATTTCATCATCAGTTGTTTCAATTAATGCAAATGAATATAGGAATCTCTATTTTAGCCCATGTTTTGAGTAGGATAGTTCAGTGAGTATTAAGGTAAAGAGGTTTTAAGCCAATAAAGGTAAGGGTAGCTTGGAGGTGGATGAATAGTTTTATTTGCATCCTGTGGTTCTGCACTAACTACATATTACATGGAGGTTCATCCTCTGTCTCAGTAAACTGAAATGTGAAGTTCTTAACCTGTAGACATTCTCTGCGATCCATATGGGACTCAGAAAGCTAGTGAAAGCAGAGGGAGACAAGATGAGATTATGGCCCTTTTCGCATGGGCTTTCTGTCGTGCGACAGCCCCGTGAGCCTCGCGGGAGTGGGAGCGTCGCTCTGCACGACGCACTCCCACTTCTGCCGCGCTCACGGGGCTGCAGCGGCGCGATCGCAGGTTTTTTGATTTTCGCCTCAAAGCGAAAATCACCCGCGCTCGCACAATGCTCCCGGCACCCACGCGCACTTACCTCCTGTGCGAAGCGTCGGGGAGGCGGCTGGGTTGCGCTTCCTTCTCTCCGCCTCTGCGGAAGGAAGGGGCGGGGCGCTAGCGCGACGGATGCAACAGCCTCCTGCTTCGCCCGGGGGGAGGGCAGCTCGTGTGAGGCTGCCGCTTCCCCCCTCGTTCCTTCACCTGCGGAAGGAAGAAGGGGGAAGCGGCACCCTCCCGGAGGAGCCTTCTCACGCGAGCCGCTGTCCCCCGTTCGCGCGAGAAGCCTCAATGCGAAAAGGGCCTATAAGTGAAGGAAGAAGCAAGAGAAGGGTTTTTGGTGGGCTGGCTGAGAAATGGGGTTTTCAAAAATCGATGCAGCTTGTTTCTTTCTCTCCAAGGCTTAAAACAAGAGCAGAGAAGCAGGGAGAAGTAAAATCATAGATGGAATTCATCCTGGTAAGGGCTTCAGAATGGCTTGTTGCTATTTGCTTTCAAGTTGTTTTCAACTAATGACTGCAATGTAAATTGAAACATGAAGTTAAAACTAACATCACTGTTTTAAAAATCCTACTTTCTTAATGAAGTATTCTGAATAACTCATAATAATGTTATTTAACACAGACTAGAAAAGTAAGAAATTTAGAATTTAAAATAGTCTATGAGTATAATGATAACGAGCAACACATTTAATAGTAATTTTAAATAATGCCATTGGGTTAAGTACAATTATATAAACAGGAGCTATTTGCAACAAGGGTAGGAACCATTTTAAATTGGATGTAGTCTATTCTTGTGTTTAGTTTCTTTGTTATTTTAGTTTACACATGCTTTATTTCTTGTTTAATGTGTTTCATTTTGTATTTGTCTTTTGCATTTATGTTTATTAATAAAAAATTAATTTAAAAGTAATCCTACTTTCAACGTAAACATAATACTGTACAAACAGATTTTTTTTAGTATTTTAACAATTAACTAAATACACATAGCCTGTCCCACTAGCTTTCCTATATCTGCCTCAAACAGCCCTCTCCTTTGTTCTTGCATCCTCTGTTAAGCCTCAAGAATCTTAGAAGCAAGGCTCTACTTTAGCCCTTTTAAAGGGAAAAGCCATGCCTTTTCATTTTAATCTCCCGAATCTTAGCAGAAGTGCATCACAGAACTCTCTCCTTTTTAATAGCTGAATTCTAAGAAGATTTATATCTAATACCTTAAAAGTCAGTGTGGTGTATGACACGACCCTGGAGACCAGGATCTGATTCTCTGCTTGGCCATGGAATACCCCCTGGGTGAGCACTGGCATGTCACATACTCTCAGCTCCAGAAAAGCCCGATGATAGGGTTTGCCTAAGGGTCACCAGAAGTTGCAAAGAACTTGAACACACACACCACCACCACCACCAGTCTTAAAATGGATCTATTACTCCTTCTGTTTCCAATCCTCTTTTTTCTGTACCTGCAGTACTTCAGTGAGTCATCTCCCATTTTTACCACCCTTTCATTTAAACCTCATAGCAGCAGCAGTTTAGCCCTCTCCTACTTCCTCAATATTTTTTCTTGACTCAGGAATTTTATTGCCATTGCCCCCAAAGAGCCCTCTCATGGTTTTGTAGCCCTTTAAAAATATTTTCCATAAGTTATGTCAGACCCACCTTCAGGCCTGTAAGTTTGTTTTGAAGTTTGATATGAAACAGGCCATGGCAACTTGGGGGAAAATATAAAAATACTTTGTTGGATTTTGAAGCGTCTAACATGATGTCCCATGGGGCTACAACAGGCTCCCCTTTTTTGCATGTTGGGAATCCGCAGTTTGGATTTCTAACTTTTTGATTTGAGACTTGGCACTGCAACTTGGACAACAAACATAGTAGAAGCTGAAGTATTTACCATGGTGTCCTATTGAGTCATGGCTGCCACATATAGAATATATAATAAAAGTCTATAATGAAAGACTATTTCTTTTATTATAGATACACACATTGGCTTGGATTGAGATTAAAAAAGATATTGCGTTCACACACTGAAAATAAAGACAACACTTGCTGTTGGCGGCTCTCAGTGACACAAACACATGGCCAACTGTGACTATGAATCACTGTGCACCATCATGTTCATAATATGATCCATCATTGCCTGGGATCATTCATGTGATTCATCCCAGAAATATTATGAAGCATATTTTTTTTACAATGGAGTTGAAGCAGCAGCAGGCCAAGGAAACATGGCAACTAACATTTTGCCATCATCAAAATAAATAATCACCAACCTCATTTTCAAGTGGGGTGCTGCCAAGAAGCATCCCTGACCCCAAATGCTTTTTTTGGTTTTGGCTGTGAAAAGATACACAGACTGTAAGGTGATGCCAAATGTTTGCTCATATTCCACACTCTCTGCAAAAGGTGCCTAATTTGGAGCATCACTGTCACCCAGGAGACGTAACAGGCTGTTGCCATGGGAACTAGGATTCTGCTGGACTGCCAAGTTCCCTCTCCTTAACTCTGGTGGGCCAGAAGCCATTTTGAAAGGATCCTAGAAGTCCCCAGTTCCAAATTCTGCTCTAAGCAAGTTCCAAGACCCTGTGTACAAGATGTGAACAGATTGTACGCAAAAATGCTTGGATCCGGGAAGACTGTGTGTTTCTGTGTGTGTTTTAAAGGCGGCTTAACACAAAACTAAAGGTTCTGAGTTTTGGTGCGATCCTCTCTGAACAACAATCTGTACTGTGCTATTTTGGCTTTGATGAAAAATGAACCTTGTAAGGTTTCAAGGTGGGGTTAAGAAGGGTTAATTTACAAACACACCTTTTGAGAGATAGCTTTGTAAACCCTGAGCCAGGCTGAAAAGAACATCTTAGGACTCGGTTATTATAATATTAAGCAAATCTGCCAAAGAAAGGGGTATAAGCACTTTGGTGGGAGGAGGCATGGCCAGCCTACGACACTTTGCTACATGATTGAACACAAAATGCCTCTCTCCATCTACCAAAGGTAGTCAGACTACCGCCGAGTCTTCTTTTGACAGCAGTAATGGCCCAGTAGCCGCCTGAGAGCAATGGGCTAGCTTAGGGGCTGTATGTTTTTACTCTTAAATGTATTTTATTTTATTTTAAATTAATTTTTATTAAAAGTTTTAATGAAAAAACAATAAAAAAACCCTCCCCGCTTCCAGACATCAATTTTCCCAGCTGAATCTGAGTTTAACATTCCATTCCGTATAAACATTCCATTCCATACATTATCTCCATTTTATAACAATCGTATACTATTACTTTTAGCTTATATGTAACTATTTACAATTTATCTTTTATCATCTCATTTTGTCTTCCTCCTTTCTCACAACCTTTCTTTCTTTCCCCCTGTTTCATTCTTTTATCCAATTCAATACCTCTTGCCAGTCTCTTTCAAGGCCCTGGATTGGCTTATTTTTAAGTGAAAAAGTTAGCTTTTCTGTCACTACCATAACCAGGACTTTGAATTTCCATTCTCTTATATCAATATATTTTCCTTCTTTCCAATGTTGAGCATAAGTCAATCTTGCTGCAGTTATTATATATAACAATGTCTTTTAATGAGATCTTATTTCTCTTTGTTTCCCTAACATATTCAACAAATAAAGTTCTGGCTTCATTTCAAAGTTAAAACCATACATTCTTTGAATTTCATCATGTATTTCTTTCCAAAACTTTTTTGCTATTTTACAGGTCCACCACATATGAAAAAAAGATCCCTCTTTCTCACCACATTTCCAACATTTTCCATTCCCATTTCCTGTTATTTTTTTTCAGTTTTACAGGTGTCATGTACCATCTATATAACATTTTATAAAAATTTTCTCTTAAATTCAAACTTGGTGCAAATTTTACATCTGTCTTCCATGCCCTCACCCATGTATCCAACTCAATTGGATGTCCTATATTTTGAGCCCATCTAACCATATTATTTTTAACAGTTTCTGGTTCCATCGCTCTTTGTAACAATATTTTGTAAAATCTGAAAATTCTCTTTCTGGTCCCCTTTCATCAATACATCCAGTTCATTTTCATTTCTTTCAAACCCGTATAATTTTTGATCCATTTTAAATCTCTCTTTTATTTGTCTCCATGGGAACCAGTTAATTTCATGGCCTTGCTCTTTTAATTCCTCTTCTGTACTCATTATTAACTTTGTACCATCCTTTTTCAATAGCTCTTGATACGTCAATAATTTTCCTTGCTTTGTTGGAGCAATATTAAATGCTTCTTGGGGTGAGGTCCACATCAGAAGTCCTCTATAAAATTTGTGTTTTATTTGTATCCACACTTTCAATAGAGACTTTCGGATACAATGATTGTTAAAGTCTTTATTCACCTTTACTTTATCATAGCATAAGTATCCGTGCCAACCAAATCTATTTTCTGTCCCCTTAAATGTATTTTAATTGTGTTTTTACCTGGTGTTTACCACGTTTTTATAAAAAAATAATGTTGTGTAATTCTTTTTAAACTTTTGCAAAATAAGATTTCAACTAAATCTTGTTACTGTAAGCTATGTTGGATCCTATCCTGGGAGAAAAGTGAAATATAAAATTAATCAATCACTATAACCTACACAGCTCTGTCTTGAAACTCTTATCACCATGCGCCACCCCAGCATCTATCACTTGAGGCATCCGCCTCACTCCACCTAATGACAGGGCCAGCTGTTTGGAGGCAGAAGCAAGGTCGAGTAAGAGGACCAAACTAACACTGTTTCTGCATGATGATGCTTTCCCGTGTCATCCTGTTGCAATTCTGGCAGTGCCTCTGCTGGGATGGGAGCATGTCCCCAATGCTCTCATCCACACCCAGCCATCTACTTGTGGAAGGGAGCATGAGGAAGACGTTCCTTTCTTCCATACTGCAGCTGGTTTTCTTCCCATGCTGCAGTGGGGAAGGAAGTGTGTGATTGCACTTCCACTCCTTCCACATGGCCGGGGGTGATGGGAGCATCATGCAATCATGGGCGCTTAATGGGTTTTTTTTTTCATTAAGTGAGTATCCCATGATTGCAACATGTAGGGACGCAATGGCTACGGGACTGTGACAACATCAGATAAAAGCATGACCCACAGACTGCTGCCGTTGCAACTCCAATGTGAGACAGCTACGCCATGTGGAAATGGCCAAAATCAAAGAAAAAGAGCAAATGAATTTCACTGCTGTTTTTAACACTGAAACAGTGGCCAGGGGAAAATCGGGGGGGGGGGACCATGGATTTTGCAGAGAGATTTTGCTGTAATCCTGATAAAAGACAGAACTTCCTAAAACTAGTATTCCTTCCATCCCCACCATGACTGTCCACTCAGACCAAAAGATGCTACTGATGCCAATGAGAAATTTCCAACAGAAAAAGAAACATACAGATTGAGAGCCAGGTGAAGGTGAGGGACTTTTCTTTCAAGGACAGAAAGCTCCTAAAGAAGCCATCCTGGCTTCCTTCTGTGCCGCTCTCCCCATTTCCCTGATGGCCAGTCACTTAGGTTGAAGACACAGTGTCTGAAAGGGAACCAGATTCAACTGCAAGTGCCAGATGAATTCACTATTTCTGAAAATAGAAGCAGCATACATAGCAGAGAGCCAGCGTGGTTGTAGTGGTTTGATCATTGGACTATGACCCTAGAGAACAGAGTTCAATTCCCTGCTCAGCCATGGAAACGCACTGGGTGACGTTGGGCATGTTACACATTCTCAGTCCCAGAAAACCCTTTGAGAAGTTTGCCTTAGGATTGCCATAAGTCAGAAATGATGTGGAGGCACACAACAACAACAACAACAATAACCCATTGTAAGTTCAAGAGTAGCATGAGGATCAGACTTTAGATTGGCTTTTCTCTCTAATGTTTTAGGTGGGGACAGTTGCTGATGGCTCAGAAGTCATTCCTCCTGCCTGAGGGATTGCACAATTGCTCTCTGTATAACTGGATGTGATGTCAGTTTTGCTTACAAAAGTTGGCTGATTTTTAAAGCTTTTGGCGATGATGAGGAGAGAGAAACCACCACATTTTTTGTGGTTTTGAGGTACTTTATGACAAAAACACTATTAAAAACTTAGGACCCAAGGGTCTTGGGGTTCCCCTGGGGGGCTTTAAGAACAGCAAGATGGAGTGCCAGAGGCTGCATGTTCCCATTCCTTATTTTAAGTGATCTGCCTTCCCTTAAAAAACAAACAATTTTTCAAAGAAATCTGTACTTATGTACTCATTAAGGCATTCATCCTTCTACAACACAGACACTGAAATAAGTGGTTACATTGAAACAAACATACACCCATCCTTGACAAAACTGCTTCCCCTGGGATAAGAAGGGTGGATGAGTGGGTTCATGGGGCAAAGATGCCTTGATGATGTCACAGGCAACAGGCTATCAGTGACCATCACAAGCTATTTCTGCAGTACTTTTACAGAGCTTCCCCCAACATCACTGCTGAGAACAGCCTTTGCAAAGAAATGTGTATTTTAGATGATACAATCTATTGCAAGGGAGCTTCTCAAACAGCTCTACTGTCTTTACAAATATCATGTCCGTTTTCAGCCTTGTTGTCCCCAAAAGCCCAACCTCAAATATGAGGTCTGAGGTTAGCCTCTGCCATTGTTTAGTAAACACAAACCCTGCTTATATGCATGCACTGTCTAGATTTGACTTCCCATTACACTGGTGTTGGGAGGGGGCCCTCAGAGCAGCATTCAATATTTATGTGTGCTGCAATGGCAACTCCGTATGCTGCTGTACTCTTAATTTTTCTCCCCCATTTAACTAACAAACACATTTCTTCCCTTCTTTTCTGCTGCTGCTGCGGCAGTGGTGGCTGTTGGGCCTCAGTGGAAGGGATGGTTTGGAATGCACAAGAAGGAGCGTGGAATTTCTGGGCTTTCAAATTATCTCTGCTCCATTTGAAGATCAAACGCAGGTGCCTGCTGGCAGAAGGGAAGAGGGAGGCTGGTTTTGTCAGGAGATGAAGTTTAAAACACACACGTGCGCACACACTCTCCTTCTAGTCTCAATCAGAGCATGACACTGCTGCGTATGTTACCTGCATGCAGGAGGGCAATCCTCTCCCAATACAGCCTATTTTGTGAGGCAGAATGGCTTTTGCTTCAGATGTACATTCGGCCCTCCATATTTGCAGGTTTGACTCTCATGGATTTGATTATTTGCAAATTTCTTCAAACACTTTACCTTCTACTTCAAGTGCTTCTTTTCCAGACGGAAACCCTTCCCCTCGGCAGCTCCAATCAGGCTATGCAGCCCTTTAAAAACCACCTCTGGTCCTCCGATACTAACTGCTGCCTGGCTAGCTAAAGAGAGCTTGCAGTCTAATTTCTCAGCACCACAAAGTCTCTTCTGATGCCCCTCGTACCCCCAATGAAGGAGTGAGAGGAAGTATAGGGCCACTATGCCAAGCCACCCCCTTTCCCTCTCCTTTCCTTGACCTAGCTTGGACCCTGGGTGTCCACTCTCCACACCATGCCTCAGTACCCTTCCCACACACACACACATACATTTTGATATTTGTGGTTTTTCCACTTTTGCAGAAGTCCTGTGTCCCTAACCCTAGCAGATGTGGTGGGCCATCTGTATTAGATACATTGCAGAGTACATTCAACCTGCATCATATGTGCAGCTTTGTCAACCCAGACCAAGCCACCACACTTCCTGGAACTCAGGAGTGTGGCTTATTTATTTTTATTAGTTACTTTTTATATTCTGCCTTTCCTCCTGTGAGCTTGAGCTGGCCTACATGGGTCTTTCCCTCCTCGCTTTACCGTCACAACTGCCCTGTGGGATGGATCAGGGTGTGGGAGTGGGGAGAGAGATTGCCCGTGGTCACCAAGTGAGATTCATATATGAGTGAAGACCTAAATCCTAGTCCCAGCCTAAGGCCATTTACACACCTGAGCTGGTCCCACTGACGTCCCGTCGTGATCCTGGCAGATCCTTTGCTGGGAAGGGAGTGTGGCGGGAATGCTCCCCTCTGCACCCAGCTGGCTCTCTGTGGAAGAGAGCATCAACAACACACGCCCGCCTTCTGCAGCGCAGCCAGCCTCCTTCCCATGCTGCGCTGGGGAAGGAATCATGGGATCACACTTCTGTCCCTTCCACATGGCTAAGCATTGCACGATCACGGGCACTTAATGGATTTTTTCCATTAAGCAAATATCCTGTGACTGCGATGCATGGGGATGCGCTGGCTGCAGGATCGCAATGACACCTTGCAAAAGCATGACCCGCAGACCGCTGCCATTGCATCCTCATCATGGGATGGTGTCATCATGCAGAAATGGCCTAACAATCTAACAAAACAGCATTCCTGGTCATTTTTGTCTTTTTTTGCCAAGCTAAGGATTGACACTCATAATTATTTCCATATTAATCCTCCGGTTTATTAAAACAAACACAGATCACAATTGATGCTCCACAATAGCGAGGGTGAGGTGCACAGGATATCTGACAAAGTGGAAAAACTGCAAATATCAAATGTGTATGCATGTGTGTGTGGGAAGCAGGCTGAGTCAGGGTGGGGAGAGCAGGCACTCAGGGTCCAAACTGAATCAGGGAAAGGAGAGAGAAAGAGGTGGGTTGGCATAGTGGCTCTATATTTCCTCTCTCTCACCCATCTCCTTCCTTGGGTGTGTGGGGTCATCAGGAAAGGGTCTGTTCTGAGAAATTGGGCTCTGATCTATCCTTAGCTGTCCAGGCAGTGTCTGGTGGAGGAAGGAGAGGAGGCCCAGAGGTGGGCTTTTAAAGGGCTATGTGGCCTGACAGGAGCCAGTAAAAAGGAAATTTTCCCTGGAAAAGAAGTACCCGAGATGGGGGAACAGGGGTTGGAGAAACTCACAAATAATCAAATCCATGAAAGTGAATCTTGCAAATGTGGAGGGACAACTGAACTGTTGTCTTTGATTATGACGCAGACAGAGCAGCTGGAAATTAATTCCCTCTCCCCTAGCATCCAACAACTGTATGACTGGACAGAGCTCAAAAGAGTACTCATTTTGGACCACAACTCCCAGAAGCCCCAATCGGCATGTTCCTTGTGGGTGCAGCCTTTGCAGGTTGCTAGTCCAAAATCATAGCTTTGCAGACCTCTTTGAAATAGCTGCCCCACACTCCAACATCTGAGATTGTCTCTCTCCTTGTGGTTGTAGCCATGCCACTCATGCCACCTTTGAAAAGGAAGCCTGCTCAACACCTTCCCAAGCTTTGGGAAAAAGAGTCAGATGGTCTGTTGCCTGTTGGTTGTTGCTATCCATATTATATTCAAGGATGTTTATGGTCATTCAGTTCAGAACCTCATGGGTTCTCCTCTAGTATTCTTAAAGATCAAGTTGAGTTCTCTCTCAGTGGGGATTCAGTTGTTCCATTAAGGGTATATGACTTCCAATATTTTCCTGTCTTTGCTATATCCTTTTCTGAGAGATGCAGTGAGGTACAGAATTAATATAATTTTTTCATGCAATCAGAGAGTCAGGGTTTAAAAATCAGGGATGAAGACTGCTTGCCAAGTTACATAATCCTTTACTCTTGGTTATGCTGCCTGGGGGCCCTGTGAATTGAAGTCCAAGACATTTGGAGGGTCAAAGCCGCTAGAGGATCACACTAGGCATTACGATTGGATGCTTAAGCCAGCCTAATAATCACATACGGTGCCCAAAATTACTAAGAGGAGAAACCCACAGGAAGGTAAATCCCCCTTAAAATCTTGCAAAATAGATGGTCTGCTGTGACTTCTAATACTATCTTTTTTCTATAATTGGTCTGGAGTCAAGTGTCTAGGAAGAACAACTCATTCAGAAATAACTAAAGCTGCTCTACCACTCAACATTCTTGGAGAGGGGAGTGGGGAGGGAAAAACCAAAACTGCCCTGTAGTTCAGGGTGGCAAAACACGCACACCCCAGATGTTGTTGGATAGCAAGTCTCAGCATCCTTCACCACTGACTGTGCTGGCCAAGGTTGATGGGAACTGCAGTCCTACAATATCCAAAAGACTTCACAATTCCCACCCCACTATAGTTCAAACAATAAGACATTCACTATAGCTGTACTTTAACAAAACAATTCATAATTTAAATTTCAGTGGTGGTGGCAGAGAGTTTTTCTACAGTATGTGTCTGCATCACTCAATTTACTTATGATAGTGTCCCAAAATTCAATTTTAAGAGCAAGAATTATCAAGGGATAAAAATATATTTACCAGCAGACTTCCTCACATCAAAGGTTTCCCCAGTCCATTTGTATTCTCTTTATCCCCCATCTCCTCCAATTATACAATCTTGAATCCTATTAGGATTGCAGCTGCCTTCTTTGAGAAGGAAGAGAAAGCAGCTGACTGTGTCAAATTAAACAGCTCTCTATGGCTTCACAGACTGGGATGCGAACCATTCGGCTTGCTGGATCCTGCAGCTCCCAGCATTCCTCAACACTGGCGATGCTGATAGGGCTGATGCAGTCCCTTTGAAGGTTGCATGCATCCCAGCCACTGTCTATAGCACTATAGTAGCCTTAAGAAGGTTGTCAAAATCCATATAACTGGAAAGTAGTCAAGGGAAGAGTGTGGGGAAGGCCAGCTAACTTGATCCAATGCTTGAAGGCAAAACCATTGAAATCAACTTAACTGGCCATATAAAATGAGTGCTGAAAATTTAAGCAGCTCCAGCTAACTCAATTTCGAGATCCAAGCTTGTTGAATCCAATGCAAAGAGTCAGAAATTTCTTCTAATAGCAATAGGAAATCCATGACCCTCCTCATGTTGTTGCACGACAATTGCCATCATCTGAGCTCACATGGCCTTGGATGGAAGGAATTGTAGTCCAACAATATCTGGAGAGCCACAGATGCCTGACCTATACTATACAGACACAGGAGCATTAAGGGGATCACGGTGATTCAGTTTGCTTGGCTTTAAAATTACTGAAGCTTCTCTGCTTCTTGTTAGACAGGCTGGGCAATGTGTAGCCATTCAGATATTGCCCAACTGCAGTTCTCATTAACCCCATAAAGCATATCCAACAATGGTAAAGGTTTGGCATTGCAGGCTGACCACAGGAACTGTATTCCAACAGGAACTACTAAATCTCTTTGGATCAGAGACAGGCAATGGGGTTAACGGGCCACACTAGCTATCCAGCCACTATGGTCCACATCCTTGTGGAATAGCAACAAAAGAGGGATTTTTAAAAATTCTTTAAGAGCATATTTTTTAAATAAATAAAAGAAAAGGATAATTACACATCAAGGAGCTCCATTTTTAAAAAGCACTCTCCCATGAAAATGTCAGTGGTGGGGACTTGAGACACACACACATACAAGCATGGGGGTGGATGAGGCAAGTGAGACAAACGTTGGAGGTTCAGCTTTAAAGATGACAAGTAGAATCCTGCAGCTTCCCCAGAGTTGACAGAAGGGGTCCAACAAACACACTAAACACACTATCCTTGATTTCTCCCTCCACTCCCCTTCCTGGCCCTAAGAAGAATGCTTGTACCTAATTGGGAAAGTACCTCTACCAGGGCTTTTTCCTTTCACGGCAGGAGATAGAACGCCAAAGCCTTCTGTGTTGAGGGATTTAAAAATAATAATAATTAAAAGACACCTTTCCATTGTGCTCCTGAAAGAGTATCGCAGCTGCAAAGGAACGAGCGAATGAGGCAGAACAATTACCAAGAAAATGAGCTGGGTTCACCTGTCAGCTCCAGGGAGCTGCTTAAGTCTTGGGATGAAAAGAGCTTTAATTTATTCAGCTAGAGGAATTCGGCTGCTTAGCACCACTGCAGGATTAAAAATAATAACACCCCGCCCCAATCCCACAAGGTAAATTCTGTTGCTCCAGTGCAGGTGGTATGGAACGCATAAGGTAGCTCTGCAGATGTTGTGAGACTAGAATTCCCATGATTCCTCACCACTAGCTATACTGGCTAGGGTGGGGTTGAAATCCAGTGACAAATGAAAGGCTGCACTTTGCCACTCCCGCCCCCCAGTTCTAAGAGCATGAAAACATTCAGAATTTTTCCTCTGAAGAAAGGTAGCTTAGGGCATGCCCACTCATGCCAGGGTGATTATTCCAATCTATGATGCAAATGTTCCTTTGCAGCATCAGCATTTCTATTTCCTACTAGGTCATCTAGCAGCACCTGTAGGAACTACCTCCTCCCCTTTATTCCCTGCCATAATATTGGCTTATAGATAGATGGCTTCATGGCTTCAAAAACAGAGAATCAAAAATTATAAACACGTGCACAGGTAAAGAGAGATCCAGAGCGGATGGGAGCTTCTTGAAGATACACAAGTGTGAATCAAGCCCTGTGTTTTATGGCATGAATTGGGGTGGGGATGAGAATTTGTAACCCTCTTGATGAGGTGGGCTTTCCACTCCCATCAGCCACAGCCAGCGTGGCCAACGGTTGGCAACAGTGGGAACTGGATCATTTAGGGGATGCCTTGCTGAGAGCACTTTCCTTTTTTGAGAAGGGCAATTTTGCAATAGCTGATTGATTCTCTCACTTTCTACAGAAGAATAGCACTCAAGGTGCCTTAATCATTCCTTGTAAATGCCTCACTTTCCCACCAGCTCCTTCTTGCCTCAGTTCCGGTCACCTCTGTACATTTCCCCAACCATCCTCCTCGCAGTTTAATTTCAGATCGGTCTGCCACATTTTCACAGGTCTGAGGTATCACTGTGAGATGCAGTGTGACTGGCTCAAGGTTACCCAGAGAGGTTTGTGGGTTGAGCAGGGATTCTGCTATGTGCCTTCAGCTTGTTTCTGGCTTATGGTGACCCTTAGGTTAACCTATTACTACGTTTTCTGGTCGAATTTGTTCAGAGGGGATTTGCCATTGCCTTCCTTTGAGGCTGTGAGAGTGTAACTTGTAACAAAGAATGAAACAAAGTCACTTTCCATGGCTGAGTGAGGATTCAAACCCTAGTTTCCCAGAGTCCTAGGCTCTTTCCGCACCACACTGTTATAGTGCTGTTATTCCACCTTCAACATCCTATGGAATCCTGGGGTTTGCAGTTTAGAGAGGGGCTCTTTGGCCTCAGTAAACTATAAACCCCAGGATTCCACAGGATGTTGAAAATGGAATAAAGGCACTATAACAGTGTAGTGTGGAAATGGCTCTAGTCTAACACACAATCCATTGTATCACACTGGCTCCTGAGCGGGCATTATGCAGTCCCAGGTCTGACAATGTATGATGCAGATCCTATCTTTGTCAATGATGGCCAAGATTCTAAAGCCCTGGATAGAACTCTTCCTTTCTGGACTTTGTAGACTAATCAGGATGCAAAGCAGAGGTGGGCAAGTGTGAAAGTGTAGATGTTTTGGGCCTATAATACTCACCAGGTCCTAGCTAGCAAAGACAATGGCACAATGGAAAATGGGGGACTGTGGTTTAGAAGTACTTGAAGGGCCACATGTTCCCCATCCTTGCTGGAAAGACAGCATTGCTTTCCTCACTCAGGACACCAACTCTCTCCAGCAAGCTGATGAATACAGAGTGACATTCTGCTGAGCACAACAGGCTTCTTAAAAGCGGCCTCTCCTGGATGATCAAATATGAATGAGTCACTCCATGGCTCAGACAAATGCTCCTAATGACACAGCATGTTTCCAAAGCCCTCAGCGTTTGGCACCCAAGAGTGGAAAATGAGCACTGTAGTTAAACAGAAAACTGTAAGACATTCTTTTCCTTGGGAAATATCCTTTAGTTTAGACTCTCACCTCAGTGAGAACCAAAATTGAAACTCTTCACAAGAAAAGTCTGGACTGGGACATTATTATTCCCATGGGGTCCAAATCAAAATGTCTGATACTATATTGTACATATATTGATGCAGCCTCACACATAACTGGTTGAGCAGATGATATAGTGTAGACACTACCAGTTCAAGTGCTCAGAAGAACAGGATTGGAATGTCCAGGTGCTATGAGGGAATGTGGACATCTAGTTGGTATTCAGAACCTCATGGGATAGAGTAGAATTTGGCAAAGTTACTTTTTTTAGAATTACAACTCAAATACAATACAATTTTTGAATCACAATTACAATTCTCATATCCTCCAGCCAGGATATGGTTTGATATTTCAAGGAGGAAAAGCTAAAGAAATTCAGTAAGAGCAAAAAATGAAAAATGGGGGGGAGGGAAGAAAAAAAGAAAAAAGAAAAGAGGATGACCAAAGAGCGACATGACAGAATGATTTAAAATCACAAATGGACTCCTCGTAGTCATACAACCAATGAATTAGAGCTGGGCTTTCCAAACGATGTGCCGCAACACATTTGTGTGTTGCCTGAAATGTGTAGGTGTGTCACCTACAATTTTGGAAATGTATGTTATTATTTATAAATCATATATTTTTTTAAAAAAATATGAAAGGTTTTCATGAGATATGTTGCGTCTCCATACATTTTGTTATTACAATTTATGTATGTGTCTGTATCTCTTATAAGAGGTTAGTTTAACCTCCGGTTTGCTAGTAAAGCTGAATTATTGTGTCACGAAATGATGCATTTCTAAAAAGTGTGTCACCAAAATGAAAAGTCTGGAAAGCTCTGAATTAGAGTGATGGTAGATTCACAGATGAGCCAGTGTGCTATGGTGGTTTGCTAGCTGGACTACGACTCTGCAGATCAGGATTCGATTCCCCACTCAGCCACAGAAATCCACTAGACAACCTTGGCTACGTCACATACACTCAGCCCCAGAAAACCTTGTGATAGCATCACCTTAGGATCGCCATAAGTTGGAAGTGACTTGAAGGCACATAACAACAACATTCAGAGATGAGAGCTGTCCTTTGTCATACAACATATTATTAATTCTCATAGGCCCTGTGCAGAGGTTGGGAAAGTTACTTTTTTATTCTAACCCCCAGAATCCCCTATGGGATTCTGATTGCTGCGATATAAAAAGTAATTTTCCAAGGCATTCCTGGGCAGCTACTAAGGCTCGGGGGCCTTGCCATGCCCCACCATGGAGGCTCGTCCCCTTTTTTGTGTGGCTGGTTCCTCTTTAACATAAATTCTCGGAATTTTTGAAAACTAGAGCAGCCAACATTTTCACTTCCTACAATGATTATGATGTAGTCTCACTTTGACCTGGCAAAGCTCTTTACCTGCTTCACAAGAATGCTATGAGGGTTATTCGTATACAGAAGTGAACTTCTTGGAGAAATGGGTGAGATACCAATGGGCAGATTAGTGGCAAACCATTCTCTGAACCAGAGATGACTTGTAGATTCTATGCATGACTACTCCACTCTGGGGTTTAATTTGAATTTTAAACTATCCAGAGTGCTGCATCTAATTTGGGGAATGGAGTTCAGCACCATGGACTAAAACATGGAGCAGATGTACCACTCCACTAACATGAAAGCCAGTGATTGCCACAGGTCTGATGTATCACTCGGACAGTCTTTATAAAACTCAATACATCTCCTGGGAGTCTGCAATTATTTAGACTCCATGCTGTTCCCAATTCTCTACAGCTCCACATCTTCACAGGCCTCTTTCTGGTATTGCTGCTTTATTTTCTGATGGCGTGAACTTGCCAGACATTCCCTGGCTCCCAGAAGATTTGCCAGATCAACAATCTGCCAAGAGAGCTTCTTCAAAATTCAGACAGGCAAGGATACAGAGAGAGACATAGGTCAGACATGCAGTCAATTATCCAGCATGCAAGAAAAGCTGACAAACACAACCTTGGGATTGAGAGTGTCAGGCCCTGTGCAGCCCAGCTGTAGTTGGGGGAGAGTGACAAGACAGGAGATTAAGGAAGGAAAGTAGCAGAAGAAGGAAATGAGAACTCTGTCTGGTGCTGCCCCTTCTGTCCACCCACTGTTGTGAAACAGGTGGGCTTCCTAAGGATTAGTGTGTTCAGCTAAACCTTTCCTGAGTCTACCAACAGACAGCCATCCAGGACACATCTTCAAGGTTCATTGCTTACCTTCTAGGAGCTGTCACACTAAATTTATCTAAAAAGATGAAGCTATATGCAGGAATAATTAGAACAGAAGTGAAGGCCATGTAGCCCTCCTGAGATTATTGGACTGCAGCTCCCATCCTCTGTCACTTCTGGCTCTGCTGGTCAGAGTTGAGGAGGGCTGCAGCCCAAGTAGAGTTTTCAGAAAGGGACTTAGCTCCCCCAAACCCCCAAGTGACCACGTTGCTGGGAGAGTCAGAGAGCTGTAGTCCCCTTTTGCAAGGTCTGAGTCCAGCGACAGCTGGAGAACCACAAGTTACCCAGTCTTGAATTAGAGAGATTCTTTGATGACAGGAAAACTTAGAAAAGAGACATGTGATGGGTTCTATGTTCTGCCAGCACTCTGGATGTCCAGAACCAGAGATATACTGGGGAGCAAGTCTGTTGCTGTTGTTGTTAAGTGCCTTCAAGCCAACTCTGACTTATGGCAACCCCCACCTAGGGTTTTCTTTGCAAGATTTATTCCAGCAAAGTTTGCCATTGCCTTCCTCTAAGGCTGAGAGTGCACCTTCCCCAGACTCACCCAGTGGACTTCCATGGCTGAGCAGGGATTCGAGCTCTGGCCTCCAAGAGTCTCAGTCCAGCGCTCAGACCACTCCACCACACTGGAACTTTATGTACATTCTGTTCTATAGGTTAGGATTACTATGTTTTGAGAAGCAAAAAAGAAGACACATTTACTGACTATCTGTTTCAAACCACTGATCTCTATGACAACTGCTCACTTTAAACACCCCTACGACATAAGCTGTGACAATTGCTACTAGAAATATTCCTAAGGTTCACTGTATTTAAAATACAACAATTTTGCCTTCCCTTTAAAATGCATCTGGAGAGGTATTTTAGGTTCTGAAAAAGTGTACATGTCCAGGAAAAAGAGGATGTACGGTATCCATAATAAAAGGATCTCTCTCTCTCTCTCTCTGTATATATAATCATATATATTAGATAAGTGTAAAAGTTTATGCAACTCTGCCTGCATTTGTTTGTGTGTACACACTATGTATGTATGTGAACACTCAATATTTTATTTCTACTAGCATTATAGTGCTAATCATACTAAACCCTGGTTCCAGGCAGGTATGTTCTGGATGTAAATGGACCTAGTCAGTGCTAACAGCCATGGTGAATGTTCTGCAGGTCTGGCTTTCTGACCAAAATGAGGGAATTTGTCTGGGCAGGATAAGCTCCTTTTCAATTGGGTGTGAACGCTTGCTCTTTCCTAGTCTTGAATATTTCTTCCTCTGCGTCCCACTTCCATTCTTCTAACCTGTCTCCTTGGATTAGTCAAATGAGCAATCCCAGCAAGACAGTTAATAACTGAGGATCTGAGGTCAGGATTCTTCTTCATTGTTGTGATAGTTTTTCTTGGAGAAAGGTGTCATGGACAGTGTCATGTCACCTAGACAAAATTTTACACCTGCCCACTCTCAGGTTCAAATTACATGCAACAATTTTGAAATACATTTTCCCAGTGTTATTTAATTTTATACAAAATGCTTTCTGAGGCTGTGATTGAAAATGGCCGAACCATTTCCTTTCAGCTTTGTTACTCTCCCAGGTTGGTGGTGGGGCAGATTTTGAGTTGACAATGGAATCCTCTTCCCTCACCATTCTTCTCCCTCTTAATCACAGTCTCCCATCAAGGCTACTCAGCAACAGCAAACCTCTGGGAGAAAGGATGGTGCAAGAGATCATTAGGTGCATTTGAACCTTCAAGTCTATTGGTAAGGTTGGAAAATGTCAAGCCAGAAAAAGCCTTATCAATACTGATGGAAATTAGAGTGGGGTGTGTGGATTGGCTGGGAGTGATGGGAATTATACTCCAGCAACATGTTGGCTCCCTGCTCCAGAGTAGGAATGGAAAGAATATTCAAAACTATCAAAGCTGGTTGGAAAACATGTTTTCTGAGTGGTGCAAAAAGCTGATGAGAAGAATCCTGGATTGACAAGAGTCTTTACAGTTCAGGATTTATTTTGTGCATGGTTGTTTTGTGCAGAAATCAGCTTGTGCATTTCTTGTGCAGAAAATTCTGTTTCTTGCACAGAAAATATTGTAATTGAGATATATTCTGCACAAAATTTGCATATAGTTGCTTTGCCTAGAAAAAATTTTCCCATGCAGGAAATGGTATTTCTGCATAGAAATATGGTCTCCTGCACAGAAAATGTTGTTTTCTGCACAGAAAATGTTGTTTTCTGCATAGAAAATGTTGTTTTCTATGAAAATCACCCCATGTGAATTTTGTGCAGAACAGGTCCAAAATTACAGATAGGCTTTGGAATTTTTACATAGTTTTTGAAGAATTCCTTTGCAGCCAGAAGAAAATTGTTAAAATTACTCACTGCTTCCTTCAAGAAGAAACTTTGTGAAGGATTACATCCCCACCCCAGAGTAAGGTAATGTTAGAAACATCCTTCTCAGTTTTGATCATATTCTAGAATCCAGCACCCACAAAAAGCATTGAGAAGAGAACACCACTATCAACAGACATAAAGAAAAGACCTCTCGGGAGTTGAGTGCCCTAGTACATAGCCCTCCTTGCTTATCTTTTCAAAGAGTTTCTGCAACACATGATAAAGGCCATTTTCACACTACACTGTTATTAATGCTATTGTTCCACTTTCAACCTCCTGTGGAATTCAGGGGTTTGTGGTTCACTGAGGCCAAAGAGCTCTCTGGCTGAGAATTCTAAAGGCCCCTCCCTCAACTGCAAACCTCAGGATTCCATAAAGATGTTGAAAGTGAATTAACAGCACTATACCAGTGTAGCATGGAGCACTATAGCATTACAAGTGTAGAGCAGAAAGGACCAAGGCCATAGAAGGTGAAGCTTTAGTGCCCCTGAAAGGAGATGGCATCATGTGCGGTCCTCTGTGTCCTTCTTCAGTTCACCAGTGACTAAAGTGGCTCAAAATTTCAGTGAAGGGCAACCCTTTTGGACCACATGCTCTGCCACAAACCACAGTTCAAAGGTTTCACCAGAAATGACCTTATCCACCTTTATTTACACCACTTAAAAATTACTGCCACAAAACGGTGGGAAAGCCAGAATTATGCATTGGTTAATTATTAGGTATATATCCCACCTTTTTACCAGAGAGCCCAGAATGGCATAGCTGGGTCTCCCCTTCCCTATTTTAATCCTCACAGCAGGTCTGGCAAAAGAGAGAGCATGACTGGCTCAAAATCACCCTGTAAGTTTCATGGGCAAGTAAGGGAGTTGAACCTGGCCCCAGGCCTGGTCTGGCACTCTCCCCACCACACTGCATTGCCTCATATGATGAGTCAACTCTCACCTGGTGATGACTGGTCACTGCTCAAGACCAAGGTAGCAGGAGTTGGGCGGCGTCTTCGGATCTACAGATGGATAAAAAAGAGGGGGAGTTTGGTTAATCATGATCAGTTCTGTCCAAACACACGATCATGATAGAAGCAAGACATAAGCTATCATTGGACTACCTTTTTCCATTAGAGAGATACATGCTAGTTCAGATGCCAAACTTTTAATTATTTTGTTATGTTTATATTCTGCTTTTCTTCAAAAGTGGAGCCAATACTTCTCCCACTTTGTCCCTACAACAACTCTGAGCCAAGAGCACGTGATTGATCTATAATCACAGAATGAATTTCAGGACTAAACAAGAGTCTGAACTTGGGTCTTCCCAGTTCTACTCCTACACTATACTGACTCTCTTTTCCAGTAAAAGCAAGAGAACTCAGAAGCATGTAATTCCAAGAACTTGATGCAGCCACTAACACAGGAGAGGGGATCATGCAGCCCTCCAGATGTTGTTGGAATGTAATTCCCATCACTCCCAGTATAGCATAGCCAACAGTGAAGAATTCTTGGAAGTGCAATCTAGAACATCCAGAGGGCTGCACTTTGCTCATCCTCAGTATAGGAGTATAGGTGCTGATCCCACAGAGAACCTCAGCCACTCTTAGCTACAGCCTGTGATGAATATGAAATTTTTGAGGAAAATAAAATTATTTTTAAGGAGACAACTGTGATTCTACTTTCATACAGGATGCCACTCTGAGGTTGCACTCTTGCAACATGTCTGAAGCCAGAGAACATATTTCCTTTGGTCTTTTGCCAATATCACTTTTCCTACCAGCCCAGGCTGAAACATATAGGAACAAAAGATCATTACATATGGTTTTCTGCACTGCTTTGGAGTGGCCATATACACCTTGTTGAAGAAGAATATCTTTCATCAGAAAAAAGAACTGCCACAAAATCAATGCAGCTTTGCATAAATTCTTTATTTATTAATGCATTTATTTATTCCATTCATATGCTACTTTTCTCCCAGGGTGGGACTGAAAGCAGCTTTTAAAAAGAATAAGCTATAAAGCAATAAAATTTCAACGCAATTCAAAATGATCACATTAAAGCCAAAGCTTATTAAAATCATTAAAAAGCAAACAAATTTTAAAAAAGCATCTCCTGCCAGGCTCCCTACAAGCGAGTACTCATTAAAAGTCTGCTTGGACAAAAGCATATTTTCCCGTGGGTGAAAGGAGAGCAAGGAGAGGTCAACCTAGTCCTCTGTGGAAGAGAATTCCACAGGGCTGGAGGGGTCACTGAGAAGAGTCTCTGTGTTGTCCTCAATCAAGTGGGCCTATGATGGTGGTGAAACTGGGTAAAAGCCATCTCTTGTAGATCTTAAGACGCTGGCATGTTCATACAGGGAGATGTGGTCTTTCAGATAGTTTGGACATAAGGCGTGCATAAGCTAGTATGTAAACATATCTATTTATAAAAATGGCAATATAGTGAGCCTTCTACTTTTGTGAGGATTGGGGTGCAAGAACTCTGCAAAAGTGGAAAAAACACAAAGAAAAAAAATCACAAACACATTTTTTTTTAAAACTCGAGAACACTTCTCTAGGAAACTCTAAGCCTGATTCTATGGTCAGTTTCTGGCAGAACTGGGCTATAGAGTCATGCTGGAGGACCTAGCAATGCATAGAGAGGTGTTCTCTCTAGGAATCACTAGGTCCTCCAGTGTGTGACTCTATAATCTAGAGATTCCTACAGAGAACATTCCACAGCAGGGGCAAACCGAGTAAGAATTTTTTTAAAATTAAATAAAGTAAATAAATAATATAAAATAACCTCTGAATAATCAAATTCACAAGGGCTGAATCTGCAAAAGTGAGTGCCCACTGTAATTTAAATAGAAATATGTGGTCACCATAAAGGAGAAAACTGTGACTGGGTGGCCTAATTACCTGCTGCTCAGTTTGCTGTCCAGGTGCTGATAGGTAATGGGCCACTGATCAGTGGAGTTGCAGGTAGGAAAATGCTCTTTCCTGTCTTCTAGGACTATTGTTTTCCTACTGTTAGTAGCACCAGAAAAAGAGCAATCTTAGTGGAGATCAGGCATGGGAGAGGTCCATCAACCTCCTCCCACCTGCCGAACTAAATAATCCTTACATTTTGTTCAGCAGGGAGGGGTGGTTTAAACCTTCTCATGTCTTTGTATCAAGATGTGTTTATATTGACAGTATGGTGCATTTGTAGATTGTGTGTGACACCAGTGGCAAGAAGTGGCTTCCACGTCAATGTTCTAATGAATCTGTTTCAGGGTCTAGTCTGAACTTTCAAGGAGCTTTCCAAGGGGCTAGAGTCTATTCCCTCCACCAATAGGTTCAATATTTTAGTCAGTCCCTGCAAACATTGGACTAAAATCTGGAAAGGATATGCTGCTCCACTGTCATAAGTACCACCAGCCACCATTGGTGTAGCCCGTGGCATGTGGGTGTGTACCAAAAAGTATCCCCAGACGAAAAGACACCAGATGCAACCCTCAGGGTTGAAAAGTCTGCATTCCCCAAATAGAAGACTCAACTCTCTGAAAGAAAATATGTGGCTACCTAACCGCTGCCATCAAGCTTCTCTAGTACTCCCAAATCAAAGATTTTTTCTATCCCACGAGGAAGGGATGTCCAACACTTAAGTGAAAACTAGTGCCTCTCTAATATAAAAGGGCCCAATGGGAACATCTTGAGCTCAGCAAAAACACCAATTGCCACAGGTTAGAACCTACCTCTTTCCTCTGCAGACCTTCCATGTCTGAGTTCTCTGGGGAGAAGGCTTTCTTAACACCAATCTGAAGTATTAAATGCACACTGAGAAAAAAAGTAAGGTCCATCTAAGGATGTTCCTTGACTGTCACTCTAAGGTAACAAACTGTATTAGCACCTCTGCCTTCTCCCTGGGAAGCTGAAGCAGCAGCCAATATATAGCAGGAAAAGGATGAGTCTGGAGGTTACAAAATCAGTCAACTTCTTCACCCTCTCCTCCATGCTTTAATGTTGCAGAATCTGCCAGGTGTTCCCCTGGCTTCTGTTGAAAACAGCTGCCTGGCACAGGAAAGGTAAATGCCAGAATGAAATGGCAGCCACTGTATGGGCTACTTATCACTGGCTGAACTGCTGCAGCTTTCCCATTAAGGGAGTTTCTGCAGCTGCCAGGAAGTGCAAATTGCACTATCCTCTATGGGGACCACCTACTATGTGTGTGTACCAGAGGTCTAAATACAGAACCAGACAGCCCCACTGTCGGTTCAGCCTCTGCCACTGGGTGGCATTTAATTCTGGCCACTGTGGATTCCCTCTAAATGGCAGACTAATAGCACAGCATGTCCTGGTGGGTTCCTTAGCTTCCTGCTTTGCTAATCTCCTCCTCAAGCTGTTGCATACCTATAGCCACCAGAAAGAGAAAGACTTTTCCTGTGAAAATATGCCAGCAACCCAGAGCACCCTGCAGAAGCCTAATAAAACAATCGCTTCTAGTTCTTAATTAATTGCTTTTCCCAATAGTGAAGGCATGGCTACTTTACTGTATGCCTGTCATGTAACAAGGGATAGACTCACTCCTTTTTTCTTTTAATTGCCTTTGTAGTTACATGGGGGATAGCCACACTAAAGAGTAGAAGAGGAATATCACTTTGTTCAAGGGCTGGCTCATGCTGTAACTTGCACTGCTGCCTTGTGTCCTGTTGTCAGTGTTAAGGAGGCAATAAGCTGGATGGATAGAGTGCGTATTTTATATCAGATACCAGCAGCTTGTAGCATTCATGTGTTCCTGCTTCCCAGTCACTAACAGGATGATAATTTTAGTTACTTCTGAGAAACAAAAAAGAAAGGGTTAATTTTAAAAAATTAACTTATTTTTAAAAGATTGTTTAAATTGTAAATTTGTATTTTTAATTTGCAGTAATAATGGTAACAATAATGATCAAAATATGTAAAGCAAACTCCTTTCGACCTAGATATGCACCATAATTGTGAAATGTTGCTCCCTCTGTCCTTCCCTTCTACCCTGTCATCCCCAAATCTTGAATAAACTTAATTCTTGTCAATCGGCATAGGGATTATGGCTATACTTACGCTATCTAAATAGTGGTAGCTTGGAGCTATAACTGCAATAGTAATAGTGATACCAGTTACATTTCTATATCGCTTATCAGTGCAAAGCACTCCCTAAGTGGTTTACCATGTGTTAACTAATTGCCCCCCAGCAAGCTGGGTACTCATTTTACCAACCTATGGAAGGATGGAAGGCTGAGCCAGCCTGGAGCCCTGCAGGATCAAACTCACAACGTTGTGGCTGCAGCACCGGCATTTAACCACTGCACCAAACGTATTACAAATGTATTACAGTCATATTTAAAACAATGTTCCAAGCTCTGACCCACTGTGAAACATCCTCAGTGTTACCTAACAGAGTTTCTCCAGCATTTATACAAAAAGGCTCAACTGTTTCTCACCGGACTGGACCTGACCTCAGTTCAGTGTGGTCTAAGCTTCAATTGTACGCTGAATAAGTGATAAGCTAGTGAAGAGAAATAAAAAGATGGTGTCAAAAGGATATGCAGCAAACATGTTGCTTCTCATTTGAAAAACTGGCACAGCAAACGCTTGCAAAAGTGGAGAAGTCCCTGGATTAAATATTAGACAAGATCCTGCATGGGACATGTAGCTAGGATGTCAAAGCTATGCTCCATCTCCCACTACAACCCCCTAAAACCCACCTTTAAAGCCAAGCAGCCATAACAGACGAAGGAGGTCTGCAGTGCTGGTGCGTGTGTCACTGAAGGACAATGTGTCTAGCCCCCTTCTGTTAGTGAATGATGGTGTGACAAGCAGAAGCAGGGGTCCCTGCCATGTCTTGTCTCAGCTCCTTGTCACACTGCAGGCTGGATGCATCATCCTTCAGTGCCCACTTGCCAGCACCATAGAACTTTACTTGGTACAGCCATCTGGCTATTAAGGTCAATTTTAGGCACATTTACAGATGTGGCAATGGTGTCAAGATTATAAGTATGAATACAAAACATTTATGATGTCCCAAGTCTGGCTTATGACATTGTTACTGACTAAGAAGATGCCAGCCATTGTTTCTGACCAAACTCAGTAGATGGGCCTTGACAAGCCATGCTTCTCATAGCTTTGGTGTCTAATCTACAATATAGTCACAGTACTTGTAAGGTTATTGCAAGAATATACTACATGCTATGCACTTTAAGCACACTTAAAGCTGAATATTATTATTAAGACTAGCTTGGATTCTAAGTAGTGTGAGCGGCAGAAAGTTTATGCAAGGATACTTTCCTTTCTCCTCCTCAATCACCCCCATCTCCACTTCAAATTCTCCCTTTAATGTAGCAGGGATGGACATATTGAACAGTGTGGGATGGGGTATAAGGGACTTTCAAAGGAGACGCAAATTGCCAAGAATCAGGTAGAGGAAGCTTACATGGGCTTTGCTCTATTCCAGCTCTGTGGCATAGTGACACATTTCAAAGTATAGGTACACATAAGTCCCCAGAGCCACAGCACTAAGGAGAGTCCAAAAATGCAGGGAGCTATGCAGAACTTCACTGGTAAACCACTTCTAGTAGAATTCATCATCTCCAAGAGCAGATCTTTTGTCAAGTCAATGAATCTAAATTGCTCATTTAAGACCAAACTACCACAAAATGCTTTGCTTTACAACAGGGAAACCTCACAACAATAGATTGTTCCTGAGAAAAGTCTGTTTACTTCCATTTCCTCCTTCCAGACAGCTACAATGAGGATTATAACTAAGCTCAGAGGGAACAGGATATAGATTGAAAAGTGCAGGTTGACAGGTGGTGTTACAATCACACCCATCCAAAAAATCCTGTCATTCTGACCTTGTGAGTTCTTGCTCACCACACATTGCTCATGCTAGTTAGGACTGACAAACTTCTACATAGAAAAACTCCATTAGGTTCTCAGAAGTACTTTAAAAAAAGAAGCAAGGATGAATTACAGCTAGAACACGCATCAACAAGCAGGATTCCATGAAGACAGATCCTCTCCTTTGCTCTTCTTCCATGCCAATACATTCACACACAAAAACTCATTAATGCTCTCTTTAAGCATGCACGTGTTCTTTCTGCATGGATGAGTGCGAATAACACCCTCCTCTAATCTGTCACTTTCCTTGACCCTGCGTGGATGGCTAAGATAACAGAGGAAAATACTTGTATAATCAGAGAGCACCATTGTTTCTTTAAGGGCTGTCAGTCTATTGGAGACCCTTGGGCTGATTAATTTTATCAGCCAGTTCAACTGAAATAAAATCTATGCATCTTCAAAAACATATGATTATGTGTTTTACTTGAGATACAGCAAACAGTGTAGACTATTCCCTCCCCATCAAACAATCATGTTCCCCCATCATTTCAACAAACTGGTTTCATGCATTCAGAATTAGAAATAAGGCGGTCTGTGAGAGAAACTGACTTTCATTCGGAATGGAGAGCTACCACCTCTCAGATCAAGGCGCTATCCAAAGTGCTGAAATTATTGATAGGGGAAACTAAGGTTCAGCACTTTGGATAGCTCATCTGAACTCTAGAGGACTAAACGCTGAAGCAGATTCACCATGCCAAAGACATGAAAACTACAGCTAACTTTGGCATCAGCACCTCTCAGATTAGAACAGGGGTGGAAAACTGGAATCGGGTAGGGAGATAGATTTCCCTCTCCCTCCAGCCCTCTGCTAACTAGATGACATTTGAGGGGCATGGTCGTTCTCTATAATTTCATCAGCTTCTCAGCTGATGTGCCAGCTAGAATTTTTCCGTTGGCTTCATGCCTTCCCTATGGGGAATTGTTCCCAAAGCCAACAGTTCATACTATCTCTGATCAGTGTTGGAGACAGCCTTATGCTAAGTTTCCAGTTCTGAGCCTGTAGGAGGGAGCATGGCTCTGCTCAGAAACTTCTGCAGGTCATATTAGGTCTGCAGGCAAGTGGATCCCTTTTCCTGAATTAGAAAATGCAGAATAGATCTATGTGGATTTGTTCTGTTTGTGCACATTCTGCAAACGACAAAAAAGGAAAAATGGAATATAAACAATGGTGTGTGCAAGCTATTAATCTACAGAAGCACAGAAAGGAGTACTGGATATAGGATTCTGATTTTTGAAAAATCAATATCCTTTTCGAAAAATCAAGTTTCTCCCCCTTATGGCTACAATGATATGTTGAAAACATCTGGACAATACTGGCTGCAATATCAGAAGCCAAAGACTAGCCTGAAGTAAATTTCAGTGTGCAGAGGGCTCAGTCTGCATTGTCCTTGCTACTCCCATAGCTCACAAACCCAGAAGGCCAGAGTGGGGAAGGGAGAAATTCTTTGATGAATGAATTGATCCATCTTATGCTTTGTCAAACACGCCTTGGTAGAAGAGAAAGTGGGATAGGTTGGAGATAGTTCTCATTTTCTTCTAGTCCTTTTCAAATAACTGGATTGCTCTAGGGGCTCAGGTGCCTCACCCAAGGGAAGGCTGACAACAACATGTCACCTGACCTCAGCTGGACCCGCATCAGGTTGCTCCCTCTTGCTGCTTCCTCCAGGCCCATGAAAATAAATATTAATAATTAATTAATAATTTTAATAAAGGTGGCCCTTAGTTAACCTAATGACATGTGTCTGGACTTGTTATTCCAGGGTTGGGCATCAAACTTTCTACTTCCATTGTAATGCAAAGAAATGTGAACAAAGTATGTTCACTCCAGGCATGGCACAGGGTTTCCTGCTGGAGGGGGGTTGTGGTGGCAGGTTCTTCTGGCCCTTCATCGAGCTCTCCTCAGGACAATGTTCCCATTCCCACCCCCATAGCGGAGCAAGAGTGGTGGATCCTCCTTTTACTGCAGAGAAGCAGCTTCTCAAATCTGGATTTTTGGGACTCAGGGCAGATATGATATTGAGAGCATTGCTACTGAGCCCTACAAGGGCCTACATGAATGGAGGGCTCTGGCAAGCAATATGGCAGGGTTGGAACACAGGCCAGCATTAGCTGACGCGAGGTGTTGCATTATTGGGCCCAGTACAAATGCCCCCAGCTGTTTACTCCAGACAGCCCTGTCACCAAAAGCAGAGAAGGGGATTCTAATCTATTCAGCAGTGGCTTCTATGTCAGTGACAACAGCAGAAAGAAAGAGTCACAAAATAAAACAGAAAGCCATGGTTTGGGGATAAAAACTTCATGGTATTTGATTTTTCCCCCAGTGGGGTGTCTTGACTGGGTGAGATATCCTTTCTTGTTGAGGATGAGAAAAAATGGATGAGTATTCTTTACATTCTTAGTGGACAGATGATCATTGCATGCCCCACTGATAAGATTACAAAACTCACACCTGAATTTTTAAAAAGAAAAGAAAAAAGGTGGGTTGGTGGGGAATGAGGTGGGGAAGGGTTATGCTGCAGATCCAGCCTGCCCCATCTAGCTGGATGCAACACAGAGCCATGAAGCAATTGCTCAGGGAATTGAAACTTCACCTTGTCTCTCCATTTCTGTTGGCAGCAGGCTGCACTTGATATGATCAGAGAGTTAAATACACGAAAGTGCTTAACATCTATGCCGTGCTCTCTTTGTGTGTGCGTGTGTGTAGAGACCCAAACGCAGTTAAGTGCTGCTGAGCATTAAATGATTAATTAATTATACACTCACTGTCGTTCCTTTTCTCTCTCTCTTTCTGTAAAGTGCTTTGGAGATGAAGTGTGCTATGTTAGAGTTATTAATAATGCTCCTGCATTCACGGAAACTGGGGAACGGCTGGTACATACTCCAGCTAGCGCAAAAAGATTATAAATAAATGCAGCCATTCCCTGAGCGTCTAGACTCATGGTGTGTAATTAGCCCACGTATTTCGTTAAGAGTCAATATTTTAACACAGGAAAAAAAAAATACAGATTTATTTCTTTATTTATAGATTTTTTTTAAAAAAAGAAGCTGGGCAAGGATTTGCATCATACCAATGGGGTACAGGATGGGGGTGGACTGTGTTTCAAACAAATGTGGTTTCAGGTCACCTCATAGCTTTCATTGCAAAAGCAGCATGCTGAACCGGAAAGCCTACTTAAACGCTGTTGCCAGTTGAAGTTTGTTTAACCCTCTGAGCATGAGCACTGGGAGTTCTTCCTTTTAAAACAGGGTTGAGGAATGTGTGTCCCTCCTGATGTTTTGTTGGACTGCAACTCCCATCATACCTTACCAGCTTAGTTAGGGGTGAAAGAATGCTAATTCCCATTGCTCCTTGCCAGCAGAGCCAGTATCTGGCGATTATGAGACCTGTGGTGTGATGGTTTGAGTACTAGATTAGGACTCCAGGAAACTAGAGCTTGAATCTCCGCTCAGCCACAGAAACCCACGGGGTGACCTTGAACATTTCACACTCTCTCAGCCTTGGAAGAAAGCAACAGCAAAACACCTCTGAATAAATCTTGCCAAGAAAACTCTATGAGAGGGTCACCATAAATCAGAGTCAGTTCGGAGGCACATGTCTACAAAATCTAATGGCATCTGGAGAGGCTTTAGGTTATCAAAGGCTATGTTAAATACTAAAATACAAATGGAAAGGAAACTGCCACTATTTCTACAGCAAGCCCTCCTGTTACCCTAAGAAATAGGGAATGTTGAGGTCCATCCACAATGCCAGCATCTCCTTAGAATTTGGATGAATTATAGCTTTAAGGAGGCCTGCAAGAGGAGGGTAACAGCAGGATATTTCTCATATGTATACTAGTACTAACTGTAGAGAGGACTCCAGTTAAAACTTACGAAGTGTTTTATTTGAGTTGACAAACACATGAGAAATCAGGCATTCTTAAGAATCATACAAGGCTATCAGAAAGTGAGGGAAGAAAGGCTGGACAGAGAGAGATTGGGTAGAAAGGGTGATAGTTGCCAGTCCTGAAGAAGAGGTGACAGTGGAGGAACTCAGACAGCACCTGAGGGTAGCACAGAGGAACGACAGTCTGAACTGCATTCTACATACTATGTCCAACGTATTACAACTGGCAGGAGTTGAAGCTGGTTTTTTTAATATGCTATACCCTATTTCACACCCTGAAAGGGTGCGTTGACAAAGCTGTAATGGCTTTCATACGGGACTGTCCAGAATGGGCTGATTGCTTAACTCTGGAGTGAAAGAACACTGATGGGACTCACGCCGAACTTAATGTTCAGTCAGGTAGAGTGTATAGCAAAGTTCTCTATAGGAAAAGATTGAGGGGTGGTGTCTGATTGCTCACCAGTTTGGGCAGTTTGTCTTTCACTGTATTCAGAAATGCAAAGCGCTTGGAGTGGTAACAGGATTAGTACAAACCCATCAGTGCTGGGTTCTCCTGCCTGATCCTCCCTGGACTTATGACCCTATAAACATCTCAGGTCAGCTTGACTCTGAAACATGTTTTCTGACTGGTGCGACTTCGATCATGTTCTCCAGTCCAATAAGTCCAACTTACAAAAATCACATATCTCACAGGAAGGGTGGCAGGGTATGGTAACAACCAGGACACTCTTCATCCCCGCTCTTCAGAAAAATAATAATGGCCACTGCAAACTTTCCTCCTGCAAGAGTGAGGTGACCATTTCATCCCAAACCTAGTCCAACAACACTCACAGTCCAGAGGCTGAGTAGGTCTTTACTGCTTTATTTATAAATCAGCTTGGAAGTATGTTGGGGCCTATTTCAGGACCTAACAGTGTCCTGACTTGCTGCAAGGTGTTGAGCAGTGATAATGCCACATTGGAGCATGCTGGAAAAGCAGTAAAAACTGGACCAGGAGAAGGAGACCACCAGCTCAGATATCCAAGCTCATCTCTCGTACTCTCTGTCTGTATTTTTATCTCCCTCATGTACTCACCTCTCTGCTGTTATTCTCTTCTCCAGTGTTCTTTGTATGTGACTGGGTCATGCTAGAAGGCTGAGGAAGTATGACTGAAGCCTGCCAGGACAGTGCAAAGGAGGCACTAGCTTTGCAGCAGTAGTGCTTCCCTCTTAACCAGCATCTTACCACTTTCTGCCATTGGTACACAACCAAGGACTGGCCTAAAATGTTTTGCTGGCTGAGGGGAAGAAGACAACGACCTCTCTTCCCCTTCCGTGTAGTGAAAACTGACAGGCAGATGAATCTTTCCAAGCTCGAAACTGTTATTTCTAAAGCTAGCACACTGGTGTTACTTTAAACAACAACACAGTTCAGTATTCAGTACTCCAGAGTAACAAGCAACTGTTACTTGCTAGTAACACATTACTAAGTGTTTCTTAAAATTATTTTAAAAATGCATCAAAAATAGCTAGAAATATCCCTGACTCTGTCTCCACTGGATCCCCTGCCTATTTGAATTAACAACTGAACATTACTTGCTTCACCAAAAATCTAAAAACATCAGTAGTTGGTGCACTTTTTCCTTACAGTAACGATGTTGCCCCCCAAAACTCCTGAATAACATTGTTTTACAAATAGCACTGTTACTTACAAGTTTTATTTCTTTGATGCTGGCGACCGGACAGCATGCTTTATCTCACCTGAAGGTATCAGAATAGCTCAGGGTATACAGCAAGCCATAGGGTACCCAGTTCTCTACACTTAACTCCTAGTTCCCACTTCTAGGCATCTCTGATTGAGAGAATCACTTAATTCTAACTAAAGGTAAGGCCAGGCCTGTGTACAATATGTAGCCTTGGGTTCTGCTATCAGCACAGCAGGAGATCATTAGAATAATATGTGTGCCACCACCTTTACACAATCCCAGTGCTGCTGTTTGCAACATCCTGCTTGAATGAGGACCTCTACCAGGACACAGACCTGACAGGGAAGATGCGTAACTTGCACCAGAATGCCAACCCAATCAAGAAAGGCATACACCAAAACAGCTTTTCTATAGAACGAGTGACTCATATCATCTGTACGGAGTGTACTCATCTTTTCCGCTTTAACACCCTGATGACAAGCTTCTGCCTCAAATCATATTGGAGCTTTCTGCATCTATATCAAGAGCAGGTGGCTTCAGCACATCTAAGAGTCATGGTTACCTCTCAAGCTCACCAGGGGCTACACATGCCACAGCTCCCACAGAAAACTAGTCAGTTTTGATGTACCAAAATAAGGTGTGTGGGATGTGTGGCTATGCCTTCTCCCACCCTGGTACACTGGAGACACTTCAAAAGGAGTTACTTGTTGCTCAGAGCAGGTAACAGGCTGCCTTTTGGGACATCAGTTGCATCAGTGATAGTGATGGAGCTATTCCATGAGGTCCCCGTCATCCCTTCTTGCTACCCTCATTCTGTGCACATGGTCATCCATCACACAAAGGAGGTAATTTTGACTCTCTCACTAATATCAGTTCTAGTACAACCATTTCTCTGATGTGATAGCTATATACAGAGAGGTTGCAGGCAAAATACAATATTTGCATAGTCTCTCTGTGAAGCCCCTCCAAAGCTTCTCTGTATAAAAGCAAAGGTGGGAATAATACAGCACTGCAGATGTTGCTGGGTTGCAACTCACATCCTCCCTAGCCAGTGATTAAGGCTGACGGGAGCTTTAGTCCAACAGTATCTAGAAGGCTGCATATTCCTCAGTTCTTCTCTATAAGAAACAAGAGAGGCAGAGAGAATGTTACTTAAGAACCCTTCTCGTTTTCTACATGTAGTGAGGGGGATGGGTGTGTTTGTTGGAGCAGAGTATTCAAATATTTAAAATACCAGACTTAGAATCCATGACACAAGAGGTATAAGGATTGCAAGGGAGGATGGGAAAAAGAACCAAGAATTGTACTGCCTCAGCCTTCCAGTTTGTTTGCCAAAAGAACTGGAGATGGAGGGGGTGGTATACAACATGAGATGGGACAGCTTAGGAGCATCATGAGCTTCTCCCTGTCAGATGCTGCCTGTCCTTCCAGCATGCTTGAAAATAATTCCTTCCCCTTTCAACACCTTGCAGCAAGTCAGGGCACCATTGGGTTCCAAAATAGAACCCCACATGCTGTCAGGCCATTTGCTGGTTATAAATAAAACTGAGTTCTTAGTAGCATATTGACAGCAAGCATCACCAAACCAGGGCTGAGTCAAAATGCTCCCCACTCCTTTTCTTAAGTGGTTCATTTTCAGATAATACTTAGCTACACTGTTCCTGCAAAAGCATATTCAAATACAATCTCTCTATGCAATCTGAAGCAGAACAGCCTGGGGACAGTTTAACTATCCATGGTTTGCATAGCCCTGCCTTTAGCCGGCCATCAATCCTTAGAATGGATCAGGTTAAGAATATAAAAAGAAGAAGTTATTTAAAAGAGCATAAAGCAATAACATGCACCATCAGGAACTCATGATTATGGTGGTGAACAATAAAATGCTAATTTGACCATGCAAGGTCACAAACACTCAGTGCAGGATACCTTCTGATGCTGTGCATACGACACTAATGATACGCTTTGGATCCTACTGAAAGTGTAAACATAATGGAGGGGGGAAAAAACCCCCAATGTTTATGAATAATTGAGCATCCTGTGATTTGCAGAATACAATGAAGGGCACAAGAACAGACAGCAGCTTATTGTTTTCAACCAAACCAAGCTGAGACACAGACCAGGTACTCTAAATAAACAGGCAAATCTCCCCAAACAGAAGCCAATAATTAACAATGCTAGTGAAAATAAAAAATTGTGTATTTACATACACATATACAACGTGTCCAAACACACAGTTATATAAATTGTAAAATTATATTATATATGGCGGGTGAGGGGAGAGCAAGTAGTAGGTACATAGAGAGCCCATATAGTATAGTGGTTTGAGTGCTAGACATGGACTGTGGGAGACCAGGGTTCGAATTCCCCACTCAGCCATGGAAACCCACATTTTCAGTCTCCAGGCTGTTCTGCTTCAGACTTCATGGGGAAGATCATATCTGAACACTCTTTTACAAGAACTTTACAAGGCACTCTTTTACAAGTGCCTTTTCACTTGCTCATTTAGTCAGTTTCCTGAATCTTCTCTCTTTTTCATACTCTATGATTCTTCTTTGTCATAAGGTCCCCAAAGCACCAAATCTTACAATTTTTTTGGTAAGCCAAGAGTCTGGGACATAGACACACACACACTCTCTCTCTCTCCCTCTCTCTCTCTTTGTGTTCCATCATGCTGCTTTCTGAAGGCATCAATCAGATGCTAATGAACTTCCTTGGCCTATGGGGAAGGGTGTTTATTCCTCTGCACTGTTATAATCAGATTAACCATGTCCTTGTTCCTTCTTCTCCCATGAGGCATGGGCATCTTTTCCATGCCTCACCTCCTTGTTAGGCTGGTTGCTATGGAAACCCAGGTTCTGAAATTCAAATAGATGTGATAAAAGGTTACTCTAAAGGGGGAATACAGTTAAATTATTATATAATCTGTTAACAACATGAGGTATTTGGAGAACAAGAGACCAGGTCACATTCATAATCTATTTGTAACAGTTTCCAAAGAGGGAGCTGTACTAGTTGCCTGCAGCAAACGTAATTCTCACTGTCAATACTTTTTATACTTAATTTCTAGGGATGGGACAAATTCAGAATTTTCCAAAGCCGAATCTGGATCAAAATCTCTGGAAGGTTCTGGGAATCCACAAATCTCACGAATCTCGAATCTTTCAAATCCTTTTTAAAAAAAGAGGTTTAAAAAGCAAGAGAAAGAAGGATAATCTTGGATAATCAAGACACACTCTCTCAGCCTTAGCAAAAGCCTGGCCAAAGCAAACTTCCCTTTGAAGAAATCTGGCCAAGACAATTGTCATAGTTTTGCCTCAGGATCTCCCCAGATTGAAAATGACATGAAGGTCCTTTCTACACAGGCAGGAAAATGTGGATTAATCCCACCATTTTCCTGCATGTGTAAACAGGGCCACATACTACAGTAGAGAGATAATCCAGGTCAAAACTGGCTTTTCTTCGCATAGCTCCTTCTGGCATCCTGGGGTTTGTAGTTTGATGATGCATTAGCACATTTTGTCAGAGAAGGCTGTGACATCTTGTAAAACTACAAACTCTAGAATTGTGGATGAAAGAGCTTTGCAAGGGGGCTATGCAAAGGAATCTTTTAGCTGTCCTTGAAATCTCAAGAAGACTGTATCTTCTAGTCAAGTGCTAAACTTAAATATTAAATGTTCAGTCTTAGAATACAACCCCAGATGTAATTTCTGAAATGGCTAGCAAAGGCCATTATTACACCTACTTGCCATCTCCTATTGTATATCCGGTCTCCCAGGGTTTCAGGTGTCCCGGTCTCCAACAAACTATTTGGTTGGTGGATTTGAAAGAATCGGTTTGCCTATTTTGTCACAGGGATTCGGATTCGCAAATCTCAAATCCTTGCCCCAGATTCGAGGGTTCAAGGATTCAGTTGGCCCATCCCTATTAATTTCCCTCTGGATACACTATGTATAACCATGTATACTGTATAGATAGCTAATATTCTGCTTAATGCTTCATGCATCTGATGAAGTGGGCTGTTAACAGTCTATACAAATGCTTTAATAATATTTGCAAAGTCTTCAAGGTGCCACAAGACTATGGGCTACTTCATGCAGATGGATGCCATCAATGTATCTCAGCCATTGTTTCTTTCACTGGGCAGAGCTGAACTCCAGGGAAAATGAATGCTGTTACAGGCCCAGTAGCCCTAACACAGGCAATGAACCACCTATTGCTTCAGTTTCAAAATACAAGGGACTAGCTCCCATTTCTTAGTCTTCTTGTAAAGGACTCCCTCTGCTCAGCACCTCTCCCATCCCCTCCACACCTCACAAATATGTATCAACCAGGAAGACTCTTGACAGTGTACAACAGAAGCAAAACTACAAAGCCCCACAATAACAACAGCAACAACAACAAATGATACTGTTTCCAAGATGCCTGAAGCAAGGACAATGTCAGACGTACCTGGTGGTTCCCATCCTAACAGAGCAGTGAAGCTCTTCTGAGATTTAGTACGAACTTTAAAGGGGTGATCTGAACTGCTGAATCTATTGGTTGGATACAGTTCAGCACCTTGGATAGTTCCTGTTGAGCACCTTGGATAGTTCCAGCAGCAGATTTAACCATCCCATGGATTTGGAAGCCACCCGCCACCAATCGAGCCCTATTCTCAGCTGCCAATTGCAGGTCCTCTCTGTCCGTGCATGTGGTCCCCTTAGCAACAATGACTCACCAGCGTACCAGCCAGTAGATGCAACTGACCGAAGAGGTTACGAACATGGAACAGATTGCAATTATTGCTGCACAAGCAATGCTACCTGCAGGCTATACCCTAATGCAGGAGTAACTAAGCTAATGTCCTCTGGACTTGGGGGGCTACACAGCTCATCATTCCCAGCCAACATTGACAATGGTCAGGGACTTATGGGAGTTGCCATACAAAAACATCAGGAGGGTACCAGACTGTGTATCCTTACCCTAGTACAACTGTAGTCATACTGGGTAGGATATCCGTGAAGGAGAAGCCTGCTGTATTAGCACAGGATTTCCCCCTAATTTGGAAGCCAAACTGCACAGTGTTATGCACCACAAGTAGGGCAACTGCCCATATGGCAGGCTTTCCCTTTAGAGATGTTCTTCGCAATGCATGGGAGGGGGTGACAGACATGGCTCTGCTCTCCCCTTCCACACACACAATTAGAATCACGTAAGGGGAACAGCTCAAAAGAGCTTAGGAAGTGAGCAGAAAGCCTCCTCTCAAATAAAATGTGAGTACATGCATCAGTGGGCCAGTACACACAGCTGATAGGAGGAGAGAAATGATTGTTTATGGATGACACAGTGTTAATGTGCAGAAGACTCTGCTGCTTGGAGTTTTCACTTCCTTTAACCTGTGTCTGAAAGGATTTGCCCATTAATGTCATCTGGTGTTAATCTTTGTGGTGTTATTTACAGCAGATCTATGTAGAAATCAGTCTGGGAGAGAACTCAACTATGCACAGTATCATGAAGCCCAGGAGTTACTGTTAGCTGGGACTTTTCTTTTCACAGAAGCCCTGGGGTGGTGCAGATGCTGGTGGAATTGTAGTGAATATTTATATAGTGGAAAGATCCCTTAGCTCACAGCCTTATCAATGAAGCAATTTCCAAAGAACAGGTGTGAGAACAACTAAGATCCCTGTTGCACACATTTTTAATAAAATCCCCCACCAATATTTCACAAATTAATATACAGAAAGATCAATTTCAAATTAACATGTAAATTCCTCCCTCATTATCAATAAATAAAATCTCCAATTTATACCTGAGTGTTTAGTTTTACATATGCAGACAGCCCTCCACATATACGGGTTTAATTTTCATGGATTTATTTGTGAGTTCTTCTAACCTCTGACCCCCCCCCCACCTCAAGTACTTCTTTTCTGGGGTAACTTTTCTTCTGGATGGCTCTGATCAGGTTGTGCAGTTCTTTAAAACTTGCCTCTGATCCTCTTCTTCCTTTACCAGCTGTTGCTTGGCCAGTTAAGGATGGCCTGCAGCCTAATTTCCTAATACCACAAACAATCTCCCAATGCTCCCCTCCACACCCGAGGAAGAAGATGAGTGACAGAGAGGAAGAACAGGGTCACCATACCAACCCAGTCCCCTTCCATCTCTTTTCTCTGACTTGGTTTGGACCATGGGTCCCCACTCTCCCTACCGTGCCTTGGTCGCCTTCCCACAGACACACTCACACATTTTGTTATCTGTGATTGTTCCACTTTTGCAAGCATCCTGTGCCCCTAACTGTAGTGAATGTGGGGGGCCAACTCTGTGTGTGTGTGTGTGTGTGTGTGTGAGAGAGAGAGAGAGAGAGAGAGAGTGAGTTTCCTTAAATTTCCTTAAATTGGCTACTTGTACTATATTGACTAATATTGACTAAACTGCACTTAATTCATTTTCCCATTGACCAGAGTGCACTTTGAATCCTGGCTGCACACTGTGAGGTCAATTTTTGAAGGAAAAAAAAAAAATATGGGGAGCAATGAGGGGAGGACTTTGCAACAAAAGGGTCTATGCAGCCCCTTGTGGCCAGTGAGCTACATTATGCCAAGTCGTGCCCTAGAAAGTTCAAATGATGGTAACTGAACCGGTAAGGCTGCCCAGGTGAAAGGAAAGGGATGCAACTCAGTTGCAGAGCACATGCTTTGCATGCAAAAAGACAACATCAGTCCCTTTACGTGAGGCTAGGCAAGACTTCCTGTATGAAACCCTAGAGAAATTCTGTCAAGTAGTTTGGATAGTTCTCAGTGAGATGGATTCACAATCTCATTCATTTAGCTTCCTATGATTTCCAGCACCCATCCTCTACCTTTCCCAATATGGATAACACCAGTGTACATAAAGTACTCTTCCTAACTGCTCCAACAATAACAGGAAGCCTTAGAAATAACACTTGTTAAGTAGCCAGTACACTGCAAATGTGAGGCAGCAGCTATCCTATGACCATGTAGTAAATTTACGGCTCTCAGCAAAGCACCACCAAGTTCTGAATTAACTCCATCTTGGTAGGCTGGCTGCTAGATTCTCCTAGATAGGAAGGAGAATAAGAGAGGAGTTGCTGGACCAGTCAATGGTGCCACCATGGCTAGACCACAGGGTACAGGTCTGGGACCTATAATCCTGGTTTTCATCCATTTAACACATGCCAGACCACAAAGTCACAGTGCTATCAGCAAAAGAAATTGCTGTGATGATCAGTAGTTGAGGTTACAGCCCTATAGTGTGCACCTTCAATAAATTATTTGCCCAAGTCTGATGAAAAGTAATTTGAACCAAACAGAATTTGCATTTTAGGTGAATGAGACATGTACAAGTCTAGAACTTATTTCAATAGGACAAAGTATGATTAACTTTCTCTGAGCAGGGGCTCAGTGTGAATTTAATTACTCAATAGCAGCATTCCCAGCACTGGATGAACCTACGCTGGCTTGTCACTTTTGCCCATGAAAATTTACAAAGGACGTTGGAACAAGTTCAACAGCAATAAATACCTACAAAGGCTCTTCACAAGGCCAGCTTCTGACACACTGTTGCACCCGTCCATGTGGAACCTTACAAGTTCCTAGACGCACATTAGACACATTGATGAGTGATCAAAGGCAACAAGAAAGCAGGAACAAAATAAGGAACAAACAAGCTCTGACAAACAGATGAGGATGCCTTGCATTTCCCAACCCCTCCCAAACAAAGGAAGCTTCTTGGGGACTTAGGAGTCAGAGACTGTGTGTTTTGACTGCTGGACTTTGGAGAAGATCCAGCCAGAATACCTCAGCTCCCAGGAAACTGTGGGTGCTACAGTCTTAAAAGGTAGCTTTTCTCAACTCTGAAATTCCTGGCATGACCGCACTTCACAAGAAAAGAATGAGCTGTACCAGAAACTAATCCCACAAAGCCATCCAAATTCTAGAAACATGGGAAGCTAGTCTAGTACAGTCAACACTTAGCAGCAGCAGTAGCTCTCCAGGATTTTTGCCAAGATAACTTCTTAAGCCTAGTAGGAGATTCCTGGTATCCCTTGGTATTTTCCCATCAAAGTGCTAACCAGGTCCAACTCTGCTCACTTTCCAAAATCAATAGACATCAGATGTGTTCAGGCTGCAAGAACGCTTCATTGCTCATTACAAAGAATACTCTGTTGTTAAGAACAATAAAAGAGGAAAGAGTGTATACGGCGTGGTGGTGGTTTAAAACTGGATTAAATTTTGCTTTCCATAAACACTGATTTCAAACACCAGGCACAGGAACACGCATACAAGCTGTACAGACAAGAGAGTGGTGTCTACACAGAAAGGGCCATTACCACACCCCAGCTATCTTTACAAGAAACAGCAACGACTGTATGTACCATATGCTGCACCTCTTGGCAATAGATAGGCACATTCAGATCTTTGCAGGTTGAGCCTTCCCTCGGGCTACACTGGGTTTTTTCCCCCCTCTCTGCACCTCAGTTCCCATTAGCTACCAAACAGGAAGAACTAATTGTGGGTCTGTGGCCTTTTTCTCAAGACAAGGAGAAGGCGATTAGACACCTTCTTTCTGTATATACACACGCTGCTGTGACAGTCACAGATATTATTTTTAAAAAGAGTGCAGCTCTTTTGGGTTCCTTCCAGCTCAAGGCCAATTAAGAAAACAACACACGCAACATACTAGGGACACCTTCAAAGGGTCGCAGAAGGTACCAGCAGTAAAAGGAAGGGCTCTACTTCCAGTGACAGAGCACATGTATTGCATGCTCAAAGGTTCTATAAGCCCAGGTATCTCTTTTTAAGAAAAAAGATGTGGGAATTGCAGGCCAGATGTGACCCCCCTCTACCTAGTACTGCACGCCTGTGGCTCTTCCCAGAACCTCTCCCACCAGAAAAGATTTGCACAAGACAAACAATCATTTGTGGAAGCCTGCAGGAGTAGCAATTCTCCTCTAACTCATAAAAAGGAAAGGGAAGGGAGAAAGAGAGGAATATTGCATCACCTTTATGACTAGCTGATTTGTTTTGGCATGAGCATTCGTGGATTTCAATCCATTTCCTCCAATGCATTACAATATTCAGGTCAGATGTATTTAAGCACACTTCCTTGGTTGTGGGGGGAATATGATCAGTAATGTGATACAGAAAGGTGCAAACTATGATACTGGCCATAAATTTTCAAAGGGTTATGTAAGCCGATACAGGTCTATCAAGTAGCTGGCCTGTTAGTCTTGAAGCATCAGAGCTTACCTGAACATTAAGTGCCTTGAAGTAAGAGACCTTCCTGATGGGAATTCTTTTGTTACATATGCAGCTCTGATGAGAACCCATATATTAATAACACACAGTGCGTGTAGAAACCGTTACCTCTGCTAATGGTCTGGAATTTGTGAATCTATCTCAACTCAATTTTTTCTCTTTCCAATCTTCCTTTGAATTTATTTATTTTTTTGTTTTAGTACGACTACCTGTTCAACAGTGAGTGTTATGGCCAGAGTGATTGAAATGTTTTGCAATTGGTTTTTGGGTACTGTCAATTTTGAACCTGAGATTTTTGTCCACTTATTGTCTTATATAAAGTGACACTAAACTGGAAGGAAGAGAGAGCATTTCTGTCTGTCATTGTGTGTATGCTTGTTTCTTTTTAAATGAAATAATCACATTTTGTGGAGGAAGCATAGCCTGCGGCGTGTCCCCAGAGGTAAAAAAGGACCTCAGAGTCCCACAGCTTGACCAGTCTTGTTCAAGGACTTCAGATAGTGAATCTAGAAATGGTGTCAGAGTACAAAATAGTACAGCACCATTTGACTAATAGACTAACTCAGTATAAGCAAAGCAGCTTCATATGTTCATATGACATTATTTATTTATTAGTGACATTTATAAACCAACTTTTCTTGTGTGTAGCAATCCTTCTCCCAACATTGTCCTCAGAGCAGCCCTATAAGGTACTGTCCTGAGAAAGAGTGACGGATGGTCACCCAGTGGGCATTTGAATCTGTGTTTTGCAAGACCAAGTCGAATACTCAAAACAGTTTATCGCACTCACCTCCTTCAAACATTGCCAATATACGCTATCAGTTTTCCCCCACCCAGTACCCTCTAGATGTGTCAGATACAACTCCCACCATTCCATCCAACACAGCCATATCCATTGGGAATAACAGGAGTTGCAGGCAAAAAGTTTTGAAAACATCACATTAGAGGTGGCTGTCCAGTCTTATCTGGACATTGCAGAACAAATCTACCCATGATACAGCAGCTAAAAAAGCCAATGTACATGTGAAAAGGATCTAGGAGTCTTCGTAGACCACAAGCTGAACATGAGTCAGCAAAGTGATGTGATAGCTAAAAAAGCCAAAGCAATTCTGAACTGCCTCAATAGGAGTACGGTGTCTAGATCGAGAGAAGTAATAGTACCACTCTATTCTGCTTTGGCCAGATCTCACCTGGAATACCATGACCAGTTCTGGGCACCAAAATTGAAGACTGCTATTGACAAGCTGGAACATGTCCAGAGGAGGGTGACCAAAATAATAAAAAGCCTGGAAACCATGCCCTATGACAGCAGTTCTCAACCTGTGGGTCGCGACCCCTTTGGGGGTCAAATGACCCTTTCACAGGGGTCACCTAAGACCATCGGAAAATACGTATTTCTGATGGTCTTAGGCCCCATTTTCTCCTCGGTGGTGGTGCGCAAGTGCAAGCCGCGCGCTTGCATCTTCCTGCCCCCCCGTTCAGAAGGGACTGAAATCGCTCCTCTTTTTCACTACCGGGAGAACCTCCCGTCTGACGGGCCAGCTCGTGGGGGCGGCGGCAGCACAGGGGGCAGGCCCCCTCCTCGCCACGGCCCCTGCCCCACTCGCCACAGAGGGGGGCGCTGCAGAAGTGCCGGGGCCCCCGCAAGATGGCGCTTTTCCGGGGGGGGCGAGCTGCACCCGGCGCAAAAGACAAAGGTGCTGGGATTCTTCCCCCTCCCTGACCAGGGTCGACACTCTGGAAACTTTTCCCGCACTCCCCCCCCCAGCGGAAACGAGAGCGAAAGAGAAGCAGAGCCAGGGGTCTTGGAGGTTTTTCTCGGGGGAGACGCGCGGCTCCTCTTTTCCTCCCTGGCCGGCGAGGCGGCCTTTGCCGGCGGGGGAAGGCATTGTAAATAATAAATAAATAATTTTATGGTTGGGGGTCACCACAACATGAGGAACTGTATTAAAGGGTCGCGGCATTAGGAAGGTTGAGAACCACTGTCCTATGAGGACCAGCTCAGGGAGCTGGATATGTTTAGTCTGGAGAAGAGAGGGATAAGAGGACACATGATAGCCATGTATAATATCTGAATGGATGTCATACTGAAGACAAGGCAAGCTTGTTTTCTGCCACTCTAGGAACTAGGACACAGAGCAATGGCTACAAACAACAGAAAAAGAGATTCCACCTAAACAGTAGGAAGAATTTCCTGATGGTAGATCTGTTTGACAATCAAATACACTGCCTCAGAGTGTGATGGAGTCTCTTTCTTTGGAGGTTCTTAAAGAGAGGCTGGATGGCCATCTTCCAGAAGTGCTTTGATGGTGTGTTCCTGCATGGCAGAGGGCTGGATGGGATGGCCCTTGTGGTCTCTTCCATCTCTATGATTCTGTGATTCTACAGTTCTATGATTCTACATCTTTGCTCCTGGATTTTCAGCCATAGCAGTCCCCCATCCATAGCACACAGCAGAGTGGGTAGCTTGCACATTGCTTCAAGCAGTTGCCAGGAGTGGAGCTATGAATAACCATCCCACATCTCCCTTCTGAGGAAGGGCTCTGACAGTCTGAGCCAAGGGAGGCCTGGCCTTTCAACTTGTATCATTTTACTTTCAGCTCCTTCAGATGCTCAAGGTCAAGAGAAGGGACACAAGATCAGATTTCATTCTGGCCTGGAGCAAAGGAAAATAAGGCGGTCACTTTGTCTGCCAAGTCTTTTTCTACCAGCAGCCCAATAGTTTTTTATGAAGAAAAAAAATAAGCATTTTATAAAAGTAACAGGTCCAAAAGAGCAGGAGTATGCAAGCCTTAGATTGTCCCTTTCACTGAGGAAAGGAGGGAAAGACTGTGTCCTGCTTGCCTGCCTGCATGAAGTGGCATTCACAGAAATTAGGGGGTGGGGGATGCTGCTGTGTTTGCCTCTACTTAGGATCGATAAGAGAGAGCACTGAGACTGTACCAAAGCAAATTAAATAGAACAACATCAAATCTCAGCATGCCAGGAAAGACAATGGCCACTTAACAGCCTGTCTCCCTACTTCCTCGGCCTGCCCAGGTGCTCACTGTCGGTGAGCAACGTCAAGGCTTCTCTGTGTTTCTGATGGTTCTCTATCTTTAAACTGGATTGGGACTTGATCACAGACCTTCAGACAGAGCAGGAGTGGGCAATTTGTGGCCCTCCAATGTCGTTGGTTTATCATTCTCATCAGGCTTATCCAGCACAGGGCTTAAATATGCTAAATGTCCCAGATCCCATCTGATCTTGAAAGCTAAGCTAGGTCAGCTCTGGTTAGGATTTGGGTGGAAGACTGCCAGCAAATACCAGGTGCTTCAGGGTATTCTTCAGAGGAAGGAACTGGCACAACATCTCTGATTACTCCTTGCCTAAGAAAACCCCATGAAATTCATGGGATCGCCATAAACCAACAGACGACTGGCAAGCACGTACACACAACCACCCAGTACAACCAATGGACCATCTCTGAAACAGAGGACACCTTCACATAACACCACATAGAGGACAGAGGTCTATTTCAAGGGCTGCTCCATTCAAGTTCAGTGCAAAGATAAAGAGCCATAAAAAAGAATTCCATCTATAAGGAGCACCTGGACAGGAGACTAAGCTGCAGGCATAAATGTCATAGTGCCAGACTTCTCTCCTTGGTGGGAGGACACATTACATTTCCATTTAAACTAAAGTACTTAGTTCTAAATGTTATCTACATATGTAGATTAGCAGATGCATATTTTATGCAAATCTGCATCCTCATTTGTCCCTTTCTTTTGGCAATGTAGAGGTGCTTACCCCCTCACTATTGCCTCTCACACATGCAGTTTGCTTTTCCTTGAAATTATTTCAATGTTCAGAATCCAAATGATGTTTCAAGCATCTCAGTGTTCTAATTCTTTGGGACTCCTTCATCAAGGTGCAGCCAGCCACTACTGAAGATCCCCCCTCCCCGTCCACCTCACAAACAAAGAACAGACTGTGACCTCTGGCCATATACAGAACTAACTTATTGTGAAAACAAACATGTTGAATTCAGGAGTAAGCTAAGTCTGTGGGCAGTGTGGTGATATCCCTTCAAGGGATTACTTGATCTTGATGGAAGCACTTTTCTGCATGGGAGAGGGTTGGACTTGATGGCCCTTGTGGTCTCTTCCAACTCTATGATTCTAGGACTGCAAAAGAGTGAATTTAGGAAGCTGAAGCCTGGGGTCATGAAACAGAGAAAGAAGCAAGCAGGAGCTGGGTATTGCAGTATCTCTGAGACAGGTATCGCTATTAACTGTAAATATTAGTATATAGTTATAAAAGAACTAAACAACTGAACAGAGATGCTGGAATCCCAGCAAAACAGAAAAAACACAGACAAGCCAAACACTAGCAATTACGCTCACTGGTATGAGTTTCCTTACTCAGTGAGAGATCTCAATCACACGGAGCAGCTAGCCACAATGAACTGCTTGTGTGTATGTAGCCTCTTTTCAGATATTTCTATTATATGGACGGATAGATGTTCCAAGGGGCCAGGCAAATGGCATAAGCAACATCAGGGCCAGTGGTGTAATCCTGCTCCCTCTGACAAGATAAGGACCTCAAAGTGATTTAGGACTGGGTACAAGCTATTGCCTCTCTGACCAAGATGGTCAGTGGCCTTGAGATGGAGAACAAAATCACTGAGGTATATACAGAACATAAACTGGTATAGCAGTGGGTGACTTTAACTTCCCTCTCATTGACTGAACAAAGGTACCTTCTTGTCATGAGAAGGAGGTAAATTTCTAAACACCTAGAACATACGTATCAGAGAACAGCTAGGTATAGGAGGACTAGAAATGTAAAATTTCCAGAGACTTTGAAGCCATGGGAGAAGAATATTTTTTTTCTGAGAAAAACTAAATTTTTGGAAAAAATAAAAAAAATCAGCATTCTTTACAGATTGCAAGTCACAATTACTTTAGGAACATAAAATGCAGTATGTTGTTAATATGATACAATTATACAATACAGTTGGTCCTCCATACCAGCAGATTCTGTATCCACGGATTCAACCAACCACTGGTTGAAAATACTCCCCCCACAATCCAAACAGCAAAGTTTGATTTTGCCATTTTATATTATGAACAGCATTTTACTACACCATTGCATCTAATGGGACTTAAGCATCGACAAATTTGGGTATCCACAGGAGGTTCTGGAACCAAAGCCTAGCGGATACCAAGGGCCCACGGTACTTTTGGTATAAAATTATCACGTTTGGGATAGTAAAAGTACAATTCAGCCAGACAATAGTTATAAACTGAATCTCTGTTTTAGAATTTTTATTTTTTGTTTATAAATGAAACTACAATGTCCGGAAGTGTACCAGAAGGAAAATTTCTTTTGTTTCACCATTTAATTAGGGGGAGGCAATAAATAAATAAATAAGTAACTGGAAACCCCCCCCCCGATATTAGTAAAACACAGTCTCTCTAGTCTCTCATGGTATCAAGCAGACTCAAAACATTCATTCCTCTAAAAAGAATTGAAAGAAGGATATCAAGACCAGGAACTATAATGATCAGAAACTGTACATTGCCTTACTTCAAAACTTTCCTATTATGTAGTTTTCAGAAATAACTTTCAGGGGTAAATATATGAACATCTTGTCTATTTTATTCATTATCCTACAAGAAAATAGCCCAAAATACTTTCTTCCCCATTTTCTTCCAATTTTCCATTTTTTTTCCATTTTTTGGGAAAAGAAATGTTTTAAAAAACGTTTTAAAGCTTAAAAATCATTTTTCTCCCTGGGACTTACATCTCTGTCAGGGACTTAGTCTTACATGGTGCTGCCCAGAATCTGTTGTAAAGTACAGATGTTTCTGTGTCAACTGCAAACACTGACCACAGTGCTGTCAGAGTTAAATTAGATTTAAGTAGAAACACACAACTCCAACGGTCATATCTGCCTTCAAAAGGGGACACTTCGCTAAAATTAGAAATGCTAACAAGGAAGTTGAAAAGAAAAGACAAAAGTGTCAAATCTTTCCAAGATGCCCGGGGAGGACAGCGGGAAGATGCTTTCCAAAACAACAAGAATGCAGGCTCAGACAGAATATATATCAAAAGTCCAAAAGGACGGTACAAAGTCCAAGAGGTCACCAGCATGAAAGAAGCTTTTAGAAAAAAAAGTGTCCTTCAAGATCTTGAATTCTTGCCTAAATGAGCAGAACCAAAAGGAACTCAAGTATGCACAAAGGAATACTATGCATAGTCTAGGCCCCTTTCACACTACACAGTTGTATCACTGTGATTCCACTCTAACTGCCACAGTTCCATCCTATGGAATTCTGGGGTTTGTAGTTCGGTGGGGCACTGGAATGCTCTGACTGAGAATTCTAAAGGCCCCTCCCTAACCTGCCAATCCCAGGATGGAGCCATGGTAGTTAAAGTGGAATTGTACTGGTGCAGTTCTATAGTGTGAAAGGGCTCCTGAAAAAAGGATACCGCAGAGCTAGAAAAGGACAAGCAAAACCATCAATGACTAGAGCAACTTCCCTATGAGGAAAAGTTAGAAAATCTGGAGGTGTCTAGTTTTAAAGAGAGACACATAAAGATAACAGTAGAAGTGAATGAAATCATGTATGGTATCAGAAAAACAGAACAGGCTGATCTTTTCTCTTTCTCTAAAATTACAAGAATTGTCTACCAGAAGTGGTGATGGCTGACAATTTGCACAGCTTTAAAGAAGACTACATACTCTCTAACTGTACCAATTTAGAAGGGAGAGTCTTGATTAATCCTCTGTCATCCCACTTTTTCAGCTGCTTTCAAAATGTCTCAGTCTATCTCCACCCCTGTCACTTCCTTCCCCCCAATGTACATTACTCCAATGTACAAACTGAGTTTAAAGTGAAAATGCACTTTTTGCTCAATTAACTCATGTGGTGGGAAGAGGGGGCAGGATATTGCCCTTCCCAGGATGCTCAGTCAAAGGCAAACTGCTGTAGCCTCTCTTAGCTTATGTGCTCTTCCTCAACGATAATTTTTGCTGTCTTGATTACACTCTGATCTTGCTTGGCCACAAATGTCCCAGTTTTCATCTGTGAAATGTAGTAAGTTTGAGATTGGTCAAATTCTCGGAGGACAGCAGGACTATCATGGTTGCTACTGAGGAAGACTATCTGTTCCCTCTAATACCAGAAAGCAGCATGCCTCTGAATATAGGAGGGCCCCACTTTTTGATACCCTGTTATCTGATGACTTGCTCTTCGGACAGTTCCAAATTAAGGACAAGTTCCAATAATTTGACTGGTGTCCTGCTATTTCATCAGTTCTTCTTGCGTATAGAGGCTCACCTGAAACAGCTTGCATACACACACACACACACACACACACATGCTGCTTGCAAAATGAGCTGAGAGGGGGGAAAAAGGCACGAAACCAGCAGATAGACTTTGCAAGCAGTGCATATGTGGTTGATCCCAAGTGAGCTTCCATAAGTCCTTCATTCACCTAAACTGCAAACCCCAGGATTCCATAGGATGTTGAAAGTAGAATAATAGTGCTATAACAGTCTAGTGCAGAAATGCCCTAAGAATCCTAGAGTAGGGTGATAGGGTTTTTTTTTGTGCTTCCAAGATGCAGCTTGGAGAATTTTGTGACAAGGACTGTAGGCGTTGTTAACAGGTGCTGGGGTGGGGGGAAGGCAGCAACTACTTGTGTTAGGAGCTGTTTGTACTTTGAAAATATTAACACAAGGGGGGAAAAAACTTTACACCTAAATATCCTTAAATCTGTTCCAAGAAAAATTGATTTCTGAGACTCAAATAATCAGAGCAACAACAGCATTGGTAACATAGCTTGTTTTAATCAAGAAGAGGAAAAGGAGCCATGCACAACAAAAAACTGCCCTCTGGATTACTAGGAAACTTAATGTCAAACTATAAGGTCTTAAAAAAGAGAGAGAGAAAAAAGAGAGAAATAGAAAAATAACAACTACAGCAAGATTGATGAAGACTGCAATTGGGAGGGAAGTGCTCCCTACACTAGTATCACCCTAACCTCAATGAATCTGCACTTTTCTTGGGGCAGGGGAAGTGGGACACACAAATAATATTTGCCCTCCCATAAACAGCAGCTTCCATAATGTGGGAAATAACTTAGGGCCCTGTTGTGTGTCTCTGTGTGTTTAATAGCAGTTCCACTCCATACCAAACACCTCTACTATGGGTATTCCCTGACACATACATACAGAGCAGAGAGGCAGTCAATCATACAAACATTGTTGCTTGGTCCTTAATTAATTGGCACTAAGCACTGTATGCACACTGGTGGTTGCTGTTTTGTGCCTCTAAGCTGTTTCTGACTTATGGTGACCCTAAGGTGAACCTATCATGGGGTTTTCCGGGGCTGTGAGTACGTAACATGCCCAAGGTCACCCAGCCAGTTTCTATGGCTAAGTGGGGAATTGAACCCTAGTCTCCACGGTTGTAGTCCAACACTGAAACCACTACACAATTCTCGTTCATACACACCCGTTCCTTAGTCTATCTTCAGACTAGACTAGACGCCTTTGCTTTTGAAAACTAAAAGTTTCAATTTCCAGGACACTAAATTCTGCATATTGCATAAAGGTTTGCATATGCATGGGACTGCAGAATACGTGGCCTTGTAACAGGCTGTCAGTTTCCTAAACGTGTGCCAGAATCACTGTTGCAAAACCTACGCAAGCCCACCCATGCCTCAGGGTATGACATATGAATAAGAAATCTATGTTGTTTAACAATTTTAGGTCAAAGATTATGTCGCTTTCTCACATTTGACAAGGCTCTGAGAACTTTTATCTGCTGAACTGAATTTTGTACTAAGTGATTCATTCTCCCTGCCCTCTTCCTCCCCCTCTTCCCTCTCACACACATTACAATCTTTTTTAAAAAATGCAGCCATTTCTTTATATTTCTACATCTGCATCAATTAACTGCACAGGGTCAGGGGCCTAGGTACTTCCGCAGACACTTAAGCAATGGCCTTTGACATCCACGTTCATTTGCATGGGCACATCAATGGCAAGAGTAATTGGGACCATATGTGAAAAAGCATACTGACATTTCCCTGGGGGAGGGAAGAGGGGAAAACATAGTCAGACACTCTGAGAAGCTCCCTGTACCATGAAAACTCAAGCTATGATGAATCTGTCAGTCTTTAAGAAGTCCTAGAAGACTCTTGATTTTGCTGCAATAATCTAAAGAGGATTACCCACCCATCTCTCCAAACACTTCACATCATTTCTGAATTATTCATTTCTGAATCACACGAAGCAGGGCTGGTGCTTGGAGTTCACATTTCTGGAACTTGCAGAGGCCCACACTGCTAAATAGGGGCTACCACTTGTCAGAGTTCTCAGGTCAGGTTCTTTGTGGTCACTGTCTCTTCAGCTACCTCCCCAAGAGTATACAAGCAATGATAAAAGTGAGGATATAAAGCAGCATCCTTCACTCACCAATTTTCTCTTCATGCCCCTGACAGCAACAGTGAAGTGAAGGAGGGATTCACAGAGAGAGGTAGGTGTCAAGGGGAACTTTGCCAGAGCCCCCTCGCTCCCCCCTGCAAGAAGACGCTAGAGGCAGCTGGAGGAAGCAAGTCAAGGATACACAAGTTGAGCCCAAATTTCTTTAGGCACTCCAAAGAATGCCCTTAAATCACTCAATAGCCAAGGCATTCTGGGAGGGGAAAATGGCAGTCTTCATATGTATGCATGTATCTTCAAGTCCTCTGTCAACTTATGGGAACCCCATAATTCCACTGAGTTTTCATATTCAAGGAATACTCAGAGTTGGTTTGCCAATTCATTCATCTGAAACATAGCCTATAGCACCTGGTATTTGTTGGCTGTCTTCCATTCAAGTACTAATCAGGGCTGACTGTGCTTGGCTTCTAAGATCAGACAGAACTGGGCACCTTTAAGGGCATTTACGCCCCCTGCCTTCATAAGCAGCCATCAAAGTTCATCACTACCAGAAAAAGGAAATGTCACCATCCCTTCAGATGGAACATACACTAGTTTGTATCTCAGAGCCTTGCTTGTGGAATGAATAAAAACCTGAAATCAACAGGTCCTATTTTCCATGCAGCCTATTTCCTAAAGGTTCCAAAGCAAATGTGCAAATGTTTGCCCTCTGAAGGCCTACTGACTTGCATGAAGACCAGGATTGAAGTAGGTGCTTTGGCCTGGAAGAGCCATCTTCGTATTCTCTCCCTCACCACACCTCTTCTTCTACCTGTGTGAAATTCTATCAAGCAGGATAACGTCACACTTAACAGAGCACATCTACTCTTCTCTCCTCCCCGCTCCCCATCAGACCAATAGCCCAGGATTAATTTGAGTGATAGCTGCTTGTTACATCTCAGTCTTGCTGCCATGACGTCTATTTTCATGAAATCCAGCAAGCAGGCCAAGCTCAGCTGTAGTCATGAACGCCAGCCCTTCTTCAAAGGAAAACCAGGACATGCACACTGGGAGCACCTGTTTTTATGCCAAGTGTTTCTAGCTGAGCTCTCCTCTCCCCGTCCCCATTTCTTCTTCTCTGCTTCCATTATTCACTCATTGTTTAATAGCCTGTCTCCTACTGGTTTCTGAGGCAACATGTGCTTAAAAAGAGAACCACAGTATTACAGAAATAATAGTCGTAATAATAATGCTTGGTCTCCCAGTGGAATGGATAACAGCCTAGATAACAGCTACAAATCTAAAGCATTCAGTAGTATTCATTACATAGATAGGTGGTGAGAGTGGTGGCAAGAGGAGGGACGGAGGGTAAATTGTGCATTGGCATTGTGCAGTTTTCTGCAAGAGAGTTGTTCTGAGGATAGATGGGAGCAGAGGCAGCGGAACATCCAAGCCATGGGTGGAAAGTCCAAAGAGGCAGGTTCCAGGTGAACAGCAGGAGAAACAACCATGAGAGGTTTTCTGCAGTGGAACAGACTGTGTCTCCATAGGTAGTGGGTTCTCCTTTCATGGAGGGGTTTAAGCAGAGCTGGATGGATCATTACTCAGTGATACTGTAGCCATATCCTACCTACAGAGCCACCACTGACCAAGTATGTGTATTAGGCTAGATGATCTTCACAGTAATGTCCAACTGTACGGGTCTATATATACCGGTATATGTCCAACTGTATAATGTCCAACTGTATGGGCCTATATATACCATATGGTGCTCTGTAGAAGGGTTCTGCAGAAGAAAATATGAAGAATAACGTATCTACATGCATTTGTCTCTGCCATAGCTCCAAGACTGCTAAATATAGACATCTGAAAAGCAGCATAGCTACTAAGGGTACCCTAGGCATCTGTGCCTTGGGGTTATCGTATTTGCTGGCATATAAGACACATTTTTTTCTTAAAAAATACCCTTTGAAAATGGGGTGCGTCTTATACACCAGCAAACATGGTAATGCTAAAAACATAGGGAATGAAGCAGGAGCCAAAGTTCTCCTTGCCTAAGTAAACAGGAAGGGAAGGGGTAGTGAAATCTAGGTGAAGCACTCCTTACTTTCTCCTCCTCTCCTATGCATTTTGACTCTCCTAGGGCCCAAGAAAAACTGGTGCAGCACTCTTTCCATTCCCCTCCTCTCCTGGTGCAGCATTCTTTTCAACCCCCTCCTCTCCTGGTGCAGCACTCCTTTCATTCTTCTCACCAGGGAATTAACATTTTTTTCCCCTGAAAAATACCCCTTGAAAGTGGGGTGCATCTTATATGCCAGTGCATCTAATACTCCAGCAAATACGGTATTTGGGTTTCTTTAAATGGATTAATAAATTTGTATTTATGTATCTGTAGCAGGCAGTACCATCTCCAGTCACTAGGTGGTAGACTTTGCTATAGAAGAAAGGGAAAACTGCAGTCAGGCCTGGCATATTCATTTTCCCAAATGATGTCTAGTGAACCAAAGATAGGTGCTTCGCTCTGCAGAAATCCTGAAAGTGCAGTGGCTGGTAGGAGAGGAAGGCCAGCAGCCCCTCCTGAAAAAAGGAGATAGGAAGAGAGGAAGGAAAGAGAAGAAAGGAATAGGTCTGGGGCAGACAAAGAGAATGATTACTCTCGTTTTTCAACTGTTTTTAACTGTAATAGTTTCAACTTTGTAAGCTATCTTAGGTCCCAATATTGGGGAAAGAGTAGGATATAATGAATTCACCACCTTCATCATCAACACCAGTATCGCTATTACCATTTTGGTGGGCGAGTGAAGGAAGAGAAAAAGTTATGGGAAAACAAAGACCATTTAGTTCCATGGGAAAGAGCATTGGGATAGGTGGATAGATAAAGGAAGAGGGAGACTGCCAAGATACAACAGATGCACAGGTGAAGGCAGGAGGACACAACCGAAGTGAATGGAAGGGAAAACACAAGGATGGGTAACAGGCTCAGGAACTTCAGGTGGCTATAAACAAAAGAGGAAAAAGGCTGACTTGAGCACTCTTGCGTCCTCAACTGTTCGACCCCCACGCTGATTCAGGTTTTACAGAACTGCCTGTCACCCACCTTGTTGCCCAAAAGCAGTTGCTGCTTGCCCCGGGTCACTGGGCAACTGTAGAACTATCACTGTTTTCTTAAGGGCCATCTAATCAAAATGTTTTCTGAGGATAAAGAGAGGTTTCTTTTACACTTGGCAGCATCAAGTGTCAGCATATGTACATCTTATCCATACCAATCATTCAGAGATTTTATATAAATGGACATGAGGTGCTGAATCAGACAGAAAGGCCTGGCCCATTTCACCCAGCACTGTCAGCCTGATTAGAAGATCCTTCCCCTGGGCCTTGTAACCAGAGACCCTTTAACTAGGAACAGCAAAGAAATGCTCAGCTACGGAGCTGCCATTCTTCCCAGCCTACCAGGTTTGTAAAAGGTACTGGAGAAATTAGTGCTAATTGCAGGCTCTTCCGTAGGCACATTAGCTCTGCTTTGATGTACCCTCCAGTGTTCAATAGATGACCCATTTCTACGCTAGAGCCAAAGACAGACATACTTAGAAAGAAAAGAAACAGAAGTCAAAGTTCTACACTGCCAAAAGCTGAGTCACATAATTGTGTGCGTGTGTGTATATGCCTTCAACTTGCCTGTCGACTTATGGTGACCCTGCAAATTTCATAGTTTTCTTTGGCAAGGAACAGATGGTTTTGCTACCTCCTTCCTCTGACCCAGAGCAAAATATATTTACTTAGATACCAAGGCCTAGATACAGCAAGCATGCTGGTGGAGTATAAGGGCCTTTCCACATCACACTGTTATAGTGCTATTATTCCACATTTAGCATCCTATGGAATCCTGGGGTTTGCAGTTTAGGGAGAGGCATTTAGAATTCTCAGCCAGAGAGCTCTTTGGCCTCAGTAAACTACAAACCCCAGAGTTCCTCAGGATGCTGAAAGTGGAATAATAGCATTATAACAGTGTAGTGCGGAAAGGCTCTCAGTCTCCATTAGTGGACTTATGCTGATGTTGGGATGGTGGTGGAAGCGGCTTCTTTGTCCCTATGGTCTCCCTATGCTAAGAGCAGATGCCATATAACCACATGGAGCTTTCCTTCCCTCTCTCTAAAAATAGTGATTTAGCACCTTCAGCTTCAGGGGAGGGCAGACTCTTCTCTCCTTCCCCAATTTGCCAGTTTGATGAATCAGTTTAGCAGCTTGGATCCAAAACTCCACTCCTGGACAGGGCAACTGTGAAATTGTGGAATACAGGCATGACTGTGATAGCAACATATTCTCCATCGAGAGGGAGCCATGAAATCCAGAGAGTCTTACCTATTTCATCTTCCTGTGAAGATGAGCAGAGTGCATGGTGCTGTTGTGAATATTCCCTGCCCCCTCCATCTTTCTCCTTCAGACCCGCTCCCTGATTGAGGCTCCGTCTTGGGGCTGCAATGAGAGAGCCTGTTTGGCAACTGGAATGTCTTGTCGCTGCCGCTCTCTGTTGCTATTTTTAGACCAATTTCCGACATTGATTGGCAATTACCACAGAGGCCAATCATCACAACGGGGGCGCCAGAGCTAGCCTGCCAGAATTCTCTGCACACACATATATGTATGTGTGTATATATGTGTATGTAAGGGATAGAGAAGCTAACACAATCGCAACTCCACCCTGATGCAATACCAGAGAGGAGTTGGACACATCTGGGGGTTCAACGCCTGTCCCGCCAACCAGATGTCACCATTTGTACTCAGGCCTCCACCAGGAACCAAGCACACCCACTGCAAAATGCTAAATGAGCTGTGATCAGTGCAAAAGGCTAATCTAATTAAATCCAGTCTAATCAACTCTTTTTCGTATTATAAAAATAATTACCATCCATATACAAACAACAACAAGCAAACAAACAAAACCTCAGCTGCTTTTCTCTTGCACATTAACAGGAGGCAAAATACTTTTTAACCCCCTCCTCTCTGTGGAGGCAACAAAAGGCTTTTCAGCAGGCTTTCTACTCAAGCACTGCAACTATTCCTCTGTGGATTTGCTCTTCAAAAGTCTTAAGTGATGAAAAATTTGGCCAGGGAGAAAGGGAGAACCCAGCTCTTCATCTATTTTATCTATCTAGGGGCATTATTTTTGTTTTCTGAATATACAACTGAAACTCTGCTTTGGCATTTTGATTCCTTAAGTTTCAACAGTACTGTAGTTCCAGCTACTTGTTTTTTTATTGCTAGAAATACAGCGTCATCTGCCTATCTTGAACTGTTGATGTTCCTTCCCTCCTTTCATGTAGCCTGCTTATGAGTCTAACCCTGCTTTTGGTAGAATATGTTTTGTGTATATGTTAAACATACGGGGTGATAAAATGCCTCTTTTCCTAACCGCCCTGCGCATTGGAAACCATTTTATTTCTCCATAATCTGTCCACACAGTGGCTTCTTGGCCAGATTACACATCAGGACAATCCAATGTTGTGGCACACCCATTTCATCTAGAGTGATTTATAATTTCTCATCATCTACACTATCAACACAATCACCTGTTTGCTGACTAACCTCAAAAGCTTATTCTGATAATAAAATGAAAAGAGGTGTGTTTTTGCGCATGCTACTTAAAAGAGAGGATACAGATGTAGAAAAATACAAATACAGCCTTATTAGTTCATTTTAGTGCATATGAAATCACTCTTAAAACTCCAAAGCAACATCTTAATCAAGCTAAGAGCTACGAGACAAGGCTGTCAGTTTCCATCTCTCACTTCTACAAGAAGCAATCTGTAAACTTCACAGCTTCCTCCCCCTTGCATTTATGTGTGTGTACACACCTTCAATCTCCCTGTTTACTTATGGTGGCCCCATGAACTTCATAGGATTTTCTCAGCAACAAAACCACCTCTGAGTATTTCTTGCCCCAGAAATACTCAGAGATGGTTTTGTCAGCTCCTTCCTCTGAAATATAGCCGACTGTACCTTGTATTTGTTGGTGGTCTCCCATTCAAGCACTACAGGAGTACACTTATTGTGACTGGTCCAACAGCCAGCTAGCCATTCCAGCCAGAGCACAGAAGAGTTAGTTTTGGACTGCAGTTCCCAAAATTCTTCCAGCAAGCATGGCATTTGCCTCCATTTTTTCCTGCATGCAGTCATAGAATCGTAGAAATGTAGAGTTGGAAGAGACCCCAGGGACCATCCAGTCCAACCCCCTGCCATGCAGGAACACCCTCAAAGCACTCCCAACAGATGGCCATCTAGCCTCTGTTTAAAAACCTCTGAAGAAGGAGACTCCACTACACTCCAAGGCAGCATATTCCACTGCCAGACAGTCCTGACTGTTAGGAAGTTCTTCCTGAGGTTCAGGTGGAATCTCCTTTCCTGCAGCTGGAATCCATTGCTCCTTGTCCTGGTCTCTGGAGCAGCAGAAAACAAGCCCACTCCCTCTTCTACATGGCATCTCTTCAAATATTTAAGCATGGTTATCATGTCCCCTCTTAACCTTCTCTTCTGCAAACTAAACATAGCCAGCTCTCTAAGTCTATCTTCATAGGGCATGGCTTCCAGGCCTCTCACCATTTTGGTCACCCTCCTCTGGACCTGCTCCAGCTTGACCATGTCCTTCTTGAATTGGGATGCCCAGGACTGGGCACAGTATTCAAGATGAGATCTAACCAAAGCAGAGTAGAGTGGTACCAGTACCTCCCTCGATCTAGACACCATACTCCTATTGATGCAACCGAGAATTGCATTGGCTTTCTTGGCTGCCGCATCACACTGCTGATTCATGTTCAGCTTGTGGTCTATTAAGACTCCTAGACCCCTTTCACACGTACTGCTATCCAGCCACCTGTCCCCCATCCTATATTTCTGTATTCCATTTTTTCTACCTAAGTGTAGGACCTTACACTTCTCTCTGTTGAATTTCATTTTGTTAGCCCTGGCCCAGCTCTCCAATCTGTCCAGGTCATTTTGAATTTTGATCCTGTCCTCTAGCGTATTAGAAACCCCTCCCAATTTGGTGTCATCTGCAAATTTGATGAGCATGCCCTCTATTCCTTCATCCAAGTCGTTGATGAAGATATTGAACAGCATTGGGCCCAGGACAGAACCCTGTGGCACCCCGCTAGTCACTTTTCTCCAGGACAACTCAGAAGCCGCTGAGCTTATTAGGAAATGAGACCACTCTGATTTCTGAAGACAGTGGTAGAAGTTTTGCTCCACCCTTCTATGGCTTACCGATGCTAATTTGATGGTGTTCTGAAAGAGGCCCTGCACCGTGGCACTCATCAAATGGAATGATCTCCCTACTGAGGTTGGTTGGGTTCCTCATACATGTGGCAATGCAACATCGGAGTATGATCAAGATAACAAACGTTAACCAGGAGGGAACACAGACAAGCAAGGACAAGCTGCAGCAATTTGCTTTTGTCTGTACCTACTGGGAAGGGCAAGATTCTGTCCTCTTCGATCCTCCCTTTCTAATTTAAGTGAGTGCAAGCTACTTTTGCACTTTTGAACTCAGTTTGCAGCAACTAAAGTAAGCTGAAGACAATGGAGGAAACTGGTGGAAGAGAGAGAAACTGGGATATTTTAAAAGTACCTGAAAACGTGAGATGACAGAGGATTAATCAGGACTGTCCTTGCCAAATCAGGACAGTTGGAGGTTATGATACTGCCACCTACCCCAATTAACTGTACATAAGACATTTTTTACTATACTGCTGTTGTATTGATTCATTTCATTGTATTCTCTTTTTCCAAAGCAATTTGGATATTTTTTTGGTAATAATACAGAATGCCATCTTTAAATTAATATAAAAAGTATATAATTTTTTAAAACAAGCAGAAGCCCAGGTGGGACCTAGGTCTATATATTTTGGATGTGGCTACATAAATAAGAGCACGAAGGAGAGGGAGGTGGAAAGAACCAATTGTTTCCACCCTGCTGAGCAATTAAGATTTTCCTCCAACTGACACCACATCCAAACCGAATTGTTTATAGCTGGAGACAGACATGGTTAATTTCAGGTCAAGTCTGGAAATGGTATGACAGAGGCCTCGTTGCCCGTGGTGTGTACAAGCATCACTGCGTTGTCTCTGCTAGACAGTGCGTGTATTACTAAGACAGCCTTACCAGAGGCAACAATGGGACAGAAGAGATGAGCACAGTACACCATAGGTGGCAATTCCTCTGTCATGCCATTTTAATCTCATTGAAATAACTGTTACATCTGAGGTGCAGACAACTGTCAAGGGGCCATCAGCACTTCAGTTGGCTACTGAAGACAATCAGGAAGAAAGCTATGGCCAGATTAGGAGATCAAAAATGGAAAAGAGATACAGCACAGGCTGGTTATACCAGCTTGGTCTATTTGCCGATTCAGACTAGTGCTGTCAGTTCTGACTGGCCACCAATCTCCAGTGTCTCAGGCAGATAAAGGTCTTTCCCATCATTGTGAAAGGATTCTTCTAACTGGAGGTGCCAAGGACAAAACCAGGCGGGACCCTCCATGAGTAAACCTTGTGCTGTACCACTGAGTTATGGCTCCTCCCCAGTAATAACTAGGAAGAAAGAGAATGCGCAGGTACATTCCCATCAAGAACAGGGTGGTCTACAAGGCTTACTGTCCTCTCACTTTACCCTCCCAACCACCCTTATGCTATAGGCCAAGCTAAAAAAGAGTCACAGACCCAAGGTCACTCAGTGGGTTTCATGGATCTGTGGTAGGGTGGCTGGTCCAGGAATATCACAGACCCTGAGATTTAGGGGCCAAAACTTGAGACCCAGGAACAGCTCCTGGTGATGTCATTAAGCACTAAGCCAAGTACCAGCTGCAGTTACTCACAGGCCCTTTCTGCACTACACTTTCAACATCCAATGCAATCCTAGGCTTTGTAGTTTAGAGAGGGGCCTTTAGAATTTTCAGCCAGAGAGCTCTTTGGCCTCAGTAAACTACAAAACCCAGAACTCCCCAAGATGATGAAAGTGGAATAATAGCGCCATAACAGTGTAGCATGGAAAGATCCACATTTTGGCTTTCAAATACCCACAACAATAACCATTTTTGTTTATTTGTTTGGGAATTAAGACTGAAGTCTTAGCTTAAGTCTGGGTTGTTCCAAGATCAAGGTGATATGAGGAGATTAATCCTTCCTGCCTCCTGAGGGAGAGGGGTTATAGAACGTTTGATCCCGCCTACTTGCCTCTAGCTAGAAAGTGAATGCAGAGAGGAGTGGTGGTTAGCCACAACAACCGGGAGGGAAGGTGGTAGCTAATTAAGTGAAGATAGACCTCCTGGAGAGTCTTGGGAAGTTGCTACAATAAATCAATTAAGCCTTGCAAACTGTAACAAGTTCATGCTCTACCAGCTGAGCTGGAGACTCATTCACAGCCCTTTCCTCTTGTCTGGAGCTGAGCCCACCCCCAAACTGGAAAATCTGCATCCTCATAGCCTACCTGGAGATGACCCACCAAAACTGGAGACTCAGGGCAAGACCTTGAGGTCTGGCAACCCCAGTCAGTGGGGCCCAGGACCTATATTCCACAAGTCACAGTAAACCACACTTGCTCTTTGAGTAGGTGAGTGGATGTTTTTGTTGCTGATATTTGTTCCATTGTTTAACAATAGAGATATGTAGAGAGATTTAGTTCTAAAACATTGCCTTCTACTGAGCCAGGTCCATCAAGCCCAAGTTAGTCTACTATAATCAGAAGTAGCTCCCTAGGTCTCAGAATCAGAAACAGGTCTTTTAACTGAACAGGTCCTTTTAACAGAAGATGCCATGGACTGCAGGTGGACCTAATGTCTTTGGCATGTAAGGTGCGTGCCCATCTATCAATTATTATATGGCATTGGCAGGGTTATGGTAAGTGATGGATGATAAAGCAATCAATCTACTGCAAATAGCAACAACCACAAAGAATATCAGAAAGTCAGAATACTAGTTCTAACAAATACAAATAAATAATTCATTCCCAAACTGGATGCCATGAAAGCTCTGCAGGCATGTTCTGGCCTGGGACTACTATGGTCAAAGTGAGGTTTCAGGTGGCAGAAGGTAAGAGGTAGCACCATACACTACACACCATTCTGTGGGATGTGGTATTTTCATAATTGAAAAAATTTAAGACTGGAAAACATGGTCAAAGGCACACTGGCTGGAAGAGAGCCAGGTCAGGCTGAACTTAGACATAGCCAAGTCATAAGTTCAGAGAGGATAAGATGTGAAAACCCAATGTTGTGATAATCTCCAGTGTCTCAGGCAGATAAAGTTGTGATAAAGATAAATGTTGTGATAATCCTTTCAAAACCTACATCTATGTGTACACCCGAGCACAACAGAAGGCGAAACTGCCCAGGTGAAGCAATCAGGGACCATACTATGATCCTGCCCAATGGAAATCCTTCCTAGGTCACCTGCTTTACCATGCATTAAGAGATTGGCATGACTCTCATCAATGTTTTGCCACCTAGAGTTAAGACAATCAGCCCATTCTGGACTCCTCTGTCAATACCACGAGAAAACAATTACTGCTTTGTCCACGCACCCTCCTTCAGGGTAGGAAATAGGTATATAAACCCCAGCTTTGGCTCTAGCAATTTGTAACACTCGGATGTAATACATGGTGTCCAGACTTCTGTTTGTTCTTGCTACCCTCAGACATACTGTCTGAGCCACTCTGCTTTGACCTCCTTTTTCAAGCCTGGTAACTATCACCCTTTTCACCCAACCTCTCTCTATCCAATCTTTCAGACCTCGCTTTACGATAGCCTTGTATGGTTCTTGAGAGTGTTTGATTTCTTGTGTGTTTTGACAATCCAAATAAAATACTCTGTTCAACTTTTAACTAGAACCCTCTCTACAGTTAGCATTGGTATAAACAGGTGAAAAGATCCTGCCATTACCCTCCTCTTGCAGGCCTCCCTTAAGCTGTAATTCACCGAATACTAAGGAGATGCTGGCATCACAGGTGGACCCCAAAGTCCCCCACCTCTCAGGGTAGCAACTGTGCCATGAGGCCCTTCATGCTTCTAGTGCATGGGAGAACACTGTCCCGATGCCAATGTTGAAAACAAAATGAATTTCCAGTCTAATCAGCTTTTGTATTGAAAATGGAAGGGGGTCACATTTTGTCCAGCACCTCAGACCTACCTTGATTGTGCTGTGATAAACAACAGAAGGCTCCTCCTGTGAACTCATAGTATCTGTTAGTAGTGGACATTGCCACAGTGGTGGAGCTTGGAGTGTGGGGAGGGGGTCGGGAGGGGACCAGGACTATGGAGTGAGGGCCATGGCACTGTGTGTGGGGACGTGACTGCAGTGCATGAGGGTGTGACCAGGGTGTGTGGGGAATGTGGCTATGGGCTGGGGCGCCCAAAAAACATTGCCGCCTGGGCTGAACTACTCCTTCATCCCTACACGACTGTATTGCTTACTGTATCACTGAAAGATGTATTGCTTTGGGGTGGGTTCCTTCCACTCAGCTTTCATAACGGACAGCAACTATATTGGGCTTCTTTGTATTGGCTGAAACAGGCTCATTCCCCCACTTCCACTGAGAACACACAACAAAGGTGCTCTTTACCCCTCATCCCAAGCACATGGCTACTACTGCACCTCTCCATGAATCTGTATTCTGGGTTTTCCTCCTTCCACTCAGGAACCACTAACAGACAATTTTCAAATGGATAGCCACATTAGTCTGCTCCAGGAGATTAACAAAGAGCTTTGTGGCAACCCTACAACTAACAGGTTTTAGAATGAATTTTCAAGGACAAAATCCAATTTTTTTTTAGATGCACTGAATATATTGTTCTGCCTTGTGTAATTCCTAAAGTGGGCCTGGGTCAAGCACTTAATTTCAACCTCAGAAGAGCAAAGAAAGTCACTACTGGCAGGTCTTGCAAGCTGTATGTTGTGCACAAGCATTGCATATATGATGGAAAGGTTGCAAAGTGTTATGTGCATCCTTGGTTGATCTCTTGGGCCAGAATTCTAGTCACAGTCCCGACTAGAAAGCCCTCTGCTGAGGAGCTTCTCAGCTGCGGCACCCCAATTATGGGAGGTCTTTGCTTTTGAGGCCTGGCTGGTATAAGTCATGGCATGGATTTTAATGAAAGCCTTCAGGGCCTAGTTGATTGCATTCCATTTGCACATCTGTTATAGTCTACATTATTTTAAATGTTTTTAACTGGTTTTAAGCTGTTTAGAGTTAGGTGATAATTGATTTAATACATTTTTAGTATTTTAAAATTATTATTGTTATTTACTATCCTCAGCTGATGTTATTGTAAGTCATCTGGAGATCCTCAGACATAGGGCGGAATACAAATATTTTAACAAATAAAATAAAGAAATCCACTGAATCAATTTTTGAATGCTAAGCCAACACTTATATCAATCCCGTGCACCCAATGGGTCTGCTCTACTTACCAAATACTACCACCTGGATTCAGGCCTTGGTGTCCTATCATTTTCCTGTACATAAGCCATAAAATAGATGAATATATCGTAAGGTGCCTCCACCAAAGGAAAACATCCAACTCCAAATACTCTCTGTCTTTTAACTCAAATTTCCTCGCTCCTAGCAAAACATCAGGCAGAAGGGATTTGGGAAGCAATCATTCTCATTGCTCATCCAAATCTTGCACACAAAATCTATAGCAGTGTTTCTCAAACTTTGGTGAGAAAGTTTGAGCAAACACATCCAGGTTTTTGGACTTCATTTCCCAGAATTCCCTGCTTATTGGCCAAGCTGATGAGACTTCTGGGAGCTGAAGTCCAAAACATCTAGAAGACTAAAATCTGAAAAGGCCTCCAGGAACGGAAAAACTGTTGTGGCCTTTATTTTTCTAGATCTCTAGGACTTTTTTTTCTTCCAGAAGGAAGTTACACAACAACTGTGCATGTCCCAGCCTCCCTCCTCCACTAAGCCTTCTCGCTATTAGCGCAAGGTACTTCATATCGCCATAGCCCTCCACATTCAGAGATTTGAATTTCACAGATTTGACTATTTGCGAGTTTCTCCAACCTCTGCCCCCCACACCTCAAGTGCTTCTTTTCTGGAGGAACCTTCCCTCTCAGTAGGTCCAATCAGGCCATGCAGCCCTTTAAAAAACCTATCTCTTGTCCTCCTCTTCTACCAGTCACTGCCTGGCCAGCCAAGGACAGCTCACAGCCCAATTTTTCAGCACCACAAACTCTCTCCCAATGTCCCACACACCCAAAGAAGGAGATGGGCAAGAGAGAGGAAGTATAGGGCCACCCCCCGCTTCCCTTTCCTTTCCCTGATCTGGCTTGGACCCTAGGTGTTCATTCTCCTGACTATGCTTTGGCCTCTTCCCACAAACATGGACACACATTTTGATATTTGTGATTTTCCCCCTTTTTGCAAGGGTTCTGCACCCCTGACCTTAGTGAATATGGCGGGCCAACTGTATACTGTTCTCAAGCCAACCCAGAGTGGACTGGAGTCTCTATTCCGCATGCCCAACATACTCGATCCATCAACTAGCTGAACTCTTTTTGGGGGTATCTGTAATATCTGGTGTTTTGTTTTGTCTTTTAACAAAGATTCATTGAAGAATTTCTTACTAACTCCATACCTTCCAACATTTTACAGATAAAAACTGAGACACATGTAGACAACCAAAATCAAAGTGTGGTCAAGATAGTAAAAGTTATAAATGAGGAATAATATATACGCTAGCAAAGGTTGCAGCAGTTTTTTTTTTCTGGAAAAGAAAAGATGCTGTCCCTTCTTCCACTACTAATTTAATAGAATGTAAACTACTTGTGTACTTTGAACTCAGTTTGCAGCAGTTGAATTAAACCGAGCACAAAGGGAAAGCAGGAGAAAGGGAGAGAAACTGGGACATTTTAAAAGCAGCTGAAAAAGTGGGATAACAGAGGATTAATTGGGACCTTTCTTGTCAAATCAGGACAGTTATAGGATGTATGAAGGGCTATGGAGTCTCCCTGCCCACAACTTATTTAGTATTGAATACCTCTCCCTCTGTTCTTGAACCCCTCTCTAAACTGCAACAACTTTCAGTGTCTCCTTCCCACAGACTCCAGTTTGTTCCCTTTATGGCTCTGCGCACTACAGGATAAAATCACCACAGTGACCATCCAAAGTGGATTTTATTCCTGTCTCCCTTCTGCTCCCACAACTTTCCATTCTAAAACTAGGTTGATTTATTTTCCAACCCATTATTAGGACCAGTGTTTCTGATATTTCAGGTTGGTTTTTGGCTTCATAAACACTAGTTCTCATTTAATCACTTATAAAATAAGCTGCTTAATTTTTTTCATCTTCTGTTCTAATTCTTAACAAGCAGTGCACACTGCTTTCAGAGTTTTTGTCTCTGACCTCTTTATAGTTTTAATCAGCAGGATGCAACTTTCAAGTCACGCACAGTGTCTCAGAAGCTAGACATTCTTACATATGACTTCAGACTGGGATGTATGCATGAAGTGTGCACACAGACATAAGTCAGTCAGCATATGGCATTAACATATGCAACCACGTAACAAGCAAGACTTGCTGAATTTCCTTCTTCTATAAAGCCACTAAAGTTTCAGGAGCCCTTCCCAGTTTTCATTCTGGCAACACTATACTGTACAGATGACTACCTTACAGGGACAGTAGTCTCCTCTTAGAGCAAGGAACTGTTACATGCTCTAAAAGTAAATCCTTTCAGATATAAATGAAACTTGCTGTTCACTTTTGAGTTTGGGATGTTTGGATGTGAAGGACTATATTGCCTCAGCTGCTGGAAAACTGGAAAAATCCCAAAAACAGACTTCAGGTGGTTTCTCTTCTCACATAGCACTGGAGGAGTAACAAACCAATTATGACACAGCTTCATGTTATATTCTGGCTATTTTGTCTGTTTCATCAAACCATGTGTCATATAAGATGACAGGCAGCAGATCTCAGCTGCAGCAGCTAAACCTCTCAATTGTCTCAAATGCCTCAGTTACTATGAAGATCTGCCAACTCACATGTTTGGAGGCTGGCAATATGAACTGCTTTGTATCATGGTGAGAAAGAATGGTGTAAAATGTGTTGTACTGCATGGTCTGGATTTTGATTGAGGCATGAACAGTGAAGTGGAGGATATTAAAATTAATCAAAACAATACTTGCCGAATGGTTTTCCTATGGTGCACATAGAGCAAAGATGGGCCCATGCTGAGGGTCAAAGGTCACTTTTGGTTCCTCTAGACCAACAGTTCTCACACTGGGATCCTCTAAGCATTTGGGACTTCAGCTCCCAAAAGTCCCAGACAGCATAGCCAATTTACCAGGATTCTGGGAGCTGAAGTTCAAGGCAGCTAGAGGATCAAAGGCTGAGAAGCAATGCTCTAGACAGTTTGCTCAGCAACAATCAAAAGTGATGTTTCAAGGAACTGGAAGTCATTTTCAGTCACTTTTAGCCACCCCTCCCTGTTTCAGGAGAGGACAACCCCCAAATCAGTATTTATGATCAAATTCATGCCTGAGAAGCTACTTTTGATCCCCCAAAAGTGTTTATTTGGGGTGTTAGGTACACTTTTCTTTTATGATCTGGTCACACATTCCTGAAGAAGAGTTGACCCCTTGTTCAGAAACCAGTTCTGGGACCAAGGTCTGATTATTTTGCTTCCTTTAAAAGCAAATTAAAAACAAATATAAAACTGTGCCTGGACTCATATAACAAAGAGCAGCCACCAGCAGGAGCCTCCTGAGTACAGCAGGATAATGATGAGCTCAGCTGTTTGTAGTACATTCCTTGGAGACATTCAGATGCCCTTCCCTGCTCAACAGTGATGCAGAGCAAACATCAATGCACCAGGCAAGGCACAGAGGCTCAGCATGCAGTGGTTATTTTCCTTTCCCCCAACGCCTGTGATGCCACCACACTCAGCCAGTGCAGGGACCAGCAGGAGAAGAGCACACATCGCAAACATGGAATGCATTAAAGCAGATGTGAAATTACTTCCCCTTGGTGTTTCCAAGAAGAGTCGCAACAATGTTGGGAAGTGATGCTGAGCCCAGTGGGAATTTGTTCTAGCCTTAATTCCTCTCTCTCCCCACTCTAGGATCCTGTTAACAGTTCTGCCGCTCCCTCTCACACTGCACTGGGGGAGGGACATAGGCCAATTATGAACCACTGCTTTATACCCTCTGACATTTCACAGAAACACATGTGGCCAGGCCACATGAGAGTGTGGTCAACATGGCAACATTTATTCTTGAGGAAGAACATACCAGCTAGGCAGCAGCAGCTTGCTTTTGCCTGAGCCTACTGGGAAAGGCAAGATTCCTTCCTCTCCTCTTCTTTTTAGTCTCAGAATTGAGTACAAACTACTTTTTTTTAACTTTGAATTAGGTTGCAGCAGCTGACGTAAGCCAAGAATCAAGGAGTAAAGTGTGAAGAGGAGAGATAAGCTGGGACATCTTAAAAGCACCTAAAAAGCAGGATGGCAAGGGGATTACTCAGGACTGCATTTTGGGTCATTTTGAAGCAACAATTTTTTTGAAAAAAAAATTGAACCTTAGGGGGTCCAGAGGGGTCAAAATGTGATGGAAATGCTTTCCACATCTCTTAGAAGTAATTTTGTGGGATTTTGGAGCAATAGTTTTTTACTCTTGTGGGGCCACATGCAGTGCACATGGCCATCTCTGGTCTCCTGGCTCACATGCTATTTAGACTTCTGCTTCAGAACTTTATTTTACAGAACACAAGCACCTGATGTTCAGTCTGGGATAGTTAAATTAATCAAAGTCCAAATTCAGGGCACAAGGGAAGTTCTGGCAAGTTTCCAGAGCCTACCAATCTAAAGGCTTTGGCACAATGAACCCTTTCTAGGTACTGAACTCCAGAAGAGGGAAGCTAGAATTATTTGTAATACTCTGCTGCACTTTTTGTCCTAAGTGCTTTGGGTAACAGTCTTCTTTCCTCCTCACAGCATCCCTAGGCATGAGAGATAGTGACTGCACCACAATCACCCTGTTACTTTCATGATAGAGCACAGACTTCAACTCACATCTCCCTAGTTCTAGAACTACAGCCACTGGGGAACAAGATGAAGCCCTTCAAGTGTTTTTTTTACTCTAGTTCTCATCTACCCCCACCAACATGGTCAGTGACCAGGAATTATGGGAAACATTCATCTATACAGGATCCTCACCAACCCACCACACTGGTTGTACTACCTTAGTTGTATGGTTGCCTAGTACCTGGGGTTCAAGAGTTCAGTTATCTCACCATATTTGCTAGGGTTAGGGGCACAGAACCCCTATGAAAATGAAAAAAAGGTGAATAACTCTAGGCCCTCCCAAACCATATTTAACAAAAAAGTATGATCACCATATTCAACCCACTGTGGATTCCTTTGAGGCATTGGGGTTCCTCCACAAGGCAGAAGTGGCTGGCTGGTGGGGCTTCCTGCCACCTCCACTGCTGCCCCACACCAGTTTTAATAGAGACTTACAAGCCTCTTTCACAGTTTCTCCGTTTCAGGAGGCTTGCAGTCCCTATTAAAATGGCATAGGGAAGCAGCAGAGGTGACAGCAAATAATCTGTGAGTAGTCAAGTCTGCAAAGGTGAAAACCTGCAAATGTGGAGGGCTGACTGTAATCTTTTAAAGATGTTATTCTCAGTAAGCAACTTCTAGTGTTGTTGCCTTTTGGTGTACAGTCACAGAATGAAGTTATATGCTTTCCTCCACATTTCAGATGGGCCTGAACAAGGTGTTCTCCCAAACTTAATTGCCTACCTTCCTATATAGAAATAAAGAGCAGGACCTATATGTTTCAGTTTTGAGGCTGAACAGGTAGAAGTCAGTGTGGACATCTTAGTCCACTTTCCTGGGTGCCTGTTTCCCTAAAACACTATTTTACATCACCCCACTGTACTCCTTTGAACTTAACAAACAACGTGCTAATTAAGGCACCACAATGAAAATCTTAAGATAAAAAGGGGTTGATCAGTCCAGATATTGTGGTAAAGAAGTTACAGAAAGGAAAACAGATGTGTGGGGTGAAAGATCCACATGGCATAGTTCAAAGAAGGCAAAGAGTGGGTGAAATGGATGACAGAGCAGTAGCACAGTCACATAGGCCACACTATATATTCCAAAAAGTCTAAACTGGACTTTGCTTTTATTTATTTTTCTTTTTTGTTGAGGGTGTCATTCAAGTGTACTGATGGCAGAGGGCAAGCACAGCTTTGGAATGGAAGAAAAACACAACTTTGGTCAAGAGAACAATCTGGCTCTTGGTTCGAGTTATTTTTTCTCTCTCCTTTGGCTGGGATATTCAGACTCCAAAAGAAAAGAAGATACAAAAATGGTTGCTGTGGTGAAACGGCTTTGGCCAAATTCCGAGACAATGGATCAGTACGGCAAAGGGTGAAAGCTGGATACTTCCGAAGGCTCTGTGCCCAGAATGTACCCTGATAAGACCTATCATCATATCAGTTGCTTTGAGACAAAGGGAAGCTGTTTCTGAGCTGTAGAAAAAAGTGATGTAATGAACTCTCCCTGTCTTGACTTATGATCTTTTAATTAAAAAGGAAGGTGTGAAAAAAATGCAACCAATCAAAGATCAGGAAGCATTTTGGGAGTATTAGACCCAGACCCAGCATGGTGTAGTGGTTTCAGCATTGAACTGTGACCCTGGGGGCCAGAGATTGATTCCCCACTGGGCCATGGAAATTCACTGGATGACCTTGGGCACATCACACACTCTCAGCCCCCAGAAAACCTCTGTGATAGATTCGCTGTAAGTCAGAAACAACTTAAAGGCACACAAGTAGAACGACAACCTTACCCTCAGCTTTCTTTTTTCATATATATCATGAGGGATTTGTTTGCTTTTTTGTTTTCTGATGTTTTAGATATGCTAAACTCCTCTCTCTTTTCTGGGACTCAGCCTTTAGACTTAATTACCTTTGCTGGCAGTAATTTAACAATGAATTAGATTTTTCTGTGTTGAGCTTTCCCCACAGACTCTTTGCACAGCTCTGATTAATCTTTGTTACTTCTTTGGAGTAATGCCACTCTTTTCTTATCAGAATATCTCCTTGTCATTTTGTGTGAGCATATCTCTCTCCCTCTCTCTCTGTATTTGTGTGTGTGTGTGTGTTTTATACTGAACTGGCTTGTTTCCTGGGCTTAATTCTGGGCTTGTGGAAATCCTCATTTCCTATGTTTCTCTTCTTGTCACCTTTGCTTTTATTTCCTGTAGAAATTTAGACTTCACTATGATATTTTAAAGCTATTTACTTTTTCATCTCTCTACTTGGATTGTTTTTTTCTGTTTCTGATTTCCAATAGATCCTACATCTTGGGACTTTGAGACTACGTGAGTCTCACTCCCCTGGCTCATATAGGCAGCAGTAACTCTTATTCCCTCAGCCTTTAGTCAAAATTTCATGCTTGCTACATGCTTCAACCCGGGGAGATGAGGAAGATTAAGAACAAATGTCAGGTTTTATAGAGGGTTACCTTCAGTTAATACTGCATGTTGTAAGCTCTGTATGTTTAGAGTCACTTTGCCTTTATGCTTTAACCCCTGTTTTCCCATACTGCATTTTTCATTTAATCATTATACTGCATTTCTTCTAAAATTCATTTATTTTCATGATTTCTTTTGAATGATGCCATTATCTTTTAAATCTCATTCCTTGCTCATTCCCTGAGAGTTAACTAAAATCTTCTAATGTATCCCACAAGTAAATAGCCTCAGGTCATCTTGATTATATTCTCTTCCTGCTGAGGCAAATAGAGAATCTTATTTTCACCTAGCTCAGTCTTTAGTATCTCCACGTAGGGCTAGCAAGACTCCTTTTTGAATCCTTGAAGAACTGGTGCCTGTGCAGAGAACAGTAAGCTGTAAGGACCAGTGGTCCGATTCAGTGGGACCTGGCCATTATCATGAAGAGTAGGGCTTAGTCTGAACCTCAGTGCCATCTTATGAACAAACTTTCTAAAAAGCAATAGGACAATCTGGGCTGTAGTGTTTATAAAAAAAATATGTCATTGTCCTTGCACTGCTGCGTGTCTTCACGAATCTCTGACTTACGGCGATCCTAAGGTCAACCTTTCATGGTATTTTCTTGGTAAGATTTGTTCAGAGGGGGTTTGCCTCAGCGGGAGTATGACTTGCCCCCAAGATCACCCCGTGAGTTTCCATGTCTGAGCAGGGATTTGAAACCTGACCCATTTCTGTACTAGATTTTTATAGCACTATAAAAGTCTAGTGCAGAAATGGCCCTGGTCTCCAAAGAAATGGCCCTGGTCTCCAGCCGGCCCCTCCTGAAACCGCAAACCCCAGGATTCCACAGGATGTTTCAAGTGGAATCATAGCACTATAAAAGTCTAGTGCAGAAATGGCCCTGGTCTCCAAAGCTCTAGTCCAGCACTCAAATAGCTATACTATGCTCCAAACCTACCTGGGAGTAAGTGCCCACTGATTTCAATAGACCTTATGTCTGAGTAGACATGGATGGGACTCTACTGTTCAGAGAAGGACAAAACAAAATTACTAACAATAGATTCTGAGACACGGGTAAAGAGAACTGAAATGGGGAATCATGGTAAGTCACACTGAATATCGTATTTTATAGTTTTGCATTACAGATATTTGTGGCTAAATAAAATGCATGACTTCACAAATAACACTAGAAATGAATCTATTCAAACAACTGAAGTGATAAGCTTTTGCCAGTTATTCCAGATTTTTGTATTAATTGGGCAGAGATAACACTGGAAAGTGAAGAGTAGGGTTTACCTCTTCTGAATGAGCTGGGTAGGATACTGTATTTGCAGTACTCTTCCATATGTCCCACTGTTAGAATCATGGAATCATAAAAATCTAGAGTTGGAAGAGACCACACAGGCCATCCAGTCCAACCCCCTGCCATGCAGGAACACCCTCAAAGCAATCCTGACAGATGGACATCAAGCCTCTGCTTAAAAACCTCCAAGGAAGGAGACTCCACTACACTCCGAGGCAGCATATTCCACTGCCGGACAGCCCTGACTGTCAGGAAGTTCTTCCTAACGTTCAGGTGGAATCTCCTTTCCTGCAGCTTGAATCCATTGCTCCTTGTCCTGGTCTCTGTAGCAGAAGAAAACAAGCCCTCTCCTTCCTCTACGTGTTTGTGTGTCTGAGTGCACGTGTGCCTTCAGGTCACGTGTTGACTTATGACGACATAATGAATTTCACAGGATTTCATAGGGAAGGAATACTCAGAAGTGATTCGCCATTACCTTCTCTGAAATTTAGCTACAACATCTAGTATTCCTTGGTGGTCTCCCATCCATGTATTAACCAGGGCTGACTCTGCTTAGCTCCCAAAATCATATCGGATCTGGTAACTTCAATATTCAGGGCCTTCATACCCCATTAATGGGAATTAATGGGATTAAGAACCTTGCTAATTTTTTTAAAAAAACCATATGGTTGAAAATTCAGGAAAGACGCCAAGTAGGTCCTAGTGATGGTAGTAATAACTCCACCCCAACACATTTGCTACAAATTTAGGTTTAAGGTTTATTGGACACCAAATAAAAGACAGTGAGTCCACATGAGATTTGGTCAATTTATCTTTTTACCAACTTTTTTTTTTTTGCCACATATGTAACCAAGGAAAAATGAAGATAAGCGCTAAGCCTACTATGTCAGTGACCTCATCAGGTTTGTTTGCCATGTTAGCTTTAATTCTGTGCCTGTCTTGCTGTGTTGACTAACGCTGCCACAACCATTGTTAATTCTTGGCACTTATCATAGATAAAAGTGTTCTCTCAACAGGAGCACGTAAACCACTCGTTTGAGCAGCCTAGTTAACAGGATACATTCCCCTCCGACACACGCAAACCTTCCCACTTCCCACACAGGCCTTTCAAAGGCAGTCACTTTTTGCTGCAGCTAGTCAATATGCTGACAATTCTTGGAAACCTTTCCACTGCAACCTTTGCCCTTTCATGCCCAGGACATTGCACTGCCATGAAATATGATCAGCCCTGCTATTCCAGACCCAAGGAAGGGGTTGCCAGTTATTTCACAACAGCTGGCTGACCTCCTCATTTTGAAAGCTCAGACACTCCCTGTCACATATAAACTTACCTAATGTGAATCTAATGTTTCCTAGAGGGCACTAACAAGCAACATCTATGTGGGCATGTGCACGCTTTCAGATAACTTTAGCAAGAACTATACATTAAAAAAAGGCTTAGCTGTATGTTCTGTATTATTCTTTGCACATCTGCATATATTTATTTATTTTGCGGGCAGGGAAAGGGCACAGATTTTGTCTTTTATCCCAGTCTTTTATTGCAGAAACCTCCTTGGCTGGAAAAATATAGAAACACCTCATCTAGTGAAGTAGATGGGTTCTAGAGCATTACTTCTTTAACAAAAAATTGGGTACCAGAGACAGAAATAACATGGAGGGGATAGGCATAGGTTTCTATACTACAAAAAAGAAGAACAATTCAACATGTTTCAGCAAACATTCACATTTGGCTTATGAGAAATGAAACAGCTTTGCATAGATGAACAAAAACTTCTGAACCTTCCAGGGACCTCTTGAAGATTTCCATTCAGGGATGATTTTTTTCATTTTCTATCCTTCACCTTTCTTATGATTTCATTTTGGTAGCCGAACATATAAACCTATTTTTTCAAAAACATGCTGGGGTTGCTAGTGAAGCAAGCTTATCTGCTCTCCCCTTCTGTTTCTGTTTTGCTGTTTACATATGGTTAGTAAGAGATTCTGGAGGCAGCTGCTGCTTACCCTACCTGTTGCTGGCATGTACACATGGCTACTATAGGATGGGATAAAGCAGAATCCCACTCTTTGCTGGGTCAAGCTTTATTGCACTGGTTGCTGTGGATAGGCTACTGCAACCTGATACTGACAATCTGTGTTTCTCCAGTCCTCCTTCACTATTGTCCCAGTGCTGATGCTGCTAAAAACTTACAGCTAGCCAAAAAGCTTTTATGAAAAGGAACTTCTCTGCCAGAGGCTTTGTTAACTTCTGCTCAAATTTGCAGGATTGTTGTGAGAATAAAGTGAGAAAGCAAGATATCAATCCATGTCATCTTGAGCTCTGTGAATAAGGAATATAAATTCAATTAATATATATCATCATCCAGCTAGTTGCCAGCTACTAGTCTTCCATTTCTGAGCAAGATACTGAAACTGGCCATGGCCATGTAACTTCAGACATTCTTTGACAGCTTCTATTGCCTGGATCAATTTCAATCTGAAAAGCCGTTTAGCCATCCTAATAGTCACACTATTCCAGGAGGATAATGGTAATCCTCCTAATTCTCCAGAATGCTCTGGAAAACTTCGGTACAATTTGCTGTGCTATTCTTTCTGGGTCGCCTCTTGGGATGGCAGTTATGGGCCGCACAATACAGTATACACAATCCATTCCACCTGGGCAGTCATTTCCAGACTGTGGTGCTGAGAAACAAACGTTCTGTCTCACGGAGCTTATCCTAAGACAGAAGTGGGGAAGCTTTGTTCTTCCAAAAGTTTTGGCCTACAACTTGCCTCACTCACCCCCAGCAAAAGCCATGGTAAGGAGTTGTAGAGTCAAGATACATCTAAAGGCCCAAGGTTTCCTCATTCCTGCTATGTAAAGCTTAGGACTTGAGCATCTAAAAAACTACCTTCTCCTATATGAACTTGACTGCATGTTGAATTCATCTTTAGAAGGCCTTTTTCAACTGCTGTTGTTGAGGAGGGGTGTGTGCATGCCCATGGGGGGAGGGGGAAACCTTTTCAGTGGCAAAGACATACATCATTTTGCAACACAGTAATTCAGTAGGTAGTTTAGTAAGTAGAGGCAGCCCCTCCACCTGAACCTGGCCACCACCACCACAGTGCTCACTGGGGTCTTCCTTGGCCTGAAGTGGCAGCAGCAGAGGCAGCTCATCCACCCAGACATGGCCGGCCACCACTGTCACTGCCCTTGCTGGGCAGCAGCAGCAGCAGCAACTCAGGGCAGCAGAGGCAGCCCCTCCACTTGTTATATTCACGCAACACACTACACACTGCAGGCGGCACACCAACGTAGCACAACACACAGTTTGGAAAGCTCTGTTCTAGTGAGAAACAAAGAATTAACCTAGACCTTCCTATGATCTAGTGGACCAGTTGCTGCTAATCTCTTCCCCCTGCTTTTAGTTTTCTATTGAGGGTTGATGTTTTGGTACTGAAATCTGAAAGGTTAAGTTATCCTCAGCATTCCAACCAAACAAGGAAATACATCTTTGAATGAATAAGTGAGTGAATGACATAAATAAACAAGCATCAACTACGGACTGATTCACACATTATATTTTTGCTGTGTTGTCTCTTTCCTCAAGCCATGCATCATATAAGATGGCAGCTGCAACAGCTAAACCTCTTGATTGTCTCACACACCTCAGCTAGTATGAGACCTGCTAACTCAAATCTTAGGAGGCATTCAATATGAAAGTGCTGAATATCATGGTGAGAAAGAATGGTATTAAAATGTGTTGTGTTACAAGGCTCAGATTTTGATCAAGACATGAACAGTGGAGTGGAGGGCATGAAGATTAATTGAAACCTGCAACACTTGCAGTATGGACTATAGCAGATTTCCCCAAGTTGCTGAGTCTAGATGGTTGGGACAACTCCCAGAATTTCAGACAGCTGGCCACGTATGCTGGCTGAGACAGATAGGAGTTGGTCCAAAAAGAATCTGCAGAACATCAAGTTGGGGGAGGCTGGATTAATGAGTCCTGGAGCCAGGCTGGAGACACTGGTTTCTAAACAAATCTGAGGACACAACAAGCCTATAGTCTCCAACCCAGGCACAGGAGGCAAAAGCTGGAAGATGAAATAGAAGGACTAAAGGTAAGTAGGAAAGCATTTAACTTGCCAGGCATCTCCTCGCAAAAAGATTAGGAGTAGGTGAACAGTGAGGGATATTGGATCTAAAGCTCAGCCCCAGCCCCTTTGGAGTCTCAAAGTTGCCCAGTGATGTCCCCTTCAAATGCTATCATCATTTTCCAGCTAAGGACCCTTCTCACAACACAGTCATAACACTATAATTAACTACCATGGCTGCATCGTATGGAATCCTGGAATTTGTAGTTTGAGGAGGCACTAGAGCCCTCTATCTGAGCATTCTAATTGCCCTTCTGTGAACTGCAAATCCCAAGAGTCCATAGGATGGGAACACGCCTATTAAGCTGAAATCACATTACTATTGCTATAACTATGTAGCATGAAAGTCCTGGGACACTAAAACACCTCTCTGAATACTTAGTAAGGAGAAGGCTGTAAGAGCTTTGAATGATAATATGCTTTTGATCCTACACTTTTGCTTTTTGCCCCACCCATCAATGTTATGTAGTCCCCGAGAACTTCTTAAAAATACTGACCTTTGTGCTGAAGAGGTTTCCTACCCTTGGAATAGAGCTGTCTCACCCCTGGAATAGATGTTAGGAAAGACCTCTGCCCCAGATCTTCAAGAAAGGAGACAAGTCACATCAGATGATGCCAAGCCAGAGAGATAAATATCATGACCTGGTTTAAGGCAACTCCCTACTCTGAACTGCTAGGGGATATTTTCACTATGATTTTGCATGAAGTACATTCTGCCAGATTGGTCGTTCCAGGTCCAGCTTGGCCAAGGCTCTGACAAGTATTAGAGGAAAGGAAGCTACATACTTCTGTGAAACTATACTTCCCAAGCTATGGCAGTTAAAGTTGATTGCTGATAAGACACAACAGTTAAAACTTGCTATAAAGTAGATTAAATTTGTTCAGTGGATGGATGCCAGACATTTTCCTCTAGATCAAGACCTTATGCCCTGGATCAAGACCTTACACAGTTCTCTATTAGTTAAAAATTTTTTAAAAAAAAATCCAGTAAGGAAAAGGAGTTCAATTCCAGGAAAAAAGGAAAGTACGAAGAGAAAAAAAAGAGAGAAGAGAGGTAATGCAGGAAACTCTGTGCAATGTGGATACCAGATAAATAATAAATCAATGAATGAAAGACACAAAGAAAGATCTCATCCTTCTGAATAGCCAGCACTTGAATTATGGGGCAATAAACTGAACCAGGGAGGAGGGGGAGGGGAAGGGAGGGAGATTTAATGAAATCCACGAGCTGCCTGTCTCCAATTTTAGCCAAATCAAGTTCCTTCAAGCTTTGGAAAAGAAGCAGATAAGTGGCCGATACAAAATGCTAGATAGCTTAGGAATGCGTAGCCCGCCAGATGCTGTTGAACTGCTACTCCCAGCAGCCCTACCTATCCTATGCAAGGGTGAGGGATAATGGGAATTGCAGTCCAACATCTTGAGGGCCACCACTTCTCTGTCCCTGTGACAAGTAAGCTTGCTTTGCCCAACAGTGAGAATGATTTCTGGGCAGGAAGGTACCTGCTCACCCTTTCACCTTGCCCTTCTTCAATTATCTCTGAAGTTCCTCTCCCTTTCTTAGGCTCTGTAATTACACCTGACACTGAAACAGCTGGCTTGGTTTTTTATCTATCCATCTCATCCTGTTTTCCCATTTCCATAATCTAGCCATGCTTTATACACACATACACACAAACATTAAAATTTCTGCTTTCATTTTGTTCCCTGCGCTTTTCTCCTTGAACTGTTAAGACTTTTATGTGGAGACAGCAGCTTTAAATGAAACGATGGCGTTGATACTCACATGGGACAGGGAGGTCTGTACAGAAAAATAAATATCCCCATATTTTTTTTAGCAACACTTGAATATTTTATAAATGCCAGTAAAGTACCTGTGAATTCAGCTGCACTACCTGCAACCATCACCACTGATAAATTAAATCCATCTGGGGCTGTACATACAGGCAAGCTGGCCATCATTTGTTGATTACTAGGTTCTGTGCATCACAGACCCATCACAAATCTTTTCAGTGGAGTCACTTCATGCATTTACAGCTGTGAGTCACCACAGATTTTGCAACATAGATATGCAAACTGGCCCTCCATTCTGAGCAAATTCTGTCCCCTACCCAGGACTCATTAAAAACCAAAATTAAAAAAAAAAAAATCCAGGACAACACAACTGCTGTTATCTCCTGAGAAAAATGTCTTTTTGTCCTTCCAGTGACACTGGGCAACAGCCAACTGCAGGTTGCATGGGCTGTCAAGTCAGGGTGACCCAGAAGGTCAGACAGAGTGGAGGCTGACAGAGGTCCAACCAAGGGGCTTTCCATAATGCAAGGCGCACAGGAAGAGGAAATCAGGGGGAGAAGACCTGCAAACAAGAGAGAGGTGCACCAACTTATCAGGACTGTCAAGTCCAATGCTGTCAACATCAACAAAACCCATGTTCCATCAGGTAGCTACGTTTAAATAGTTGAAGGGATGTCACATAGAAGATGGAGCAAGCTTGTTTTCTGCTGCTCCAGAGACTAGGACATGGAACAATGGTTTCAAACTACAGGAAAAGAGATTCCATCTAAACATTAGGAAGAACTTCCTGATAGTAAGAGCAGTCTGACAGTGGAGTGCACTCCCTGGGAGTGTGGTGGAGTCTCCTTCTTCAGCAGTTTTAAAATGGAACCTGGATGGCCATCAGTCGGGAGTGCTTTGATTGTGTATTTCTGCATGGCAGGGGTTAGACTCAATGGCCCTTGTGGTTGTTTCCTGCTCTATGATTCTAGGTACTGTTGGACTCAGCCAATGTTCCAGTCAATGTTCAGGATTAGCCCATGACATATTGCTTCTTGAGATGAAACACAAGATGCTGCTTCTCTGTTCCATTTAAAGGAACCCAGTCCAATCTTATTCAACATTAGTGATGAGGCAATACTCTCCACCTTATCCAAATCAGGTAGGGTAGTTTAGGGGGAGCAGAACAGGCCAGATAGAACACAGAGCTCCATTCTCCAACAGTGGGGCATGGCTAAGAGGCTGTATTCACTTCCCTTTCCACATAACTCATCACCAGCTGTGTGAGGCAACTGCTTTACTCTGCCTGATGGTAGGGCCAGCTCCACCAATGGTCAGTTATGCTGAGAGTGACATTTCAGTACAACTACAAGTCTACAGATTCCTACCCCTAGCTTAACCTAACTGACAGTGGATCTCCACACGTCCTTCCCTGACTGGCTTTCACAATATCTGCACTAAAAAGACACAGGACTTGAACCTAAGACCATGTGCTTGCAAACCATGTACTAACACTAAATAATACGGTAGAATAACATGCTAGAAGGCCTGTTTGCTTTAAATAGAATCCATTTAAAAAGCAGCAACATCGAGATGGGGTCCAAGATCAAATCTGGAGAATGTGTGACCCTCTAAAGGTTGTCCAGCTGCAGTTCCCATCTGCCCCTAGCCAGGATAGCCAATAGTGAAGGATGATAGGGGCTGTTGTCCAACAATATATGGTGAGCTGCATTTTTATCACCACCATTCTAGCTCTAGGTCAGGCTTTCCCACCTTAGGGTGCTCCAGATGTGATGCATTACAACTTCCTTCTCCAACATCCAGCATGGTCAGTCCTAGAATTCTGGGAGTTGCAGCCAGAGGTCAGCAGATTGGAGAAGGGTAATATAGTCTATTATCCAAGTACTGCAGTTTCCATTAATCTTCATGACTGGTCATGCTTAGAAGATTTTGACTACAGTTTCCATAATCCTGATCCAGTCTCCATGATATTTGGGGCTTATGGGAGTTTTATGCCATGACATCTGAAGATCCACATGTCACCCGCCCCTTCCCCAGGGCCTTTGATTCCCCAAAGATAAAACCATTGATTTGTTACATCTTGGTGCTAAGAGCGAAGGGTCATTTATTGGCTTCTCTTGAAAACATTCCTTAGAAGCCATTACTTCTGTAGAGGAAAAGGCAGAAATAAACACGACCTCAAACAACTGTTGTTAAAACCTATTTGGCTTTTTACAAGGAAGCTGGTGGAGGAGAAAAGTGGATTGGCAATCCAACCTTGGATTGGCCTTGGATTGCTTTTTGGACACAGTAGTACAAAACAGTTTCACACCTTCCACAGAAAATAAATCACTTCATTCCCAAGAGAGTCTGAAACACTTTACTGTATTGGGCAAGTTAGCATTGCTGTCCTCAACAAGTGTTATTGTATGCAGTGATGGGGATATCCAAGTGAAGTGTCTCCTCAAGAGCATTGCTATTGGTGAACCTTACTCCTTGACTGATACAAACACATGGAATCCAGAAGAAGCCACAAGTCCAACTGACTGGAAGCAAATTCCATACAAGACAAGGGGCTGTAGTTTGGAAATATTAACCCTACCCTCATTTTAGACTACAGGACCCTCAGGGCCCCAGATATACTAGGTGGTTATGGCTAGGGAGTGGCTGTTTCTGTTGGGGGATTCTTTACAACTGTCCTAGACCTCTGCTGTTTCAGGGAGCCATCTGTATAGCTGCTGGTCTGACTGAGCCTCCCTTCCTCCTCACAACCCAGTCCTCCAAAAGGCAGCTCTTATATTCTTGTGATCTATAGATCAGTCTGTTTTATATTCCAAATACTACTCCACAATGTAGCTTGCACTCCTTTACATTTAGTACTAACAGGTGCTGTATACTGCCTACACCCTAAAGGTCCTGTCAGATCGTGGAAGCTAAGCAGGGTCAGTCTTGGTTAGTATTTGGGAGGTCACCAATGAATACCAGGTGCTGGAGGCTACATTTCAGAGGAAAGAAGTGGCAAAACCACCTCTGAGTATTCTTTGCCTAAGAAAACTCTATGAAATTCATGGGGTCACCATAAGTGGACAGGTGACTTCAAGGCACATATACACACAGGAGCTTATATCCCCCAGTCCAGTGTCCTCTCTCTGTGCACTGGATTCCAAGTCTCATCACCCCAGGTAAAGTTTTCGATCAGTACTTGTTGGCTGGAAATAGTCCAAACTGTAGTTCAACACATGGTGGGATGGGAGTTTTGATTCGATTTTTCGAGTGGGAGAAGTTGCTGTATAGAATGCAGAAGAAACAAGAGACAGGGTTGCCACCTGATCGGAAGCAAAATAATCACTTGTCCCTGGGTCTTTAATGGCAGCTTCATCAACTGCAGACTTCAGCAATTAGATGGGTTTTATGGCACAGAAACAAGGAGAACCACTTCCTATATTTTTAGAGCGAACTGTTTATAAAAGGCATATAACAAAGGATCAATAAAAAGGGAAGAAATGGTGCCTATAGACAAGGGCCTAAATCTTCTTTCAGGTACCAGTTCCCATCTGATCTTGGAAGCTAAGCAGGGTCAGCTCTGCTTAGTACTTGGAGACTGCCAATAAATACCAGATACCGTAGGCTGTATTTCAGAGGAGAGAACTGGCAAAACCACCTCTGAGTATTCCTTGCCTAGGAAAACCCTAAGAAATTAATGGGGTCAACCCAGGTTGACAGATGACCTGAAGCCACACACATTTATAGGTGAAAGACAGTACATGACAAGGACCCAGAACACTTCTAATTAATGCATCAAAGGAAATTTCAGCAGCTGAAGTTAAAGCCACGGGAGTCGAGTCCTGAGCACAGATATGCTCAGTTTAAAAACCTCTCTGCGGGCTTCCCATGAGACGCGATCTCCCTCCCCAGCAAACCTCTACACACCCCAGATCCACCCTGCTATTTCTCATGGTTGCTTTCAAACAGCATGTCCTTCCTTTCCCCTCTGCCAGCCCCCTCCTCCCAATTACAAAAAAAAAAAAGGGGACAGCAGCCATCAGCCCACTTCCCACAACACACACCCCAAAGCCACCCAGAGAGAGAACTTAAGGTAGCTGCTGACTAGAGAAAACAGGTTGCCATAATTCCTGCTGGCAAAACATCCCGACAAACCTTAGCAACGCAGCCCCTCGACAGCAACCCCAGGTTTCTACAGCCCCCTGAGCATTTCGGTACCAAAGCTTCCTCCCTTCCATAATGCAAGCCTTGGGCCATTCCCGCACTAGCTTGTTATAGCACTATGATTCCACTTTCAACATCCTATGGAATCCTGGGGTTTGCAGTTTCGGGAGGGGCCGGCCGGCCCCTCCCGAAACTGCAAACCCCAGGATTCCATAGGACGTTGAAAGTGGAATCATAGCGCTATAACAAGCTAGTGCAGAAATGGTCTTGGAAACAATACAGCATCCCCTCCCCTGCCCCAAGCAGCTCTTTCTGACACTCCCAAGGTTACCGGCTCCCTCCAACGCTCCAGTTTTCTTGGCCAGGACAAGATGTAAGGGAGCCCCCCAAGGACACATATGTCAGAGGCCACACCCTCCTGCTGCCCCCCTCCCTCCAGACCAACACATAGCCCCTGCCCGGTTCACAACGCCCCATCAGAAGACCCCCTGGATCACCTTCCCCTGGGGATTCAGTTAAGTCAGAAGAGTGGAGGACAGCAGAGAAAGCTGCCAGCCTGAACCGTAAGCCCCATTCCTCCCCCATGCCTTCCTGTGTGAAGAAAGTGCCTCAGCCCGGGGGGGGTCCCCATCCCATCGATAGCATGTGGGGGGTCCCTCTCCAAGAGAACCCTTTTTCTCCACCCCAACCATGCGGGTTGGGGAGCTCGGCCAAGGTACGGGCAGAGAGGGCGGCACAGTTTCCAAAAGCAGAGATGACGGGGCTGCCCTCTTTCCGAGGTCACAACACACGCTGAGGACGAGGAAAGCCCGGTGACACCCAGGCCATTTCTGCACTAGACTGTTATTGCGGTATTATTCCACTTTCAACATCCTATGGAATCTTGGGGTTTGCAGTTTAGAGAGGGGCCTCAAAGATTCCCATCAACCTCAAAGCCCCTTCCCGAAACTGCAAACCCCAGGATTCCATAGGGTGTTAAAAGTGGAATCATAGCGCTATAACAGTCTAGTGTAGAAATGGCCAGTGATGTGAAGGGTTTCCCCGGGGAGGAAGAGGAGGGAGGGCTTCTGTGCATGCCCAGAGGCACACTTTCCCGGCAGCAAAATCCCCCCGAAGTCAACCGGGGAGGGATCAGGAAGAGAGAGAAAGGGCAACCTGCTCAGGAGCAAGGGCTCCACGACTATTTCAGAACCAAGATATGGTCCAAGATTCGAGGTATGGGAAGACCCGGGGCTGAACTCTATCCGAAGAGCGGGGAGAGAAAAGAAAATCCTCTATAATGCCGAAGGCGCGCCCCGCCGCCCCGAGGTTGCCACCCACCTGCTCCGCCGCCTCAGGGTCGAGATGGGGCTCCAAGAGCGGGACGGTGAACTGGATTTTGCGGGGGCTGTTGGGCTCCATGCCGTCGGCGGCGGGCAGACGGGCGGGATGCGGCGAGGCACCTTCCCCCTCAGCGCGGTCGCCCCTCTCCCAGCCGCGAGAGAGCAACGGACCAACCGTCTTCGCAAGCCGGGCGCTCCGTCCCGTCTGCGCGCGCCCTTCCCGCTCTCGCTCCTTCCCACCCAGGGCGCTCGCGCTCCCCTGCCCTCCCTCGCTCCCTCCCTCCCTCCCTCCGCGCGGTGAGGAGCGCCGTGATTGGCTGCTCGGCTGGCCCGCTCTTCCTCCCACTCCCTCCGACAGCCGCACACACACAGACACAGGCGCGCGCAGAGACACCCACACAGACGCTCGCGGCCAGCGCCTGGGAGGAGAGGAGGGGGCGGCCCGCAGAAGCTCACAAGGGCTGGAAGCGCCTCGCGCGCAAAGTCCCGGGAGCGGATCGGCAACAAAAGACGGAAATCCCTGCAGGGAGAAGATGGGGGAGCTCCAGCCTCCAGGGATCATGGCGACCCGATCGCGGGTTTTCTGGGGCTGAGAGGGTGTGACGCGCCCAGAGACACCCGATGGGTTCCTAAGGCTGAGTCCAGGGCCATTTCCGCTCTACGGTTTTAAAGTGCTGCCATTCCACTATCCACCTCCTATGACATTATGGGGTTTGTAGTTTAGGGAAGGGAACGTCCAATTCTCAGCCAAAGAGCTCTTTGGCCTCAGTAAACTACAAACCCCAGAATTCCACAGGGCGTTGAAAGTGGAATAGCAGCAGTTTAACACTGTAGTGCGGGAATGGCCCTGGACTCCAGGGTTGTAGCGCAATGCTTAAACCACTACACCCCGCAGGCGTACTTGCACCTAAGCTAGCCTGAAGCATCAGATCCTGTCTGATCTTGGAAGCCAAGCAGGGTACAGCCCTGATTAGCACTTGGATGGGAGACCGTCAACGAAGACCAGGTGCTGTAGGTTGTATTTCAGGGGAAGGGGCTGGCCAAACCTCCTCTGATTATTCCGTGCGTAAGAAACCCAATGGGGGATCTCCATATACGACACACAAAATCGTGTTAGGTGGTGTTTTTTATTTGTTTCTTTGTTTGTTTAGCTACAAAGTTAAAAATGGGGGTCAGGTGTCTCGGGCAAGAATAACCTCTTCCTAGGAGGAAAGCCCCATTCAGATCAATAAGACTTTTGGACAGATGTCAATGGGATTTCATTGCATATCCGGGTACCAAGTGTAATATTTTTTTTTTAATGATACTGAGCACAAAGGCGGAACTGTTGGGCTTTGCCTTCTGATGCATACAAGTCACCAAGCTTTTTGCCTCCTGACATAACTGAATCGATGGGGCAACACCCCCTTGACCCAGCAAAAATTGAGACTCCACCCCTTGACCTGCCAAAAACACTTGACAGGATCCACCCTGCAGGCCAAACAAAGCTGGTCTTCCTCAGCAATTTTCACATACCGGTTGTTTTAAGATAAGTTTACAATTCTGGCAGCAGGACGCAGCAAGCATTTTTTAAAAATGTGTATATAGGAACTGGAGCAACAGCTCCTCGAAACAACAGAGCTTGACAAGCATACCTGGGTTAGATAAGGCCAATGCGCCGTCCGCTCAGCTTCCATGAAAGGTACAATGTGCAGACATGGGGGAAAGACACCAAACCTTTAGTAGAATGACACTTCCTGAAGGGAGCTATAGAACAGTAGGAACAGGCACGAAGGGAAAAAGGATATACCACACTCACAACTTGTGAAAAGACACTGCAATTCCCATTGTCCTCAAGCAGCATAGTGCCTGGTGAAGGACTGTGGGGGTTGCAGTCCAGCGATGTCTAGAGGGCCCCAAGTTATGCAGCCTTGCTATAGAAGAGCCTCCCCAATCCAGCACTCACTAGTTGTATTGGACTTTCACTCCCATCATCCCTAGCCACTATGCTTATAACCCTCCAGATGTTACACTACACTTCCCATGGTCCCTCATGACTGGCTGTGCTGGCTATTGATGGATATGGCAGTCCAAAAACAACTGGGAGGCCCCACAATTTCCACCCCTGAGGTTGGGAAATGTTGCTATAGAACGCACACACTCACACACACACTCACACACACACCAACCACTGCTATACACAGAGAAGCAAACGAAAGATAGGGGAGAGTGCTGGAAAAACTAAACAGATAGCCACTGTGGGACTTAAAAAAATAAAAAGATTCATACACATCCCCTTTGCCATTTTTTTAAACACATAATTACACATGATGCCAGGACATTCAATGTGTAAGACAACCCCATTGAAAAGCATGGGATCTGAAGTGATGTGGAGCAATATGGACATTATACATGGTGCTGGATCATTGTTCCTCTTGATGCTGCAGGTATCAAGAGGAAAAGAACATGAATAGGGGAACTAGATCCTAGTTAATTGTGTAAAGAGCAACAAGGAAGGCTGCAGTCCAGTGTGGTGCCCATTGTTACTCTATAATAGCTTGCTGTCACTTTAAAAGCCATGATTTGAGGCTTGATGGCCATCTGTCTGGAGTGCTTTGAGGGTGTTCCTGCATGGCAGGGGGTTGGACTGGATGGCCTGTGTGGTCTCTTCCAACTCTAGATTTCTATGATTCTATGATTATATTTTATAAAATTTTGGTAGTGTACTTGAGATGCTTAGGAATGATCTGGTCCACACTCTTGAGCTACAGCATTGAAGGTCTCTGGCAGAGAGTTCTAATTATCTTATCACAGTACAAATCCTGGGATTCCATGGAATGGACTTATGACTGTGGAAATGATATCAAAGTGCTGAACTATGTCCTGTGCATATGCTCGATAGTCCATAGTCCATAGTCCATAGGCTTACCTATGGTTTGATTACTCCAGAACCCTCATTGGCTGGAGGTCCAGTGCTGAACGGAAAAGGTATAGCATAACAAGGCTTGTAAGTGAAATGCAGCACCAACCTTCTCTTTAATTAATTATGCAAAATTAGCAAGTAATACTAGGCCATGGTTCAGAGTAACTGTCGTTGGTGCTATTACTACTACTATTATTTTAAATTTGTATAGAAATATTCCAATGCAAATATCATAATAGGAGTGTGTGCATTTATTTATTTCTCCCTTTTTCCCCAGTTTGAAGACCTTTGATGAATGATTTTAAATAAAAATTTGATGTACTTTCGAGTTTTAAATCTTAAGGATAAGTCTTGGGAGTCCATGGAAACAACAGATATTTAGAAGGGCTTTGTGGTAAAGGAAAGTATAGGTACCATGGTGTAGCTTATTTCATCAGCCATAGAAAGCCATTGTGTGACTCTGGGCAAGTCACAGGCCATTTCCACACCAAACCTCATCGACACGATCCTCACATCACCATCGTCGGGACGGGAGCAGTTTTGTACCACTTCCTGTTGCATGTGTCCCTCAGTGGTAGAAGAGTAGCAGCATTAACACTGCTGCGTCTTCTGCATGACAGCATCCATAGTGATGCCTTCTCCTTGCCCATTTCCTGCCCCACGGTGCCTGATTGGTTGCCTTTTTCCAGGGCCTTTTTTCTGGCTGGGCAGTGTCAGGCACGTATGTTGCATCTGTGCATCAGGCAGCTGGTGCAATAGCAACCGCATGCAATCAGGTAACCGACTGGTTGCACAAATGGGGGTCAATATCAGATTCTTTCTGGTATTGACATAGTGTGAGATATGGCTGGGTTAGGGGCAGTTGGGGGTGGGATAGCAACGGGTCGCCCACAACATCATGCAATAGCACGGCTCTGGGACTGTGATCATCTGTTGCTGTGGTGGGCAGTAGTGTATGGATGCTCAATGGCGCCCAGGGTAAGGGGATGGGGCGAACAGCAGTGGGTGGGGAAGGGGTGATCGGTGGCAGGGGAGGGAGGGGTGCAGTGGCAAGTGGGGGGGCAAACGAGCAGGGTAGGGATGAGCAGCAGGTGAAGGGGGGTGATTGGCAGTGGAAGAGGGGCGAGCAGCGACGGGGAGGAGGAGTGAGCAGTGGGGGGTCAGGTGTGGAGAGGTTTCCCCTTTTTTGCTCCCCTGACATTGGCGCCTGGGGAACTAGCCCCAGTAGCCCCACCCTAGATCCACCTTGGGTGGCGGGTTGACACTGCTGTGTGGAAATGGCCACAGTCTCTCAATCGAAGGCAATGGCAAATCTCCTCTGAATCAGCCTTATCCAGAAAACCTCAGGATAGGGTCACCATAAGTTGGAGTTAACTTAAAGGCATGTAAAACAACCACCATTGTACTTTGTAATTTATTTAGCATTCATTAATTAATTTTCTACTCCATCACACCTAAAAGAGCTCACCTGTGTGCACAAATGGCCCCCTTTTTTTGAATCTGCCCCAGCATACCCTCCAATACTTCACAGATGAAAATTGAGACATGTGTGTGTTACTGTAGTTTCTAGCCCGGACTTGTGGGATATTAGATATCATTTTGATATCACTAATTTGGTACTATACCCCTCTGTTCTCCACGTGCTTGCGGGGCTCCTGGACAATCTCGCAGACAGGCACGGTCGCTAATCGCTGTAATATTCCACACAAATACAGGCAGGCCAGAAATAGCCGACCCGCCGCTTCAGGAGACCTCAAGGCAAGTACCATATTATGTATGCATGTTACTTACAAAGAACTCCCTGCCCCGAGCAGGCAGCTTGACTAGCCGAATACTCATCTGTCAAGCACTCTGCATTTGCATACTGGCTACTCTATTGACAATTCGGACTTAACCCAATCATGTAAAATTCTGACCTTTTGGAGGCTTTTGTCTCCAGCCTGAAACTCATTGTTTTCCCCAAGTATGGACTAGCCTATGGCCACATTTTCCCCTATAAGAACCCCTGACTTTGAGCACCTCATCTGATCGCTCCCGACTTCCATCCTGCCTTGCTGCCGCTTTGCTTGGCGAGCCTTCCCCTCAGTCCCACGTACTGAGAAACTCCATATCTACGAACTTCGTCTTCACACTTCCCAGGCTTCAGGACAGGTGTAGTATTACCCGTACCAAAAACCTCCTCTAAAAATCCCTCTGTCCAACTCCAACCTTTATTTCTATAGTTATCTGTTTGAGTGTGTTGCATACACTTGTTTGGCTGTATTTTAATAAAAACAACAATTATTATTTTACCTCTGTTTGCTCCTTGACTCAGCCTGACCCTGTAGACGTTGGGTAAAAGATCTCGCTCCGTTGCCCTGCCTCTCGTATTGCTAGCTTGTGCTCTTTTGACTAATTCCCACCTTTGTAATTTGGAGCGCACTTAGGTGTCCCTCACAGGACCCCCAGAAATCAGGGTAACGTGGCCAAGCAACATTAGAATGTGGTCAAGATATGATAAGCAAATGATAAGCTGTTAACGAGGAAGGATACAGAAGGTAGGAGGGGCAGTAACAGTTTGCTTTTGCCTGACCTTACTGAAAAAGGCAAGATTCTGCCTCTTCCTCCTCTACTTTCCCCACTGCTGTTGAGGACAAATTACTTTGGCACTTTGAACTCAGGTTGCAGCAATGGAAGTAAGCTGAGAACAAAGGAGGAAAGTGAAAGTTCAAGAGAGAAACTGGCACATTTTAAAAGTGGCAGAAAAAGTGGGGTGGCAGAGCATTAATAGTGACTGTGTTTACCATATTGAGACAGTTGGCCGGTATGTTCCAGGGCCCCAACAACCTTTACCTGGCCTTATATGCAGGTCAATGGAACTCAAACATTTCTTTAGTGCCACCATATGGCTTACCAAGCGTCGCCAAAGAACTTGACATTGCAATACAGATGTGTTATCAATGGAGCTAGTTCTATGTAGTATAAACTGAAAAATCCTTGCTTCAGATTTACTCTCAGTCTGGAAGGCTTTAGTCTCCTTTATTCACTTCCCTGGGATTAAGGCACACTGAACTCAGTGGGAATGACTTCTGAGTAATTATGTAGAACAACGGGTGGGAAACTTCATATTTAGATCATTTCTCAGTTTGCATGTTTGGCTGTGCAGATGCATTCCAGTGGTAAACAGGACTAAAGACAAAAAGGTGGGACCAAAACAGTGGTATATGTTAGTTTAAGACCACAGTACAAAATGAAACAACCAGAAACAATTGATAAGACCAATTTGTGATATTACGAACAAGTATAAACCATGTCAAGGCAACACTAACTGTCTGTACTGTGGAATCAGATAAACAGGCTTGCGGCTCCCCGGAAATGCTAACTTGTTGACTTGCTAGAACTGTGTGGTGAACCTTTGCAGTAAGTCAAACAGTCATTATGCTTTTTATTAGATTTTCACATTTGTCATTGTTTGAGTACTGTTTGTATTGCTTGCATTTTGTATATTTATAGCCATTGGAAACAGAAGGCTGCCATCCTGTTCAGTAATTGCAGTCCCGTAAGTCTGTCTCATACCACTGCAATTCATTTTTATAATTGTTGCACATGCAATGACCAAAAGACTCATGCAAATTAAACTTTTCATTAATGCAGCCCCTTCCCCCACAACACATCCTTTTATGTGTTGTTGCAGAGTGGTGCAGATAAACATCCAGCAATCTTTCTATAGGTGGAGGTGTGGCAAAAGGCATGGGAAGGGACCTAGCAAGGAAGACAAATGATGCATTGTTAATATACCCTACACCTCCCCCCCCATCCTGCAGGATGTGCCATTTTCAAAATTGAATATTTATGGCTGGAAAACATGACTGAAAGGCAAGCTGACTGGAGAGCATGTTGCCATGCTGCCCTAAGGCATGGTTAAGCTGACCTGAGACATGGTCAGAGAGGATTAAGCAGGAAATCTAATGCTAATTGGTTTGGAATAATCCTTTCAACATCTCAGGTTCAGTGCACATCTGAATACAATGGAAAGCAAAACTGTCCAGGTGAAGTAGTCAGGGACCATGCCATGACTTTGCCCAACAAAAATCTTCCCTATACCCCACTACCCAACCAGACATTAAGAGATTGTCATGACTCCCATCAATGTTTTGTCCCCTATAGTTAAGACATTCAGCCCATTCTGGATTCCTTTGTCAATCCCATGAGAAAGCCATTACTGCTTTGTTAATGCACATCTTTCAGGGTAGGAAATAGGATATATAAATTCTGGCTTTGGTCTCAGCAAATTGTAGTATGTCAGACATAGTACACTGCACATGGTACCGAAGACTGCTGTTCTTCCATGCTACCCTCAGGCACTGTCCGAGCCACTCCACTGTGACCCCATCTTCAGGATTGGTAACTATCCCCCTTTCTAACAAATCTCTCTCTGTCCAACCTTTGTTGCCTCACTTTCCTATAGCCTTGTACGGTTCTTAAGAGTGTCTGATTTCTCATGTGTTTGTCAATTCGAATAAAATACTTTGTTAATTTTAACTGGAGTCCTCTCTACAGTTAGTATTGGTAAACATACTTGAAAAGATCTTGCTGTTACCCTCCTTTCATGGGCCTCCTTTCAGCTATAATTTCCCCAAATTCTAAGGAGATGCTGGCATTGCGGGTGGATCCCAATGTCCCCCACCTCTCAGGATAAACAGCATCTTCACTCATCTCCTCACCAACTTTCTGGCAAACATGGAAATGTCTGTGTGGGCAGGGGCTGTGCTCCTGAAAAGGTAGGTTTTGAGAGGTAGCATTGGGAAATGTAGCTATGGGGACAGAGCTACATTTCTACAGCTATGTCTTCTGACACAGGATCTCTGCCCATGTGTTGAATATAGAAAATTATTCAATTGAGGAAGTTCAGCAAAATGACTTCACAAGTTTCTGGAAGTCCTTGTGTGCCATCTGCTATATATATTGACCTGACTGTATGGACTAGATCAGCGGTTCTTAACCTTTTCTTTGCCACAAACCTGTTTTAAAAATCTTTTGTTGTCATAGACCACCAAGACTTAACTCAAGGTGGCTCCTGGCTGTATGCACAATATAAAGAAATGTCACATGCTTTCTCTCAGCCAAGCGGTGTCAATCAATTGCATGATATTACATGTGCAGAAATAGCAATTGCTGAGCACATTTTTTTTGCTATTAAACTGTTATTTTCATAATTTTTAAATGGTTTGAGATACTGTAATGAAACTTTGTACAAATTATGTCTGTCTGGGGTGAGTGTGTATGTGAAATCCATCCAGTGGATTTCTATGGCACAGTGGGCAATTGAATCATGGTCTCCAAAGTCAGAGTCTAGTGTTCAAGCCACTACACCATGCTGGTTTTCTGTCAATTTATCATTTGCCACACTCAAAATAGCATTAAGAACGGACAAACAGAAGAGCTGCAAAGTGTCATTAGGACCTGAATTCAAATATTTGTTCCAGCTCGAATAGCCTTACTGAATCAATTTTGTTATTGTTGTTGTTTGCTATCAAGTTGGGTTTGACTTACAAGAGTCCTATAAACAAGAGACCACCAGAGCACCGATTCAATGCAGCCCTCCTCTGGTCTTGTAAATTTGAGGCTGTGGCTTCCTTGGTTGAACAATCCACCTTTAGATTGGTTTACCTCTTTTCCTACTGTCTTCTCTTTTATCAAGAATCATCACCTTTTCCAGTGAGTCTTGTTGTCTCATAATGTGTCCAGAGTACATCAGCCACCCTTTAGTCATCTTCACTTCTAGTGAGAGTTCTGGCTTGATTTGCTCTCAGACCCATTTGTTCATCCTTTTAGCAGTCCACAGCATCCGTAGAACATTTCTGTTACTGCAGGTTAGGCCTCCTTGGAGACAGCATAAAGATATCATTTTGATATCAGTAATTTGGCTCTCTTCCACCACCCCTCTCCATGTGTTTGTGAGACCCCCAGACAAGCACAGAACTAGGCTCGGCCATCAAACGCTGCAATATCCCAAGACAATACAGGCAGGCCAGAAATAGCCAGATCACTGCTTTAGGAGACCTCTCTGTAAACACCCTTATTATGTATGCACGCTGTTTACAAAGGACTCCCTGCCCCGAGCAGGCAACTTGGAAAGCTGAATACTCAACTGCCAAGCACTGAGCATTTGCATACTGTCTACCTCTTTGTCAATTCGGAACTAACTCAATCATGGCAAATGTTGACCTTTCCAAAGCTTTGTCTTGCACCCGAAACTCATTGTTTTCCCCAAGTATGGAATAGCCTGCAGTTACATTTCTCCCTATAAAAACCCCTGATTCTGAGACCATCCTCAGATCGCTCCTGAGTTCCAGACCACCTTGCTGCCGCTTTGCTTGGTGAGCTTCCCCTCTGCTCCACGTGCTGAGCCACATCGAACCCCAGCATCACTCTCTATTCTTCCAGGCTTCAGGACAGGTTTCATATCACCCAATTCAACAGTCCCTCTCAAAATCCCTCCAACCTTTATTTTCCTTAGTTACTTGTGTGATTGTGTGTGTTGCATACACTGTGTGTCTGTATTTAATAAAATCTCAATTATTCTTAAACTCCGGTTTGCTTCTTGGCTTGGCCTGACCCCGTAGACATTGGGTAAAAGATTCCGCTGTGTTGCCCTGCCTCTCGCATTGCTAACTTGTGCTCTAGCTAATTTCCCCAAACTTAGTTAATTGAGAGTGCATATAGGTGTCCCTCCTGGGACCCCCAGTAAATAGGGTAACATTTTCCCAGAAGCACATTTCAAAAGAGTTGATTTTCTTCCCAACAGCTTTCTTCACTGTCCATCTTTCACACTCATACATAGAAAATGGAACTGGTATGAAATAGATGATTCTAACTTTCCCATCACCATGGAAAGGCAGTGTATCAGATGCTGAATGGTAAATCACTATTGTTATGTAAATCCCACTGAGTGAGTGGGTCTACCCTAGCTGGGATTAGCAATTGAGTTTAGGCCTAGAAGTCATCTGTCTGGAAGCACTCCATGTATCTTGTGCAGTCTGAAGATTTTCCAGGACCATATGAGCACTTGGGAGTGGAGACTGAATAATACCGTGTTCAGAGCTGAGCAGTGATACATGTTGTGGGTGGATCATGATTGCAAATCCTAGAAGACTGTAGCCAATGTGGCCAAACCGGTGAAGGAATTCTGGGAGTTGTAATCTATTAAAGTAACTTGGCCAAATTCTGTCCCCGTCCCTCTCACACACAGAATTTCTGCTTCATACAAACATATTGCTGGCCCTATTCATCGAGAATTGTTGTTCCATAATGGCAGTGGCAGAGCTTGGAGTGGGGGGCTACAGCATGAGAGGCAGGGCCACTGTGTACAGGGGCGTGGCCAGGGCATGCGGAGGCATGGCTACAGGCCAGGACAGCCCAAAAACATTGCTGCCCAGGGCAAATCGCCCTTCCCGCATCCATGCCCTATGCATAATGGTCTGCAACTTGGTTCAATTTAGGGCAGGGGGGCATATTCATGTCAGGACATGAAAGGATGACTCATTTCAAGAGGTTTGTTTTCACACATCCAGATGACTGAATTCATTGGATGATCCCTGCTGCTGACAGCTATTTAAAGATCGTTCTATTGTGAACCCGTGAGAGATCAGGATGTAGAATGTGCACACACACACACACACACACACACACACACGCAGAGTAAAGTCACAACATCTGATAACCCCCTTTCCATGTTGATAACCTCCTTTCCATGAAATGCTTTCTTGGTAGAGGAATTAAAAATCCATGTGGTTTTTTTTCTAGGAAAAGAGCTCAATCAGCACACAGGAAACTCAAATTCCACTGGCATCTGCTCCTGGGTTTTCTCTCTAAAATTCAGATGTACTTTCGATTGTGACAACCTTTTCTCCATGGAACTCATTCCAAAAGCTGTCAAGTTAAAAAACATCCACACTGAGAGCAGTAGAAGAAGAAAGGCATGGTCAGGGGACACTGGGATATTTCTACATTTCTACAAAATAATCCCAGCTTTAAGAAACAGTCCTGTTGCTATCAGTGGGTCTTATCGCTGAGGTCATTTCTGCACTACATGGAAATGGCCTGAGAAAATATGCTTAGAATCATAGGGCCTTTCCATGCTACACTGTTATAATGCTATTATTCCACTTTCAACCTCCTGTGGAATTCTGGGGTTTGTAGTTTACTGAGGCCCAAGAGCTCTCTGGCTGAGAACTCTAAATGCCCCTCCCTAAACTGCAAACCCCAGGATTCCACAGGATGTGGAAAATGGAATAATAGCACTATAACAGTGTAGTGCAGAAAGGCCCATAGTCGTAAAACTGAGGAAACCTCTAGCCCTACCTGTCAGATGTTGTTATACTACAATTCCATCCTTACCATCCACCATGACTAATAGTCAAGGATGATAGGAAGTATAGTCTAATAAACATGGAGGAAGGGTTGAAAGTTCCCCACACCTGGCTCTTAATGTACATGCTTGCCCAGATCATGTAACAAGACACTTGTGTGTATTTACTGCTCAGATCATTCTTTAAAACTTGGTTGATAGTTACTTTGGGGAAAGTAGCTTTGGACCAAATTATCTGAAGGATTGCATTCTGCCATATGAGCCTTTCTAGTCTCTGAGATCTTCAATGGAGGCCTTTGTCTCTATCCCACTAACTTCAGAGCCATGTTTGGTAGAGATAGGATACAGTGTTACTACGGTTATGATATGTCTGGTGAGATCACTAGATATCCTTTTGATATCAAATAATTTGGCCTTTGCTTGACCTTTCTCTGCCATCCTACTCCACGTGTTTGCAGAGGTCCACCGGACAAGCACATATGGGGTGCGGCCGTTAATGGTTGTACATTCCAAACCTCATTTAGGCAGGCAACTTAAGCCTCTCCAATGCTTCAAGGAAAACCTTCTTGCAAACCGGCCCTGCTCAGCGCAAATCTACACAAAGACGCACAGCCAAGCACTGAGCAATTCCTTTATGTTGAGCTATTTGCATACTGGCCATACTATTGTCATCCAGCGCTAAGCTAATCATGTAAACTTGACCTTTTCCAACTCCTTTGTCCAGCTCCAAATTTCCTTTGTTCTCACCGAGCATGGCATGGCCTGTAGGTAAAATCCACCCTATAAAAAGTCCCTATTTTCTAGTCCTCCTCGGAACACTTTAGATCACCCTGGACTTCCACTCAGCCTTGCTGCCGCTCTGTCCAGTGAAGTTGTCCCCTCAGCGAACCGCACTGAGCTTTCTTCCCTACAACCTGCTCTTCTCTCCAGGACTACGAGACCAGGTGTCGTATTACCCATTCCCCAAAAGCTCTCCATTTCTATTTCTAGTTAGCTGTGTGCATGTGGTGTCTTTTATGTTATTTGTGCTCAATAAATGTTATTTTTGTTACTTTGAAACCTTGTCTGGCTACGCTCTCTGACCTGAAGCCGTAGACATAGGGTAAAAGATCCTAGCTAAAGCTACCCTGCCTCTCGTTAGCTTAAGAGAGCGCTCGAGCTTAATTTCCCCATCTTGTGCTTTTATTTGGTTATTTGGGCGCCCCTTCCAGGACCTCCAACATACAGGGTAACAACAGGGCTTTCTTGGGCCTTTCCCCCAACTTAACTGCTTTCAAAGATATTGCACAGGGATCCAGAGAAAGCCTCTTCCAAGAGGAAATTGCTTATGCTGCGCTCCCCTCTGCACCCGCTGCCTGCTGGATAGGAGGAAGCGAGATGGCTCTGCTCCTCCCTTCCACAGCCCAGCCCAGCAGTTTCACAGGCTATGCTAGGGAGGAAGTGCAGCCATTGCACTTCCTGCTGTTCTGCATGACAGGTAAGTGTGGCAGGGAGGCAGGAGGACTCTGTAATCGCGTGTCATTGTCGGGTTTCTTCATTCAACAATGATTTAATCCATGACTGTGATGGGCTGCCATGGGATCGCCATGGGATTGCGAAGATGTCATGCAGAACTGTCATTGCAATCCTGTGGCGATCCTGTGGCCATTGCAAGTTGGAGCTGATGTGCAAAAAGGGCCTTAGTGGCCACTCTCAAGCCACTTCCACCCTACACCGTTCTAGTGCTATAATTCTACATTCGACATCCTATGGAATTCTGGGGTTTGTAGGTTACTGAGGCCAAAGAGCTCTCTGGCTGAGAATTCTAAAGGCCCCTCCCTGAAGTGCAAACCCCAGGATTCCATAGGATGTTGGAAGTGAAATAGTAGCATTATAACAGTGTAGTGTGGAAATGGCCTCAGACTGTGGAACATCCCATCAAGAGAGGCTAGGTTGCCTCTCCCTCCATTATCCTTCTGCCAGCAGAGACCTTTTTATTCAGGCAGGTTTTTGGAAACTGGCTGCCCGCTGAGTAGAGGCCTTTAAAAGATTGGATCTGTATACTTTTTAAAAAGTGTGTTCTTAAATGTGTTTTTAAAAAACAAAGTCAGTTGTGTTTTAATACTATACTTTTTTTCATTTGTACTATAGTGGTCTAACTTTTTGTCTATTAAAATCTCTTCCCTCTTTTCATCTATACTTGCATTTATTTTTCATGAGTTGCCTTGAAAGTCAGCACTGGGGAAAAGGAAGCATATAGCACTCAAATAAATAAACACATTGTTATTGTGTGCCTTCAAGTCATTTCTGATGTATGGTGGCCCTAAGGTGAATCTATCACAGGCTTTTTTGGCCAGATTGATAGAGAGATTTGCTATTGCCTTCCTATGAACTGAGAGAATATGACTTGCCCAGGGTCACCCAGTCTGCTTCCAAGGCCCAGTAGGAACTCAACCTCTAGTCTCCCATAGTTGTAGTCTAACACTCAAACCACTAGCTCTTTATAAGAAACATAATACATGTATTATATTAATAATAAATATAATAGGTTTATAAATAAATAGCACCATTAAAATTTTTATTATCCAAAATATTGAATTCTTGTAAAAATGGTTAATGGTATTTCAATATAATACACCTGAGAGATAGAAATTAAAAAAATAGGGCACTTAATGACATTTGGGAAACTTTTATTCAATTGAGGAAGATCAGAGATAATATTGTATAATAATAATATATTAGAAATTTTATGATAGAGTGATTTAGACACTTTGAAAGAATAGTACATGGATTGTTCAGTACTGTATTGCACAATTTAAAAACATTCTAAATATTTATGTGGTACAATAATGAAATACGTGCTATATATATTTTAAGGGCATTGATTAATTTTGAACGAGTATTGCTAATTATTAATAAACAAATTAATAATGTATTGAGGATATATATTTTTAATAATCCCTTCTTGGATGAAGAATTGTTACTGCAGTTCCTAGGCCGCACTTAAGGTGACATAGACCCTTTCCACACCAGACAATTAGAACGGGGCAGTGCGTCCTCTCACGGAGGTTGTCTTAATCTTGGAGCGGAGTAGGAGCAGACTACTTACCAGAGATCCGCACCTCAGTCCGCTCCAAAACGACCCCAAGTGGTCCTCCAGCGTGTTTTTGAAAGACCAGAAAAAACAGGTCTTTATTTTCCTGGAATGTGCCATTGCATTCCTGCTCCCTTGTGCAGATTTGCAGGCTCGCACCAATGTGAGCCTGCGATCTGCAGAGGGCAGGCTTTAGGCATGGCAAGCTTCAGCAGTTGGTCAGGACCCACGACCAACTGGAAGCTGCCATTTTGGAAGCTGGAAGCTGCCATTTTGGAAACCGGAGCAGTGCAGATCTACAGACCTCGCACTGCTCCGATTCTCCCTGGACCAAAGAGGAGCCCTGCGGAAGGGCTTCAGGGACAGTCCACGTTGCTTCGGACCCCAGAAGAAGCAGTAGGTAATGGCACGGAGCGATTCCCTCACCTTGTGCGGAAAGGGCCATAGATATCATTTTGATATCAGTAATTTGGATCTCTTCCACCACCCCTCTCCACGTGTTTGTGAGGCCCCCGGACAAGCACAGAACTAGGCTCGGCCACTAATTGCTGCAATATTCCAACACAATACAGGCACGCCAGAAATAGCCAGATCGTCGCTTTAGGAGACCTCTCTGCAAACACCCTCATTATGTATGCACACTGCTTACAAAGAACTCCCTGTCCCGAGCAGGCAGCTTGGCAAGCTGGATACTCAAATGTCAAGCACTGTGCATCTGCATACTGGCTACTCCATTGTCAATTCGGACCTAACTCAATCATGCTAAATTCTGACCTTTCCAAAGCTTTGGCTCACGGCCAAAACTCATTGTTTTCCCCAAGTACGGAATAGCCTGCAGTTACATTTCTCCCTATAAAAACCCCTGATTCCAAGACCTTCCTCGGATCGCTCCTGAGTTCCATCCTGTCTTGCCGCCGCTTTGCTTGGCGAGCCTTCCCCTCAGTCATATTGGCTGAGACTATGCAACTTCGGACCGTCGCAGTGATCTATCCAAGCTTCAGCACAGGTGTCGTATCACCCAATTCAACAATCCCTCTCAAAAATCCCTCTATACCTCTCAAACCTTTATTTTCTATAGTTATCTGTGTGAGTGTGTTGCATACACTGTTTGTCTATATTTAATCAAGATCACAATTATTCCTATAATTTGGTGTGCTCCTTAGCTTGGCCTGACCCCGTAGACTTTGGGTAAAAGATTCCGCTGTGTTGCCCTGCCTCTCGCATTGCTAGCTTGTGCTCTTTAACTAATTTCCCCAACTTGTTTAATTGTGAGCACATTTAGGTGTCCCTCCCGGGACCCCCAGTAATCAGGGTAACCGAATGTATAATGGTTTGTTTGTAATACAGTCGGCCCTCCATATTTGTGGGTTTCACTTTCATGGTTTGATTGTTGGTGAATTAACAAGTAAATTCCTCCCTCATTGTAAATAAATGAAAGCTCCCATTTTACCTGAGTATTCAGTTTGACATACACAGTTGCCCCTCCACATATGTGGGTTTAATTTTCATGGATTTATTTGTGAGTTTCTCTAACTCCCCCCCCACCTCAAGTGCTTCTTTTCTGGGAGAACCTTTCCTCTTCATGGCTCTGATCAAGCTGTGCAGCCCTTTAAAAACCCACCTCTGCTCCTCTTCCTCCTCCACCAGCTGCTGCCCCGCCAGCTAAGGATGGCTTGTAGACTGATTTCTCAAGCACCACAAACCCTCTCCAAAGGCCCCTCATCCTGACCCTGGGAAGGAGATGGGCAAGAGAAAGGAAGTATAGGGCCACCTTACCAACTCATCCCTTCCATCTCCTTTCTCTGACCTGGTTTGGACGGTGGGTGCCCATTCTCCCCACCGTGCCTCAGGTCCTTCCCACAGATGCACACACATATTTCAATATTTGTGATTTTTCCACTTTTGTGGGGGTCCTACACCCCAACCCTTGCAAATATGGAAGACTGATTGTATATCAATGCTGACTGTAGGCTGAAATTTTGCTGGGTGTAGGTCCAATTGAACATTGTAAATCTCATTTCTTAGTAGACATGTATTGGCTTCTGATGGACAATTTTTATAATTTCAGATTTTTAAATAAAAAAAAATCTAGTTGGCTGAGTATCTAGTCCAGTAGAAAGGATACACAGTCTCCAATAATTCTGAAAGGCTGAAATCTGAATGTATCCAATTTATACCTACATCTGGGTAAATCAAACTATGTGGGTGTTGCTTTCACAGAAGCCTGCATAGGATCACAATACACAGAATGACAGAATGGTTGAACACTTTAATGGAAAATAATTTTGTACACTCCCCCATACCCTCCAAGTATCCCAGTTTGGCAGGACATTCCCTATTAATCCTCTGTTATCCAACTTCTTTAGCTACTTTCAAAACGTTTCAGTTTCTCTCTCCTCTCTCCATTCCCTCCCCTTTGTCCTTACCTTATTTCAATTGCTGCAAACCAAGTTCAAAGTAACAAAAGTGGTTTGCATTCAATAAACTCTGCAAGAGGAGAGAACAGGAGGGGGCGGAATCGAGCCATAGGTTCAGGCAAAAGCAAACCACTGCGGTGTCTCCTAGCTTGTCTGTTTTTCCTCCTTTACAACTTTTGCCATCTTGACTGCATGCTAAGGTTCCCTGGCCACACAGGTCCCACCTGTGAAATTCTGGAGGCTGTGCGCACACCAACTGCTGCTTGAACAGAGATGTATGCATCCACCAAGCAACAATAGATACATATTATTATTTTACAAAACTTTTTTTTCAAAAAATATGGACATCAAAATTCTCAGGGGAGACATGTCCTTTTTCTTCTTCTTGTGACCGTCAGAAGCAGATTTGGCAGGTCAGATGCATCAAGAACCATTAACCAAGAGAAGCCAGGTTAGCTACTTTTTACATGCATCCATGGGCAATTAAATATATTTTTGTTCACTAACAATTTAGACTTTAAAATTGACTTGTGTGCAGAAGGTAGTTTAACTGGCGGGTGTTGCTTATTTCTTTATTATCAATGTGCTTTTAGTTGTCTTATTTTCATTTTTTTTAGACTATACTATTTTATTTTTCTGTATTTTACTACTATTATCTGCCTTGGATGCAATTTTTAGTGGAATGGCAAGATATACCTATAAATCACTAAGCAAATAAGTGGAATTCAACAAAGTGGCATGGGTATGGAGAAAAGGCTATCTAATTCATTATGAACTACTTTGGAGGAAATAGCTCAGTGGAAATCACAGACATTCCTGCAAACACATTTCATTCACACTGAAAGGAATAGTCCTAAAATTGAACTTTGAGCCCATTGGGTTTGGACTTTTAACAACTGTTTGGCTAATTTAAACCCCAGAAGGTTCAAAATTACTGTAAGAGATCTGTTAATTTTTTTAAAAAAAAATGTGTGTGAGAATCATGGAAAAGATGGAGAATAGAAGGTGTGAAGTATGTATAATGCGTGGAATAAATCTTATTTTTCAAATTCCACTTAAGTATTTCTACAGCTCCCAGACCTACTCTTTCCTCTCAACATGATACCCTTTCCCCACCAACCTCACATCCATTTAACCTGCTATTAGAAACTGAGCCACAGTCAGGTAACATACCATCAGTATATATTTGCTTGGGGAAAGCGCCTCTTTTCCTTCCAGTGGCAATACACACAGTACCTTCCTGCTGTATATGTGCCCCATTTTCATTCTATGGAAAGAATTCATTACTTGGACATTGGATAATGGACAATTTCTTTGGCAATAATGACAACTGTGCATTTTTGTCCCATAGGAAAATTATCATATTTTCCTTATTTGGCAGCGTTAAAGAAAACCATGAGTAATCTACACCAGCTACTTAGTTATATCTGTGTAACTACATAATATCTCCCGGCCTGTTCCCCTACTCTGCCCCTACCCTTGCCAGCACATTTTAAGAGCCAGTACCTTGATTACATGGACAAAGGTAATTTCCGCCCTCCACTGTTATAGGGCTACTATTCCACTTTCAACATCCTATGGAATCCTGGGATTTGCAGTTTAGGGAGGGGCATTTAGAATTCACAGCCAGAGAGCTCTTTGGCCTCAGGAAACGACAAACCCCAGATTTCCACAGGATGTTGAAGGTGGAATAACAGCACTATAACAATGTAGTGTGGAAATGGCCAAAGTCTATTCAGCTGGCAAATAAGTTGCAAGGAGGATGACACTTCCATCCTCCTCCCATCAGGAAGCTCAAAGAACCTCCTTCACTGGATCTGGTTGCTGGCTCTAAAGGTGGGCCAGGGTCATATTTACATAATTTTATAGGAAAATTACATAGTATTACTGAATACAAATTAGAGATCCATAACTCTAGGTTATGAATCTGTAACTGCAAGACTGAATGCTGCAAAATAGAGAATGCTTTCTTACAGCAGCTTCCTAGCTTGCTCTTTTGCTGTGCCAGGGCAGAGCATCAGACATAGCAAGCATGGTCCTTGCAAAAATGAGGAGAATACTATGCAGACTAACTTACATTGAGCATCACATCGGACAAAAGAAACACCATTTTTCCAGGCACAAGAAAGCCTAAATCAAGGACGGGATTTAGATGTTGTTGGACTTCAGCTCCCAGCATTACTCATTAGTAGATATACTGGCAGGGGCTGATGGAACCTGCTATCCAACAACCCCTGATGGGCCACAGGACTCCCATCTCTAGCTTAAACCCAATTGTTAGTCCTACAAGAGTTGATGGTTAATGTGGTAAATCAACATTTATGTAAGTTCCATTGATTCCATGGGTCTATTCTACTTGGACCAGTGACAGGATTCAAGCCAAACTTTTCTCAGGTTAGTGAAAGCATCAAGAAACTATTTTTCATGCACCACAACAAAAGCCTTTTCTTTCTTTCTTTTTATAATGGGAGAGTTACATTCCTTGTGACTTATAGCAAGTCTAGGGAACCTGTGGCCTTCTAAACATCTCAACTCCCATCAGCCAGAATGGCCAGCAGTGAAACATAGTGAAGATAGGAATTCATCATTATCTGGAGCACAAAAGGTTTCCCACCATTGATCCAGGGTATTTTGCAAACCAGCAGTGTAGCATCATCGATCAATCCCAACAAAAAACATTTAGTTGATTAACAAGTGTAGTTTGAGACTAATGCTCATGATTGCAACATCTGTATTAGAGCTCTGGTCTGTTCCATTCTGGTAGTTGTTGACTGTGTATTTCACGTGAAGAATTATGTTGGGGTCACATTCTTCACAGCTGCAACTAAAATCAGTAATAATCCTGTCTGGGACTGAATTGTCCTGAAACCTCAGGCATCCACAGTTCTTTCCAAGTATTACATTATGTTTGGTGTTCACATATATAGTTTGCAAGAAGTCCTGAAGCAACCTTTCATTCTTGCAATCACAATTTTTTCCCCATCTAGTAGTAAGAATTTGACTGTTCTGTTCCTTCTCAAAGCCTTTTATGGCTTGTAAATCATTTGCACACTGTTCATGCTCATCAAGGTACCATACCTTCCAACGTTTCACAGATGAAAACTGAGGCATGTGTGGCCAAGCAACATCAGAGTGTCATCGAGATGACAAAAGTTGTTAATGAGGGAGAACAGACAAGCTGGGAGAGGCTTTTGCCTCAGTCTATAGGGAAGAGCAAGACTCAATCGCAATGGCGCATGTATTTCTATACCGCTTATGAGCAAAGTGCTGTCTAAGTGGTTTACAATATGTTTGCTAATTGCCCCCAATAAGTTGGGTACTTATTTTACCAATCTGCAGAAGGATGGAAGGCTGAGTCAACCTGGAGCCTGGCAGGGTTAAACTCACAATCTTGTGGCTGAAGTACTGGCATTTAACCACTGCGCCACCAGGTCTCTTCACCCACTTCTCTTCCAATCCTGCTGAATTAACTGAGTGTGTACTGCTTTTGTACTTTGAATTCCCTTTCCAGCAATTGAAATAAGCCGAGGACAAAGAGAGGAGAGTGGTAGGGGAGGGAAAAACTGGGACATTTTGAAAACAGCTGAAAAAGTAGGGTGACAAAGTGTTAATCAGGACAGTTCCTGCCAAACAGGAGCAGTTGGAGAGTATGAGGTACCAATCTTTTCCAAACTCCAAAGGGCCACTTCTCTTGCAACTGCATGTAGAATAAATTGGTATTTGAAGACTCATTAAATGTTGAAGGAATGACCTACAGTACTTCAATGAAAGGCAACCAGATTTAGTTATTATAGGTTGGACTGAGACACAGGACACAGGTTCAGATTCCTATTGAGTCATGAAAGTTACAGGGTGAACCCTTCAGCCAGTGTCTCTTTTTCTTGGTTTGACCTACTTCACAGGGTTGTGGTGAGGACAACCTGAGGAGCAGAAGAGCCATGTGGGCTACCTTGAGATCACACGAGGAAAAGTAGGATATCAATGTGACTAACAGCCAGAGCTTGGACAAGTTACTTTTTGGGCTTCAGGTCTCAGAATCTGCCAGCCAGAGAAAATATCAACAAGGGTGGATTGTTAATTTATGACAAACTATTGTAATTAATAGAGTGTGAAACTGAGAGCTACGACAAGGTTTTCCCCTTTTCATCCATTCATCTATTCATAAAAGTGCATTTTTTAAAAAACAAAGCAGTGAACAACAATACAATAACCTCAATTAATAAAACAATAAAAAGCAATGCTAAAAAGATTTCTTTGAAATCAGCAAAGTGAACTGACACCGCCAGTGATCAAGAAAAGCCCCTGTAGTTTTCTTATTTGGCCCTATTAATAAAAGTCTTGCAAGGAAGTTTGTGTCCTTCTGAACAATCTTGTATTTCATAGTAACATTTACTTTTAATCAAAACCAGAAATACTGCTTTTAGTTCTTTTGCAAGACTTTAAGCCCTTGGCCAGACTAACGAATAAAGTAAAAAGATAAGGTTTGACAATGTGGGCCAGTTGTAAAGATGAAAACAAACAGCAGCAGTGTGACGCGGCAGCCAAGAAAGCCAACGCGATTCTTGGTTGCATCAATAGGAGTATGGCATCTAGATCGAGGGAGGTAATGGTACCACTCTATCCTGCATTGGTTAGGCCTCATTTGGAATACTGTGTCCAGTTCTGCGCACCACAGTTCAAGAAGGATGTCAACAAGCCGGAACATGTCCAGAGGAGGGCGACCAAAATGGTGAGAGGCCTGGAAGCCATGCCCTATGGGGAGAGACTTAGAGAGTTGGGTATGTTTAGTCTGCAGAAGAGAAGATTAAGAGGGGACATGATAGCCATGTTTAAATATTTGAAGGGATGTTATGTTGAGGAGGGAGCAGGCTTGTTCTCTGCCACTCCAGAGACTAGGACAAGGAGCAATGGATTCAAGCTGCAGGAAAGGAGATTCCACTTAAAGCTCAGGAAGAACTTCTTGACGGTCAGAGCTGTCTGGCAGTGGAATGTACTGCCTCGGAGTGTGGTGGAGTCTCCTTCTTTGGAGGTTTTGTAAGCAAAGTCTGTTGGGAATGCTTTGATGAGTGTTCCTGCATAGCAGGGGGTTGGACTTGATGGCCCCTGTGGTTTCTTCCAACTCTGTGATTCTATCATTCTATTATTATCATGGTTGTTGTTGTTATTGCTATTGTTATTATTTACTTATATAGTGTGATCAATACATATAGTGCTTTACAAGAAAAAGAACATGAAAAAACAGTTCCCTGCACCCAGGCTTATAATCTGAAGACATGTCACACAAAGAAAGGGAATGGCAGTGAGGGAGGGGATTAAGTCCAGCAGAAACTGTCTCTTCTTTTCCTGGAAAGCCAGGACAGTGGCAGTTAGGATGGAGAGAGGGCATTTCATCTGCTTTTGAGCCTTGGCATGATGGAGCTGTGCCTGCCTCTTATTTTCTTCCTCCGAGGCCAAGGCAGCGGCAGTTGGGATGGTGGGAGGGCCATTTCTGGGCCTAGGCATGATGGAGCCAGCTTCTTCTCTTCCTTTGCAGTCAGGGCCATGGCCACTGAAATTCACAAGAATTTTCTGACTGTATCAAGTTCATTAAAGACCTTCATTGTGGAGAGAATTGCAATGTGTGTGTGTGGGTCTTCTGAAGGAAGTGAGATGTCTGCAATAACAGAAAACAAGGAGAAATTAAGCAAAGACGTGTGGGCACCTATTAGTCACCAAAGAGACACTTTGATACAAGGAAGAGATATTAAAATAAGCATGTATATTGAGTCATCCTAAAGTGTGCACAACTCCATGGGGAAAAAGAGTGCTCAGAAAAGTTGCCTTGTTGGATACGAATTTCTGGGAGCTGCAGTCTAAAAATGAAACATACCCAAGCTCTGATTTCTGTGGAGTTAACTTTTTAGAGCAATTCCATGCATGTTTTGACCAGAAGTAAATCCCACTGAGTTCCATAGGGCTTTCCCCCTGAAAAGTAGATGCAGCATTGTGGACCTAACTCCACAGAGAATGTCAGTGACCTCAGGCATGACACTGACTAGGCAATTCTAACCATATTTAATCAAAAGCAAACAAGCCTGTGCTTCCAAGGGAAATTTCTTTATGGTCACAGTCTTTGAAAGTGTTTTAGCGTTTTTTTCCCTTCAGTTGCAGGTGAGTATCTGTGTGAAAGTATCCTCAAGCCAGCACAAGGGATTCTGGAAGCTATGGTCACAAGAAGTTCACTTTTCCAAGCTCCGACAGAGATGCAATGATCAAGTGAGACAATATAGCAACCTGGATGCTATATTGGCTAATTTCCCTCTCCTTCTCCCCCTCCCCACACTATCAGGACTTTAAAGAGAAAGGCCTGTTCATTGCCTCCAATCGCCACATTTTAAAAATGTGTTAGCAAGGCCCCTCTCCAACAAATGCACTCTGACCTTGCACCCTGCATATCCCCCCTCCCCACAGCTAATGCGATGGATGCTCAGAAGGGATTGTCCCACAGGTCAGCCTGATTATGTCTGAATCATCTGTGATGCACAGCAGTGCCTCCCGAGTCCCAGCCCACGGCCGTGACTAATGCTGCCTCCCAAATGCCTCCTCCTCCTTCCCCCCCCCCCACTGTCCTTTTCCACTTTTGTTCTACAGTGCCTTCCTCCGGCAGCAGACAGACAGCCTGGCATTATGCCGGGGTCTCCCCCGCAAAAGGTTTCTCTCCACCTCTGCTCCATCTCTTTCTTCCACCAGCCTGTGAAATCTAGAGTGGAAATAAAGGCTCACCTATCCAACTGGATGCCCACATCGCAGCCTCCTTGCCTGGGGAATCCCACTGGTAATGAGCAACCTCAGGGCTTTGGGAAGCCAGGTTTGGCTGAGATTCTACAATGATCAAAGTGAGGCACCAGGAAGAAACAACCCGGGCTGTTCCTCCATCTGGAGGAGCAGCAGAGCCTGGGGAATCACCCCATATGGTAATGACTGTATCTCTGGGCTGTGTTCCTTCAGCCCCTCTACTGGAGTAGAGAACAGAACATAGTTCCAGGCTCCTTTTATATATGCCTTTCATTCTACACATGTGTTATTTTTAAAAATGTATTTTTTTTTTTTTTGAGAGCCAGTGTGTTGTAGTGATCTGAGTGTTGGACTATGACCCTGGAGATCAGGGTTCGATTCCCCACTGAGCCACGGAAACCTACTAGGTGACTATCAGCCCCAGAAAACCCCATAATAGGTTCACCTTAGTCAGAAATGGCTTCAAGGCACACAATAACAACAACAACAACTTATTTATTTCTTAGGGCCTTGTTGCACTGCACTTGTGCAGTGCTATTATTCCACTTTCAACACCCTGTGGAATTCTGGGGTCTGTAGTTTTCTGAGGCCAAAGAGCTCTCTGGCTGAAAATTCTAAATGCCCCTCCCTAAACTACAAACCCCAGGATTCCATAGAATGTTGAAAGTGGAATAATAGCACTAAAACAGTATAGCGCAGAAAGGTCTGTTACTTCGACCCAGGCTTACCTGGTGATAGCACTCGATATCGTTTTGATGTCAAAACCCATTTGGCCTTCCTCTGCCACCCCGCTCCACGTGTTTGCGAGGCCTCTGGACAAGCACGTAAACAGGCGCGGCCAGTAATTGTTGGACATTCCATTCTCCGCCTAGGCAGGCAGAACAGAGCCACTCCGTTGCTTCAGGGACCTCTCCTGCAAACACCTTTTTGCTTAAGCGCGACACTAACAAAGATACCTGGCCTCGAGCAGGTAGTCTTACAAAGCCCAACTAAGCACCTTGCATTTGCATACTGGCTACACTATTGTTAAATCAGCGCTGAGCCAATAATGTTAATCTTGACCTTTTCCAAAGCTTTGTCCCACTCCAAACTCGCATTGTTCTCACCAAGTAAGGCATGGCCTGCAGTCACAATTCACCCTATAAAAAGACCCTGATTTCGAGACCACCTTGGATCACTCAAACTGCCAGCACCCCTCGGATCATTCCTGAGTTCCACCTAGCCTTGCCGCCGCTCTGCTTGGCGAGCCGTCCCCTCAGTTCCAGTACTGAGACCCCATATCCACGAACTCAGTCTCTTCAGGACTACGAGACAGGTGTCATATCACCCATTTCCCTATAAGAACTCCCAACTTCCCATTTCTTTAGCTAGCTGCATGAATGTGTTGTCTTCCATGTTTGTCTGTACTCAATAAAATATTGCTTATTTGCCACTTTGAAACCTGTCTGACTGCTTGACTGACCTGACCCCGTAGACACTGGGTTGCAAGATCCCTGCTACGTTACCCTGCCTCCAGCTAATTCTCCCCAAAGTTGTGCTTGTTGTTTGGTTATTTGGGCGCCCCTCCCAGGGCCCCCAGAGAACAGGGTAACAGGTCCTTAGTTACATTATATCCCTCCTTTCAGCCAATGATCTTAAGGAAGTGGACATGGCTTTCAACTCCTCCCACAACAATACCGTGAGGTAGGGCAGGCTGAGAAAGAGTGACTGGCCCATGATTTCACGGCTCAGTGGAATTAGAACTTCGATCTCCCTAGTCTGAGATGCTAACAGCTAAACTACAGTTAACTGCACCATGACTGCAGTAGCAAGAAGTTCAGCAGTCGTTATAGTAGCCTAGGTGGAGGGATCCCATGTCTTTCCAAAGGAGAAATTATAACCCTGTGTCCTCATGTATATTTGATCACATAGGTGGAAACCATGTGGCCTTCCAGGGTTTGTTGAACTGCAGTGCCTATTCAGCATAGTCAACACAGAGGAGTGTTGGAAGTTGCAATCCAACCACAATTGCAGGGCTGCACTTTGTCCATGTTCTAACAGGACTGAAAAACAGAAACCAGCATGCCATTACAGAGGTGATGAGGTGAACTATGCAGGTAGAACCATATTTAGTTCTCTACAGTTCCCATTATGTTCCGTAGGACAAATGGAACATGCAGCAGCCATGTTAAACTAAACATGAGTCAACAGTGTGATGCAGCAGTGAAAAAAGCCAATGCAATTCTGGACTGAATCAATCGGATTATAGTGTCCTGTTACTGCAGTTTAGGCCTACTTGGAGATACCCCCAGATATCTTTTTGATATCAATAATTTGACTTTCTTCTACCACCCCTCTCCACGTGTTTGAGAGGCCCCCAGACAAGCACAGAACTAGGCTTGGCCACTAATTGCTGGACATTCCATTCTCCACCCAGGCAGGCCAGAAATAGCCAGATCACTGCTTTAGGAGACCTCTCTGCAAACGCCCTCATTATGTATGCACACTGTTTACAAAGGACTCCCTGCCCCGAGCAGGCAACTTGGCAAGCTGAATACTCAACTGCCAGGCACTGAGCATTTGCATACTGTCTACCTCTTTGTCAATTTGGACCTAACTCAATCGTGCTAAATTCTGACCTTTCCAAAGGTTTGTCCTGCTCCTAAATCACATTGTCCTCGCCAAGTACGGCATAGCCTGCAGTCACATTTCCCTCTATAAAAACCCCTGATTCCGAGACCATCCTCGGATCGCTCCCGAGTTCCAGACCGCCTTGCTGCCGCTTTGCTTGGTGAGCTTCCCCTCAACTCCACATGCTGAGCCACATCAAACCCCAGCATTGCTCTCTATCTTCTTTCTGGGTTTCAGGAACAGGTTTCGTATCACCCAAATCAACTATCCCTCTGAAAATCCCGCTATCATACTCAAACCTTTATTTTTCCTTAGTTATCTGTGTGCGTGTGTTGCTTACATTGTGTGCCTGTATTTAATAAAGATAATTCATTATTTCCAACACGGTTTGCTTCTTGACTTGGCCTGACCCCATAAACACTGGGTTACAAGATCCTGCTGCATTACCCTGCCTCTCGCAGTGCCAACCAGTGCTCTTGACTAATTTCCCCATCTTTTGTAATTGTAAGGTTATTTAGGTGTCCCTCCCAGGACCCCCAGTAAACAGGGTAACAGTCCAGCTTGAGAGAAATGGCAGTGTCACTCTATTCTGTTGTGTTCAGACCTCACTTGGAGCCCTGCATTCAGTCCTGGGTACCACAGTGCAAGAAGGATATCAACTAGCTGGAATGGGTCATCAACCAAGGGCAACCAACATGATTAGAAATGTGGAAATCAAGCCTTATGAAGAACAACTGAGGGTGCTAGTTATATTTAGCTTGGAGAAGAGAAGACTTAGAGGTGACAGATTAACTATCTTTACATATCTGATGGTTGCTGTGTAGAAGATGGAGCAACTATGTTTTCTGCTGCTCAGGAGACTAGCACACCAACCAATGGATTCAAATTTCAAGAAAAGAGGTTCCACCTAAACTTTAGTAAGAACTTCTTTACTGTAAGAACTGTTCCATGCTGGAACAGACTGTCTTAGATTCTCCTTCTGTGGAGATCTTTAGACAAAGATTGAATGGGTGTCTTTCAAGAATGCTGTACTGTAGTGCATTCCTGCATGTCAGGGAGTTGGACTAGATGGCACTTGTCATCTTTTCCAGTTCTATCATTCTTCATACCTGAGACAAGGAAAAACTTACCTGCCATCTCCCCTGGAATTAGTGAGGGATAGATTTATCCACTGCACCAACAGTGTTCCTTAGAGTACATTCCTTCATTTTCTCCACAGAAGTTAATGGCTGTCGTAATCATAGAATCATAGAGTTGGAAGAGACTCCAGGGGCCATCGAGTCCAACCCTTTTCTATGCAGGAACACCCATCAAAGCATTCCCAACAGATGGCCATCCAGCCTGACAGGCATGTACTGGAAAAGAGTGAGAAAAATGTGGCTTCTCAGATGCTTTTGGACCATAGCTGCCAGCATCCCAAACCTTTTGTCAGCTTGGCTGGGGCTGATGGGAGCTTCAGTCCAAAAATATCTGGCAGGCAACCGTTTCCTCATCTGTGTCTTAATATTTCTGAGAAAAAGCTGTTCTCCTGTAAAAATGAATCATACGCACAGGCATGCAGAAAGAACATCTTTTCAGAGCTGCTGACTAGCCCTCCCCTGTCCAATGAGACAGTGGGATTCCATTTCGTCTTGTTTTCCAAACTGCAAGCTCAGGTGCATGGAGGAAAACAAGGAGCTCAACTAATCATCCTGATGAGGCAGGAAACCATAAATTCCAAGATGTCTGAAAAGGACAGAGATCAGCTAGATTGCTAGCTGAAATTCATTAGCATCTATGGTGCTATAATATTCTTATCTGACAGAAAGAGGTAGCACAATTAGTAAGTGTACTTGGTATTTTAATCTTCCTTAAATATTGACTGAACAGGATGTGTGACATGCTGAGCCTTAAGCCATGAGTTGAAATTTTAGCCTAAACTCATTAGCCCAGCTCAGATGATTCTCCACGCTAGGGCTGAGGTTGGCCCTTCCATTATTTACTTTTTTCCAGGGGTGTGTAAGGCCCCGCTTTGGGGGTCCCCAATATCAGTATGGTTTGGGTGGGCACCATACCTAATTGGCATCATATGTAATTGACAACACATTTTATTGGCTCTGATATCAAATCGAAGCCTGAGAGATGACGGAGAGGTCAAACTGAGCGAGGGAAAGAATTTGACTGTAAATGTGAGAAGCATAGGTCAACTCCAAAATTCCTCCAGGCAAGACTGAGTCATTTGTCAGGCAAATGCACACCATTCCTGTGGATAATAGGCTTAAATAGAAGCTGGAATTTTCTAGGGAATCCAACTCTGAGGAGCCCACCAGGACACTGATTGACAGATATTCATCCCTTGTACACCTGGATTCTTTCGTCTATCCTCACAACGCCCACAAAAGACAGCTATTACAACATTCATCATGTCTTTGTAAATCAAAGCACTAAGCCCATCAACAGGCGAAAGACCCACTGTCTACAACAGGTTCCCTTTGTCTTGCATCTGGAACCTTCACAGCCACAAGCCATTTTCAGGGTACAAATACTCCCGGTTTGAGGATGCTCGGTGCAGTCTCTTGAAGATCTACCTGTCACTCTGTCTGTCTGGCTCCTGAATGAGAACTGCCCTTTGGTTCTACCTAAGCCAAAATACATTTCTGCTCTTCACTACTCTTCTGGATTGGTAATTATAAATCCCCCAAATCCTTCAGCCTCTTTATAATTTTTCCTCCCTTTCTCTTTCAGTTAGCTCTTCTGTGAATGTGTGATTGTGTGTATCTTGTGTGCATGCAAGAGTGAATTCCCCTCAATAAAATCATTTTATTAGACAATTTTGCTTGGTTTTTGGCTAGGCCTGATCCCATAAAAATTGGGTTCAAAGACCTCGCTAGGTTACCCTGCCTCTTGTAGTGCTACAGCTTGTGCTCTGGCTAATTCCCATTCCCCATTATTTGGAGCACATTGAAGTGTCTCCCACGGGACCCCAGAAATCAGGGTAACAGGTGGGGGCTGCAACCCACATCAGCCACATCCAGTGTCAATGTCAATGGAAAAGTGTTATGGAAACTGGAGGCTGGAAGACCAAAGTTTGCCCAATGCTGTTCCAGACTATGGTTTGGAGGATCCAGAATGCAACTGCTTCCTTCCATTTCCTGCTTTGTCTCCCTCTTTGCCTTGACCTACCTAACCCCAAAATCAATGTGGGCCAGTGAGTGTAGGTAGGTACTCATATTGTGAAGAGTCACCACCACATCAAGGAGAATCCAAAAGATCACATCAACTCTGTTGATCAATATAAACCAAATGGTTCTGCTAGTTTTCCTCTACAGTGTGAGCTGGTCGTTTGTCATGCTGATGCAGCAGTTCTCAACTTGTGGGTCGTGACCCCTTTGGGGGGTCGAATGACCCTTTCACAGGGGTCACCTAAGACCATCGGAAAATACGTATTTCCGATGGTCTTAGGCTCCATTTCCTCCTTGGTGGTGGTGTGCAAGTGCGAGCCATGCGCTTGCGTCCTCCTGCCCCCTTTGGCAAGAGCACGTGCGGCCGCACGCGCTCCCGCCAAAGGGGGCAGGGGGATGCGAGCGTATTGCTCGCGCTTGCGCACCACCACTCCTGGGCCTTTTCCGCATGTTACCTTATCGCGGAGGTGGGGGGTGCCGTTCGCGCAAGCAGGTTCTTGCGTGAGGTGCTCTCTTCGTTGCTCCTTCGTCCCACAGCTGGCTTCCTGGTCGCACGACCACCCCTTCCTTCCTTCCGCAGTGCAGCCTGGGAGCTGTAGGCTGCGCCGGGAGAGGAAGGGGCGGGGTGGTTGCTGCGGAAGGGCCGGGGGGCTGCAAGGCAGCCCTTTTTTGGGGGGGCGAGCTGTGCCTGGCACAAAAGACAAAGGCACTGGGATTCCTCCCCCCACCGGCCAGGGTCGACACTCTGGAAACTTTTCCCACACTGCCCCCCTCAGCGAAAACGAGAGCGAAGCAGAAGCAGAGCCCAGGGGGAGGGGTTCTTGGAGTTTTTTCCCGGGGGAGACACGCGGCTCCTCTTCCCTCCCTGCCTGTCCTCCCTGTTCCTGGCCGGTGAGGCGGCCTTTGCCGGGAGGGGGGAGGCATTGTAAATAATAAATAAAAAATCTTATGGTTGGGGGGTCACCACAACATGAGGAACTGTATTAAAGGGTCGCGGCATTAGGAATGTTGAGAACCACTGTGCTAATGGGTTTTAACTGACTACTGAAAACTAAGATACCCACTGAAACTATGCATTAGTAGTATTTTTCCCCTCCTTGCTACTATGAGGATGGCTGCTAAGCAGCAGGAGAGAAGGTAGGCAGAATGTGTTTATACTCTCCTAATGTCTTGAACCACTACTTTTTATGGTTCTACTTAAACTGCAATGTCATACATTCCAATAGTCCCAAGCTGGCAGGAACAGTCCTGATTAATCCTCTGTCATCCCACTTTTTCAGCTGCTTTTAAAATGTCCGAGGTTCCCGCTCATCCTCTCACTTTCCCCCTTTGTCCTCAGCTCACTTCATTTGGTGCAAACTAAGTTCAAAGTGGAGCTGAGACAATGTGAGAGGAGCAGAATCTTGCCTTTCCCAGTAGTCACAGGAAAAAGGAAAGTACAACCTCTTCCTGCATGTCTGTTTTCATTCATTAAAAACTTTTGCCATCTTGACCACACTGTCATGTTGCTTGGTCAAAAGCGTCCCAATTTTCCTTCTGACATTTCTGAAATGTCAGAAACTGTGTGTGTGTCTGTGTGTGTGTGTGTGAGAAAGAGAGAGAGAGAGAGAGAGCAAAAGAGACGCATGCTATTGTCTTTACTAAACAAAAGATCCTAGGGAATAATTATGGTAGTTTTCTCTCTGCAGTGGAAGAAAATAAATGTTCCTCTGCAGTATTCTCTCCATATTAGAATGTCTCAAAGTGTTGCAGAGGGATTATCCCATATAGAAAAACATGTAGGGATTTCTGCACAAAACCCACTTTTTTTACATATGAAAAAAAGTCTCCCACAGAGGACACAGCTTTTTGTGTGTTCAGGAAACAGGGTTTTTGCACAAAAATTGCCACATGCTTCTCTATGCAAAATAGTTCCCCTGCAACTTTTCAAGACATTCAAATACTGGGATAAAATTGGGTAAGATTGTCTCGAGTCTATTATTTTTCTTGATGGGCCTTCCTGACCTTTTGAAACCTCATTTTTTGACCTGAGCTGGAATAATAATGAATATTCTTTCTAGCCCTCAAAAGTCTCAGTACTTTGCTACCCTGACTCTACAACAACAGTTTTCTGAACTAGTAAAGGCTGACTTGACAATTCTGTGAGGAGTGCAATAATCCCCACATCATTTAAAAACACACAAATACTTCGCTGCTTCTTTGGATGCCCATGTGGAGGAGGGACTGTTGCCAAGACCATTTTGGGCCTGGTGAAGGCAATGTTCATCTCCTCACAACACCTACGGTACTAACAATCAGACTTTCCTTTCCTCCTCCAAGCCAGATACCTGCACTCAGCCCCCCCCCACTTAGACCTCCTCACCTGTTCTTCAGAGATGGGCAGGGAATAGAAAAGAAGAAAGAACAGGAAGGCCACCTCACTGTTCTTGTTTGACAGGCAGATTCTTCCCCAAGATCTGTTCTGTTAGGTCCAGTTTGTCAAACCAGTAGGGAAGGAGGGGCAGGTCCCCAGTTTGCCTCTTGTTTTTCGTCTACTTAGCTACCTAGCAGTGTGATTTATAGTTATTTCTCTCCTTTTCACCAGTGAACTCAAGGCAACCAACCATCAGGAATTATGAGAGCTGAAGTCCAAAACATTTGGAGGATCAAAAGTTTGGAACCACTGCCTTACACAGTTATAGCACTATGATTCTACTTTAACTGCCTTGCCTTGTACCTCCCAATAGTCCCAGTTTATCCAGAACAATTCCGAATGTCACAGTTTCTTTCTCCTCTTCCCATTTTCCCTCTATGTCATCAGCTTATTAAACTGAGGCTTTTGCTGCACAAGATGCGAGAAGCAGTTTGCACCGTTTCGTGGCGTATTTCAATAACATGGTTTTCCTTCATTGTTTTCTGCACACCCTTCGATTTAAAGTGTTTTCCTGTGGAGCAGTGTGAGTCTGTGCATCCGAACTACTTCCTCGCTGGTCACTCCCCTGGCTCCCCTCACCCCGCCCTGGTGGCCATGATTGGCTGGGTTGTTGTTGTTGTTTTGGTTCTCAGTGGTTCTGTTTGTGCGTACCTATGTAGGTACGTACCTACTTCTGACCTTACCGCCCATCCTTCGCTGCCCACCAAGGCACATGGGTGCGGTTGTACTTTTCTACATCACTGCAAAAAAACAAATTTACTTCAATGTCAGAATGTGAATTGGATTTTTTCCAGTTTTCAAATACTGTGCTTTTCCACCACATGGTGGCACAACAGCAGATTCCATGCAGAATGATGGAAAATAACACAAGCCTACTTTGCTCCCATGTGCAGAACAATATGATGCTACAACATAGTAACCCACGGTAATGACCCCATGTGGAAAGGGCCCAAGTTCAAAGTGCAAAAATAGTTTGTACTGAGTTAAATCAGCGGGGGGAGTAGAAAGGAAGCAAACTGCTGCAGCTTCTCACAGCTCTTCCTCATTACTTTTGCCATCTTGAACATACTCTGATGTGGCTTGGCTACATATGTCCCTGTTTTTTTATCTAAGAAATGTTGGAGGCTCTCCCCATTCTCTCTCTCTCTCTCTCCTCTTCCTCCTCCTCTTTTTCTTCTCTTATCTCACCCTTTTATCCTGCAATGGGAACAGTAGAAGGATGGAGCCGTAATGAGGCTTCTGCATGGTGTCATCACACTTCCATCCTAATCCTATCTCCAGGCAGTGTGATCATGGATTAAATTATTGATGGGTTTTCACCATCAATGACACATGATCGTGCCACTATCCTAGACATCCCTTTCCTCTGGAAGCCATAGAAGTGCAATGGCTGTGCTTCCTGCCCCAGTGCAGCCAGGGAAAGTACATAGCTGTGCTGTGGAAGGAAGAGGCATGGCCATTGCATTCCCTTCTGCAGGGAACCAGCTGGTGCAGAGGGCAGTGCTCCTGTCACACTCCCCTCCAAGCACAACCACTGCCAGGATCCCCACTGGATGACTTCAGGAAAGGTAGGGTGTAGAAAGTGCCTCAGTTTCACAATTGGAACTCCAATTGATTGGAGTTTTGGACAATCATCAATTTAGATTCTGTGCAGGAATCTATGAATCAGTGAGGTAGCATTTGATAATGCAGCATGTTCCAAGTAATGTCACTTTTTGTAACTGTGCTACTGGGATTATAGCAATTTCATTCAGATGAAATTGTCAATCCATTTGGGACAGATACCATAGCACCTATCCCTTCTTCCCCTTTCTCTTTTTCATCCTACCATTCTCATTCTCATTGCTGTTGTTGTTATTGCTGCTGCTCTATTAGATACAGCTTATCTGGTTTGGCTGTGCATGGCTGATTTTAATTCCCCCAACAAGGTGGGGTGTGTAATGATGGAATGGAAACCTGTGTTTTACTGTCCTTATGAGATTATCAGAACCACCTCTAGCCAGCCATCACTGGAAACTTGAGGCTGGAATAAAGAGACCTTGTTTTGTTGATTCTTTAGGCTCCTTCTTACCTTTCTATTACGCAGGGTACCGGAAAGGTCTGATATCTAAACACCTCTATGCATCCAGTAAGAGCCCATAAAACAATTAAAACATTGCTCCTTGAACTCTAGTCTAAACAGGGTGAACCTTGAATTCGGTCTCTTGGTTGTCCTGAAATAACTCTTGTCCACATTCTATGAGCCACTTTCCTGATGGTTTATAGACAGATAGGTAGCTGTAGCTATAGAAGAGACGTAATCTTTCCTGTTTGGTTTATCTTATTTTCTTAATGCCTTTATAACACTCTCTTTGTGCTTTTTGAGGTATTGATTTACAGACGGGAAAGCCAGTTAACCTGCAAGGAGGCACAAAGGTCTCTCTAGACCTCAGCAAGGGGAATAAGGGACAGGCAGTAACATTATTAGACAGACAGAGGCTCCTGAGAGCTATTAGACAATAGTTTTTGCTTCAATAGCTTTGAGTCTTTTCTTGTGTAAACAGAGAAGAGCATCCAGCCTGTGATGAAGTGGGGATCTTGTGCAAGGGCAGAGTTGCCAAGTGACTGGGGAGAAAGAGCATTGTGCTCTGTTTTTGTATTTTTACCAGCAGCAGTACACTGAAGAAACCTTTATAGTAGGGGTGGGAAACATATGCTCTTCCAAATGTTGTTGGGCTACAACTGTCAGCAGCCCTAGCCAGCACAGTCCCTGATGCTGCAAGCTGCAATTCAGCAACATTTGGAAAGCTGCACAATTCCTCCCCTCTGTGTTAAAAGAAGGAGCTTTTTCACAGCTTGGAGTCAAGCATCACTTTGTTGTTGTCTGCAGATAAAGCAGTTTTGAAAAGCACACCTGCAACAGCCAGGTAAGAGTTGGCGACACTTGGCTACACTTCTAAGGGAGTCAAAGATGAAACTGTTGAGCTGTGTGCTTTTGGGAGTGTCGATAAATACTCAGGGTCAGAGCTTAGAAAAGGTACTTTTTTTGGACTACACAGTTCCTAGAGCCTCAATCAAAGCCAGAGGCTGGGTGAGGAATTTTGGGAGCTTTGGTCCCAAAAAGTAAGTTCTCCAAGCTCTGATTCAAAGAAAACCTAAGACAGCTCAAAAACCAGCAGCCAGGGAAAAGTGTCACTCCAATATTTATCAGACTTGCTTTTGTTCTTTTATCAGCAGGCTGACACCCAGAGATGAAGTAGGAATTGATTCTCCAGCATTTGATCTCCTAGCAGAAAAGGTTGCATTTAGGGGGAATGTCCCACGGTCTTAGATTTCTCTATGCTAATGCACAGACTATGGGAAATAAAAAAAGATGAACTTGAACTCTTAGCACATCAAAACAAATATGATATAATAGGCATCATTGAACCCTGGTGGGATGAGTCTCATGACTGAAATGTGGCGACACAGGGACATAACCTGTTTTAGAGATACAGACCAAACAGGAAAGGATGAGAAATAGCACTATACATCAAGGAACTTTACACTTGTGAAGAGAGTCTGATTTAAATCCTGGAAGCCAAGTAAGAGCATGGTCAAAGTTAAGGTGGACAGAAACAATAGCAATGATATTACTGGGGTATACTATAGACTCCCCTAATCCAGAGTGTGGGCTTAGATGATGCCTTCTTGGAACAGAACCCCAGAACATTCAGAAAGGGGAAATACAGTAGTAATGGGAAATTTCAACTATCTTGATACTTGTTGGAAGTCCAACTCTGCCAAGAGTATCAGGTCCAACAAATTTCTCATTTGCCTTACAGACAATTGCATTGTTCAGAAGGTGAAAGAGGCAACAAAGGGATTAGCTATACTAGATCTGATTCTAAGCAACAGTGATAATCTGGTTAATGGGGTGGAAAGGTGGGATCTTTAGGTGGGAGTGACCATGTTCTCCTGGAGTTTGTTGTACAGCGGAAAGGGGGAGCCAATCATCGTCAGACACACATTCTACACTTTAAGAAAGCTGATTTTAGTAAACTTGGGGAATTATTGGGTGTGATTGCATAGTCAGGAATACTAAAAGAGAAGGGAATTCATGATGGATGGGAGTTTCTTAAAAGTGAGATACTGAAGGCAGAATTTCAGACAATTCCAGTGAGGAGTCAAAATGGGAGAAATGGAAAAGGGAAGAATCACCAAAGAAGAATTCAAATTAATAGTCAGCATATGTAGGAAGAAAGTAGAAAAACTAGTGCACAGAATGAGCTCAGGCTTGCTAGAGAAGTTAAAAATAATAAAAAGGCTCTCTTTTTTTGGTTATGTACATAGCAAAAGGAAGAACAAGGAAATGGTAGGGCCACTATGTGGAAGGGATGGCAAAATGCTAACAGACGACAGAGAAAAGGCAGAACTACACAGCATCTTCTTTGCTTCAGTCTTCTTCCAAAAGAAAAACAGTGCTTGACCTGGGGAAAAGGGAGTAGATGATGCAGTAGGCAGGTCAGACTAGGTAAAGAGATAGTACAGGAATACCTGGCTACTCTAAATGACTTCAAGTGCCCAGGGCTCGGTGAATTTAGAATTGGCAGAAATAATGTCAGAACCACTGGCAATAATTTTAGAGAATTTCTGGAGAATAGGTGAAATCCCAGCAGAGCAGAAAAGAGCAAATATTGCCTCTATCTTCAAAAAAAGGGAGGAAAAAAAAGGATACAAACAATTACCAGCCTGACAACAATGGCAGGAAAGATTCTAGAGCAGATCATTAAACAGTCTGTAAGTGCTTGGAAAAGAATTCCATGATCACTAAAAGCTTACATGGGTTTCTCAAAAACAAGTCATGTCAGACTAATATTATTCCTCCCCCACTTTTTTTGATAGAGTTATAAACTTGGTAGATTAAGGGAATGTTGTGGATGTAGCATATCTTGATTTCAGTAAGGCATTTAATAAGATCCTCCACAATATTCCTACAAACAAGCTAGTAAAATGTGAGCTAGACAATGCTACTGTCAGGTGGATTTGTAATTGGTTGACTGACCAAATCCAAAGAGAACTCGCTAATGGATCCTCTTCATCTGGAACAGAAGTGACTAATGGGGTGCCACAGGGTTCTGTCCTGGGCCCAGTGCAATTCAACATTTTTATCAATGACTTAGATGAAGGAATAGAGAGCAAATTTGCAGATGTCACCAAATTAGGAAGAGTAGCTAATACCCCAGAGGACAAGATGAGGCCAAAACTACCAAAATAAATTTTCAACAGGGGTAAATGTAAGGTACTACACTTAGGTAGAAAAAAAAAAAAGAAATGCACAGGTATAGGAGGGGTGACACATAGTTTGACCATAAACATGTGAAAAGGATCCAGAAGTCTTAGTAGACTACAAGCTGAAAATAAGCCAACAGTGTGATGTGGCAGCTAAAAAATAGCCAATGAGATTTTGGGCTGCATCAATAGGAGTATAGTATAGTCTAGGCTGAGGGAAATAATAGTACCAGTCTATTGCACTTTGGTCTGACCACATTTGGAATACTGGGTCCAATTATGGGTACCACAATTCAAGAGTGACATTGACAAGCTGGAATGTGTCTAGAGGAGAGCAACCAAAATGATAAAAGGTCTGGAAACCATGCCCTATGAGAAGTGGCTTAGGAAGCTGGGTATGTTTGGCTTAGGAAGCTGGGTTTGGCTTGAGAGGAGAAGGTTAAGAAGTGACACAATAGCCATGTTTAAATATTTGAATAGATGTCATATGGAAGATAGGGGCAAGCTTGTTTTCTGCTGCCCCACAGGCTAGGACATGGAGCAATGGTTTCAAAGTACAGGAAAAGAAATTCCACCTAAACATTAGGAAGAACTTCCTGACGGTAAGAGCTGTTTGGCAGTGGAATGCACTGCCTTGGAGTATGATGGAGTCTCTTTCTTTGGAGGTTTTTAAAGAGATGCGTGATGGCCATCTCTTGGGAGTGTTCTGATTATGTAATTCCTGCAAGGCAGGAGGTTGGATTGGATGACCCTTATGGTCTCTTTCAGTTCCATGATTCTATTTCTCCATACCCCCCAGTTGTCCTGATTTAGCAGGTGCAGTCCCAGGTTACCCTCTGTTGTCCCACTTTTTTTGCTGCTTTTAAAATTGCCTTGATCTGTCTCTCTCCTCCCCCTTTCCCCTTTTTCCCTGGCTTACTTTAGTTTTTGCAAACTGAGTTCAAAGTGCAGAAGCACTTAGCACTCAGTTAAGTCAGCAAGGGAGAGAAGAGGAAGTAGAGTCCTGGCCTTTGCAGTAGGCTTAGACAAAAGCAAACTGCTGTACCATCTCCTAGCTTGTGTGTTCTTTCTCAATAATAATTTTTGCCACCTTGGCTGCACTCCGAGGTTGCTTGGTCACATTTGTACCAGTTCTTGTCTATGAAATATTGTAAGGTATATGTCTCATTTATGACATTCTGTCTCTCTTCCTGATAGATTGTAGTAAATATCTGTCTCATTTTGGCCTGTAGCTAACCAGAAGGCAAAAGACAGCCTTAAATTTATTTGACAATAAAGCAGATTCAGGGTTCAGAGTCTGCAGAAAGTAAGAAACATGAAGCAAATGAACTACCATTTGGCACAATATAGATCAGGGATGGGAGAAACTGTCCCTTCCCCCTTATTGCAAACTCCATCTTCTATATGCCTCAGTCAGTATGAGGTGGAGATGTTGGGAGCTATACTTCACCATCTAGAGAACCACACTTTCTCTGCACTTTGATAGAGCAGGGCTGAGCCACTATGGCCTTTCATGTTTTCGGCTTACGGTATCCACCACCAATGTCTTGTTGAGACACTATGAGAACTGAAATCCAAAAACATCTGGAGGGCAACAGCAGCTCAAACCCTACTAAACAAACATTTCCTGACTTAGGGCCTTTCAACATCCTGTGGAATCCTGGTGTTTGTAGTTTCCTGAGGCCAAAGAGCTCTCTGGCTGAGAATTCTAAAGGCCTCTCCCTCAACTGCAAACCCCAGGATTCCATAGGATGTTGAAAGTGGAGTAATAGCACTATAACAAGGTAGTGTGGAAAGTCCGATGCCTCTAGGGGGCAGTATTCAACAGTTGCAGCCTTATGGGGTAAAGAGGTCCCTGTTGATTTTCTATTTGGCCTAGAACTCTTAAGGGGAGAAGGAAGAAGGGAGGATAAATCCTTCATGGGAAAGCAGAAAAAAAGCTTGGTAAGTCACATGGTTCCCTTCTTCTTGCCTAAATTGTCACTGTTTTTCCAAGCCCATCCCCATTGTCTGATATATGGCTGATTGCATGCATGTACAGGCAAGTAAGACATAGCCCTCTGATGGCTGTGTGTTATCTTAGCAAACAATTTCCACAAATCCATATCTCTGGAGATAACAAGAATGCCAGGGGCCGAGGGAGTAATTGGAGGAGAGAATCAGCAGGAGTGTTTGTGTGGGAAATGCTTAATCCGTCCTATTTCCATGTATTGCGTTTTTCTCCAGCTGGGTTTGTTTTAAATTTCAGAGCTAGGCTGGAACACAAGATAATATGGTGAGAAGAAGAGGGTTAAATATACCCTCCACTTGGCATTTTTCTCCTGCAAATTCTTTCTTGGGGCTGCCTTCCCTGCACCATCCTGGACACCCAAGTAAACTTTCTTACAGAATTTGAACGTGGTGGGAACAAATTTCCTGGGTAGAAACAGTGAGTGGCTATCAGGTGCCCTCTCCCACTGCCCAATCTGCCCTGTCCTACATTCTTCTAAAGTGAAAAATACACTACTGGAAGCTCCCTTCTTCCCTTCTAAGGTAAGGGAGAATGACCCCTGCAATGCTGTTAGAGAAATATTCCCATCACATTTGATTGTCAGCCAGTTTCCTGGGGCTGATGGGAATTTGAATTCACCAGCATCTGAAGGGCCACAGTTTTGCTCCTCCCCATAGGGCAACTTGAGAATAAGAAAAACTCACTATCCCTTGGGAGCTGGATAGGCTTGTGTTAATTCTCTCATTGATCAGTATGGAAGACGGTGGAGCCAAGTGCAAAAAGAGAATGCAGAACTTCCCCAGCGCTTATACTTGTGCTGAAGATGTCATATCAGCAAGACACCACTGCTCTCAAATCCAGCACCCCTTCCTACATAACAATATCAGGCACTTTCTCTCCTTTGCCTTTGGTAACCCTGGAGCGGTTCCTAGATTTCAGGGCCTGTTTCCCTTTCTTCAGGATGAGGGCAAGGAAACTCAGAGCGAGAGTGCTGCCTTCAAAAGTTTGTGTATATGTATTTTCTACATAGATTATGCAACTGTGATTGATGCTTAATGCCTAATTCTTAATGATATCACTGGGGGGTGGGGGCCGACTCTTATAGCATCACAAGGAGACCTATCTCTGTCTCAGGTTTTGGTGTTGATATCTCAGGCCCTTTTCGCATGGCATTTGCCATGCAAAAGGGCACCTGGAGTATCACGCAATTGTGAAGAGTGATTGCACGACACACTCACAATTCTGCAAAGCTCCAGGGTAGGGCAGGCGCCGCTCGCACACCTTTTCATTTTCTTCTTTCAGTCAAAAATGGTGTGCGATCGCACATTGCTCCAGGGCCCTGTGCACACTTGCCATGCATGCGGAGCCTCTGGAGCTGCGGCAGTCGTGCTTCCTGCCCCAGCGCAGCCTGGGAAACTCCCAGGCTGCGCTGTGGAAGGAAGAGGCGGGGCTCTCACACTGCCTGCTTGGGAGCAGGCAGCTCGTGTGGAGCTGAAGCAGCGGGGATGCAAGAGCTTCTTGCTGGAGGCTGCTCACGTGATCCCTGCACCTCAGCGCTTAAAAAAGGTGAGTTGCGGAAAGGGCCTCAGAGTGTGGAATAATCCTGACCTGGTGACGTTACCCCAAAACAGCCTAACACTCTACTGATTTTTGAAAGTGGTCAAAAATGATGGGACTAGAGTATGATAACATCTGGTTTGGGAAAGAATGCCATAGAATCAAAGGCTTCATAGATCATCTTGTGGATGAGTGGGTGGGTTGATGGACCCTGGGTACATTACAAGTGATTTTAGTGACATGCCAAATATTCATCTGTTTCACTTCTAAGATAAGGCTGGAAGCCCTCCTTATGTAAATGACTAAAATGGATGAAAATGGATACTTCCTGCCAGTGGAAAGCACGGTTTTGGTTACCAACAGAATTTCTGAAGAGCATCTTCCTTTTTTATCTTTCACGCTTGTCTGAATTTCCTGCTGTATCATCACCCCTCTTTGCAAAACATGTCTTCTGTTTGGTTATCCCTAGGAGAACTCTGGCTCCATCCCAGGCCACAGTAGTATCCTTCCCATAGCAGGTGTCAATAAGCACACATAGAAAGATGAGCATGGAACAACCTCCCTCAAGCAGTCAACAAAACTGCAGGGAGTTGGCAAACTCCTTACTGAAGCTATGCATGAGAGGCTTCCTTTTGGGGGCATGTGACTGAATGTCAGACCTATGGCTCTGCAGGGCTTCCATGAGTCCATTTCCCTCCCACTCTTTACACACCAGTGCAAGAGCCAAAGTGGGTTGGCCTTGAGCGTGGCTGGATTCATGGGCCAAGGAACTGAGAACCTGTCAGAGTCAATGTTTGCAGAGATCTGGGGAGATAAAATGCGGCTGGTGCAAATGCAAATAGGGGCCCTGACGTCTGCAGCCAGTCACCAGTGCAAAGGGCAGGGAGAGTGGAGCAGCTCTGCAAGGTTGAGATCCGCTCTTTTGGGAACCCAGGGGGTCATTACCCCCCACCTTGACCTGCAGGGTAGAAAATGTGCCAGAGCTATATCTTCTGCTCTCTGTTGGTATGTCAGGCAGAGAGTGAAGGGAAGGGGAACCACTAGTTTTGAGCAGTAGGTGCCCTTGTGCTGGACTACAATCCCATCACACAGCAACATGACTAGTGGTCAGGGCTGGTGGGAACTACAATCCAGTTATCTTTGGGGAGAAGAAATATTGTTTAAAAGAGGAGAAGTAAGGAAGCTGTGGCTCTGCTGATATTATGGCCTCATCGACCTCAGCCAGCATGGCCAGTGGTTACAGATTATGGGATCCAAGAGGATCACCTGTTCTCATCCTTGCCATTGTGTTATGGGTCCGAACCTTGGGTCTTTGTTGAATTACAATATCTATTATTCCCTAGTGAATGTGGCCTATAACCAGGGATGATGAGAATTGTAGGCCAAAAACATCTGGGGACCCAAGGTTGGAACTGCTCCTCTAAGGAATATTCGTGTTTTAAAACAGAGTGGGAATCACATGATCCTTTGGATATTGTTGGACTGTAAGCCCTAGCAGCCCTATTGAGCATAGCCAAAGGTGAAGAATGCTAGGAGCTATAGTCAAGCAACATCTGGAAGTCTGCATGATTACTTCCCTGGTTTAAGAATGAGATCTGCACACAAAGTCCTGCCACAACACTCTGAAAAGAGCCAGCCCCACCCATTCGAATAGACATAGCCCATATAATGACTGAAAAATGGAACCACAGTGCCACATCCACTCCATCCAAAGATCACCAATTCCTTTCCTAGTTGTGAACCTACTGACAAGAAATCTTAGTGGGTACTGATTATGGTAGCAGGAACTCCTTGCGGTCTACTTGAAGGTCTAAGGGATGGATGCCTTGACACATTGCCTTCCATCCTCTCCTTGCAGTGATGTCTCTATCAAGATAGTTGTTGACCAAAGTTCTGGCCCAGCCATCACCATCTCTCCAGAGTAGTGGTGGAAAAGGAATTTTCATAGGAGTGACCTGTTCAATCAGGCCGAGGAAAGTAGAACCTGCCAATCTTACTATTAATAGTTGTATTCTTACCTCAGTTACTTAAATATCTTGCAGGCATCAGATCCTGTCTGATGTTGGAACCTAAGCAGGGTCAGGCCTGGTTAATACTTGGATAGGACACTGCCAATGAATACCAGATGCTGTAGGCTATATTTCATTGAAAGGAACTGGCAAAACCACCATTGAATACTCCTTGCCTAAGAAAACCCCATGAAATTAATGAGCTTGCAATAAGTCCGCAGCCGTCTTGAAGGCATATACTTTAATTATCTTATTTCATCTGTCTTTCCTCCAGTGAGGCTATGGGAGAAGCTGTGTTCTCCTTCTTCCCACTTGACCTTGTAAGTTGGGTCAGAAAGTCAAAGACAAAGAGAGAGAAGCCTGAGTCCAGGTCTCACGGTGAGTTTCACGGTTCTCCCAAGCTCCTGCCTAACATCCTAACTGCTATACCGCACTGGATGCCACAAGGATATCTTCTTCTGATTATTAAAAAAGAACAGTGAAGATACTGTCCTTTCAATATGACATGAAGGTAGCCATGGTTGTTGTTGTTTGCCTTCAAGTTGTTTCTGAATTATGGCGACCTTAAGGTGACCATACCACAGGGTTTTCTGGGGGATGAGAGTGTGTAATGCACTCAAGATGATGCAGTGAGTTTCCATGGCTGAGCAGGGAATCAAACCTTAGTGTCCAGGGTTGTAGTCCAATGCTCAAACCACTATACTATGCTGGCTCTCTATGGTACTGGTCTGGGAAAATTACTGTTAGACATAGCTTCATTTTATTTTATTTTTTGGTAAAGCAACTACTTTTCATAGTTTATGTTGCATGTAAAGTTGCTGGGCCCCTGACCTACCTGTCCACAGATTCATTCAGGCGGCTTGCTCTGTTTAGATGCAGTAGAGTCTTAGTGCCACCTTGTGGCTCCCTGGAAGGTATCAGAGGCCTTTGGTTTAATTCAGTCCCACCTAATGTGTCTCCTTCTGGGCCAAATAGCACCTGGCAGTTGTCAGCAGCCTTGATAAGTTTCCTGCTTTTTCAGCTTGTCAAGGACTGAAAAAACACCCAAGATGTTTTTCAAAGACAGAGCTGAATCCTGCATTTGGCTGGAATTCCATTTGCTGGATCACAAGCTGCACAGACATGGTTCAATTAATACTGTTTATCGTTTTTCTTTTAATCTTAAAGATGCCCTGTGGGGAGTTAGAATGGAAAACGAATAGGCTTGGGGATTGTAGGTCAGTCAACAGATAGCAATCGTGACAACCAAGAGTCACTTCTTTATCCTAAGGAAATATATCTCTGACATATGGAATTTTCCACCAAGGCAGTAGAACATGTTCCTAAGATTGGCCTCTGTACTGGAGGACTGTAGAATAGCCACAGTGATATTGATTTATAATATTGATAATGTAATATTGATATTAAAAAGGGATGGGAAGGAAGGGTGAATTCAGGACTCCCATGACAGCTAGTTTAACTTTTGTTCTGAAAAAATGTGTAGGAAGTATGATTGGATATAATATTATCATCACCCTGTAAGACTCTATTATTATCCTTCTAAGTGTAAAAAAGACAAGTGCCACTGAAGAAGACTCATCACTGTTTCTTCAAAACTAAGATTTGTCTCACTAACCTTTTAGAGTTCTTTATGCTTGTGGAAGTGGTGATCTGGCAAGCATTAATTCACTTGGACTTGAAAAGACATTTGACAAAGTTCTTCTCCAAAGTACCCTGGGAAATCATAACACTCATGGAATAAAATGAGGATAAGATGGACTTATAACTGGCTAAAGAACAGAAAGCAGAAAGTAAGAATGAACAGATAATCTCAATGGAGGGTTATGAGCAAATGTGGTGTTTGAGTGCTGAACTAGGACTCTAGGAGACCAGGATTGCTTTATCCATTAGGCACTTTGGGCAAAGTGCCCAGGGCCTATGAAAATTTTAGGACCCACAAAAACATGATTTTAGAGCCTACAGAGACATTCCTAGTGGTACACTGAGGTGAGGCAGGGAGTTGAATACAAGAGTGCTTAGGGCTCACAAAAAACCTTGTTGCAGCCCTGCAGGAGGCCAAGGTTCAAATTCCTGTACAGCTAGAGAAATCCACTCAGTGACCTGGGGCAAGTCACACTCTCTCAGCCCTGGAAACCCACTCTGAATAAATCTTGTCAAGAAAACTCTGTGATAGGGCCACCATAAGTTAGAGTCAACTTGAAGGCACATCATGACAACAACCAATAGAGAGTTGTAAAGACTGAGGTTTCCAACGCTCTGTATTTTAACTTGTTCATGGATGACCTGGAGTTAGGGAAAAGAACTGATAGGGCATCCAGGTTTGCTGATGTTTCCAAATTATTTAGGATGGTTAAGCCAAAAGAGAGTTCCAAAATGATGTCTCCAAACCATGGAAAAGGGAGTCAACATGGCAAATGTAATTTGATGTAAGGAAGTGGGGAATGGTGGTAAATCATCTCCATCTCCATCAGAATGATCATTTAACTTCATATGCAGATAGAGTTTTGAGCTGGTGGTGACTGGCTAGGAAAGAGACTTTAGTTTGGGGAAGGCTAGTTTAGTGAACATCTTGTTCCCTGATACAGCATCTGTGACAGGGTTGAATTTTTTGCTGTGTGGATTGGTGGAAAGGGAACAGCAATCAAACTGCCAATATCACCAAACTGCCAATATGACCAACTTAGCGTACTATGTACATTTCATCATTTCACAAAGGAAAACTAGGACATGTGGGCCTAGCAACATTGGAATGTAGTCAAGATGGCAAAGTCATTAGTGAAGAAGAACATACAAGCTCTGAGAGACTGCAGCAGTTCGCTTTTATCTGAGCTTCCTGGGAAGGCAAGATTCTGCCCTTTCTCCTCTCCTTCCACTGAGTTAAGTGGGAGCAAATTACTCTTGCACATTGGACTCAATTTGCAGCAATTGAGTAAAGCAGGAACAAAGGGAGAAAGTAAGAGGAGGAGAGAGAAACTGGGACATCTTAAAAGCAGCTGAAAAGGGCGGAGGGACAACAGAGGATTATCGGGATTGTACAGGCCAAATCAGAACAGTTGGAGTGTATTGTATAATTCTAAACACTGCATTCTAGAACAGAATTGGAAAAGGCCTTTAAAAGGGCAACAGAAATTAGCTGGAAGTAAACCTGGAGGTTCTCTGTGCATTAGGCGAAGTTACATTTTGGGCTTTTAACTATAGAAAATGGCAAGGAGGCAGGACATGATGGAGGATCATAAAATCATGCGTGGTGTGGTAAAAGTGGGTAGGAAGAAAACATCTATCATAATGGTAGAGCCCAGGGCTGTACAATGAAACTGAATTGTGGAAAATTCAAGAAGTATTCCTTTTATTATTAACAATACTAACAATTAATACTTATGCAAAGTCCACCCCTCCCACTGGCAGAAATGCAGCTTATTGTTATAAATATTTTCTTACCACCCTCTGAACTGCTATGGGAAACGTTTATAACATAGAAATTACAAAGTAACCAAATTGTCTTAAAGGTTGTGGTAAAGTGTAGAGCTATGTCAGCCAAGTCAGAGAGGTAGATTATGTAGGTGTGTACGAAGTTTAGGAAAGAGGTAGCTATATGAATATTGTATATTGTTTGCATAGTTTGTTTTATGTTGTAGCTAGAATAATATGAATAACGTGTAATCTCTTGATTTTTTTGATGTAATTCTTTTTCTCTCTCATGTTTTTGTTCTGTTTTTGTCCTAATGGTATTGATGTCTTTGGTTTATGTCTAGATTCCAAATATAGGGGTGTGTGTGTGTGCATATATATATATATATATATATATATTAAATAAATATTCTTCTCACACGACATATAGATTTACCACTACATGATGTATTAATGGCCCTTGTCTTACACAGCTTTCAAAGGGGATAGCACAAACACATGGGGAATGGTAACTATTTATAGCACCGTAACTAACATCAGAGACACAATGCCTCTGGATTGGGATAGGTAAGAAGTTTGCTTGATTAGCTTCTTTAAGAATAAGAACCTAATCAAATTTGACAAATGTCTTTATAAATAGGATGGAAAGAATTCATGACCTGAAAAACATTGAATGTGGAAGAAAGTAAAACTCCCAGGTTCATCCATCTGACAGTGGGCTTTGAGAACGCTTCAAAATCTGATGTTTAATCCCAGTGTATTCAACCGTGTTTGTGCTATTGGATTAGGATTGCAGCTTCTTTTCTTCTGAGAGGTACCTCATGTTTAAGAGCAGGCATAACACGGTTCTCTCCAAAACTCATGCATTTTCCATTTTTATTGCTATTCGCACATACAGCCTGCTCATAAAGGTCTGTTCCTGGGCTCCTCACTCTATGCACCTGCTGATGTAGACTTTTTTTTTAATTAAAAATATACTTTATTGAGAGATTACACATATAACATAAATTACATCTCGACATGGGTATATAACACTAATAACATTTCAACATACATAATTACACATGATTACAAATACACCAACAAAGAGGAAAGAAAAAAGAAAGAAAGGAAAGAAAACAAAACAACATAACGAACAATATAACAACAACAAAACAATGTAGCTAACCTGACAAACCCACATACATCAAATATTCAAACCCCTTATTTACCCCCACCCCCCCTGACATTGCTGAAACTGATATGCTTATTTATCTGTAACTTCCTTCTAAAAGATCTAAGTGTGACAGCTAAACCCTACAAGTTAAGTTTCAATGTCGGGAAATCATCTCCCTTACCATTTGTACCATATATCTGTAACATAAATAAGTACAACTACTACATAGCTTATATAACTGGATATAACTATTAACTAATAGGAAAAACCTAAAGAACTTCCGACATTGTTTTCTTCATTCGAAGTCTCACTTTAGCCCTGTACACACCCTGAAACATCAGTAAGATTACTGTCATTTTCCACACCAAATCTAGCCCGTCTAGTCTCCTATAAGAAAGGGATATAATATTTCATAGTTATCAGATAAAAGATATTGCCTTATTCCTCCACATGTCAATCCAAATTGGAAAAACGATTTTCCAACCCTCAATGGTTTTTTCTTTCCCCCTACCCTCCAAAGATTCCATAATGATATCAGCTTCTGCCATATCATATAATTGGATCAACCAATCTTCAATTCTAGGGGATTGTGACTCCTTCCATAGTTGGGCGTAACATAATCTGGCCGCTGCAGTCATAAAAAGGATTGTTTTCTTTTTACCTTTATCAATTTTCAAGTTGTTTATCATGTTTAAGAGATATAGTTTTGGAGATAACGGGAATGTAATTTTTAACACCTCTTGGATTTTGTTATGCACACCTTTCCAGAATCTCATAGCTACATCGCATTCCCACTATATATGAGAAAATGTTCCCCTTTTAGGGCATTTCCAGCATGCATTGCTATGACTCTTTTTTACCTTTGCTAACCAAACTGGAGTTAAGTGCCATCTATGTAACATTTTGCAATAATTTTCACGCAAACTAGCTGGTTTTATTGTTTCCCATGTGATTCGCCAAGAATTTTCCCATTCTTCCATAGTGATTTCTTTCCCCAGGTTCCTAGCCCGTTTTACCATTGTTTGCTTAACGATTTCAGTTTCCGTTTCTAATACCAATAAGATATTATAGATAGCACTAACTCTGTGTTTCACGTTCAGTTTTAATATCATGTCAAATTCTCGTTCGCTTATCTTGAAGCCCTCTAAGGCCCTTTTCGCACGGGCCTTTGCTCGCGCGACAGCCCCGTGAGCCTCGCGGGAGTGGGAGCGTCGCTCCGCACGACGCACTCCCACTTCCGCCCGGCTCACGGGTCTGAAGCGGCGCGAGCGCGGGTTTTTTGATTTTCGCGTCCAAGCGAAAATCACCCCGCGCTCGCGCAACGCTCCCGGCACCCACCCGCACTTACCTTTTGTGCGGAGCCTCCGGGAGCCGGCCGGGTCGCGCTTCCTTCCCTCCGCCCCTGCGGAAGGAAGGAGCGGGGTGGGGAGCTAGCGCGTGCGCGCGTGCGGGGAGGACGCGACGACGCCCGCTTCGCGCGCGCGGGTGGGGAATCTGGCACGAGGTCTCCCGCTTCGCGCACGCGGGGGGGGATCCGGCGCGACGCCGCCCGTTTCGCGCGCGCGGGGGGGGAATCCGGCGCGAGGTCTCCCGCTTCGCACGGGGGGGAGGGCGGCTTGCGCGGCAAGCCTCCTTCGCCTGCGGAAGGAAGGAGGGGGGAAGCGGCAGCCTCCCGGAGGAGCCTTCTTGCGCTTGCCGGCCTCCCCCGCTTGCGCTAGAAGCCTCAGTGCGAAAAGGGCCTAAGTCTCTATCCTTTTTAAATCTGGCAGATAACTGCATAAATAATAACCAATGCGATTGCCAACCTTGTTGGGAAAGGTCCTGCTTAGATCTAAATTCAAGTTTAGTCCCATGTCTCTTTAATAAATCCTTATATGTAAGCCAATAGCCAGGTTTAGGGATTTCCTTTTGGTAAAAGGCTTCATGGGGTGAGACCCATAATTGTATTCTTAAATATAATTTTCTTTTGTATTTCAACCAAATTGTAATCAGGGCCTTCCTGAGAAAATGGTCTCTAAACTCCCTATCAATAGTCAATTTCCCATACCATAAGTAGGCATGCCACCCAAAATATAAATGTTCTCTCTCTAAAGTCAAGATTCTAGGATTTGTTAGAGTTATCCATTCCCTCAGCCAATCGAGCCCATTCGCATAATAATATAGTCTTAAATTAGGTAGTCCCCATCCACCTCTCATCGTGTGCTGATGTAGACTTAAGTGTACCAAAGATTATGCTACCAACATTTATCTCAGTCCCAAAGGTGCTACAAACTCCCTTTGCACAAAGATTCTCTTCACAGTGAGAACAGCTGTACCTGTTGATTTTGTACAGTGCAAGTAGGTGAAAGTTTAATTCATTTTTTTTTAATGCTTAGCAACATTCACTCTTCAAAAGTTCCTAATGCATGGAGAATTCCCCCCCCCCAGATTTAAAAACTTGAATGTGAAAGTAAACAAAACAGAGACATTTCCTACCTACCTACCACTGGATATCAGTTGCTGGGAAGAAAGAGGAGGATGGTATGAATGCACACATGTGCTGTTTGTGGATTTCATAGGGGCATCTGTTTGGCCCCTGCTAGATTAGAAAGGACTTTTGTCTGATCTAGTGAGTAACAGATAGATCATGAAGGAGGAGGAGTGACTGTTTGTACACTTCCTGATAGCTGAATGCTATTGGAAACATGCTACTAGGCTGTGATCCTTGTGTCATCCTTGTGAACTTCCAGAAACACTTGACTACCATAACTGTACTTGGAAACAGTCTACCTGGCCTGTTTTAAAGTGGGCAAACACCCAGGAATGTATGCCTCCAGCCCAGTTGCCAGAGAGATTATTCCAAATTCAAGGCGAAGACCAGAAATACACAAAGCCAAGGATATCAAAGTTACCAGGAAGCACTGGATCAACTATCTGCAGAACCAGAATGGCCTTGGCTGTGCTAATTTACAGCAACCAGTAATTCAGCAGAGCTCAGCATAGTTTAATTAAGGCTGAGCTTCTCTGGCATTTTTGTTCCTCTGTCTCCTCCTCCAAAACTGCTGGTGCTGCCTGGAATGGTTCTGCTTCTGTCACAACTGAGTTGCCAGCCACCTCTGGCTCCAGCTGCCACTTATCTTCTCTTTCTTCATCCAAGGAGGCATTCCTCAAGTATGACATGACATCACCAGACAAAATGTGCCCTTGGTCTCAGGGCTTGCCCAAGAGATTTTGCTGCTGGGACCAAAGAAGAATCCTTGCTCATTCCACGCGTGGCAGCCAACTAGACTGGTTGTTGAATCATCTTTTAGTATCAGTAAGAGGAGACCATCCCCTACCACACCTGAAGGCAGCTGGGCACTTGGCAGATGGGCATTTCCTTGAACAACCTGTGCCATCTCCTCGTATCACCTACTTGAGGTAACTATCTCACTGCAATAAATGTTTTGGCTGGCTCTGCCCAGTCTGATCCAACAAGATGCTTCTTTTGTTCTCTTATCAATGAGGTATAATGTTTGCTTATCAGCTGGGTGGCGGAAGAGGTAAGAGAGAGTGTTGGATGAAACCTCAGAGCACCCACCCTGAGATTACTCCAATGTTTGTCAACCCATGGGCTCTTTTTATCCTTCTAAAGTCAATAGCTAGGGAAGGTGTAGGAATCATGCAGCACACCAGATATTGTTAGATTACACTCCCAGTTTTTCTCGCCCTTGGCTAAGGATGAGGGGAGTTTCAATCCAACAACATGTGGAGAGCTGCTTACTTCCCACACCTAGGCTAAGTGGACTGAAGAAGTGGAGGACTCTCTCTCCATCCCATCACCCTCTCAGATACAACTGGTGAGGATATTGGACAGAAGATTCTCAATAGCTACTCCTAAGCCATGGAACCCCCTACCAAGGGAGGCCCTCTCTGCTCAGTTTTCACCAGCTGGCAAAGACCTTCCTATTTAAATAGGCTTTCAGCCTTTACCTGGTTGGGGCTGAAGAATATGCCATGGGTATGTTGTTTATAACATGTAGTAAGTGCTTTATTTGAAAATTAATGTCTTAAAATAATGTTTTAATTGGACTGATTCTTTAATGCTGTCCAAACTTTTGTATATTGTTTTAGTCATTTATTTTGTAACCTACACTGTATGCTTCCTGGAGTTCCATTCTGGGAGAAAGGTGGAACATAAATCAAATCAGATCAGATTGGATCATTCAATATCTAAATTTACCTGCACAGAAAGTACTCCTTTCCATGCAAAGTAACCATGTGTAAATTTTGTGCAAAATGAATCCTGAACTGCGAATATGCTTCAAAAATTGGATGGTTTTCAAAGTTGCTCTTGCTGCAGGAAAAAATTTGCTAAAATTACTTGTTGCTTCCTTTCAAAATAAAATTAGTGATAAATTACATTCCTAATACATATTTTTCCTCTGCCTCCTTCCTTCCTATATACCCCTCCCCAGTCCTGTTCAGGCATTTTAATAATTTTAGAGTAAATATCTGAGGAGGGAGAAGGGCATTAACATGCCAGATTCATTCTCTCCTCCTTCATTTCCACTGCACTCTGCACATGGAAAGTGACTTCCCTAGAGACAGAGCCTCCCCTGTTGATAGAGGCTGTCTTTTGAGATTTGGGAATCCTTATTTATCTATAGTTTCAAATCATGGAGAGAGCCTCCCCAGGTAGAGGTGGTTGTTCTCTTTCAAAATTGTGTAGAAGGCAACAAAAACCAGAGCTACGAAAAGTTACTTTTTTCCCCCAGAGAGTTTATCTGTATGTGATGGTGCTTGGGAGTTGTCTCCAAAAAGCATTTCAAAGCTTGGACAAAAAGTGGTAATGAGAATGGAGGCAACCCGTTCCTCCCTGCGCAGTTCACTGTTTCATTTAACCTTCTTCAGAACACCGGAAAAGGGCTCCTTTGCCAGTCCGTTCTGTGTTCCCAAGGTACGATGGGAATCAAACTCTTCTAATAGTCCAGGCCTGATTGTGGGGGCTGAACTTTCTGGAAACCTTCTTCTTCTTCTTTTCTTTTTTTTTGCAGCATTGAAATGTTCCTAGCCTCCTCCACTGTCAGCTTAAATAAACCAAGCCTGACTGCTGCTGAGTCATGGCCTATTCTTTCCCAATAAGCTTTCTTCTCCATTTCTAAGTCACTTTTCACGGGGAAGATCACAGAAGCCCAAACTGGAGATAACCCAATCCTCCCCATAATACATCCAAATAAAATTTGCAGTCCCGTTTCTCCTTGAGTTTGTTTGTTTGTTTTTTTCAGGCTGCCATGGAGGCAACATCATAAATTTTACAGCGAGGCTTGAGAATGTATAGTCCCCCAGATGTTGTTGAATTGCAGCACCCATGTACCCTCAATGTTGGCTGTGCTGATGAGGGCAGTTGGGAGTGACAGTCTTAACAACATTTGGGCTTTCTTTGTTGACCCCCCACCCATTGTAAAACAAGAATGGGCAATTATGTGGGGTCTGGGGTGCAATTTTCCTCATCCCCACATAGAGGCTACAACAAACCAACTCTCCTCAGTTTTTTCTTCTTCTGCAGTCCCTCTCAAAATGATGAGAGGAATGTTACCCTGTATGTTGGGGTCCCAGGAGGGGCACCCAGATAACCAAATAAAACACAAGCTGGGGGAAATTAAGCTCGAGCACTCTCTTAAGCTAATGAGAGGCAGGGTAACTTTAGCTGAGATCTTTAACCCTATGTATACAGCGTCAGGTCAGAGAGTGGCTAGACAAGGTTTTAAGAGTAACAAATAATGATTTGTTTAAGAACAAGCAACACGAAAGACGCGACAAATACTAACTAAGAAATGGAAGTGGAGAGTTTCAAGGGAGCGGGTAATACGACACCTGGTCTCGTAGTCCTGGAGAGAAAGACGAGGTTGCGGGAGAGAAAGCTCAACGGGGTTCGCTGAGGGGAGTTCCTTCAGACTACTGGCAGCAAGGCGGGATGGAATTCAGGAACGATCCGAGGAAGTCCCAAAAGTGGGGACTTTTTATAGGGTGGAGTTTACCCACAGGCTATGCTATGCTCGGTGAGAACAAAGGAAATTTGGAGCTGGACAAAGGATTTGGAAAAGGTCAGGTTTTGCATGATTACCTTAGCACTTAACGACAATAGCGTGGCCAGTACGTTGATGGCCCGACATAAAAAAATGGCTCGGCTCTTGGCTGTGTGGCTTTGTGTGGATATGCGCCGAGCAAAGCCAGTTTGCAGGGAGGTTTTTCCCTAAAGCATCAGAGAGGCTTAAGTTGCCTGCCTGACAGAGGTCTTGGAATGTACAACCATTAATGGCCGCGCCCCAGACGTGCTTGTCCGGAGGACCTCTGCAAACACGTGGAGTAGGGTGGCAGAGAAAGGTCAAGCAAAGGCCAAATTATTTGATATCAAAAGGATATCTAGTGCTCTCACCCGACATATCATAACTGGAGTAACAGGAAGTGATTCACACCACTTCCTGTTGCCATTTTGAGAGGGATTGCAGAGAGAATGGCATTATTGTGGGGAAGTATGGGGTTCAGGGTTGCCTCTGTTGAGTGGGATGGGAGATATTTTAATGTGCTTTCATGTGTCTGGGGTGATTTCTGCCTGATTTGGGAAAAATTACCTGAAAATTATGCTGAAAACTTTTTATGTTATTTTGGTCAGAGGGCTTGGAAGGCTTTGGGGGACTGGTGGGAGAGCTTTAGGGGGAAACAAAAAAAGGATCCAAGGTCCTGCTTTTCTGCAATTTGGTATAGGTAATCACTTGATAATGGGATATTGTGTCAGAAAATATCATCCAGTTAAGAAAGTAAGGAAAAATTATAGCTGCTCCTTGATTTTCAGCGAAAGTCAATGAAAAACATAAAGACCTCGGCTTCAGGATCAAGACTGTGATTCTGACTCACTTTGAACATGACGTCCAAACCCATTGAAGCTGAACTGGGCTGTTTTCCAAATCACAGAAGCAAGGTCTGAATCAATTTCTGTAGCTGTTTCACACCCCTTTTGTAAACAGCAGTCCTTAATAACATTCCATGTACTTAAAATTCATCTGGAATATTAGCAAATGAATCTCATTTGTTTACATTGCAGCTAATCTGAGATTTACTCTTTGGTGCCAATATGTGATTTAGTTAATGGCCTTTTAAAATGCATTGGAGGGTTAAAATGATTTGATGGGTCTCCCCCACCTATCTTCTGCTTAAAGTGTCTGATTTCATTTTTCTCTTTCTGCTTCTGAATGCAAAGATCTGGCTATCTTCTGCCAGGGCTGCTGTTACTTGGAATAGACACCTTGCTCCTTCCAGTTCATTAGCTCATGTCCAAGTGTTTCGTTCAGTTCATTTCAGATTTATTCCTTCAACTGGAAGGCGGATGACCATTGGCACAGCAGGCAATGCTAAAGGCACCTCAGCAGGGATGTTCAGAAGCATTCTTCCAACTTATGATTTCCAGCTGTTTTCAGCACTAGCTGTTATCTGCCCATGTAGAACTTCTTTCATCCCAGATTTTTTGGCTTAGAGAGGTGATGCTTACACAGACGCTCATGGCCTCAGGCATGTAGCCCTCAACTTAAGATAACAGCAGTTTCCATGAAGAGTCTCTTGTTATTTGCTCCCCTGATCTGAGGGAAGTTGTGTTTCTGCTCTTGGATCCTGGCAGGAGCCTAACAATTCTTGTTTCTTTCTGGTTGTAGCCAAATCAATCAATAATTGTTCCTCTAAGGAATGAGATGAATTTTAAAAGCCTGCTTCAATGGCGTAGGAGATACCCACACCCAGACTTTTATGGGATTCAATAGATGTCATGTTCTCACTATCTACACTGCTCAGGTCTCCAGCAGCCTTCAGTTCTCTGCCACATGTTCGGAGATGGTCAGATGTTGGAGTGATCAGCAGAGCTGGAAAATGATTTTTTGGGTCTGCAACTCCATGAACACCTCTCTCCACCAGAATGGCTGCTGGCTGTCCTAGCAGGGGGATTCTGGGACTTATGATTAAAGGTAATGATTGGTATCCTGTTCAGTAGTTATGAGAGTGTAAGCTGGACTTATAGTCTTTTAACTGCTGGGGATTCATATTTATAGTTGTTAATGACAGTACATAAGCCCCCAAACCTACTGATTTAGCTTGGCAGCATCTCAGTTGCAAGATTCTCAACATACTAAGGATAAGGGAGCTGTCTTTCCTGGTCAGGAGATGCCTTGGGGAAAGCATTTGTGGCAGGATCCATCCCTCCATTCCTTTATTTTTATCCCTCTTTCTCCCATACTGTGACAAAAAGGCAGAAAAGGGTCAAAAAGGCAGAAAAGAGACCGTGGAATCTCTCCAGATGCCTGTTCTCAACATGTCCCATGACCAGAAGAGTGCTACAGACATAATTTTCCAGCCTCCCAATTTGCAGCATGTTGGAACCTTTTGGTGGAAGTGCTGCCAGGCTAAAACAATTTTTTTGAGGGGAGGGTGGCATTCTCCAATGTGACTATGACGGCAGAGCTCCATTATTGTAGATACATCTGACCATGCAGCATCTCAGCCAAGTCTCCTTTAGTGGGACAGGAATGATGCTGCTCTTCATATGTTGTTGGACTGCAGTTCCCAGCATCCCTCACCATTGGCTACATTGGCTAGGGCTGATGGGATTTGCAACAACAACATCTGGAGTGGTTACATGTTTCCCACCCTGATCTATATACACCCATGAAGGTGGCTTGTGTTATATCTAACCCTGTATTGTCTGCTTCAGTTCATAAAATACCTTCAAACTCTCAAATAGACGTCATTCTTCCTAATGCTGGTTCTTATTTCCTTGTGACTGGAGATAATAGGAATTAAAGCTGGTAACTTTTGCATGCAAAAAAGCTCTACAGATGTGCCCCCTGTCTCAAAAGCTATGCCTCTGTGTCTCCAAGAAGTGTGACTGGAAATTAAATCTAGGACTTCTCACACCGACAGCAAGAATAAGTCTGGCTATATGGAAAAAAGGATGGTCCGCCTTTTCCTTTTTACAAGAACTGGGTTTTTTTTGCATTTATTTTAAGAACCATGGAGAGCTCTAAAACAGGAATCAAGCTGCTTCATCAAGTCCAAGAGCTGAACTTGAGCACATACTTGTACTTTGTTCAGTCTGTGGTCTATCCAGATGTTTTTGGATACAACTCCCATCATGCCTAAACAATGACCATGCCATATGAGGATTCTGGGAATTGTAAGCAACAGGATCATTTTGAGGAGGGTTTCCACTCATTGGTGAATACTGAACATCTGCTGACACCTCAACAACAAGTCGACAGGCATATAAAGGCAATGTGCTCTTACCTGGACCCTTTCAGTTCCATATGTCTCATGTGGAAATATCTGATGGTACTTGATGGGTTTGACAAGGGTTCACCAATACATGGGGCCTTGCTTTCTGGTAGTTCAACCTCTGATAGTCTGAGATGTTGGTTTCAGGGTCTGAAGACTGACATCAAAATCAGCTCTTAGTCTGTTCCCTGCTTCTAGACTGAGCTTCGGCCAAATATGGGGACATGCGTAGAGGACCTTTGATGTTCTGTTTGTATGGACACAGCCCCCAGCATCATTTGTCAGGGTTGCAAAGGAGCAGATTGATCTTCATATGGATGCAGCTTAGACCATGAAGTCTCTCTGAACACCCTTCTCATGACTAGACAGGTCCACGTTATGAAACTTTCTCAAGCCAGATGCACAGAGTTCAAGCTCTCCATCCTTTTCTATCTGAATCACAGCCAAGATCAACATTACTTTAAAGGTTTGTTTTGCCTTTTGGCAGCATCAGCAGCCCACTCGTGTGGTGTTCAGGCGCACTCTGGCCTTGGTAAGTGGATCCTGATGTGGTTGAAATAACAAGTAAACAATTCAGCAGAAAAGGTCAGGCTGGATAACAAGTTTAGAGGTACAAAAGGTAATGGCAGGAAATTACAGGAATAAAGAACACACAAGCTGAAGTAGGGCTGTTGTACCTACCTCAGGCGATAATCACAGATTTTAGAAATGCTCCTTTTTGGAACTACAGCTCCTAGGTTCCACTGGTCATGCTGACTGCAGAATTCTGGGAGTTGTTCCCCCCCCCAAAAGGAGAACTTTCCCAAGTTCTGATAAAAAACCTCTGCTTTGCCCTAAACTATGTGCCCTTCCTGGCATTATCCAGCAGCCAGCCTGGATTTGATACTAAGCATATGCCTGACAAGGACCCACAGTCCTAGGTCCCTGATGAGAATATCTGTGAAGTACATGCATCTTCCAGTCCTGTGAATGTCTCATTCATATTTAAATTGTATTTTACCATTGTACATGTCTACTCTGAGAAGTCTTCAGTGTATTTGTGAAAAAACATAATGCATGAAATATCTGGGTCAGCCTCCCATTATGGGCTGATGTTATTTTCATGGATTCATTGCAAAGAATTAGAAGGACCAGAAGGCCATCTAGTGGGGGAAACAGGTCCTGTGAACAGGCTGTTGTTTTGCTTTAACAGAAATTCCTTTGCAGGTGGAGCTCTTTGAAGTAATTTCAGACGTGCTTCTTTCAAGTTCCTTGGCTGGAGCACCAAGAGATGCTTTGCATGTGTGCATAAGCCACCCCAGATCATTTGGGCATTTACACTTCCCCCAATGGTGTCTGTTACTACATATATGCAAGACAGCGGTATTGGTTGAATGCTGTTGTTTTCTTGTGTGTATGTAAGTTCCCCTAGAGAGCCAGTGTGGAGCAATGATTTGAGCATTGGACTAGAACTCCAGGAGACAAGAGTTTGAACTCCTGTTCAGCAATGAAAACCCACTGGAGGACCTTGGGAGCAAGTCACACTCTCTCAGGCTTAAAGGAAGGCAATGGAAACCATCTCTGAAGGGTCAAGAAAACCCTATGATGTGGTCACCAGAAATCAGAGTGGATTTGAAGGAACCTAACAATGAATTGTTGTTGTTCCAGGATTGCCCTGTGAATGCCTAAATCCAAGGATGTTCAAGTCCCATTATATACAATGGTATGGTAAAATGGTTTCCTTTATATAAAATTCTGAACAACTCAAATGAGTGCCAGAGAGAGCCGGAGGATCTGTGAAATGGTGGAAGGCTACATCAGTGTAGTGCTTCACCTGCAGCAAAATCAAGGTTTGCTTCTTGGATTTATTTTCCAAATATTTTCAAGCAGTGGTTGGTTGAATCTGCAGATGCAGAATTCATGGTTACGGAGGGCCCACTGTAGTTGTTCACCTATGGAAGCATTTGGATATTTTTGTTCAATGTGCAACATCCATATTCTGTTCAAGATTACAGAGGCAGGGCTGCCTATGTATTGCGTGTTCTTAACCAGTGTGACAGGAAGTGGTGGTGGTGGTGGTGGTACACCCTGGGCTGCACCTTTGGCTGTGCCATTGGTTATGCATTCAGTTGCACAGCATTGCCACTCAACACAAGAGGCAAGTAACACAACCAGTGTGTAACGCTGTAAGAGGAGATTTATGCTGCACAACCCTGCTGTAGGACTTTGGCCATAATCATAGCTGGCCCTGTTTGTTTTTTTATTTATTTTCCTCCTTTTCTCGTTGTATGGGATCCAAGGTGGAAGGTGGCTTAAAAATGAGTACAGCTGAACACTTTTTAGTACAAAATTTAAAAAGCAATTAAATAACAGCTTAGTTTAAAATGCAACGTTAATACAGTATGAAACCCAATTAAAACAGTATAGCCTTGTGAAAAGCCCTTCCTGTGTTCGAGATGGCATGAATCAGTGCTTGGGGATTTGAGTCAAGTGGATCCATTTGCCATTCTGCTCATGTGGTCACTTACATCTATGCCAGCTCAAAGACTAGAGAATATTTACCATACAAGGGCCAGAATTATCTTAGGGACACTTGCATATGTAAGTTTCCCTTATGGATATGGAGGTCCTTATTCAGTCACTGTGGCAGTTAGTATTCACTTTATCCCTTCATAACCCCACCAACTTACTGAAAAGCTCCTGAAGCCACCCCACATAGCTGTTCTGTGCTTCACAGTGTGTCAGTAGGTTCGAGGAAGCATTAGCCAGATGTGAAATGGTGACAACAGAGCTGAGATCTGTCATTGTCCTCTTGGAGTCTCAACACTTCCCATGAAGTGTGGATGGCTATATGCAGTGACTTCAAGGGTGTTTCAGTACGTTGGGTGGCAGGGGTGATATTTGACTCAGCATAGAGTAGGTCAGCTTTGCGAGAAAAAGTATTCAGACATGGGTTGAATGGTGAACTGGGCATATGCTCAGTTTTGGTCATATGATAAAGCTAGTGCGGATGCACTCAACCCCAGTCACACTTCCTTTTCGGTCTCTTAAAAGACTGCCCGTTTTCCATTACTGCTTTTCCCCTTAGACTTATCTCCCAAAACAGTGCTTGATACTGCCACTCTCTCGTCTCCAGGGTAACCCTATGGCATTGGGCTGCCTGAGGCGAGACAGCAATGGCAACCCCACCAAAAGTACCCAAACACAGCCAAACTATTTTGGTATATAAGGCAAAAAGTCCCACTTCTTCCCCTTCTTTGGTAATACAAAAAACAATAGAATTAGGAATTTTAACCAACAGCTGAAGTAATTTGGGAAGTAATTTTAATGTTAAGTGTTTCTATCCTTTGTCAATGCAATTATGTATTAGTCTTTGTATGTTAAGATTTGTTTGGGTGGGGGTTCTTATCTTTTCTTTCTTTATTCTCTTCATTTTTCTCTCCCCCCTTTTCTTTCATTTTTGTTATATTGTACATTGTTTTAGGAGAGCTTGTATGCTTCATACCAATAAAGATTATTTTTTTTTAAAAAAATAACAATATCAAAGGAAATAACTAAGGCCTGAGGTGGCCATGTCAATCTGCCTAATGGTAGGGTGGCTCTGCTAATCCCTCAGACCCTAACACAAAACCTGCCTCTTCTCTGAACACTATGGCTTAACAGTCTGATCCCCATTCCCAGGTGGAGTATATGTACATGTGATTGCATGCTCTGGCATGCATAACTTCTCCTTTCATCTCACTTTCCCCTCCCATTCCTATTGATTTCCCTTGTCCTCTTGGTTGCTGCTACCAGCCAACCACCCTGATCTGTAAAGTCCACCACTTGATTAATTGAGTAACTGCTAGAATTCATTCACTAGAAATGGGGTGTTACCCTGATTTCTGGGGGTCCTGTGGGGGACACCTAAGTGCGCTCCAAATTATACGAGTTGGGGAAATTAGTCAAAGAGCACAAGCTAGCAATACGAGAGGCAGGGCAACGGAGCGAGATCTTTTACCCAATGTCTGCGGGGTCAGGCTAAGTCAAGGGGCAAACAGAAGTGAAATAATAATAATTGTTTTTATTAAAATACAATCAAACAGTGTATGCAGCATACTCACTCAGATAACTAGAGGAATAAAGGTTGGAGTGGGATAGAGGGATTTTTAGAGGAGTCGTTGGTTTGGGTAATACTACACCTGTCCTGAAGCCCGGGAAGTCTGAAGACGAAGTTCATAGATATGGAGTTTCTCAGTATGTGGGACTGAGGGGAAGGCTCGCCAAGCAAAGCAGCAGCAAGGCGGGATGGAAATCAAAAGCAATCTGAAGAAGCTCTCAAAGTCAGGGGTTCTTATGGAAAATGTGGCCATAGGCTAGTCCGTACTTGAGGACAACAATGAGTTTCGGGCTGGAGACAAAGCCTCTGAAAGGTCAGAATTTAGCATGTTTGAGAAGTCCGAATTGTCAGCAGAGTAGCCAGTATGCAAATGCACAGTGCCTGGCAGATGAGGATTTGTCTAATCAAGTTGCCTGCTCGGGGCAGGGAGTCCTTTGTAAGGAGCGTGCATACATAATGTGGTACTTGCCTTGAGGTCTCCTGAAGCGGCGGGACGGCTATTTCTGGCCCGCCTGTATTTGTTTGGAATATTACAGCGATTAGCAGCCGTGCCTGTCTGTGAGCTTGTCTGGGGGCCTCATAGCATGTGGAGGGGAATAGGTAAAGAAGGCCAAATTATTGATATCAAAGTGATATCTAATATCCCACAAATCCGGGCTAGCAACTGCGGTAACGGGGGGTGGGGATCATGTGGTCCTCCAGCTGTTGTTGGACTGCAGCCTCCAGCAGTCCTTGGACATTGTGCTGACTAGGGTGGATGGGGGTTGCAGTCCAGTGGCATCTGGATATCCATATAACTTCTACCTGACCAGAAATGATGGGAAATCTGGATTGGATTCAAATTATAAGAAAAAAGATTTCTCCTAAATGTTAGGAAGATCTTCTTTACTGTAAGCGCTGTTCAGCAGTGGAACATGCTGCCTCAGAGTGTGGTAGAGTCACCTTCTTTGGAGGTCTGTAAACAGAGGTTGGATGGTCATCTTTGGGGACTGCTTTAGTTGTGTATTCCTGCATGTAAGGGGATTGGAGCAGATGGCCCTTGAGAGCCCTTTCAGATCTGTGATCATAGAATCAGAGAGTTAGAAGAGACGGCAGTGGCCGCTGAATCCAACCCTCTGCTGTGCAGGAACACACACTCAAAGCACCCCTAGAAAATGGCCATTCAGCCTCTGTTTAAAAACCTCCAAAGAAGGTGACCCCAACACATTCCCAGGCAGCATATTCCCCTGTCAAATGGTTGTTACCGTCAGGAAGTTTTCCCTGATGTTCAGGTAGAATCTCTTTTCCTGTAGTTTGAACCCATTGCTCCATGTCCTAGTCTCTGGAGCAGCAGAAAATAAGCTTGCTCCATCTTCAACATCACATCCCTTCATATATTTAAGCATGGCTATCATGTCACCTTTCAATCTCCTTTTTGCCAGGCTAAACATATCCAAGCTGCTCCTCATAGGGCATGGTTTCCAGACCCTTCACCGTTTTGCTTGCCCTCCTCTGGACATATCTCAGCTGTTAATATTCTTCTTGAACTGTGGTGCCCAGAACTAGATGCAGTATTCCAGGTGAGGCCTAAGCACTAGTCTATGAATTTGTGATTTCTTACTACCTACAACTTGTTAAAATAGCTCTGTGTTTCTTCATATCTTTGTAACTGCTGCAAATATGTGGAGCAGGAATGGGCTGCATTTTCAGATGGCTGCACATGTATATATCATAATATCTGTTTAGCAGAGCTTGGAGACATCATGGCCTTAGTGGTCTTGCTGTCCTCTGGGGGGCCTTGCCCTCCCTGGCTTTCTGATTGTATACATGGCTTTTAAAGGGTGCTTGAAGTTTTCATGCTGACTGCCCCCCATAGGACTCATTGGGCTTGTGGAAGAGTGCTGGTTCAAAACAAGTTTGACTTTCATCTGGCGTGGCTAACATGATTTGTGCTTCACGGCAAGTGACGATTTGTGATAAAATTAGGCTGGGTGGGGGGAGGGAGGATATCAGATATGGTAACTTCCTGAGGCAGACAGTAATTGTAAACTAGCAGTGGGAACGGAGGAAAATCTGAATGCCAGACTGTAATCTCATTCTGTGCAGAATATCAAAGAAGTGTGGATGGTGGGTTCAATAAGCCACATTACTCTTGAGGAAATCTCTATATACACTGTGCCCTACAAAGATCTGAGCCAGTGACCAACTCTGGGAGTCAGCTTCTACCCTCAGAGATCCACTCACTGGTAAATGCAGCCTTGAGTCAAAAGCCCTTGGAAGGATAGGGGAGGTCAAGGAACCATGTTTAATGATTGTATCTTTCTGGCTTTGGATCCTATTGAAATAATCCATCATTTGGGGGAACAAGGTGTTTGCTTGACAACTGAAAAACAACAAAGTAAACACCATGGGCTTCACTGAACAGCAGTGCGACCACTGAAGAGTCATTTACGTCTGCAACTTCTTTAAAAATGATGAAAATATTCAGAGAAGAGTCTCTGTGATATTGAAGCTGCCTTTTGCCCTAGCTGAAGGTTGTGAACTGTCTACAAAGGCAGTTCAATATTCAAGGTACAATTGGCCCTCCACATTTGTGGGTTTGACTTTAATGGATTTTGTTATTTGCAAGTTTCTTCAACCTGCCCCCGTCCCCACCTCAAGCACTTCTTTTCCAGGGGAACCTCCCCTCTCAGTAGCTCCAATCAGGCTATGCAGCCCTTTAAAAATCTGCTTCTGGAGCCCTTCCTCCTCCACTGGCTGGTTCCTGGCCAGGTAAGGATGTACTGCAGCCTGATTTCTCAGCACCACAAACTTTCTCCTGATGTCCCCCTGACAACCAAGGAAAGAGATGGGCAAGAGAGAGGAAGTAAAGAGCCACCATGCCAAATTTCCCCTCTCCTTTCCCTGACCTGGTTTGGATGCTGGGTGCCCGGTATCCTCACCATGTCCCAGCCTCCTTCACACACACACTTATGCACACATTTTTATATTTGCGATGTTTCTACTTTTGTGAGGGTCCTGCACCCTTAACCGTAGAGAATGTGGAAGGAATGTCTAGTGGAGCAGTCTACTCTGGAGGTTTCAGGTACATGGGTAACAATGGTAGGGCTGTCTCTTTCTATGCATGGTTGCTGTAATTGCACTAGCTTCCACTGGTAGAACAGTGCCTGATCCAATGGCACAAGTTAGACCTCCAGAGGCCAAGATGGCTGTAGGAACACCTACAGAATGTGCACATGATGCTTTAGTGAGTTTGCAACAGCATCTAATACAGATTAAACTTTATCTTCATGGTCTGGCAAGCCAACTGTGACAGTATCTCCATCTTGTTGCCCTACTCCTTTTTTGTGAAAGACAAAGTGTATTCTTCCCAACACACATTTACCTGCGCTAGTTAGTCTAGGGAAGCGGGGGCAGAACACATGCATGAGCGCGCACACACTCACACAAATATATATATATGAACTACCTTTAGATGTATAGTCACAGGGTTCCCTTAGCATCCAGTTCTAAGTCTTTAGTTTTGATTTTTGGAGTCATGTAAAGACAGACAGACATACACACAGGTGCATAATATGCAGATTGAACATTATGCCATATATTGCCTTGTTATTTTCTTTATACTAAGTGCTATGTAAATCTGTAAAATAATAAAGTAAATGTACTAGACATGTATACTTTTGCTAATTTGAGACCCAGGATTTCTTTGGAGGGACTCATGCAAGGGAACTCCCCCCGCCCCCGGCCAGCTGCTTAAATCAATCCCTAGACAGGAAGGCATGAAATAACATCTTGTCTCAGATCCTGCAATGGAAGAATGTGTGTATCACATAGTTACATCTCCATAGCTATGTCTCCTGATGCTATTCCCCCCAAACCCAACTTGTAGACTGCACAGCCTTTCCCAACAGGGTCATTTCTGGGTTGTTGGAGAGTGAGGGGATCAGTGACGATGTGTCCAGCTATTTTCTTTCATCTGGATGCTCTGTGACAGGCATTGGAAGAGGCCTCTGCAGATTCTTGGGATGTCCTTACAAAGTGATGTCCTTACAGTTGCGGGGGGGGGGCACTGCACAGTTTGCAAGGTGAGTTTTTGTGGGATTTTTGGTTGTTGCATGTTGTTGCTAGACTTACAACATTGTAATTGTTACCCTGATTTCTGGGGTTCCGTGAGGGACACCTAAGTGTGCTCCAAATTACAAAGTTGGGAATTAGTCAAAAGAGCACAAGCTAGCAATGTGAGAGGCAGGGCAACAGAGCAAGATCTTTTACCCAATGTCTACAGGGTCAGGCCAAGTCAAGGAGCAAACATAAGTAAAATAATAATTGTTGTTTTTATTAAACTACAGCCAAACAAGTGTATGCAACACACTCATACAGAGAACTATAGAAATAAAGGTTGGAGTGGGGTAGAGGGATTTTGAGAGGAGGTTTTGGTATGGGAAATACTGCACCTGTCCTGAAGCCTGGGTAGTCTGAAGAAGAAGTTCATGGAAATGGAGTTTCTCAGCATGTGGAACTGAGGGGAAGGCTTGCCGAATGAAGCGACAGCAAGGAGGGATGGAAGCCAGGAGCAATCCGAGGAAGCTCTCAAAGTCAGGGGTTCTTATAGGGGAAAATGTGACTGTAGGCTAGTCCGTTCTTGGGGACAACAATGAGTTTTGGACTGGAGACAAAGCCTCTGAAAGGTCAGTATTTTACATGATTGGGTTAAGACCGAATTGTCAATAGAGTAGCCAGTATGCAAACACAGAGTGCTTGACAGATGAGTATTCGGCTAGTCAAGCTGCCTGCTCGGGGCAGGGAGTTCTTTGTAAGTAGTGTGCATACATATTGTGGTACTTGCCTTGAGGTCTTCTGAAGCGGCGGGTCGGCTATTTCTGGTCTGCCTGTATTTGTTTGGAATATTACAGCGATCAGTGGCCATGCCTGTATGCAAGCTTGTCTTGGGGCCTCGCAAGCACGTGGAGGAAAAAGGGGTATAGTAGGCCAAATTATTGATATCAAAATGATATCTAATATCCCACAAGTCTGGGCTAGAAACTACAGTAACATAATGTACTAACAGATGCCAGTTTTTTTCCTCTTTGTCTGGATAAAGCAAGGCTATTATGTTGGAGGCAAGTGACTGTAGTAAGAAAACTTTCCTAATGAGGAGCCTTCTGGATGTTTTGGATTAGGTTCCATCAGCCCAGCCAGCTTAGTCCAAGGTTAGGAATGATGGAGACTGTGGTCTAAAACATCTGGAAGGGATTGCATTGGGCATGAGTGGACTTTAAGATATTGCTGGAGTGCAACTCTCCCCATCCTTCATCATGAGCTATGTAGCCCAACATCATCTGGAGGGTCATGTGTTGCCCGTATCTGATGTTGTTTTCAGAAGATTGAACTAATATAACCCCAGTTCAGGTCTGGAATTTCTGAAGCTAAAAGGGAGAACAAATGTAGTAAGAAAATTGTGAATGCTGCTCTACTCTTCAGATTGTTTTGGAAACAAGCAAAAAGTTCTCCAAGACAGGATACGATGGTTCCATCTTGGGAAGTGTGAAACAATAGGCTTTAGAGATAAACATCTTTCAGGGACAAGTGGGATATTTTTTATCCTGTTGAAAGACAAGAGGAATAAGGTTTAATATACTTTTTAAAAACCCCAATGTTCTTCTAATTATTTTTTTTTAAAATACCCCCTCATAAACTCTTTTAATAAAACACCAAAATACACAAACTTGGTAATAACAGAAAACTTTTTTGCATCAAATGTAAAACAAATCTCTTCACAATCACATGTAGCATTTACATAAACTTCCAGAACACTTTATATTCATTGGCTGGCATTCAGTATTGCAATTACAGGTTGGAAACTAGAGTTATGGATCTGTAACTCCTCTGTTCATGAACACTACTTAGGCATGACTGTGGCACTATTGCAGCAATCATAAATGCCCCTCTGTCATCCATCTTATCATACTGCATTAGTCCAAGGAGGTTTGTTCAGCTGGCGATCAGGGTACAAGGAACACGAAATTCCTAGCTGCTTCCCACCAGCAAGCAAGGCTATGACAATCAGAAGAAGGACCTCCCATTGCAGTTTCATCACCACCTTGTTTGCTGGTGGGAGGTGGCTAGAAATATCCTCTTCCTTGGGTCCCAATTGAAATCTAAAGAGACCTCCTTGGATCTATGCTGCTGCTGACTGTTAAGGTGGGTTTGAGAATCTGGGCCAGGAGAAGTTACTCAGTTAATACATGACTAAGTAGTTGGTGTAGGTTACTGGTGATTATCTGTTACCTTTACAAGTTGCAACAGCCTAATAAGGTATGCCAGTCATTCCTGCACAGCAAATTCAGGGCTGAAACTGAGAAAGAGTGGTTTGCCTATGATCCCCTTGTGACTTTATGGTGGAGATGGCAGATTTGAACTGGGGCCTCCTAGCTCAGACTTGCGCAGTGCTGTGTTTACTCAGAAGGGGCCACAATGGTCATTGGCAGAGACCATCTACTATGCGGGCAGAAGGTCCTCAGTTCAGTTTGGCCAGTTCCTGTTAAAATGATGAGAAAGCAAGAAGGGAGGAAGATGCCCACATCTGGAAGAGCCTTCATGATTCAGAATCAACAACTGGGCTCAATAGCTCTGGAGGGATGCAGCTTCCTAAGTTATTCTCATGAAATTCAGTGAGGCTTATTCCCACATGGAAAGGATTGCATCTTTTGACAAACCTCAGAACACAAGAGTCTGTTAGGAGAGTTGACTCCTATCGTGCTGAAGGACCATAGCTGCCACTTTTTAAAACAGAGGTGGGGAAATCATGGGCTAACCACACATTTCAAAAGCTCCTATACTTGTTCCAGTTTAAACCTATAGCAAGGCCATTTCCACACTACACTGTTATAGTGCTATTCTTCCACTTTCAATGTCCTGTGGAATTCTGGGGTTTGTAGTTTACTGAGGCCAAAGAGCACCCTGGCTGAGATTTCTAAATGCCCCTCCCTAAACTGCAAACCCCAGGATTCCACAGGATGTTGAAAGTGGAATGATAGCACTATAACAGTGTAGGGCAGAAATGTCCCAAGACTGATCTGTGCCTTCTCAGGTTTCAGACTGAACTGCAAGGAAGAGAGAAAGGGCAAGGTAAACAGAGTGAAAAGCCTTTCTTGGCATCTGCTCCCAGGATGAGGAGTTCCCTAAACAGGAGGGAACTAAAGGATTCCTTGAGGTTTACTGTCTCAACAAAGGTAAACCTCTTTTATTGGACTATGGCCCTTTTCTCACGGGGTGCAGAAATCGTGCCGCCACGATCCAGGCGGGGTTTTCCTTAATCCCCACTAACACGACTGAACTTTTAGTAGCGTTCTCACGGCTCCATAGGGAAGAGGCTTAGACAGCATCAACGCATTCACACAATATTACCATGGCCACTCCCGAAGGTGTCCTTTCCCCACCCTGCCTAGCATTTGATTGGCTGTGCCCTATTTTTAAAAGAAACATCCTGAGCGTCATCACTGACGTCAGTACGCACGCACGCCCCCTCACATCCTCCGCCCCCTCACCCTGTCCCGCGCCTTTCTTTTGAACCACTGTGGAAACAGTTTCCCCCTCTTTCTTTCTGCTTGCTTTCTGCTGTTTTGTGTATGGAGAACGAGCTACTGACGATCATTGCTGGGGTGCTAGCCCCGCTAATGACGGTCCTTTCAGCCGTTTGTATTGGGGGCGGTCTTGTGGCTTCTGCTGGCCACGCCTTGATCCCTCCCTCTCTTGATCGCCCGCACGAATCAGGACGCACCGTCGCTTTTTCACGAAACGACGAGCGCGGATTGGAGGAAAAAACCACATTTCTTCTGGTTTTTAAAAGGTGCGCGGAAATGCTGAATGGTGGCTCCCCCGCGCGGATTGGGGTGAGAATCCAAAAAATTTAATGCGATCAGGTGCTCTCTAAGGTGAAAATGGCACCTGATCGAGGTCGACCTGGGAAGATTTAATTACCCTGTGAGAAAAGGGCCTATAACATGGGACTACAATTTGGCAAGTTTTGCCTATACAGCACCTAAAAGTTTTTCCAGATGTAACAGCTCAAAGACTCCTTGAGAAACTCAATGTTCTCTGCCTAGGAAAGGAGAGATTATTCAGCAGGGACAGCTGAATATCAAGAGAAGTTATTTTTCTGTTGCTAATGGGATTGAAATTGTATTACATGTCTTTTATTGCTCTTTGTCTCTAGCCTCCACAGGAGTGGCCTCTGCCTATATTGAAATCCTTTAATACTGTCTTAACTGACAGCATCTGAGACAGAATGTAGGCCTGGGACTCTTAACATCATCCCCATTTTTCTCGTGTATGATTTTTAACCTCGTTGTCTGATGCAGAAGCCAGTGAAGCTTTGAAAGCTTGCATAATATATTTTATGCTTCGGAATTGGTCCAATAAAGGTGTTGCTGCTTGTGGATTTTGGATTTTGTTGTGTCTTTCCAAGAGAGATTCAGATAGCCTCCTCCCTGTTGTCCTTTTGCCAGCAAGCAGGGAAGCCTTTTATTCAAGGAAGGCTTTGGGCAATTGACTGGCTGCAGTGGAAGAAATATGAGTGAGCCATGAAATTGGATGAGTGACCTTGGATATTTCACTTTGACCTATTTCAGTAAGTGGTTGTGACGATAACATACCCTCCAACATTTCACAGATGGAAAACAGGATACATGTTGCCAAGTACCATGGTCAAGATGATAGGAGAACAGAGGAGCTAAGAGAGGTTGCAGCAGTTTCCTGTTCACTGGGTCTGCTAGGACGATTCAGCACCCTCCTCTCCTCTCCCTCTGCTGAGCTAAGGGCTTGGTTTAAACACTCAATTATCTTCTTCAAAATCCAAGAGGTCCCCATAATTCAGCCATCTCCAGTTTTTATCCCATTATTTCCTGAAAAAAGCTTCCTGCCATGAGGTTGCTGATATTATTTTAGGACAAAGTCTCTGTTTATATTCATACCAGACTCACAGAAGAGCCTTTCTGATGCAATGATTTTTAAATTCAGCATGTACCTTAACTTTATCATACCAGAAATAACCATGCCATCCAAATCTTCAATTATACTTTCAGGTTGCAAGGGCCTCTCATCTCTAAGCATTATCCATTCCTTCAACACAAAACAACTGGCCTCATAATACAATTTAATATTAGGCATTCCCAGACCATCTCTCTCTTTAGCATAATACAGTGTTTTAAGTTTTATTCTGGTTTTTTTTTTTTTTTTTTTTGGCCTGCCACAGAAGTCTGGAAATTTCTTTCTGTCATTTTACAAACAATATTCTCTTCTCATGATGGGGATCATTTGGAAGTAAAATAAAAATCTTGGCAAACCATTTGATTTTATTACTGCAATTCTCCCCAAAAGTGATACATTTATTTTCTCCATTTTTCTAAGTCTCTTTTAATTTCTTTTCAGACTTTTTCACAGTTATTTTTCACATTTATTATTCTTTGTAATGATAACTCTCAGGTATGTAATCTATTTTTCCCACTTTAAAATTGGAAAGAAGAGTTAATCTATTCATTTTCTTCATCGTATATCATGCTTTTAGTCAACAGTTTTGTTTTAATTTTTTCCAAATGAACCTTCAATGAATCCAGTGGATTTTGAATCATTATGGCAAGATCATCTGTGTAAGCCTCAGCTTATATTGATCTTTTAAAAATATTCACTCCACTTATTCTATCATTTTGTCTGATATTTCTCAATAAAGGCCATTTCCACACTGCACTGTTATAGTGCTATTATTCCACTTTCAACAGCCTATGAAATCCTGGGATTGGCAGTTTAAAGAGGGGCCTTTAGAATTCTCAGCCAAAGAGCTCTTTGGCCCCAGTAAACTACAAACCCCAGAATTCCACAGGATGTTGAAAGTGGAATAATAGCGCCATAACAGTCTAGTGCAGAAATGAATGAATGAATGAATCTGGCATTTGGCTTTTTCCTAGTGTCTCCTTACAGACCATCTTTATTGGTTGAAGTAGCTCATCTTCAAATTTCTTGTAGTACACAGCAGGTAGTCTGTCTGGGTTTGGTACTTTCCCCAAAGTAAGCTGCTTAATTGCATCAATAAGTTCCATAGTTGTCACAGGCCCATTCAAACATTGCTTTTGTTGCATCCAAGTAGTCTTTCATATCTGAGAGGTTTTTTTGGTTGGCTCTTGCTTATAAGCCTCTGTAATATTCCTCAAAGGTTTTTTTTTTTAATATTTTAAAAAATATTCCATTACAAACTGATCTCCCCTCTTGATCTTTGTGATAGAGTTCTTTATTCTCTCCTGTCTCAGCCTCTATGAAAGCCACTTCCCAGGCTTCTTTGCAAATTCAGAGTTCTTTAGAAACAGAGACATTTTAGAAGCAGCTGAAAAAGTGGGGCAACAGAGGATTAATTGGACTGTCCCTGCCAAATCAGGACAGTTGTAGGGCATGTGATATATGTGAAGAGGAACAGAGCCATTTATCCCACCTGGAACTGACTGGAGGAAAGGTGGGGAGTGAATGCAGCTGATAAATAAACAAATACATTTTAGTGGCTGGGTGGCATATTTTTCAATGATGTACTTTAAAATAACTTTTCAGTTCAGAAGTATTTTTAGTATTATGTTCAATGCCATTTTAATACAATTGCATTCTTATTTGTACTTTCTTTTTAAGCTTATTATGTGAACCACCGTGGATCACAGCTCTTTAAGAAAGATATGTTAGCAAAGCAAACAAATAAATGCATCAAAGGTTAAAGTGGAAAACCTGTGCCCATGATCCTTTCCTGTATGACTGGTGGTACAATAACTTGTAATGAGGAGCAGGGGAGGGAGACCAGCCTTTCCCCAATGCAAGTCACTGCTTCACCACCCCAATGGAGAAAGATCATGTCCCAAGTGAGAACTTACCTTTTTGTAAGTCAACTTACCTTTTCATAACTGAACATACATTTGCAGGAAATAGAAATGAGCAGTTTTGCAACATCTGTATTCAGCAAGGGGCTGCTGTTACATTACTTTTGCATAGGGACCAATGGACAATTGGACTGTTGTGCCTCTGGACAGGAAATGCTAATGTGCATTGCTAGAGCCTGATAAGGACACTTTTGCCAGTGTCCTGAAATGCATCTTTGCAATTTGCTAGAAATGTATCTTTGCAATTAGCTAGGAGGGTTCTTCAGCACTTCTGCTATGTAGCTAAGTATGTGTAAAGTTATGTAACAGAGATTGCAATACAGAATCGTGCCCTTGGTATTTATCTTTGCTTTTTTTATGCATTTATTTATGCACACTGAGGAGGGCCTAGTTCAATTCCTCTCCTCCACAGTTTGAGTGTGCATAAGATTATGGCAGGCAGTAAATAGCAGATCTGATCATGCATCTCCTAATTCTCTATCTAATCTTTCCTCTCTATATGTTGTTGGTGTTCTATGCTTTCAAGTTGTTTCTCACTTATGGTGACCATAAGGCAAACCTACCAGGGGGTTTTGTGGGGCTGAGAGCATGTGATGTGCCTAAGGCTACTCAGTGGATTTCCATGGCCGAGCAGGAAATCAAACCCTGGTCTCCAGGGTTGTAATCCAGTGTCCAAATCTCCATACCACACTGGCTCTCTCTTCTCTTTATACAGCACTACAAATCACTCAAGTTCTGGATCCGTGGTTACTGAACAGCACATAGAATGGGGAAGGGAGACATCCAGCCTGCAGAACTCTGTGCCTCTATGTGAAGAATCTGGAAATGGTCTACAGAGTTGGGCAAGATGATATCAGAGGAGGGTAGGGCATGGAGGGATTGACCCTCACTCATAGAAATGCCAGACTGAAAACTAGAGAAGGCTCCTATACCTTTAATGGCCATGTAGAGGAGGAATTTCAACAAGTGTTTATTGTCAGGCAACAAGCAGCATCTGTTGAAATTCCCTCTCGTGCATGTCCATTAAAAGTACAGTAGCTCTTGCCAGTTTTCACACTGGCAACCCCATCCACTCTCCGATAATGTCTAGCTGATCAAATTCTTCCGGCATGTATGCATGTGTCAATCTACCCTTTCTTTGGACCCCCAGATAGTTCTTCACCTCAGTCATAGAGGGATGGCTGGGCTTGCACAGACCTCTTCTTCCTTAGACTGCCCTGGTGCTTTGCTTCTGTGCACACATGTACATATCCATCCCAGGGGTGTGGGACACTCCCTCATTTTGCATAATGCATCCTCCTTCTGCATCATTGGAAGATTGATCAATTAAGAGGATTATCTAAATTAAGTGCACTGGCTTCCAATCTGCTTCTGAGCTGGGTTCAAGGTGCCAATTTTGACCCACAAAGCCCTAAACAGCTTAGAGCCAGGATAGCTGAAAATCTGCCTCCTTCCATATAAGCCTGCCGAGCATTTAAGATTCGTAGCAGAGGCACTATTGCATTTCCCATCACCCCAAAGGCTAGCTTGTTGAATACACAGCTTTCTCTGCGGTAGCACCCCAACTGTGGAACTCCCTCTCAAGGGAAGTCAGATTGGCTCCATAGCTCTTCACCATCTTGAAGGCAGTCAAGACTCTCCTATTTCATATTACCTTTGGTCCTTTAAACCAGGGTTGCTTTTCTGATTGCTTTAGGTGTCAGCATTTTTTAAAATCTGTTTTCAAAAGCTGTGTAGAGTGCTTTTCCTTTTTTCCTTGTTTTTATTTAACCTGATGAGCTGAGAAGTTGATAAACAAATATGTAAATAAATTAATAAAAATAGAGAGAAAGAGGCTGTTTTACAGCAGTCATGTATTTCACAGAGCTAGAATAACGGATGACTGAGCCAGTGTGGTGTAATAGTTTGGGTGTTGGACTACAACTGTGAAAACTAGAGTTCGAATCCTTGCTCAAATCACATTCAGCCTCAGAGGAAGGCAAAGGCATACCCCCTCTGAAGAAATCTTGCCAAGAAAACCCTGTGATAAGTTTATTCTTAGGGTTGCCATAAATTGGAAACAACTTGAAAGCATACAACAACAAACAGCAAAAATCAGTTCTGCTTATCCTATGTTCTACTGCTGGGGGTGTCCCTCCAGATGTTGCTGGCATCCTGTTCATTAGCTTAGACCTATTCAATCAATTGTTGAATGGTGAGTCAACACATCGGGAAATCTAAAGGGTTTAATGTACCTACCCTATCCAGCACTAAAAGAGAATTGAGGCCTCAGACTGCAGCTCCCAGCATTCCTTGCCAGTATCTCTTCTGGGTAGGACTACTGGGACTTGCAATCCAAAAACATCTGGAGAGTTTCAGGATTCCCATACCTGTTCTATCGCATCAGCATGGATTTAATAATTGAAATTTAGAAATGGTTTTGCAGTGTGCTGTGCAAAACACAAAATATCAGCAACAGTGAAGAACAATTGGGGAGTCCCTCCCATATCTATTGATTTCATTTACATTCAGCTGTTCAGCAGCAATTTGTAAGGTTTTCGCACTTCTCTCACAGAGGCATTTCCCAAGCAGAGACCCGTTTGGCTTTAGATTGACTTAATCATAAGCCTGCAGATTATTAAAGGGAAGATCTGCAGGCTTATGATTAAGTCAATCTAAAGCCAAACGGGTCTGCTGCTTGGGAAATGCTTCTGTGAGAGAAGTGTGAAAACCTTACAACAATATAGTGGTCAATATATTATAGTGGTCTTGCTGGCTGGAGGATTTGTGAGGTTGTAGTCCCTGCCCCACTAAAAAGAAGCACCAAGCTCTCTTCTGTAATGTGTTCTCCTCCCCTTTGGGAAGCAGAGATTTCACCAACACAGAGAAGAGCATTAATTGCAGATTAACACTGCCGCTTCATCATTAATGCTTGCCACTTGGAGAGGTTGTTGTTTTTCATTTTTGTTTTTGGCTGGCTAACGAACTAGGTCAGACTGTGTCCTGACAGCAAGAGGTCTAACAGTTTATGACATCTCTCTAAGCTAGGAAGGAAGGGGGACAAAAACTTACAAAGGCACAATGGCTTCTCCTCCTTCATCTCCAATTTTCCCTGTACCTCCTTTGGGAAGCAAGGTTGTTGTGGGACAAAATGGAGAATGAGCTATCTCCTCAGGGAGATAATTTATTCTTCGTAGAAAATCTCTCAGTGGAAGGGACTACATTCCTGCCTGCCTTAGCCTGGCCTCTGCCAGTGGTGACCCATCAACCTGATATAGCACAGATAATTTGGTATACTGGGCCTATCGGAGGCATGTCTTTCTCATCCTCTGGGTGTGTTGGTCTGCAGTATCATTGACTTGTTGTTGTTGTTGTTGTTGATTGTCTTCAAGTTGTTTCTAGCATACAGCAACCTTAAGGTGAACTTATCACAGGTTTTTTGGGGGGCTGAGAGTGTATGATGTGCCCAAGATCACCCAATGAGTTTCCATGGCTGAGCAGGGAATCGAAGCCTGGTCTCCAGGGTGCTAGTCCAACTCTACACCACACTGCCTCCACTCCCTGAAATGTCATCGTCTTGTGAGGGTCTGAGCACCAGGCAAGACACAATATACATCATACATTCTAACATTTCACTTACAAACACCAGGACATGTGTGGCCAAGCAACATCATAGACTCATAGAGTTGATGTTCTGCCCTTTGGTGAAAAGGGTATTATAAATAAATACTGCTATTGTTTTTGTTGTTGCTACTATTATTATTGTTATTGTTGTTATCGTTATCATCATCATCATCATCATCATCATCATCTGGAAAAGACTACAAGGGCCATCGAGTCCAACTCTCTGCCATATAGGAATAAACCATCAAAGCATTCCCGACAGATGGCCATCCAGCCTCTGTTTAAACACCTCCATAGAAGGAGACTCTGCAACACTCTGGGACCATTTCCACATGGTGTCACAGTCCCACTATGGGAACAGGGTGGCAGTAGTTGTCACAGTCCCACTGCCATTCGGCCCCCACCCATTGCAATTGCAGGAATCAAGTGCCCGCAATCATGCAATGCTCCTGTCCTTCCCAGCCATGCAGAAGGGCAGGAAGCGCGATGGAGACGCATGTCACTCATTCTCCCTTCCACAGGGAGCTGGTCAAGTGTGGAGGGGAGCATTCCTGTCGCACTTCCTTCCTGGCAAAGATGCTGCCTAGATTGTGGCAGGAGGACAACAGGATTAGGTAACATGCAAAAATGGCCTGAGATAGCATATTCCACTGTCAAACAGCTCTTACCATCAGGAAGTTCTTCCTAATGTTTAGATGTAGTATCTTTTCCTGAGGTTTGAAGCTATTGCTCCGTGTCCTCATCTCTGAAGCAGCAGTGAACAAGCTTGCTCCCTCTTCCATGTGATATCCCTTCAAATATTTAAACATGGCTGTCATGTCACCTCTTAACTTTCTTTTCTCCAGGGCAGACATACCTCACTCCCTAAGCTGCTCCTCATAGGGCATGGCTTCCAGACCCTTCTACAATTTGCTCACCCTCCTCTGGATGTGTTCCAGCTTGTCAATATCCTTCTTGAATTGTGGTGCCCAGAATTGGACACAATATTCCAGGTGAGGTCTAACCAAAGCAGAATAGAGAAGTATTATTACTTCCCTTGATCTTGACACTATATTCCTATTGATGCAGCCCAGAATTGTATTGGCTTTTGTAGCTGGTGCATCACACTGCTGACTCATGTTCAGCTTGTGTTCTACTAATACTCCTAGATCTTTTTCACATGCACTGTGGACAAGCCAGGTGTGGACACATCAGAGTGTGGTCAAGATGGCAAAAGTTATTAATGAGGGAGAATGCACAAGCTAGGAGAGGCTGCAGCAGTTTGCTATGGCCTGTGTTTCCTGGGAAGTCCAAGATCCCACCCCTCTTCTCTTCCTCCTGCTGAGTTAATAGAGTGCAATTTGACTTCACTGAAGTAAATGAAGGAGGAAGGAGGAAAGTGGGAAGAGAGAGACACTGGAACATTTTAAAAGCCGCTGAAAAAGTGGAAAGACAGAGAATTACTCAGGACTGTCCTTGTCAAAATGGGACAATTAGAAGGCATGGTCCTATTAGAAGGCAATAAGAACTTGCTATGTAAAATCCTGATGTGAGTGATATTTTAATATTTACCAATAAAGAATGAAAATTAAAAAAAAAGAAAAGAAGGCATGGTCCCACTAGCCTGAATACAGCAAACCAACTAGATATTCTGGGCTTATCTTAGACATGTCTTTTTCACCCTCTGGGTGTTCTAGCCATTACAGTAATTGGCTGACCTCCCTGAAATGCGTCCTTTGTGTGACAGTCTATGGTTGCTGAGCAACAGGCAAGCCACAACGCATGAGCATTAGTGTGCTTATTACAGTTGTATGGTATTGTTCAAGAAGAACGGTTCAGATACTTGGTAGCTTCAAATGCTTGCGTCATTTTATCAAACAAACCACATAGTCATCTATCAGTTTGAAACTCCCTGCTTCTTCCTCTTTCCTGTTTAACCTTCACTTCCTGTCTGAAAGTTTCCTTCTCTTACATGGTCTCTTCTAGACTCAACCCGCCCCCAACACACTACAGAGGGATCATAAATTGTTCAAGTGTAGCTCGGGTCTTGTGGAAGGCAGAGGGCAAACATTTCCAGACAGAGGGATCAAACTGTGCTAATCTGCAGGAAAGATTAGAAATCTGGATGGGAATAAGTTCAATGACTGTCCTGAAAGGCTGTCAACCAGTCAGTCACAAAGCTAGAAATAAATATGGGTGGGTGGGGCAGTACAAAGGTGGAGTCCAGTAGCTTTTGGTGATGGGCAGCTATGTCAGATATGTGCCTGCACTTATGGAAAATGAAAGAGAATAGTTATCAGCTTCCCAGCCACTGCAGGGCCCAATGGTGGATACTGCATATGCAGATATGTATATGTAGCATGGATCGGTCACAGCATCCTGCCATGGGTACACATCAAGGCATATCCTCCAACATTTCACAGATGAAACCAGGACACGGGTGGTAAACAACACCTGAGTGTCGTCAAAGAGGGCAAAAGTTATTAATGAGAAAGAAAACTCAAACCAAGAAAGGCTGTGGTAATTTGCTTTTGCTTGAGTCTACAGAGAAGGGCAAGACTCCACACTCTCCTGTCTTGTCTCTGCACTGCTGAGTTAATTGAACATACTTTTGCAATCTGAGCTCAGTTTGAAACAATTGGGACAAGCCTCCAGGAGCCTGTTTAGCAATATGAAGAATTCTCCAAATGTGCCAGGCTTGCTTAGGCTGATCACATTTTGCAATAAATGAAACAACAGATGTGACCAACTCTTACTGTGAAATGTGATAAGCCTAAGCCACATTAAGGCAGCAGCAGCTGGTGGGTCCCATTTCAGGTTGAGCAGAAAAGCAATCACACCAGGTTTCAATTCACACATTAAAGAAGCTATCCATGGAGCTGAATCCTTCCCTGAAATACATTCAGCACCTTGGTTAGCTCCTTTAAAAGGATGTAGAACCTGGAGTGGATTCACCATCCTCCTGAAAAGGAAGTCACCAGTCACCATTGCATTAAGTAAGAGGGGAGTTGTAGGATCATAACATTCAGAACCCCAAAATCTGCAACCTGCAACACTGATTTAGCACTCTCACTTTGCAGATCCACCGTTAGCTTCAATAACATGGTACTACGTTCATCAAAAAAAATGTGCCATCTGGACTTGGGATTCAGAAAAAGTGTCCCTGGTTAAAACAATACCATTCCAGTCCATTGCTGAAAGCATGCATAATACATATAACATGGCATTCTCCCACCACTTCCCCCATTTGCAGCACCATGTAATTGGGTCCTGAACTGATCCCACTGAGAGACTTTTTTAAATTATTGATGAAAATTCATTTTAAGATGCCATTTGGAAAAGTGGAGCAGTGCACTTCCCCCAACCCCACTCTCACCTCTTGGATCAAGTTTTGGCTCTTTTCAGCTTCAGCTGCAGTCAACACAGCTTCATCACAGGATACAATTTTGGAAGGGCCCCAGCCAGGGAAACCCTGAACCAGTAAACTAGTAGGTCTCCGGCAGTTCTAATCTCTTCTTCTCATTGCTAATTTATGTACCGAGTAACTGCTTTTGCTCATTGTAACTGGTTAGGAAGATTGTCCTGCTTCACAGAACAGTGATGGAAATCACATGGCCCTCCAGATGCTGTTGAAGCATCATCTCTCGCCTTCATAGCCAGTGATGAGGAATTCTGGGAGTTGTAGCCAACCACATCTGAAGAGCTCTATGATTTCTGTGCCTGCTGTAGTGAGTTGGTGGTACATGAAAGGCTGTCCCAAGGCATTTTGCTAGCCTGAAGGCAAGAATAAATCCGTATTCCACCCCCAGTTTCACATAGAAAAGCAACTTGGCCGGGCTGTTACATACCCTACAACATTTCTTAGATGAAAACTGGGCCACATGTGGCCAAGCAATGTCAGAATGTGGTCAAGAGGGCAAAAGTTGTTAATGGGAACAGAGAAGCTAGGAGAGCTTCAGCAGTTTGCTTTTGGCTGACCCTCCTGGGAAGGGCAAAATTCCCCTCTCGTCTCTCTGATTCCCCCTGTTGAGTTGAGTCCATTTACTTTTGCAATTTGAATTCAGTTTGCAGCAATTAAAGTAAGCTAGAAGAACGTAGGAAGAGGAGAGAAAAACTGGGACAGTTTAAAAGCACCTGAAAAAGAGAGGATCGCAGGGACAACAGAGGATCAATTGGGACCGTGCCTGCCATATTGGGACAGTCGGAGGGTATGCTGCTGAATCTTACACTGGCAAAGAGACATTGTTATCCACCCTCCCTGAGGCGGAGACACAAGTAGCTTTGTCCTTCAGGGGGACAGTTGGGAGATGCAGGTGGAAGGGAGCTGCTGTCCCACCAGCATCTGTTGCCTGAAGCTATTGCCTTGCTTTCAGTCATAGCAGAGTTGGCCTTGTTTATAATCCTGTGCCCTGGTTTTGTTTATTGAATATGCTTATTTTCATTGCCTTCATTCTCACTCTGGGAACATGCCCAGGCCTTGATGGCAAGGGACCCAAGCGTTCTGTTGTTGGCAATAATGCTGGCGGCTTAGATTAGCCCTCTTTCTACCCCCTCAACATCTCCTTGCAGAGATGATATGGCCATAAACACTATTCTAATCTCCTGTAAATCACTAATGCTGAGCCCAGATTCCCTCTACTATAATTTCCTGGAAACCTCATTACTTTCCTTTGAGAACAAGGTCTGCCTGCACCCCATCCTCACCCCCAAAAAGTGTCCAAAAATGTGTACCAGTTAAAATGAGTTTCAATTGGTCTCCGTGGATGCTTTCTGAATGGTCCCAAATAATCAAGTTTATGTAAAGCTTTGCCATCTACTTTCCAGGGCCTGAGCTCAGAAAGATTACATTTTTAATTGAAACTCCCGGAATCCCCAACCAGTGTAGCTAGTTGCTATAATGGCTTGGGTATTTTGGGAGTTGTAATCCAAAGCAATAGCATTTTATTTTTTAAAAAAACTATGTTTATTAAAAATACAAAAGAAAACTATTATATAAATAAAACAGGATAACAGTAAATCAATAAACACGACTTATTTAAAAAGAGAAATAAAAGTAAATTGAGCTAATTATTACAATATTCCCTTGTAATATATATAATACATAATTATAATAAATAAAATTAATATGAAATTACCATAACAGCCTCTTTTTGTTCCTTCCTAACAACCCTTCCTTTCTCCTGACTTCTTTCTCTGAAGATGTCGAGTGATTCCTTGCATACCCTTTGGCTTCAAGAAATTTGTTTACTTATAATTTCGTTGTTGCTTGGTCTTCATTCTTAGGGTAATATGATCCCCATCAGTATTTCTATTAAAACTGTCCGCTATAATATTCATCATCAAAGTAGTAGTATTTTAAAGGAATTATAGAGTTACAGGAAATTTTCTCAGGAAGCAGCACTACAAGGCCATAGCTTCAGGCTTCAAACATCTGGTGACACCCCTCCCCTCTGCTCCTGTGTTTGTCCTAAGGAAAAGATTATTTTCCATGGAGAGCAGAGAGCTTGCGTCTTCCTGCTCATGCCAGTTTCTTGTCACGAGGAGGAGGAAGGGGAAGACGTCAAGGCTGAATCTGATGGAAAAAGAACCTTGGCTTCCACTGCATGGATCTGAAACAAAGGACGTTGCTGACTCTTGTGCTGGCCCCTGTCCTACAATGCATGGAAACACCTTCCTCAGCCAAGCCACAAGCTGTTTTTCAGGCAGAGATTCCAAGAAATAATTGACCAGGTATAGAAGGGATCTCCGTTGGGGTTTGGAGTGCTCTTTTACACACCCTTGCATGGCTCAGCACATGATGCAAGCAGGGCATGGTTGATTTTTATCAGCAGCAGGACAGGCAAAAAATCAGCAGACAGCCATGGCGATACAGCAATACAGGGGTCCTCAGCTTTTTGACAGTCTGCCTTTTGGTCATCGTCTCTTTTGACCATTTTCAATTACAGTCAGAGCTCATATATTCAATGTGTTTTGACCATGCATCAAATATCTGGTTCTGGTTGGAACTGAAAAGAGCTGAAAGAGCGGATCATTAAAAAGTGATCATGCGCTGTTTTTTCTGGACACCATATTTATGTTCAGTCTAAACCCAGTCTGACTAAAAAGATGGTGCCAAGTCAATTTGTGGTGCATCTTTTAGAAATTTTGCCCTCTGTCTCTCTTATACAGTATTTAAAATACTTAAAATATAGTTTAAAATACAGCTTAAAATACAGTCCACTTTTGTTTATTTACTGTATAGTACTTTTGTATATTTGGAAATAAGGTTTTGTTCATTTTAATATGTGAACACGTGTGAATGCTTGTGAAAGCTAAATCTTCTACTATATAAAAGTCAAAGTTTGTGAGTGAGTTTGTCTTTGTCTGCATCAGGCAGGCAAAGACCTCATATGATTGGCTGTGTGAGGCGAGAAGACCTCATATGATTGGCTGGCTGTGAAGATTCTATGGAATCCTGGGGTTGGCAGTTCAGGGAGGGGCCTTTAGAATTCTCAACCAGAGAGCTCAGGCTGGTTGTTACGGAGACGAGGCTGAGCAGTACGAAGGAGGCCAGTGCATTCCCTCAGGAACCTAAACTCTGTATGTTAATAACTCTGAATACAGATTGGATTGGGGAATATGGGGAAAAGTTACACAAACTGGACAAGAGAGATTGGGGAATTAGAGACACAGGATCTCAAATCTGTGTATTTCAACTGCATCTAATTCCTAAGGTAAGGTAATTCCTAAGGTATTTCTAAATTTCTAAGGTATTTCTGACAAGTGTTACCTATGAGAAAATAAAATCCTGGGCAATGCTGGGTAAATACGCTTGTAATATATAATAATATATATACTGATATATATATATATATATTGTATAATACATAGTATATATACTGTAGAATATATTACACACACACACACACACACACACACGCTGTAGTGTGTTATTTAGCTTTCACACACATTCACAAGTGAAATATATAGTGCATCATTTACTGGGTTCCACTTTTCAACTATTTCTGGTTTTTGACAGTACTCTGGTCCCTAACCTTTTGAATAAATGGGGGATACTTATATGTGTTGGGGTGCTCTGGGAGGAGCACACTTCTACCATTGTTTCCTGATTTGTTGTGGAGAGGGAGTGTTGTATAGGCAGGGCCTGTAGCAGTGAAGCACCAGTATTTCTTCATTAACAGAGGTTGTCATCTCACCCTCCACCTTCTTCAGGTTTCCTTGTTCCCTCTCACCTTCTCTGCAGTCCTCATTGTAGATTATAGTGCTAGTGGTGTGGGAAAATGGACTTTCCAAGCAGCAATATATCACTGCAAGCTACACTTTTTGTATTCTGGGATGATCTGCTCTTGAATAGGCAATTAAGACCTGTTAGGTTTGTAAAAGACCTGTTCCTGGTAGACATGAAAAGTGCTAGGACTAATTTATTGATGTGGATCAACACAGCAGACAGTATTTTCAGACTGTCCTTGAGGATGTGTCTGAGGACTTTTAAAATAAGTCCCTATAATGGAAATTTAACCATTGTGGAGGGCTTAAAAAGTGACCAGTGGCTGAGCTAACAGGCCTGGACTTACTATCTACCTGGGTTGTGAGTTTCAGGCAACATTATAAGAGGCACCATAAAATATAAACAAGGACCTGAATGGGGCAATAAGACTTTTTAGAGTTATTGTCCCTAAGGAAAGGAATGGAGAGCAGGGGAGGTAACACTTGGGATCCACTTTAGGCAGCAAAGTTCCTTGGGCTGGTCTTGAGTGCAAACAGAGAAGCCTCTTAGAAGACTAACCATGCAAGGTGACAAAATCTATGCTCCTGTTGCCTCCCAGAAAGGGGAAGAATTAACAAGTGGATCATCCCACTTCTCTGACCAATACCCTTCAATATTTCACAGATGAAAACTAGCAGACGTGTGGCCCAGCAACACCAACCCGCCCCCATCAAACTATTAGAGGGACAAGATAGCAAGAGCTATTAATGAGAAACAACATTCAAGTCAGGAGATATTGCAGCAGGCCGCTTTTGACTGAGCCTCCTAGGAAGAGCAAGATTCCATCCCATCCTGACTTAATTGAATGCAAACTACTTTTGCACTTTGAACTCAGTTTTCACCAATAGGAGTAAGAAAAGGACAAGGGGGAACGTGGGAAAGCGAACATGGGTAAGAGAAACCGGAAAATTTTAATGGCAACTGAAAAGTGGGACAGCACAGGATTAATTGGGACCCTGACAAATTGGGACAATTGGAGAGTTTTGTCTGACAGTTATGAAGGCTGGGCTATTTCTGCACTAGACTGTTATCGCGCTATTATTCCACTTGCAACATCCTATGGAATCCTGGGGTTTGCAGTTTTGGGAGGGGCCGGCTGGCCCCTCCCGAAACTGCAAACCCCAGGATTCTATAGGATGTTGCAAGTGGAATAATAGCGCGATAACAGTCTAGTGCGAAAATGACCTGGGACAAAACAGTGAACTGTGTTTCATGTCATTTGCAATGAAATCCTTGTCAGATGCCTGTAGTGTCTTTATAATACTTTGAATTTATATGCCAACATTGTTTGAGCAGGGGTGAAAGCAAACTGTTTAGATCAAAAGAGGGCAGCTATGCCCCTCCAGATGTTTTCTTTTTTCTTTTTCTTTTGGCCAGGAACTCCCACCATCCCTACCCAGCATAGTCAGTCACAAGGAGTTATGGGAATTCTGGTCCAGAAACATTTCCAGGCTTCCAGTTTCCCTCCCTTAGTTTAGATATCCCAGCAGCAAACTCCACTGCTTCACACCAGGTTCCAAACACAGCCCCCACAGTACCTACTCTTCCCCACTGTCTCTCTCTCTCTCTCTGGCTTGAAAAGAATGGCTTCTCTGGTTTCCCAGTCACACCTAAATTGCCCCCTTCCCATACTGGAGAAAGTCAGTAAAAATGAGTCATCTTTTCTGGCCACCTGCTAGCAGTTTGGCTCCATTTATCTGTAATTTCCCTGACAGAAGATGTGCCTGGCAACTTTGCCACTGACTATGACTATGAGGCTCCAGCAGTTCTCTATTAACCATCTTGTGCCCAGTGGTGTAGTGTTAGATTTTGAACTGCAGGTGCTCATCACCCCTAGTCTTGTTGCTGCCTCCAGATGAGACCAGGAGCAGGTCTTTTGTAGGGAGAATGGGTCTTAATCATTCATACAGGACTAAACCATCTCCAAACATGTAGCATTACTGGAGGGATATCTCAGAGTCAGCATGGTGTAGTGGTCTGAATGGAACACTAGGACTCTGAGAGACCAGGGTTCATATCCTTGCTCAGCCGTGGAAAGCCAGTGGCTATCTTTGGGCAGCTCATATTCTTTTAGCCTAGGACAAATCTTCTCATAATAAATCTTGCCAAGAAAAGAGAGAGTGGCCATAATGCAGAATTGACATGAATGCACATAACTAAAGTCTCTTATAACTGTACACTGTTGGAGAACAACATTTTTTATCTCCAGCTCTCTCCACAATCAGGCACAGTTCTCCATCCCTGTGTACCCTGCTTCTGCTACACCACTAGTTGTGTCCAAAATTCCAGTCTAACAACGATAGAGACACAAACATGGATCAATGCATAGACACACAGGTGCAGGTTGTGCTTTGCAGCTTCTTTTTGCTTCACCATGAATTGTAACCATGAATTGTAACGTTAAGAGGAAAGGTGAGATCCTAAAGCTGAGCTCCACCAAACACAGTGGGATGTACCATCAAATTAACGTATCAGATTGCTTTACTGTGAGAATGAGCTGTGCCCAGGGAAGTGCATTTCCTGGGCTACATTTCATTTACGCTAACAAATTCTCTTGGCTACTATCTCTCCGCCACAGACCCAGGACCTCCCAGTGATAACAAAAACAGTGGTACTGGTCTAGCCTATATGGAGTTTGCAAAGATGCTTTACTGGTTTCAGCACTTTGGTAAGCCACTTTGTGAGAAGTAAAATATATTTTAGTTTCTGCAATATTATTAATAGTATTAGTATTAGCTTATAGCCTATAACACATTTTTAAATATATTTACACACATATACTTTAGTATGTGAGCTTTTGAAATACAATGGAGTCTAAAGAACTGGCAGCTTGGAGCCAGAGAAGACCTTGGAGCGAAAGGGAACCAGGCACATAGAGATAAGGATTCAATAGTGAGATGACCGTACTCCTTTTTGGGGAGGCACCCGCTTAGGCAGACTAAAGGTCAGCAAAAGTTGAAAGGGGTAACTAAGCTGATAAATCAAAAACAAGAAAAAATTTGGCCTTGTTTAGCAAAATGAGAAGTTAGAATCTGGTTGATGGGCATTTTGAAATAGCAAATGAGAGTTAAGAAAGCACAAGGTTAAAGCGTGATTATGTGCATGATCATATATACTGTAAATATGGTGAAGGGGGCATTTCTTAGGCGATTCTGATAGGGTTGTAACTTTTGGGTCCTGCCCAAGGGCGTAGGGGATAAAATGTGTGTTGTTTTGTGGGAGGGTGTCCTTCTCTCTGAGAACACCCGTGTCTGCAGAAACGTATTTTTTTAAATAAATGCTTGATGCTTCAGCCGATCCTGTGTTAAATTGATTCATGAGTGTTAACAGCTATCTCCCACAACCATCAGTGTGTTAAGAGGGTCACATTCATAACATATCTCTATCTTGTTCACATGTACAATGAATTTATGAGCTAAGTTTCTGTTATTCCCATTGTACAGACAGAGAACTGAGGCTGAATATGACTTGTGTGAGGCCAAACGAGAAGTTCAAATCTCTGGATCTAGTCAGGAGATTAACTTATTGCAGATGTTCCTAAAAATTTGGGAAAAGTGATATGGACGAGATGGGTATCAATCACACAACTCTCCAGCCTCCTTCCATCTAGCTTGAGCTTAGATTAAGGGCGGGCAACTATGGAAGGTTAGGGGGTTGCATTAGCCCCTTAGGAGACCTCGGAGGGCTGTGCCCCCCAATGCAAATGCTCCTGCACCCCCCAAAATAAATTTTCTCCCCAATGTCACCAAACACTCTGTGGAGGACACTGAGGTATTATTATTTTTTTTTACCATGTTCTGGAACCTTTCATTTTAGGCACAAAAAAGCCTTTTTTAACAACAGGAATTGAGATGAAGTCCTATTTACTTCCTGTTTCAAAAGGGCTTCTCCTGGGCCTAAAATGGTAGATGAAAGCTTCCAAATGGCCCAGGAAGGCACCAAAACATTGTTAAAATAGCCCTCGTGTCCCCTGCAGGATGTCAGTGGCATTGGGGGCAAAAATTGATTTTTTGGGGGGCCAGAGCAGATGGCATTGGCTCAAGGGAGGGCCCAAAATCTAGCAGAAATCCCTTCCACACTACATTGAGCATTTTTTAAAAAGCATTTTTTTACCTCCTGGGGGCCAGGAGATCTCCAAACATGGCAAAAATGCCCTTGATACTTCCTGAGGGCATTTTAGAGGAAACTTATTTTTATTTTTTACTTCTCCGGTGGCCCTACTGGCCACAAAAATGGCCCGGGGGCCACATGCAACGTGTGGGCCATACTTTGCCCCTCCCTCCTTGACTTAAAGTGATGGAAATACAGAGGCTTGGATCCAGTGCCTCTGAAACACTGTGGACAACAACTCCCATGACACCCAAGCAGCAACATGGATAATCAGGAATTATGGGAACTGTAGTCCAAAATTGGCCAGAAGTTGTCAGCTTGCATGGGGAACACATACAGCCTGTGGGCCATGCTTTGCATCTCCCCCTCTGCCTTAAAGCAATGGAAACAAAGAAGCATGGATCCAAGGAGCAGGTAATTCAGTGTCTTTGAGACAACTCTCATAACATCCAACTGCACGGATGATCAGGATTAATAGGCCCTGTAGTCCAAAATTATGCAGAAGCTGCCAGCTTGCCCACATCCTCTGTTTGAACATCTAGATAAGCATTGTCAACAGACTAGCAACAACAGATTGGGGTGAGGGAGATGCGTGGCCATTCAGACGTTGTACTGCAGCTCCCATCAGCGACAGCTACTTTGGGGTTGCACCTTAACAACAACTGGAGGACTATCTCTTCTCCATCCCTATCTCTGGTTCTTTCAGGCCTACCTGGAGAAACCAGAGACTGAATCTGGGGCTTTCTGCATGCAAAGCAGGTGCTGGGATCTGTGGTATGCAAAGCAGGCGTTACGGAGCTATCACTCTCCCCAAGAGAAAGGGCTTAGCACAGAGCTAGAATATGTACAGAAAAGAGTTTGTAGTTTTAAAAAAGAGGGAAGAGGAGGAGGAGGAGGAAGAAGAGAAACAGTGCCAGGCAAAGAAACAAATACATGAAGGCCTTTCCCTTACTGCCATCAGTCAACAGCTCATTAAGCTTTCTCTCGCTGGGGTGGGTGAATGCCGGATGTGGGCCACTGTTTGAGGTTTTGACAAGAGAAGGGGGAAAAAAAAAAGCACAAATGAATACGAAAGTTTCCTCTTGAAAACAGATCAGCTTCCTCCATTGTCTGCTGACGCAGATATGGGGCGGTTAGGAAGGGTGTGGGGAGGAATGGGCCAGGGTGCTGCCGGCTAGTGCCCGGCTCACTTGCCAGGATGGATGGGTCCTCTCCGTGGAGGGATGCCAGCTCTGCGGGAGGCTCTTCCTAGGGCCCTGAGTGCTCTTACAAGCATTAGGTAAGTACCAATGCCGGACAAGCCAAGACCTGTTGTATATCCTGGGCACCTTCATCTCTTTGCGCTTGTGTGGAAGGATTTGTTTAACTTTGGTAGGTGTGGAGTCACGACCCAAGGAGAGCGGGAAGGCAGTAGCTCTGGGCAGACCACGAAGTGGAACTGGTGAAGAAACAGGCAGACTGTGGATTGGTGGAATCTCTCTGTGGTGTGTGTGTGTGTGTGTGTTTTAAATAGAACCCCATCACCTACCAAGCAGAGCCAGACACAAAATAGTGGCATATCATACTGAGAATTAAGGAACAAGGGTGCTTCTGAGCATGTGCTCAACGACAAAAATTTGTGGTGTGTGCCAAAACCAACGTCACAAGTTCTTCCACACACAAGTCCACTCCTGGTCCCCCTCCCAGGCATTCTTTTTCAGCAAATTTTGTCTTGTTTTACCAGGGTGTGTGGGTGGAGAGTTTCCCCCTCCTGTTATTGGTATTCAGAAAAATCTCTGTCACTTTACTGCAAATCACTCGGGGATTTATCAGTAGGATCCCCAACAACTTTCTGTCCATCCCTGGATGAAGAGGTGCAATGTAAAGTAACTTGATGGAATGAGCTGAAGGTGCAAAGCAGAGTCTTTCGGTCTCCAACCCAGCTTCACCTTGCTTTTTGGGTGTACCAGGGAATGGTTTCAGATTTTAAAATGTTTTTTCACGCACTCTATTTGAGGCTCCAGGCAAGTCACAGGCACTATTTTCAATCATTCACATCTTTAATGATGGATGAATAACGTGACACGAACCCAGATCTTATTGTTATACACCCACCACTTCTCAGAGTGATAAGAAATCCCAAGGAACAGCATTGCAGTCCTAGTTTGGTGTCTTTTTGGATGGCAGTTTTCAAAGAAGTAGTCGTGTTACTCTTGCAGCATGAAGAGGAAGGAGGGAGGGGGAGAATAAAACAAGTGTGGCAGCATCTTTAAGACAAACTGGTCTTTATTTTAGCATGAGTTTTTGTGGATATAAACCCACTTCTTCAGGTGCAGTACTGAGTGATATTAAGGCCTCACTAAATATGCTTTACGTCTAAGGACTTAATATTGCTTGACAGTGGCATACTCTGCCTCAGAGTGTGGTGGAATCTCCTTCTTTGGAGGTTTTTAAACAGAGGCTGGATGGCCATCTGTTGGGAATGCTTTCATGGTGTATTCCTGCATGGCAGGACTCAATGGCCTTTGTGGTCTGCTCCAGCTCTACGATTCTATGATCCTAAAACACTTTGATTCCATTACAAATGCCATGGCTTTATCCTACAGAATCCTAGGATTTGTAATTTGGTGAAAGGCATTAGAGCTTTCTGGCTGAGAATTCTAAGTGCCTCATTAAACTACAAGTTCCAGGATTGCATAGGATGAAACTAAGGCAGTTAAAGAGGAATCATATGTCATTTCTGCACTACATTGTTATAGTGCTATTATTCCACTTTCAACACCCAATGGAATCCTGGGGTTTGCAGTTTAAGGAGGGGTCTTTAGAATTCTCAGCCAGAGAGCTCTTTGGCCTCAGTAAACTACAAAAACCAGAATCCCACAGGATGTTGAAAGTGGAATAATGGCACTATAACAGTGTAGTGCAGAAATGGCCATAGTGCTATAACTGTGTAGTGTGAAAGGGCCCTGAGTGAGCGTAGATTTATATTATGCAAGCAAGATGTAAGAACTTGGTTATCATTTATTTTTATTTATATCTTCCCTTTCCTCTGCTTTGGAATTTCAGATGTATTTATAGAGTCTTTAATCCAGGCACTGACTCAGCTCAAAGCTGTAGTGAGGTTCCTATGCCTTTAGATCAGTCTTCTCCAGATAGACCGGAGTACAGCTCATATCGCCACAGCCAGCATGACCACACTGACAAGAGTAATAGAAGTTGTAGTTAAACATATTGGGAAAGTGCCAAGTTGGCAAAGGATGTTTTGGACCAAGCTCTGGGTCAAATGTGTTACATACCAGCCACTTGTCCACCTAAGCAGAAAATAAAATTACCCTTTTAGCTTCTTGTCATCGTGTCAAGTCATTTCTGACTTATGGTGACCCTAAAGTGATCTTAGAGAGCCACAATGGTATAATGGTCTGAGCATTGGACTATGACCCTGGAGACCAGGGTTCAGTTGCCCAATTGGCTATGGAAACACGCTGGATGACCTTGGGTGTGTCACACACTCTTTGCCCCCAGAAAACTCCATGATAGGTTCACTTTGGGATCAACCATAAGTTGGAAATGAAGTGAAGGCACACAAAAACAGCAACCACAAGGTAACCCTATCACAGGGTTTTCTTGGCAGAATTTGTTCAGAAGAGGTTTGCCATTGCTCTCTCTGAGGCTGAGATGATGTGACTTGCCCATGGTCATCCAGTACATTTCCATGACTGAATGGGGATTTGCATTCTGTTCTCCTGGTGTCCTAGGCCAACACTCAGAACACCACACTGCACTGGGTCTCATTTGCTCCTTGCCCTTGTGTTTTTAACCAACAGCATCCTTGTCCACACATAGCAATTGGCCTCCATTACACATAGTTTGTCAGCATGCCAAGAAAGACTTCATCTGCTAATTTCTGCTTAGCAGGTGTTTATTGAGAACAGAGAGGTAAGCTGTTAAAGAATAAAGCAAGTGTACTGTAGACCAGATACAAGGGAATCACGTGCCTTTCAAGATGTCAGCTACAACGCCCAGCGGCTGTTATCAGCATAGGCAGTCATGAGGAAAGCTGGGCATTACAGTCCAGCCATAGCCAGAGGATCATATGATTCCAACAGCTGCTATAGAGAAATGTGACTATGTTGGCATGGGGATTGTGGGAGTTGTGTTCCAAAAAAAACCAACAACAAAAGCCCCCATATATATTTGTGTTTAAGCTGACCTCATATATAAGTCAAGGGCATGCTTGGGGGCCAAAATTATGGATTTTGATATGACCCATATCATATGATATGACCCATGTCTTCCAGCGCGGGGGTGCAGGAATCACGCGAGCAGCCTCCAGCGAGAAGCTCTCGTGTCCAGGGTCCTTTAGCTCCACATGAACTGCCTGCTCGTGCGAGAGCCCCGTCTCTTCCTTCCGTAGTGCAGCCTGGGACCTTCCCAGGCTGCACTGGGGCAGAAAGCGCGACTGGCGCGGCTCCGGAGGCTCAGCATGCCAGATAAGTGTGCGCTGGGCTTCTAGCCGAAAATGAAAAAGTGCACAATCGGCGTCTGCCAGCATCGCACGATTGTGAATGCATCATGCGGATCACTCCTCACAATCGTGCGATGCTCCAGGCCCTCTTTCGCATGGAAAATGCTATGCGAAAAGGGCCCAAGTTGAGGGTCGTTCTGCAGAGAAGGGAAAGTACCAGTGCTGCCTCAGAGGGTCAGCCACCCCTATTCACCTTCGCTACCATTTTCCAACCCAGGCATTCAAAAAACAAAACAAAAAACAAACAAACAAAAAACTTTTGCCATTCTATACAAGGAAGGAGATGGTTCCTTTTTGATAAAAGCTAAGGTACAATATAAACACTTATCAAAAAAGGAACCATCCCCTTCTCTGAGTAGAGTGGCGAAGACAATAACTTGATCCGTCCCAGGAGAACCTAAAAGAAACACTTATCTCTTCTACTGTTTTGCTGCTCCTTTGAGGAGAAGGGCCATAGAGCCACTGCCTCCACTTTTCCATCCAGGCATTCAAGAAGCAGCTCTGCGATGGAGAGAATAGAGGTGGTTGGTGCTTCTTTTAGGTTCTCCCAGGGAGAGATTAAGCTCTTGCCTTTCATCACCCTACTCAGAGAAGAGGGTGGTTCCTTTTTTGATGGGAATTAAGGTACAGTACTTACATTGATCCATGGACAAGTTGACCCAGGTTTTTGGGTTCAATTTTTTCAGTAAAATTTTTAGACCTATACAGGAGTATACACATGCAAGTTTCCCTAGCTTTGCTTTTAACAAAGGTTTGAAAGCTCAGACTGCTAAAGTCTTCTTACCAATCTCTCTATTATGAAGGGCCAAACTTGATTATTTCCTACTATTTGCAAACAGCATGCCAAGCCTGTGTAGAAGGGGGAAGTCTGACTGGACGCAACAAAGACTCCAAGACCATCCTTCTCCCTTGTCCCTGCAACAGTATGATTTTTTTTTTTTAAAGTCAAGCACAGCCCCAGTCAAACTGTGTAACAAATGGTGTTTTAAGGAGAATGTGGCACCTCACCCATCCCTTTGACGATTTGCATACTTTATCATCTGCCTGCTGGTGTCGACTCACACCACAAAGAGGAAACAAGGCTCTCAAAGCCTTAAGTGGTACTTGTGATAACAGTGTTTGCCACTGTCTTTGACAGGTCTCATTAATTTTACAGACAGCATCAGAGCCTGGTGCCTAAATTGGAAACAAACTCAGCCAGAAATACAGTGCCTTCTTACAAGCAGCCCATTCAGAGTGAGTCTGGATATTGACAATGATTCTAAAGCCTAACTCAGCCTACTGGGCTCAACTGGACATCCTTAAGACAGATGAACTGCAGTGCCCATTCTCTCTCATAGCTAGGTTGGCTAAGGTTGATGGGTGCTGTGGTCTAGCACATCTGGCGTCATGTCATGTTGAGGAACAGTGGCCCAGGAAGGGATAGTGGAGAAAAATGGTATGTGACTATGGGCCTTTCTGCACTGCACTGTCATAATTGTTCCACTTTCAACATCTTATGGAATCCCGGGGTTTGCAGTTCAGGGAGGGGCATTTAGAATTCTCAGCCAGAGAGCTCTTTGGCTTCAGTAAATTACAAACTCCAGAATTTGACAGGGTGTTGAAAGTGGAATAATAGCAGTATAACAGTGTCAGGGAGAAAGGCCCATGGAAGCACAATTTAGCTTTGCTCTCTTGTCTGCAGGCAGGTGCATCCATTCAAATTTGTTCCACTGGGAATTGTACCAACAAGCATAGTGTAGTGGACTGAATGTTAGACTATGACTCTGGAGGCTAGAATTAAAATCCCTGCTCAGCCATGGAAACCCACTGGGTGACCCTGGGCAAGTCATATTCTCTTAGCCTAAGAAGGTGGCAATGGAAAACCCCTTGTGAACAAATCGTGCCAAGAAAGCCTGGAATAGGCTCACCATAAATCAGAGATGACTTGAAGACACACAGCAAAGCTTTCAGGAATACTTTCTTTGAAATCACACAAAGAAGTCCTCAAGTATCTCCCATCAGCCCCCATTACCTGCCTATTAACAAGCAACCTCCCTAACAAAGGAACAGCAACCATACCAATATCTCTTTTTAATGACAAATCAAAGTGCCTCCAATTTTAATTTAGAGCAAAAAACTAAAACAAACAAAAAACAACAACTTCATGGTGATCCAGATATTGGAAGCCTAGTAATATAATCTGTAACCTACCTAAATGAAGGAAAGTGTTCAGTTCCAAATCAAACATCTGGAGAAAGCTCAGTTCCTTGATGTTTTGTTTCTCTGTAGGCTTGCACACGTGATGGACAAGGTCACCTCTTGGCTGGGCCAGTCTTCCTGGGAGAGACGGAACACATGGGCCAAGCAGGGCTCCGCATGGCCTGCTGTTGAAGAGGAGATGCCTGATGTCCCACAGGATGTGCTCGATCCACAGGCCCCGTTTTTGGAGAATGGTTTCCTGCAAGGTGGGACAATGGCATACTTACCTGGATTCCTACTCACCTGCTTTCTTTCCTAATACATGTCTCCACCCTCAGAACATAGGCCATTTCCATGCTACGCTGTTCTAGTGCTATTATCTCACTTTCAACCTCCTGTGAAATTCTGGGGTTTGTAGTTTCCTGAGGCCAAAGAACTCTCTGGCTGAGAATTCTAAAGGCGCCTCCCTAATCTGCAAACCCCAGGATTCCATAGGATATTGGAAGTGGAATAATAGCATTATAACAGCATAGTGTGGAAATGGCCTCAGAAAGTTACTTTCTAAGGCCATTTCCGCACTAGACTGTTATAGCGCTGTTATAGCACTAGACTGTTATAGCAGCCCCTCCCGAAACTGCAAATCCCAGGATTCCATAGGATGTTGCAAGTGGAATAATAGCGCTATAATAGTCTAGTGCAGAGATGGCCCAAGTTACAGTTAACAAGATCATCCAAAGTACTTGGTCAAATTATAGCTGCAATTTTTCCAAGTAACTTTCTACTTTCTCACTATTAAAAAGTAACTCAGATAGGTGTTTGGGGGGTGGGATCAAATTAATGTCAAGGAAAAGATCTATCCCCTGTGATGACAGTCTTTCCCCACTTCCAGTGATGCATGTCTCAGCAACCAGACATGCGAATTAAACCTTTATCTTCTATCAACCAATTATGAAATGGAGCATACTGAACTTAAAATATCCCATTGAAGAAAATCACCTCCTGTGACAAACAGACATTTTCAGCACCTGAAGGAGAAACTCTTCTAAAAACATGCTAAATTTACCATCTATTTTGACACTTATGAAAGACAGAATGCTAAAATTGCTGGCCAGGTATAAAATAGAACTAAGTAGTGAAGCCATGCACCCTGCTACTACCAAAATATAGTTGGCCCTCCACATTTGCTAAAATTAGGGACACATGACCCCTGAAAAAGTAGGGGAAAAAAGAAATATCAAAACATGTATGTGTGCATCTGTGGGAAGGAGGCTGAGGCATGGTGGGAAGAGCAGGCACCCAGGATCCAAACTGGTTCAGGGAAAGGCAGGTGAGTTGGCAGTGTGGCCCTATACTTCCGCTCTCACCCATCTCCTTCCTTGGGTGTGAGGGGCATCAGGAGAGGGTTTGGGGTGCTGAGAAATTGGGGTGCAAGCTATCGTGAGCTGGCCAGGCAGCAGCTGGTGGACAAGGAGGAAGGAAAAGAGAGAAGGTCATTCCCGCATTAGACTGTTATAGCGCTATTATTCCACTTGAAACATCCACAGGATGTTGAAAGTGGAATAAGAGTACTGTAAAAGCATAGGGCGGAAATGGCCAATATTTCATATCCTGTTGTGCATCTGTAATGACCAGCAGAAACCTTTCTGATTACATTAGAAAATCTACCGTTAAAATCTTTTGGATTACATTTTAAACCAGTGACTTTTCAGCGTCTTATAAGTCCACCATGTATTAAAAAAAAGAGCTCTCCTTGTCTTAACATGCCCAGCATTGGTTTGAAATATCCTGGGACATTTTTGACAACTTGCATGGGGATGAATGCCATTTGTACACCTGATGTATAGATGAGATTACAAATAACCTGTTATTTGTAATGAGTAACCTCCAAGCTCAGCCCACCCAGCCTCATATATTTTGGAAGGAGAGAGATTTATGCAGGGTAAGAAACCCACTGGGTAACCTTGGGTGTGTCACACACTCTCATCCCCAGAAAACCCCATAAGGACTTCACCTTAGGATTGCTGTAAGTTAGAAATGACTTGAAGACATACAACAATAACAACAATATGATTTCCATGGTCTAGACCAGGAGCAATCACCTGTGTTCAAGTGTTAAAAAAGATATAATAGTCTTACTACAGTGGGAGACACTTTGGAAATATCTCAATTGCAGTAAATTCAAATGGATAGTCCCTCTGCAGAACTGACTTTGCAGGAAGGAAAGTTTGTAAATGTTTAGCATGGAAGCTCACTGCATAGAGCTCATCAGCTTTGGCATGATTGGTTATGGACTGCAAGAAACTCCCAAACTCCAGAACAGAGGCATTTTTATTCCCTGTCTGTGGCTAGGGGTGTGGGTGTGTGCAATCCTTCAGATGTTGTTGGACTGCAACTCCCATCATCCTTCAGTATGGGTTATGCTGGCTAGGCCTGAGAACATTTGCAGTTTACAACTTTCAGAAACCACCAGCCAACTGTAGGCCCTAAAGTAACTTTTCCAAGCTCTGCTCTGCCACTGAGCAAGAGGTCCAACTCATCTACTCAGCTACCCACTCCTTTTCTTCTTGAGTCATTTTGCTTTTTCCGCCACCCACCTGGTTTTCTTTTTTTAATCTCCTTCTCACTTTTGCTTTTTTTCTGTTACAACTGTGGGAAAAGGAATAGGAGGAAGATGTGGCTATGTGTGAAATACCACTTGTATTGCATTACATAAGTAAGGTTAAGCAACAAAACAAAAGTTTATGGGGAAAAAACCAACTATAGTCATTTGATATCACTTCAGCTGACTGGGTTCCTACTTATAGAGTCCTGAGATTCATAGTTTGATGAAGGACTTAGAATTCTTTACTGCACTCCCCCAAACAATAGCAACAGAGCTTTCTGGCAAAGATGTCTAAGTCCCTCGCCAAACTACAAATCCTAGGATTCCATGGGATACAGCCTGGGCAGTTAAAGTGGTATCAAAGTGCTATAACTGTGTAGTATGGATACACTCTGAGCCTTAGTATCTAAGATGGAGTGATGTTTGCCCATCTGTCAGAACATTGCTTATGTCATAATAGGAGCTGTAATAACACTAAAGCCAACTATGGATATAGACTTGTATGACATAAAAATAGAAAAGTGGGAGTTCTAAAGAGCATGCCAGAATCTTGTTCCGTGGTTCCCTTTCCAACTGCTTCTCTCAGTAACTTTCTTCACTGCAGCAATTGTTTACTGCTGTCAGAACCTGATCAGTGCTGGCTCTACCATTAGGCAAAGTGAGGCAACTGCTTTAGGCAGCAAATGTTAGATGTGTGGGACCAGCAGCAATAGCAACCCCACTCTGCCTATTCTTATTCAGTCATGCTGATCATTCCCTTCTGTGGGAGGACACAGACGTGTGAGTGTTTCTGGACCATTGTTATGCCCCTTATATTACACTGTTGTTCATGGGTGTGGGGGCAGTTGACACCATTGTAGTCATCACCAGTGTAGAAGTCAGACTCAACTGATGTTCCCTGTGGGTAAAACAGGGAGAATACTAGTTTGTCCTCCTCTCAGCCCAGGAGCAAAATATTTTGGACAAGCTCAGGGAGAAAAACAGGGAGACAGAGGCATTTTTTAAATTATTTTTTAACTTTTTTTGGAGAGAGGGAGGAAAAGGTGGAAAGTGAAAAGACTCAGCATCTCTTTCTGTTCCTGAAAAAGGTGATGGATGGGAGATGGATTAAGCCATTATCCTAACATCAGGGTAGGGTCAAGACAGCAAAAGTTATTAATGAGAAACAACATGCAAGTCAGGAGAGGCTACAGGAGTCTGCTTTTGCCAGAGATTCTTGGAAAGGGTAAGATCCCACCCCTCCTCTCTTCTCCCCACTTGTGAGTTAACTGAGTACAAGCTAACTTTTGCACTTTGAACTCAGTGTGCAGCAATGGAAGTAGGTTGCAAACAAATGGAGAAAGTGGGAAGAAGAGAGAAGAAAGTGGGACATTTTAAAAGTAGCTGAAAAGTTGGGACAGCAGAGGATTAATCAGGATTGTTACTGCCCGAGAGAGTTGGAAGGTTTGATGAATATCTCTCCCAAGCATGCCCACCACCACCATCTCATCTGTCCTGAGATGGGGCAGGAAGTGGCCCTTTTGACAGGAGATCTAAGACCTGCCTTTCCCAGTGCAGCTGTATGGACAACCCTGCTTCTCCTCTACAGTTTCCCTCCTCATGCACACACGTAGCATTTTCCTTGCCAGCAGCTAACTTAGGGGCATCCCCTTTAGGCTTTAACCTTGTTGTATGAAAGGCTGGCACATTTTACTGTAAGGAGCAAAGGATTTCTTCTTTTCAAGTGAGGGGAAGGGAAAGAGTGGTTCCACAGTAGAATTCTTCACAGCTCTTAATCTGACTAATACAACGGCTAAAATGTGAAAAAAGAGGCAGTCACCACCCTTCTTGGTTCTGTGGGTGGGTGGGTGGGTGGAGAGGCTTTTCTAGAGGCCAGAGGCCAAAGAGCAGTAGTAGATCAAAGGCTCTTTTCAGTCTTGTGGGAAGTCTCTCTTCCTGTTTCAGGGCCAAAGGCGGTAGGCTATTTGTCACAGAGTTTGGGCCTGCTCTGAGGCCTGGACTTTCATAAATTGCCTGTATAGAGAAGTACAGGGCAGCCACGGTGTCTTGGAAAAGGAGCTTTAACCCTTACTCCTTTCACTATTAAAGTACCCCCTATGCCTGCACCGGATCCTGTCTGATCTTGGAAGCTAAGCAAGGTACGATTAGTACTTGGATGGAGACCTTCAATGAATACCAGGTGATGTAGGCTATATTTCAGAGGAAGAAACTGGCAAAATCACCTTTGAGTATTCCTTGCCTGAGAAAACCCTGTGAAATTCATGGGGTCACCTTAATTTGACAGGCAACCTGAAGGCACATACACAGACATGCCTGCTATTCACAAGCTCTCATTGGTGCCTGTGGGAACTTCCTCCCAGTCCAAATAACTAGTGGAGGGCAGTGGTCCAATTCCAATCAGCACCATGGACTAGAGGCCTCCTCCTTCAACTCTATGGCCCCCAAATGGTTTCCCTCTCCCCGTGGTAGCTGTTTGTTAAAGAAAAGGCAACCGGACAGGACTAAACATCATGGAAAATTTGGCCTTTATTTAGCAAGAGCTGCGGATCCAGGAATCTCAGGCAAAATGAAATAACGAGGAAGAGATAAATATCCCCTACTCCAGTCTTCTCTAGTTTGAGTGCCCTTTCTGTGCTTTGGACTACAATTTACAACAGTGGTCACTGTTCTTAATCGCAAGCTAAGCTGACCAGGGTCCAAGTGAGATATAGTTCAAAAGATTTGAAGAGTACCAGGTTGGAGAAAAATTGCCGTCCTTCTCCTTTATCCCTCGAAGAATTATCCCGAGGACAAACTCATAGGTGATTATGTGATCTGCTTCTGCTACCTAGAAATTTCACCAAAGAATGGATGGAAAGCTGCACAAATAAAAGGTGATTCTTCTTCTTTTTTTTTATCTTTCAAACAGGGAGTTCATCTGATAAGATTGAGAGCTGGCTGGAAGAATGCAGGTGAGTCTACATATGAGAAGCCATGCACCTCAGAGATGGCAACAGGTAGGCCAGATAGATGGGATGTTAATGGAATATTTGAGGCTACTATCTAGAAAGGGCCGTTGTGACATTGACTCAGAATCAGTGTTTGTATTTTCAGAAATTAAGATTGTAGTACAGAATCAATGTCTCTTGGGCAAATTCTGGGTTGTCTTTGTAGGGAAGAGTTATTTTTTGAGATGACAAAGAATTAAATTTCCATATGGCTCATTCACACATTCAAGAAAAAAATCAGCTCCAGATAGATTGTATGTAACATGCAGTTCACTATGGAGAGGATCTGGCAAAGGGAGAAGGAGGACACTCTACCAATTTTGCCTCTTTAGAACATGTAATGAAGAACTTCTTCTAAATCAGTAGTACTAAAGATTATTTTTAAAGAAACAAACAGGGTACATGGCAGATCATATAGCTAAGTGGACAGCATAGGAGCTTGATGCCAAAGATCTCACTTTAAGCTCCATCTGTTTAGCAAACTCACTGGACCATGGGTCAAATGGCATCACTTTAGGGAAAACGTTGCCCTGAGATGATTTTCCCTTCAGCATTTAAGTGTTCAAGGGTCTTGTGATGGGCTCTCAACAACATATTGAAAAAAAAAATCACAGTTTCTTAGCCTTAACAAGAAAGTGTGTCATGACACATTGACACATGCCATAAAAACCAATTGTCAGCTATTATGACTTTTTGTCTCCTTCAGCAAGAGCAAAGAGACTGGTGCCTTTTTTTCTTTTCAATTTTCAGTGCTTTTTGTTCAAAGAACATTGTTTTTCTAAATAAAGTGATATTTTACCCACAAAAAAAAATTGTGCAAACAGATCTTGAAAGGAGAAAAATAGTCCTAAAATGTGGAGAAGCTCTGATCATCTCACCCAGCTAGTGGAAACCTTCTGCAATTTGTCATGTTCTCATGCAAGAACAAAATAAAATGAAAATTAACATCCCTATTACCAGCATAGTCAGGTGAAAAGCCTAACCTAGAAAACTCTTCATGATATTTTTGCAAGACCTCCTGGCCAGATGTGAGAGCAAAGGCCATTTTGCCTGAACATAGAGCCATTTCCCATCTGTCCTAATAATGACCTACTAGGAAAAAAACTGTGGAACAAAAAGCTTTTAGGAACAAAACTGTGGAACAAAATTGGCCTTGTGATGAATCCAATAAAGGCTCCACTATGCATAAGGATTTAGGGATACGATACACTGAGTGGAATTCAGTTAAAGACATGTGCACACTAAGTCATGCTATGCATGTACGGAGAAAAACTTACACTTGCACAACAAATACAGTATGCTGATAGTGAAGAAACTGGGCAGACATAATGTTTGTCTGTGCCTTGTCTTTGCAAGTTGGGCATTGTGTTTGTGAATCCTATACCTCACACTGTGGTTGTGCTTCATGTATTGTGTATTGTGCAGTGGCATCTGCTCATTGACATGTGTTGCTCAGGGTTGCTAATGCTGCATGGAGGTTGCATTGGGCTGCTCTTGTGTGTGTCTGTGTGCAGGTATTTACACTACAGAAATGGGATGTTGGATTGAAGACAGTGCATGCCACATCAGTACCTCACCAACCCATTCAAAAGGCACCAGTGGCAAATGAGTGAGGTCACAGGCCTGATCTGAGAGTTTTGTGGCAAATGGCAAAAAGTCAAAGACCAGCCCAATTGATTAAAGCTAACTTTACAGACAGTGCTTTGAAAACAGCATATAAAAACTATTATCACTTGTTGGTACAAAGGAAATAAAGAACCTGCCTGCAGTAATAATTCCAAAGATGGGACACCACACATGGAAAAAAAATATCTATCTCTGGTCTACCACTTCAAGTGGTGGAAAGGCCTAATTCTAGGGATGTAATTCTTTGCTAAAATAGTTTTCAAAGGAAAGAATGGGTAATTTTAACTAGTTTCTTCCTCCATGAAAAATATATTTGAAAATTCCACAGCTTTTGAAGAGTATTCACAGTTGAGGGGTTATTCTGGGCAAAATTCACATTTTGGGGGGAGGTGTAGAGAACAGCATTCTTGGTACAGGAAATTGTACTTCAGTGCAATAACACACATACAAACACAACAGTGTATGAACTTTGCATAGAATAAGTTGTAACTATGAAGTTTCTCATCATTCCAGGATTCTCCTCGTTAGGATTTGATGACACCCAAGAAACTTTTTTTTTTTAAAGAATCCTTTTTTAAAGTATTTTCAAATATTCTTTCCATTATTTCCGTTCCTACCTTAGAAACAGACTCAAAGCCAGAATACGCTTTTTATAGATACATACCGCAAATGTCACAAAAACTTTGCCCAATAAAAGCTAAATCACTATCCCATTTTTCAAAGAGCTAAACTTGAATTTTGTTCAACAACCTTTGGACATTTTCACGATGTGGCAAAAAATTAAATTAAACTAAAGTTTAAAAAAATGTGTTAGACTGAAGGATGATTTGCACAGAGTGCAGAGCTCTCTTCTAGTACTTATTAAGAATTGCTTGGGATCTCAGCACCATGGAACTGACATTTAAATCTGCCAATGTACCCCATTCTTCTTGGCTATAAGCTTGGAATGTTTTTACAGACAGATGACATGCTGTTTCTCACATGATGATTTTTCTCCCCAAACGTGTTGAAAGTACTGAAATATCAATTCACCCTTGTTCCCCAGATATGTAAACATGGAGCTGAGATTGGGCTCTTAATCAGGTTGGGAAGAAATCTGTCTCTCTCTCTCTCTCTCTCTCTCACACACACACACACACAAAGACAACAAAGACATTTACTCTTCCCAAAAGGGAACATTTTCTCAGACCCTGCTGCAGCTTGGCTGCAACAGTAGTCTGATCATATGAACAAAGCTTCATTGAAGCATCAGGATATTTATAGAGCTTCCAGGAGGCGAGAAAATGTACACAACCTGCTTATCATAAACAAGGGGAACAGAAAATAGAACATGCTAATATACTTTCTGTAAACAAATGCATGTTCTCAGTGAGTTATCTTAACTGACTTTTCACACAGTTTTTGCAAGAAGACGGAATGGCTCGTTTAGAATTGCTTAAGAAATCATATCCAAAACACTAAATGCTCATCCCCAACACGTGGGAAGAGAGAACAATCCCGTAATACAGAGTTTGGGACATTATTTTATAATTTTATTTTATTTTTACCCCACTTTTATCCCAACAAGGGCTCAAACTGGCTTACAAACTTTTAAAAAAAAGCTTTTAAAAAAGTTCAGTTTCAGGCAATGCTCCTTACTTGTCTGTAGTAGTAATGTGTTAGGCATTACTAACTACTTGGGCTCTTTTCATTATTATCAAATAGAAAAAATGACCCTCAGTCCTCCAAACATTGTAACAATAAACAATAAACGATACCCATTATATGAAAGAGGCTATGGGCCTTTCAGCCCTACACTGTTATAGTGCTATTATTCTACTTTCAACATCTTGTGGAATTCTTGGGTTTGAGGCCAGAGAGCTCTCAGGCTGGGAATTCCAAATCCTCCTCCCTAAACCGCAAGCCCCAGGATTCCATAGGATGTTAAAAGTGGAATAATAGCAGTATTGCAGTGTAGTGCAGAAAGGCCCTAGGAGTTAAATGTTATCAGAAAAAAATTATAAAAAATTATTAAAAAGGGGGCCTGGAATCTTGTTGGGGAGTTCCTGATGCCTAATCTAGTTAGATGCCTACCTCTGCAGGGTACAGTAGTGGTGGATTCCTGCACTGGCATAGGGCTACACTAAAGGATTCCTTCCAACTCTCTTTCTATACTCAGATGTCTAATATGGGATAAGCACTCGAGCTACATTTACATTTACTCACACTAAAATGGGGGAAAATAATATTTGCGGGATCTAAAGACAAGACATTTTCTAGGGAAATGTGTTTTTGAAACATAACGCTTCCCAGATTTTGTACAGTAAGTTCTCCTTTGCTCTACTGTTCAGGAAAGCATCTTACTCATGTGCTGCATCTTCATAGATATCCATTAGGGGGTGCAGTTACATAACTCGAAGTGAAAGCTATGCACAATGGGAGATGTGTGATAAAACACATCTTGCAACTAGATTGTCTCTTTGCCTCATGGAATGCAAATGTGCCTATGCCCAGCACAAATTTGTTGGCACTTCTCTGTTCCTTCCACAGAAAAGTCCACACTAGTGTGTGTATATACATGCCCAAATTAAGGTAGCTGGATGCCTTGGAGCAGTTCCATCAGCAGATTGTGTCTGTCCCAGATTGATTGTTCAGAAGAGATATTTTCTGACATGGTCACTGGGTGGCAGAAAGAGTTAAAATCCCCCTTGTGGTGCAGAGTGATCATAAAGAGAGTGTTAGTGTGTTATTGTAATTAAAGAGTGTTGGGTTGTGGAAGATCCTGGTTTTAGCGTACTCCTTGCACACACCTGATCTTTTCTGATTTTGGGAATTAAACAAGATCAAGCCATACTTGGTTGGCATTTGCATAGTCAAATAAAATGTAAAACTGGGACTTCCAGGTGGGACTAGAAAACAATGCAGCCTGAAACCCTGAAGCCATTACCGTCAGAACTGACAAAACTGAGCAACATGAACCCATGATGGAAGTCAGCAGGAGGCAACTTTCTATATAAAATGTATGGGATGCAGTCTTAGGTCAGTCTCTGTTTCAGAGAGTTATTGTGGGAATAAGGTAGGAAAGAGGAAAGTCACTTATTCTGCCCTGAGCTCGTGGGAGGAATATTGCTGTTGTTGTGGTTGTGTGCCTTCAAGTCACTTCTGAGTTATGGTGACCCAAAGGTGAACCTACCATGTGATTTTCTGGGGCTGAGTGTGTGTGACATACCCAAGGTCATCCTGTGGGTTTCTATGGCCAAGCGAGAAATCGAACCCTGGTCTCCAAGGTTGCAGTACAATGCACAAAGCACTACGCCACAATGGCTCTCTAGAAGGAACATATTAGTCCTAAAATGATAAACACAATTTTAAAAATCTGTAAAAAAAGCCAACCTGCACACCAAATCATTACAATACAGATGTACCATGCAGTAGGGTGGGAGTGGGGATGGTCCACTTTAGTCTTCCATTAGAATCAGACATCCACTAGTAAGGTGAAGGAGTTTCCTCCCTTTTTATATTCCCTGGATAGGTGGCTCAACCATCACTCACTGTTGGCAAAGTTGCTAACAGAGGGTCAAACTAGGTGTTAAGGGGTATGCAGATTCCTGTTGATAAACCTGTTTTCCTCCAGTGACGAGTTTGATTAGAGGTGTATGCCCCAGCATACTGCAGCTCCCAAGCCACTTTGGATCCCATAAAAAAAGAAAGATGGGAAAAATAAATTCTTTCCATCCGTATAGGAAACACAGTTCTCAGATGGAAGAGCTTTGTAACTTCAAATGGAGAAGCTACATTTGTCTGCCTCTGACACTGCCTTGTTCCCAATCCACTCATACATAAGAGGGGAGGCTGGTCCAAGTTTGTGTTACATAGACACTTCCTATGCTGCACTACAAAGCAAAATCATAGATCCTGTCACTCCACCACCATCCCTTTCCTTCCTTCTGCACACTTTTTAAAATACATCTTTGCCTGATAAAATCTGTGAACTTTGAAAGCTCATGTAATGCATTTTGTGCCTTTTGATTGGCATAATAAAGCTTTTACCAGGAGACAGATTTGCTTCTTCTTCTTCTTTTTTTAAAAAAATGGTCCGTACAGTTGCCTGTGCAATTAAAAAGAAAGAAAAAAAAAAAACACCTTCTGGGACTTTTCAGTGGCTGCTTTTCATAGATGCAGTTTATTCCTGCTTAACTCACTAGAGGGAGCAATTGTATCATGCAAAGGGAAACAAAGGTTTTGCTGATGCTTGAGTCCAGGTATTTAAAATTTCCAGCAGTGACAGCCAGTGTCACCAATGTCAGTAGAAAAGTGAATCCATACTGCATTTTAGTCTAAACTGTAAAGGAGCTGTCCAAATACAAGTACAGCGCTGTGGATAGCTCCTTTAAAGTAGTTCCTTTAAATTTTAGACTGAAACCCAAAGCCGACTCACCTCCCCAGTGGCTCTGGAGACATTAATCAGCTCACTGAGTCAGGGGTGGAGAACCTGTAGCTTTTCAGATGTTGTTGGTGACTGACTTCCTTCCACCCTAAGCACCATAGCTAGGTGATCGTGGGTGGTGGAAGGTGTAGCCCAAGTATTTCTAGAGGACCACAGCATTCTCAGCCCTATCTCATGGAAATACTTAGTTTTGTTCTGAAATCCATGTCTAGGGCAATCAAAAAGAAAGCTGCTGGATAGGGATGGGTGAGAATGTCTTTGCTTTTGGCATAATATATAATTAAAGGGTAATGAATGCCTTGGAGGTCAAATGGCAACACTTTGGAGGCCTCCCCTTCAAGGCCACATCTCTTGCCAGATCGGACTTGTTACCTGTGATATTCCAGCTGGCAGAGGAAGGTGGAATTATGGGGATAATACCCAAATCAGCACACCAGCTGATGGAAGTAGTTCGCAATAGTGCCAGTTTGGGTTCTATTTTGTTTTGACTATTTGGTATGAAGAGAAATGAAGAATTTTTTTTTTATAATCTTGACTAAATGGTCTCCTTTTAGTAATTCTTACTGGGCAATATGCACGTACCTCAAAAATGGTAAGAGTCTGTTTCAATAGTATGATGAGATGGGAGGCCTTGGTTCTGAGTTGTGAGAGATGTATGAAATATGAATTGGGTACAACATATATATCAGCCCTTGCTTAAGGAGAAGAGAATTGAGGAGAAGAGGAGGAGAAGAGAGCTTCTTCTTAAGGAGAAGCCCCTTTGGGAATAAGCAGGTGTCTTTGTTGTTAGGTCGCAGTCAATTTGTTGTATTTACAGTGGCTGGAAGAGTCATTCTATTAGTGGAGAAAATACACTGTGCCAAGTTTAAATACTGGCATATTTTGCTTTAAGACAGATCCCTTTGGGTATCAGCTTGTATTTTTATTTTTTTCCACTCAGAACTTCTCTTTTATATTTTGTCTTTGGAGATTCTTTTTGGAAATTAAAGGGATTTGGGTTAAATACCCTAAAGCACCAGATCTTGGAAGCTAAGCAGTATCAGCCCAGGTTAGCACTTGGATGGGAGACCACCAATGAATGCCAGGTGCTATAGGCTAGAGGAAGGAACTGACAAAACCACTTCTGAGTATTCCTTACCTAAGAAAACCCCATGAAATTCATGGATCATCATAAGTTGATGAGCAGCTTGAAGGCACCATACAGGACAGGGGTGGGTGGACTATATGCAATGGCTTTTAGCTAAGTTGCAATAAAGGAATTGTAAGTGATGGAGCTTTCTCTTCTGATTTTCAGTTCTTCAGTGGAGCCCTTCACTGAGAACATCACTGCCTCTCCGGCCTATGGTGAGTTTTTCCCATCTCTTCTCTTATTTGCTGCAGGGATAGGAAACTGCTTTGGTAGCACCCTCCCAATCCATGAAGATGAGCACACACAATACTGTCAAAATTTGGTAGTGTGATGGCAAATGAAACCAAAGCATTTTCAATGTAGAAGAAAGCACAAGTGAAATGTGTGCCTTGCTTTGCAGCCAGATTGCAGCACTTCTGGGCAGTTTCAGGAGTTCAATTTGGGTCTCAAAACAGGGAACAGGATGAAGCACTCTCTGAGCACTTGTTTTAAAATGAGCATATTTTGTATGTTTCTCTGCATGTTGGCTGTTAACACTGCACTGCTAACATGCAATGGTAAATGCAGCAAAGGATGGGTGGGACAGCAGGCATGAGGGGTTTGCATGTGGCTTATAGACTGAGTGTTGCCCTCTCTAGCTTTTACTGTCTCTGTCATTTCTGGGAATGAAAAAATGGTGGGCTTGAGCATTTTTGAGATGTCATGCAGGGATGGGAATCATGTGGCTCTCCAGATGATGTTGGACTGAAATTCCCAGCAATCCCAGCCATTGACTATACTGGCTTGGGCTAATAGGACCTGGGCTATTTAACAATATCCGAAGGGCTGTAAAATGCCCACCTCTCTGTAGCAGTACAAGCCTGCCTCCTCCCTCACAAACATGCTGGCTAAATGTAGTAGCTGGGCTGTGCAAATGAGTACTAAAACACATTGCCCTCAATCAGTATAAGTCACATTCTGTGATGCACAAAGCTGAGCTCTGCAGCCTGAATATATTATGCAAATTGAACAGATTTGCATGATGCCTCTTGTTTGCAGAACTCCTGCTTATCACCTGAGAAAAAGGCAAAGAACAGTTCAGGGGATTCACCCTGCTGTGATTACTGGAAGTGTTATTCAGTAGTCCGTCCTCTGACTCTTGAGATTTCGCTGTGTGGCACCTACAAAACAAGCAGCCTATTAACCTAGCCAGCAGTGCCATGTGGTAATTTTTGTCCCCTGTCTATGAGCCCTCTCCCATTTAGGTAGCCATGAGATATGCAAGAAACGCTTCCCCTTTCTCTTGCTACCACTCAGGTCATTCCATGCTTCACAACTACTTGATAGGCTAGAATAAAAAAGTTTGCACACTTTTATCAAAAACAGTAATGACACAATACTCCGAGCATTTACAGTTTTGAGAATTCAACTCATTAAACAGTACCAACATGACAATATAGCAGGGGCAGGCAACTATGGAAGGCTAAAGGAACATATTAGACCCCCAGCAGATGTTGGAAGGATGCGCTGCTACCACACTTCCCACAAAAAATTCATTTTTGCCTTCAAACTCCTCTAGAGGGCATGGGAGAATTTTTACCATGTTTTTAGACATGCTGTGGGCCATGCTGTGGGCCAGAGGAGACCATTTTTAACAAGAAGTAAGCAGATGTCACTCCCTATGTGCTTCCGGTTTCTAAAAAGGACCATCCTGGGCTTAAACTGGCCTGGGAGATGTAACAAAAATGTTCCCACACCTCTAGAGGACCCTGGGGGCAACAAAATTGTTTTGATTTTTTTTTGAAAAATATTTTTTGACTCTCTGTGTTCCCTATGAGCCACATAACCATCCCTTGTGGCTGCCCCTTGTCTGTATGGGAACAAAATGATGCTTGTTTTTGGTCTTTTGGTCTCCTTTAGGCAGGGGGCCCCTAGATTTAGTTGCAAAAATCCAGGCCTGGATGCACCACTGAACACAAGTACTATGAATCTTGGTTTCCTCCCCCACCCCTGCCCCAAAGAAAGAAAAGTGAAGCTGAATTATGCAGTCTGTGCATTGAATTGCCGTTATTATCATGGAAGTATATAACACTTAGCCAGGCCTGCCTAGGAAGGTTCTATTACAATGGTTCTCAACCTTCCTAATGCCGCGACCCTTTAATACAGTTCCTCATGTTGTGGTGACCCCCAACCATAATATTATTTATTTATTATTTACAATGCCTCCCCCCCGGCAAAGACCACCTCGCTGGCCAGGAATGGGGGGGGCGGGTGGGCAGGGACGGAAAGAGGAACCATGCATCTCCTCCAGGAAAAAACTCCGAGAACCCCCCTGGGCTCTGCTTCTGCTTCGCTCTTGTTTCCACTGGGGGGGGGGTAGTGTGGGAAAAGTTTCCAGAGTGTCGACCCTGGCCGGGGTGGGGAACAAATCCCAGCGCCTTTGTCTTTTGCGCCGGGCGCAGCTCGTCCCCCTGGAAAAGCGCCGCCTTGTGGCCCCCGGCCCTTCTGCAGCACCCCCCCTCTGTGGCGAGGAGCGGACCTGCTCCCTGTGCTGCCGCCGCCCCCCCCCAAGCTGACCTGTCAGACGGGAGGTTCTCCCGGTAGCGGAGAAGGGGGGTGATTTCAGTCCCTTCTGAACAGGGGGCAGGAGGACGCGAGTGCGTGGCTTGCGCTTGCACACCACCACTCCTGCTGTGGCAACTCTGTGGCTGCAAGCGCTCCGACCAAAGGGGGCAGGAGGACGCAAGCGCGTGGCTCGCGCTTGCGCACCACCACCGAGGAGGGATTGGAGCCTAAGACATTGGAAATACGTATTTTCTGATAGGCGACCCCTGTGAAAGGGTCATTCGACCCCCAAAGGGGTCGCGACCCACAGGTTGAGAACCGCTGTTTTATTATGTCACATCCCTGGTAACATTTTATAGAGAAAGCTACTTAACCTTTTGACTTTAGTCAAATCCTCTTTCAGCTTCTGGCTCCTTGACTGTCACTCTTCAAGAGCACTGGGATGATTGTGGCTTTCTGTGCTTTTCTTTTACAGGATCCTGCAGCAACAGGACCAGCTTTGAAGATGATCTCAGCCTGGGAGCGGAAGGTAAGGAGTGAAAGCTGTAAATAGGTCTTCTTGCCACTGAGTGCTATATCAGTGTCAAGAGAGGAGCTAACTCTGCTAGTTTAAACCTGCAGGCATTTCATGAACAGAAGAGAATTGTTACTATACTGCTGTGCTAAGTGACTGGGCAACAAAGGGCAAAAGGAATAATACCATACCCCGCAACTTTCCCAATTTGACAAGAACTATCCCAAGTTTATCCTCTGACATGCAACTTTTTCAGCTCCTTTTATAATGTCCCAGTTTCCCTCTTGTTCTCCCACTTTCTCCTTTTTCTTCAGCTAACTTCCATTGCTGCAATCTGAGCTCAAGCGCAAAAGCAGTTTGCACTCCAGTAATTAAGTAGGGAGGAGAAGGGGGGACAGAGTCTGGCCCTTCCCAGTAGGCTCAGGCAAAAGCAAATGGCTACTATCCTAGTTTGTATGTTCTTCGACATTAAAACCTTTTTCCATCTTAATCTTAATCATACTATGATGTTGTTGGGCCACATTGTTACCCTGACTTCTCGGGACACCCAGATTTACTCCAAAAATACAAAGGTTGGGGAAATTAGCAGAGCACTGCTTAGCAAAGCAGAGGGCAGGGTAACACAGCAAGATCTTGGACTGTATGTCTACGGAGTCAGACCACATAAGAGCCAGGCCAAATGTCCAATTATCAATAGTTTGCTTAGCAGAATTGGCAAAAGATCCACATACATACACACAACGAAGCAGTCCTTCACACAAGTGCACAAGGACTAATGAGTCAGAAAGATATGAAGATTGGGAAAAGTGGAGGTAAAGAGAGTGGTTTATATTGCACCTGATCCTGTCGTCTTCAGCATGGGAAGAAGCAAGGCAAAAGTAGCTCAGCAGAGGAAGAATGCTGAGGGGAGCTCTCAAATAGCAGAATTCCAGGGCACTAGTTAAGCGTGGGAATTCTCTGAAGAGAATCCCAAAAGGGGACTCAATTATAGGGCAAAATATGCCTCAGGGGCAGACTCTTTCGTGGAAAAGGACAATGGCCGAATCATGCAGATAGACCTCATTTTTGTATTTCTTGCTGTTGCGAGAGTTAATCTCATCATGAGGACATGTAATCTCCTCAAGGTGTCATTGTTGTTGACGGTCCATTGTCTGTGTATACATGCCTTTTGAGGTTTCACTCTTGGAGACATGACTAGGGGAGTGTTGGTCTGGGTTCGCTAGTAGTGCTTTCGTTTTAGACCCAGATGTCTACATTCCTGTCTGGTGAACCTCTGGCCTAATAACTTTGGATATTAAATATTACACTTCCCTGGGACTGGGTCTGCCAGCAGGGGTTACAACATGTGTCCCAATTTTCCTCTGCAAAATGTTGAAGGATATGTAATACCATTTGAGAGGGCAGTACACTCATCCTTCCACATTCATGAGTTTGAGCTTTACAAATTCAAGAGGTGTGCACATGCCTTCCTACCCTATTCTCCTCCCCACATTCCCTTGCATTTTGCTGGGCATGGAGAAGGAAGGCAACTGCCCTGACAAAGGGCAAGAGAATGGAGTGGGGAGCTCATACATGCCTCCCTTCTCCCCTCTGGAACTCCCCGCTCCATTTCCTCGCCTCTGGCTGAGAGCTGATACCTTTCCGCTAATGGTGAGAGTTGTCCGACAATATCCTACATCAGCTACTTAGTTATGAATGCACAACTAAGTAGTGTCTCCTGGCCTGAACCCCTGTTCCTATTTTAACTCTCAGCAGCCACACTGAGCAATGGAGGTACATTCTTCTGCTGACTGGAGCACAGGAGGGTGATGCTTCCAGCTCCATTGCCAGCAGTGAGTGAGTCTGTGACAATCAGAAATAGCATCCTTGTTGCAATTACTTTTGACAGCCTCACTTGATGGTGGGAGGAGGTTGGCAACTTTATCCTCATTGCATCCTGAATGGTAGCTGAACAGGCCTCCTTTGCCTGATGCAGCTACTGGCTGTTAAGGTGGGCTTAGGGGGCATTTAGGATTGTGGCAGTAGTGCCATGATGGTGACCATGGAGTCTTATTAAATATAGAGCAGTTACAGATCTCAAAGTGTAGTTTATGAATCTATAACTGTGATACAAAATACCGATCATCATCTTTAAGTCTAACTTTTTTTCTTATTTTGCTCGACTTGCTGTCATGTCAAATTAGCTGAGCGAAATCAGGCAGCAAGGTGTTGGATCTGATGTAGTGTGAAGGGACTTGTGTATGATAAAGTTTATCTTAGTAAAGCAGCTAAGATCTTATGAGGTCTGCTTTTGAGATTTTGAGCTCAACTACAGAATACAGTGTCTCAGACTTCACAAACTGTTTCTTAATTTGCAGTTTACCACACTGTGCATCAAGGTCTGGTAAGAGCCCTGCTTTGATCAAACTTCTCAAGTTGTCAAAGCAATTGATTAATTAATTCTTTTATTCCAATGTGGGACCTAAAGCAGCATAGAACAAGGCAACATGAAAGATGATAAAAAAAGTTAAAATGCAATTAAACAAGTGGTCATTTTGAAATAATATTGATTAGAAAGTATAAAACAAAGAAAGTAACAAATTGCAGAAACTGCATAAAAATACAGCATCCACCCATAAAAAGACCCTTCTGCCCATCATTTAAGTCTAGTTTAATAGCAGACCAGAGAGGAGAGTGGCTTAGCTGCCTATACAAGAGAATTCTATAACTTGGGAGGAGCCACCAAGAAGTCCCTCTCTTGTGTCCTCACTAGATGGGGCTGCAAAAGTGGTGGGTCTGAAAGACCAGCTCTCTCAAGTTGGGAAGGAGACAGATTGTTATTTTTCTTGCAGACTGAACTCTGCTCTTGGATGCTCAGCTGGTAGACCACTTTCCTTAAATGCCAGTAAGGTTACTTGGCAAAAGTCAGTGACGATGACAGGGCTATAAACAACACTAAGGCCATTTCTGGACTACACTATTATAGTGCTGTTATTCCACTTTCAACATCTTGTGGAATCCTGGGGTCTGCAGTTTAGGGAGGGGCCTTTAGAATTCTCAGCCAAAGAGCTCTTTGGCCTCAGTAAACTACAAACCCCAGAATTCCACAGGAGGTTGAAAGTGGGATAATAGCGCTATAATAGTGTAGGGTGGAAATGGCCTGAGAAACCAGAGTTCAGAATGGCTGATGATAGGAAGGAGATCATACCTCTACTCTCTGAAACAGAAACTATTTTGCTTATTTTATACTTTTTGGGATGACAGTTAATAGAACTAGTGTAGCTATTGTTCACAGATGCCTTTCACCTTCTCTTTCCAGCAATGTTGCTGCTTGACAAAGACAGAGCTGAGTCCAGGTAAGAGGCACAAGCCAAGAAGCTTAAAACCTTGCATCAGGTTTTAATTTGATTTTTTGTTTTGAAAATTCTTCAGAAAAACTTTCAAATTTTGATTCTTAATTTAGAGATGCCTGAAAAGAATAGCAGCACTTAAACAGACAGAGATATAAAATACCTTTTTACAAAGCTCCAAACATCCATAGGAATGTTTACTTAGAATATGTTCAATTAGGTAATATGGAGCTTAGTCCCATGTAAATGTGTATAGGATGACAACCTAAATAATTTGTCCTAGCTGTAAAATTGGATGTAATAATAATTAAGTACTTACAAGCTAAATTAATCATCTTTTTAAACAGTTTGACCTTTCTGAAAACCTGTACCCCAGATTATTGCATATTGAATACAGAGTACAGAACTTAAAATTAAAAATACGTTTAGGAAATCATAAATTTCATCTCTTTCTCCCAGCTTCAGTCCAAGAATGAAGGCATAGCTTTTTGTTCCTTCCTCAAGGCCTGCCAGCACTGAACCTTATCTTCTAAGTGTGCCCTGGCTCTTACTTCAAATTTTAAAGGAATTTTATTAGGTGCTGAACCACTCAGCATGTTAGATAAAGTTTGGACTAAAGCACAATCACATTCACTGCACAACCATTTTGAAGCTGCCAGCTGCCACGGCTCCAAAGGAATAATGCTGTTGCCGTTCTTCCAACTCCTGGATGATATAATATAAGGGCTGGGCCTCTGCATGAATGTCTAATTAATTTGAGGCCCTAATACCATGATTCCTTTCTGCCTTGCTACCCATAAATATTTGTTAAAGAAGAGAAATTTCAGAAAGACTACTTCCTGCAATCAGGTACCTATGCAGAAGCTGTGGGTCATATGCTAGACCACTGTTTCCCAGCCTTTTGTCTTTTTTTAATTTTTTTTATATACAAAATTATGACAACAACAAAAAAACAAAAACAACAACAAAAAAATTACAAAAGCATCATAAACATTAAACCATTACTAAAATTCACTAACATTCTCATCTATTATCACCCTCTTCATACATTCCATTCCTTAACTCCCTGCACCCCTGGCTTAATTTACATTGATATTTTCTTTTAATATACAAATCAGATTATCTCAATCTAATATATAATCCTCCTGATTTTATATATCCCATATTTATTTATTCACTATACATTTTTAAATGCGTTCTACTGTTGTAACCAATTTTGATCCAGCCTTTTTTTTCACTTGCACACCCCTTGGCAACCTATTTCCATATATTGTACCCTCCCCATTCCACTGCCACATTCTTTCTTTGGGGGGGAAAAAGGTCCCATCAGAAAGCTTCTGTGAGCTCTGAGGAGACCTAACCACACCCACGGAAGGAAAGGTAGGTTGTCAGGCCACCCAGTCTGCTTGGGCCTCTCTATCCCATCATGCCCTGTTAGCTACCTAGACATTCTTAGTGGTCTCAGGATCCAGTTTGCTCCTGGCCAAAGCATGAGGAAGAATGACTGGTGCTGCCTGTCCCTGCCTCAAATAGATTTGGGGCAGAACTGGATGTCCCTACCAGGCATGGTCTCTCATTGTGGAGAGGGAGACAAGGAAGTGGGAGAGAAGACTACATGCACACAAGACTTGTAAAGCCACCTAGTGTGGGCAGGCTGAGGGTCATGGCAACTCAAATAGAAACCTGTCTGTGCATATGTGTGTGAGAAAGACTTTTTAAAGAAAAGTTTATGGGCCAATGGCAGCCAAAAGGTTGGCTTGTGTCACTCTTCTCTTTATCTCTCTAATTCCCTCCCGTCGCAGTCTCTTAAAGTTCTGGGACAGGAATGCCAATGCCATGGGCAATCAAGAACAGCATCAAGTTGTGATTGGCTTATACTTTATACTTTTTCTGCCATTATTCAATTTTTTTCTCTCTTCATACGCGTTACATGATTTCATTTGCGTGCATCCCAGGTTGGGAATCACTGATCTAGGCCATCTGCACAGTGAAGGGCTACTGTAGCATAGCCAATTACACATTACCAATTTATTCCACTTAATTCTGCTGCTGGTAACATCAGTGGCAGTTTGATGTTATTAAAGCAACCAAAGGAACTTAATTTATCTTCTTTATCTGAAGCTTAAGGCCAGCTTGGTCTAAGTACCTGAGTCTCTTCTAAAGAATCCTAGGAATTCTAATTTGGTGAGGGCAGATCTTAGAAAAACTGCTTTTTGAATTCTAGCTCCCAGGAAGGGAGGAGACTCTAGGAGTGTAGTCCAAAAAAGTAACTTTCCCAAGCTCTGTAGGAGAATATTGAGCCTTCTTGGTTTAACAGCCCTCAGAAAATGAAAGTTCTCATGTTCCTCAGTGGAGAAGGAACGGCTATTGATAACTATGGTAGATAAGGCCAAAGACAGGACACATGCCGTCTTCTAGATGATGGTGGATTTTCCAGTATATCCATCACCATTGGTTATGTTGGAGGGGTTGATGAAAGCAGCACTTCAACAGTATCTGGAGGGTTATGTATTTCCTACCCCTGCATTAGTGAGTATCTTCTTTCAGCCCAAATGAGTCAGGCCAGAGAGCTTCTCTTCACTGTTTCCTTTTCCATGGCAGGTTCCCAAAAGGGAGCAAATGGCCTTCTCAGCATATTAATCTGGATCATAGCATGGCCTCCAGTGCCATCTCAGGCAGCACTAACAAGACTAGTTCCAGGTAAGCAAGGGACATTTGGGGGAAGGCTTGGGATACCTATGCCAATTGGCAGCTGCTGGCTTCCATTTCAGTGTGGCAGTGAATCTGCCACAGGTTTTACTCTGCACTTCAAAGAAGCTATCCAAGATGCTGAATTGATTTTTTCTTTTTGCAAAGTGAGTAGAGGATAGGGTTCATCACTTTGGACAGCTGCTTTAACATTTGAAATAAAATCAGCTGGTTCAGTTTACCTCTGATATAGAAGCTACCAGCCATTACTACCTACTTTGTCATATTCCATTGGTGAATATTGGACTAGGAGCAGGAATATCTCGTACTCCTGTGAAATGTACTGCAAGACATTAGGTTAAACACTCATTCATAGCTTAACGAATGAGTGCTTAACGAACCTTACGGGGTTGTTGTGAGAAAACAGTGGTGATGATGAGTCCCATGGTTTTGCTCTTTGAAGGAAGACTGGGAAAAGAATCTAATAATCAATCAAGTACTTGTGTCCTTTTAAATGTTAGCAAAATTCCATGGCGTAAGCACAAGAGTATATCAGTGTCTGAGGAATGTGGTTATGTGTGTGGGAGGGGGTGTAGCACTGAAATCAGGTGCAAATATGTGCAGACATTAAGTTTGTGGCTATACTCCTACACCCACTTGCCTGGAACTAACCTCCACCAAACTCAGGACAAAGACCCTTTTTGCACCTTACCCTTTCGCGATGCTGGGGTGCGGGGCTCGCGCAAGCAGCCTCCAGAGAGAGGCTCTTGTGTCTGGGGTCCTTCGGCTCCACACGAGCTCTCTGCTCACGCGAGAGCCCCGCCTCTTCCTTTCGAAGGGCAGCCTGGGACCTTTCCAGGCTGCACTGGACAGGAAGCACGACTGGTCTGGCTCCCAAGGCTCTGCACGCAACGTAAGTGTGCGCAGAGCCCCAGAGCAATTCACGGCCACGCAGCATTTTCGGCTTCAAGCTGAAAATGAAAAAATGTGCGCACGGTCCGCGTCGGGTCCTTGAGCATTGCGCAAATGTGAGTGCATCGTGTGGACCGCCACTCACATTTACACGACACTCAATGGCCCTTTCGTATCAGAAACGCCATGTGAAAAGGGCCTATGTAATCAGTAAACACTGTGGTGCTCGGGTAATGTCTGAGACTGGAGCTTGGTAGGTCTATGAAATGCAATATATCAGTTGGGACTTGCTATATTCACAGTCTCCCTGCCTCCTTCTCCCTGTAGCATCTCAGAAGTGTTGGATCTCTGTGAAGTTGATGCTGAGACGATCCTCTGCAACTTGGGCTTCATTCAAGAGGAGTCACAGGCCACATCTTGGATCCCAGCCCGGTTCTTCTCTGTTCAATCCCAGGCCAAAGGCATTGATTTCCAGCTTTTCCTGAGAGCCCAGGTGCAACGAATTGAGATGGAAGATCCTTGCCTGATCTTAGCAAGTAGGTGTGCCAGAATGGCAGTTCTTGTAGAGCTGCCATCCCAATGGAATATTACTCAAGAGAGAAGCCATAGCTAAGTGGCAGAGCCCATGCTTTGCATGGAGAAGTTGCTAAGTTCAGTCTTTGGCACATCTCTAGTCAAAACTCCCAGGGAGCAGGGGATGGGATAGACCTCTCTTTCTAAGACTTCTGAATCCACTGTCCATCTGAGTAACCACCACTGTCCCAGGTGGACAAGTAGTGCAGCCCAGTATAAAGCAGATTCTAGTAGTCCTCTGGAGTTGTAATGTATTTCCATGCTTGGATCTCCAGATTTGGTTGTTAATACTGGTTGAGAATTTTATTTTCATTTATTTTTTATCAAAATGTGTCAAAATTAATAAAATTCAAGTATGAGAGGAAGAAAAACTACCAGACAGGCCTGCCTCTGAAGATGGGTGAGAATTTTGTTTTGTTTTCTATTTGCATTTATCAAGATTGATAAAATTTGAATGAGAAACAGGTACTATGTTACTTTCAGATGTTTTTGGATTGTGACTCCAGCATCCCCATCAAGGGGTTCTGCTGACTGGGGCTGTTGGGAACTGCAGATTACCAACATCTGGAAAGCCACATGTTGTCCACTCCTAACTGATGAAGGGGAGCAAATGCAAAAGTTTGCTCCTTGATATAAATCTGTTTCTCTCAATCAGTATTAAATGGTCCACAGAAGCATATGTGGCCTCGTGCCAGTCCTGTAGTTGAGCTATACCTTTTCTTACAGCCAACCAAAATGCCCTAGAAGTGTGCAGAACTCTTCATTCAGCTAGGTGGTAACAGGGTAAAAGGAGAGAGATAGAGAACGATAGAGAGCGATAGAAAGATTGAGAGTATGGAGAGAAAAGTATCGTTAAAGTCTGGAAATCAGGCCATGAATCTTTGGCCAATGAATTCTACATTGAAGCATTGTCCCAAAATGAAACTGAGGACTGAATAAATCACTAGAAGAAATCTCAATCAGTTGAGAAGTCAAATTATGAATATTACCTTGCTGTTGGCAAGGATGGTACTCTCAGTATAAACCTCTCTTCCAGTAGTAGAAGCTCTTCCCATATCAAAGTGTTCAGCGCCATCTTGTCTGTTTTCTTTCAAACTGGGACATTTGCTTGCTTACTGCAGAAGTAAGCAACTGTGGTGGATAGGGGCAATATTTTGCCCTTGGGAACTTCTGGGGACTTTGTGGACTCTTCAAAATGCCAACCCTCCCTGCCCAACCAAAATCCTCCAATAAAATAATATGGGTCTAGAAATTCACATATTTTTTTTTGCAATGTGTGTGTTCTGGATGTTCAAACAGTATAGGCAGGTGTCCTGAAGAGGTCATTCACCTTTGGGAGGGCTAGATAAAGGACAGTTTGGTGAAACTGTAGGGGATCAAAGGCCATAAAGCCAGCCTTAGGGGCCACATGCAACCAAAGGGATCAATTTCTCATGTCCTTGACTTGTCTCCCTTTAGACCCTCCACTTGACCAATATGGACTGGAGGGAGAGAGCATTCAGTTGAGCTGAAATTCCTTCCTTAGTCGTTCTGTGTTCCAGGCAGAGCTTGAAAATGTTAGTGTTAAGGGTAATTTATTATTGTCAACATTAATGCAGCACACAGTTAATTAACCTTGATTATTTAAGTGAACACAATCAAATTAATTCATTTCATTAATTGGTAATCAACCATTACAAATACATGTGTTTAAATTTTTAAAGCATATCATTTAAAATAACTAAATGACTAAATCACCAAAACATCAACCCCCTCCAAAGTCTGCAGTGAAAAGAATGTGAATAGTTAATCATGCTATCATTTGTTGATTTAAATGAAGACTTTAAAATGGCAGCTTAGACTGATATGAATTAGGAGAAACACATACATTTAACAAATTATTACCCAGCTCTGCTTTCAGGCACTGCTAGTGCCAAAATAAGCTTTTTGACTATTAAAAATAGATTGTTTGTTTGTTTGTTTGCTGCTTTTCTCCCATATGGGACCCAAAGCAGCAAGGATTAATTGAAATAATTTTTTATTTGCATCTGCGTTAACATATGCATACATAACATGTACACAAACATAAACACATAAACAACAATGAAAGACACGTGCCTTAGGCGGACACACCGCTTAGGTAGACAATAAAATCAGGCGTCGCATACAAAGGTGCATAGAGTCTCATCATGAAGATATGAGACCTATTGGATGTAGACAGTGAGTCTCCTTGGATCAATATTGTTCTCCTGACTCTGCTCACCTTTCCTTTCACAGGTCGGTTCAAGCAGGTCCAGACTCTGGCTGCAACGGCAGATGCATTCTTCTGCCTCTATTCATACGTGTCTAAGACCCCCGTGCAGAAGATTTCACCTGTCCACTTCTTCTGGGCCTTCCCTGAAATACCAGATTCATGGAACACTACCTCCAATCCAGAAGCTCTATCTCCAGTACAGCGCCTGCGAAGAGCTGTTTCCAGGATGTGTTTGTACACCTCACCCCAAGAAGGAAGGCTCCCAGAGGCATCCAATATGCAAGCTCCTATGAGCCGTTTGGAACAGATAGTACAGGAAGTGATGGCAAAGGCTTACAAAGACAAATTGGATAAGGCTCACACAGTGACTTCTGGAGACCGCTTCTCCTTCACCAAAATGGAGAGTGCCTCTTCAAAGAAAACCGTAATGGAATCAACTCCTGTGGCTTCCCCCTGTTTCTGCTGTGAAGTTCCAGCTCAGTCTAGGGAAAAGACAGATCTTATCTTGCCAGGTTTACGGCCATGGCTTGCTTCTTGCACTAGTGGGACCAGCAGGGATGGTCCAGATCATGATGGCTATCAAGAACACTTCCATTACAGTCATCTTTCTCTACCATCAGTTTCATCTCCAGACGAAAGCAGCGAGGACTCAGATGACGAGTCTTCTGAGTCAACAGAAAACAGCTCTGCTGGAAAGGAAGACTGTGTGGACCCCTTGGCAGAGCTGGCGTAGCATTCCAACTAAGAGAGGAAGAGCAGTGGGCTAAAAAGTTGACAGGTCCAAGGTCACTTAAGTAGTGACCTCAGCAGTAGGACAATGTTTGTGCTTCAGGCACAGCTTTAGCTCCTCATTTGGCACTAGATTTGGTCTACCTTAGTGTAAAGGGTATGGAAAGAATGTTTGTGAAGTTGTTTGGTTCTCAGAAAGAAATATTTAAATGCTGAGTGTCAATATGCTTGTGGGAACACAGATTCCAGAGGCTGCCCACCGTTTTGAGTGGTAGGGAACTTCCATAATGCCTCAGGAAAAGAAATCTGAGCAGCTGGCTTATCTTGTACCTTATCACTGGTCCTTCTAGCTTCCTGCTATCTGCTTTAAACTCACTGTGTGCTAGGGGTCAAATTATAAACCTTCTGGTATATATTTTGTTTCTGAGCTAGGTTCCCACCTTTGTTTCACCAAGATAATCAAAGCTCCTACAATATTGCTCCAGCACTCTAGGGGGCGGAGGTTGACAGCTGTCCGTGGAGCCAGCTTTCTTGATACAAAGAGGCATAGAACAGAAGACAAGTACCCAGCACTACAGTTGTTTCAGGGTTAGGACACATATGATGCTGTGTTAAGCAGCAGAAGGTGTTCAGGCAGGGAAGATGAAGGAGGCAATAGAATTCAGGGTTTTGGGGAGTTTGTTGTACATTTTCAAAGAAAGGCAGCTCTTAAGAATGTCTTTGATATACTTTGTTCATCTGCAACGGAACCTGGTTAATTTATGCTTCTTTGAAAATGGTTTTGATGGTATCAATATGCCTTTTCTTTCTGGTGATTTTTAAGCATTCCTTGAAAAAATTGTGTTCTTATTGTTTGGCACCCTCACTGCCATTTGCCCTTTGTGATATTCTCAAGTAGCCCAATACAAACACCTATGGCTTTATTTATTAATACATCTAGTGGTGTGATTAGGCGTGACTCAGCATGGTGGCGTCACTCTATTCACTGTTGGGACCACCTATATGGCCAAATTGGGGAGAAGGTAAGGAAGCAGGAGCAGCTGCAGCAAAGGGAAAGGATCACTGAGTATCAGCGTTCAGACAGCCAACAGTGCAATCCTACACAAGTTTACTGGAGGAAGTCACATTGCATTCAGTGTGCCCTATTTTATAAGTACACTTGCATGGGATGAGAGTAGTCTCATTGAATTTAATGGGCCTTCCTTCTGAATAGAAATATATGTGCCATAAGTCTTTAGGGAGCAAGTGGCTTTTGCTCTGTCAAAACTTCTAATTTTAACCAAAATAAATGTGAAATTGGGAATACAGGTGGTTCTAGTCCAGCTGGCTTTTCCCAGTTAAAAGGTGAATGTCTATATAGTTGGCCCTTCACATTTGCAGGTTTAACTTTCATGGATTTGATTATTTGTGAGTTTCTCCAACCCCTGCCCCCCCTCCATCTCAAGCACGTTTTTTCCCAGGAGAAGCTTCTCTCTTGGTGGCCCTGATCAGGCTGTGCAGCCCCTTAAAAACCTGTTTCTGATCCTTCTCCTCCTCCTCTACCAGCTGCTGTCTGGCCAGCTAAGGATGGCTTGCAGCCTAATTTCTTGGTACCACAACCCTCTCCTGATGCCTCCCTCACACATACATAAAAAGAAGGAGATGGGTGAGAGAAGTATAGAGCCACTGTGTCAACCCACTCCCTTTCCCTATCCTTTCCCTGATCTGGTTTGGACCTTGGGTGCCCACTCTCCCCACCATGCCTTAGCCCCCTTCCCACAGACATGCACACACACTTTGATACTTGCATTTTTCCCGTTTTTCCTGCACCGCAACCCCAGCAAATGTGGACAACTGACTGTAGTTATTTTGTACAGGCAATCATGAAAGAGTAAATTCTACTGTTATGACTTTTAGTTTGTATACTTATTGGTATACTTTGCTTTCTTGGCCTGTGTTGAAAAACTGCTAAGGAAAACATGCCAATATTTTTTTATCACCATTCCATATTCATCCCTCTGTATAGAGCATCCCTCTGTATATTAAATATAGGGCAATGGCTGCGGCTTCCATGGCAGTGGGGAAGTATATCTACTCTGTGTTTTAGTCCAGACTTTAAAGGAACTATCCAAGACGGGGATCTTTATCTCCAAAAGAGGGGAAAAAGCCCTTCCCCTTAAGGTTGAGAGTAAAACCCGGAGAGGATTCATTGCCCTCACTGACATGGGAGCCACAGGTCAGCCAGGAGAAACAGATGAAACAAGTTGTCCATTTTGGCTCAGCATTGGTATTTACAGGATTCCTTGGTAATTTGCAACCAGTTACATCAAGGCATCAAGACATATGTCCATCCAGTGAGAGGACCTGGCTGTTTGTGCTGAGATGTGGAAGGCAGTTAAGTTGGTCTTCCTGGAACTGTGATGCCAGTTGTAATGATACTGCTGTTCCTATCAGTGGTTGTGGTATTTGAAGCATTCCCCATTTGAATATGAACAAAGGCTGGGGAAAAGGAGAATAAAAGCAAGCATGTTCTTCAACTTTTTTTTTTTTTTGCTTTATCTACTCTCTACTTTATTGATGTTGCTGCACAGTTTCATTTCCTATTTGCCTGCACAAAGATTCAGGTTCAGGTCAGTTAAGTTCTTCTGATAGCCAAAATCCTATTAGCGTCCCAGCAGACTACTACCACCCAATAATCCACCACTCAGCAGACTGTTGCTACCACCCAGCAGACCACCCAGCAGACGTTCAGCACTGGCATGGTTGTAGTTAGCCTCACGATTTCCTGCAGCTGGAGAGATCAAGAGAGAGAGAGAGAGATGGTTTGTCTCAGTTCTCTGCATGACAGGGGCTGTTTTCAGAAACAAAGCAGACCATGCTCATCCTGGATACTGAGCAGGCAATACATCACAAAAAGCATACCTAAGGTTTTTACAGAAATTTCATCCTGTTAGATTTTTATAGGGTTCCCCTTGGAAAAATGGGATGCCAAACAGCAAAGTCCTCTGCTGCATAACATAGCCATTTGGCCTGAGTCTGCACAAGGTGAGGAAATAAGGAGGTCTTAATAGAACAAAGGACTCTTCACACACATATCCTGTTCTGAAAGTATGAAAGGCCCATTGCTAGTGGTAGTGGGTTTCAGATGTTGATCTGGAAGATGAGCCGTTGTGCAAACCTCTGAGGACATTCCTAGGTCCTGTCCCATTTCCCAGCATATCAGGGATGGGAATCACATGGCTTTCCACATATTGTTGAAATTCCCGTCTACCCTAGCCACCACAGTGCCAACAGTGAGGGATTCATGGAGATGGGATCCAACAGCATTTGGAGTGCCACATCACATGGTCCCTGTCTCTGACTTGGAACACTCTGGTTTTTGGAGGATCCATTGAACTTCCATGGTCAGTAGCTACTGATCAGATCTCTCCTATAGATCTTTTTACCCTGTTTACTGAGGGTCCCGGGAGGGATATCTATATGCGCTCTCAATTAACTAAGTTTGGGGAAATGCTAGGACACAAGTTAGCAATGGGAGAGGCAGGGCAACGCAGCGGAATCTTTTACCCGATTTCTACGGGATCAGGCCAAGCCAAGGAGCACACCAAGTTATAAGAATAATTGAGATTTTTATTAAATACAGACATGCTGTGTATGCAACACACAATCACACAAGTAACTAAAGAAAGTAAAGGTTGGAGTGGTATAGAGGGATTTTGAGAGGGATTGTTGAATTGGGTGACACGAAACCTGTCCTGAAGCCTGGAAGAATAGAGAGTGATGCTGGGGTTTGATGTGGCTCAGCACGTGTAGCTGAGGGGAAGCTCGCCAAGCAAAGCGGCAGCAAGGCGGTCTGGAACTTGGGAGCGATCCGAGGAAGGTCTCAGAATCAGGGGTTTTTATAGGGAGGCTATTCCGTGCTTGGGGAAAACAATGAGTTTCGGGTGCGAGACAAAGCTTTGGAAAGGTCAAAATTTAACATGATTGAGTTAGGTCCAAATTAACAAAGAGGTAGACAGTATGCAAATGCTCAGTGCTTGGCAGTGGAGTAGTCAGCTTGCCAAGTTGCCTGCTTGGGGCAGGGAATCCTTTGTAAACAGCATGCATACGTAATGAGGGTGTTTGCAGAGAGGTCTCCTAAAGCGGTGATCTGGCTATTTCTGGCCTGCTTATATTGTCTTGGGATATTGCAGCATTTAGTGGCCAAGACTAGTTCTGTGCTTGTCCGGGGGCCTCTCAAACACGTAGAAAGGGGTGGTGGAAGAGAACCAAATTATTGATATCAAAATGATATCTTTATGCTATCTCCAAGGAGGCCTAACCTGCAGTAACATCTAACCTACAGATCTAGCCAGCATAGCTAATGGTAAAGGATCCTGGAAGATGCAGTCCAGCAACATCTGAGGTGGGGGGGCGTGTTCCCTATCTCTGGCCATTTCCGTCCTACAGTGTTATAATGCTGTTATTCCACTGTCAACATCCTGTGGATTTCTGGGGTTTGTAGTTTACTGAGGCCAAAGAGCTCTCTGGCTAAGAATTCTAAAGGCCCCACCCTAAACTGCAAAGCCCAGGACTCCATAGGATGTTGAAAGTGGAATAATAACACTATAAGAGTATAGGGTGGAAATGGCCTCTGACTTGGAGGAATGTTTTTGTACTTGGAGGATCTTTTTAACTTTCATGGGTAATAGCTACTGACAGATTTTTCCTACAGATCTAGCCAGCATAGCCATTATGGGGAGGTATTCAAGGAGATGTAGTTCAATGACTTTGGGTAGACTGCATTTCTTCCACGTCCCTGACGTATGCCACCATATGTCCAGAGTGCCCTCCTGCATTCTTCCTAGAACCAACAGCCCAGTTTCTGTGCAAAACAATACACAGACACAGAGTATGAAACAGGAAAACCATTCATCCAAGAATGGCACTATTCTAACAGCAGTAGAGAAGTGATTCTTTCTGCTCAGACACTCTGGCCATGTTCATGAGGTGGACATTTCTAAGTAAACTTCAAAGGTAGAATGAAGTACCAAATTGCAGTTGAATAGCAGTTCATCAGAAGAGATGAATACTTCCTGTGGTTTGAAGAAAAACAAAGGCCATCTGTCAGGAATGCTTGGATTGTGTATTTCTGCATGGCAGGGACTGGACCCAATGGTTCTTGTGGTTTCTTTCAGTTCTATGTTTCTATGAAAGGTCTTTTTTTTTTTTTTTAAACACACTGGGTGTATCAATCAGCTCACCAATGCAAGAGCAGTGATACCATCTAGCATTTTGCGAATGGAGATCATTACCTTTCGATTTTTACTGACTTCACAGTTTATAATCCCAACTAAGCACACAGATCAAAATGCACAAAGTGAGTTCTACTTCATGCGTCTATCAAGGTGGACAGTGTCCCTGAAAGTTTTTGTCATAAGAAAATCTGTTCATCTCTAAGGTGCTGCTTCTTGTTGATTGCTTGAAAAGGACAAACATAGTTTTTCCTCTGGAAATAATTTCAAAGGAACTATTCATTCATCATCTTGAGTTGTTAGTTGTTATTTAATGGGCTTGGGTGCAGGAGCACTCAAGTGCTTTCTGGGATGGGTTATACTGAGTCAATATCTCTTGTGATAAGCAAATGCAAAATAACAGCTCTGTAGATCACTGCCTGTTTAAAACCAAAGGGAGACCAGAGGATAGACCAGATATCTGTCATAGCTTAGAGGATGACCTGTGGGCAGCATACACACCCCAATGGCTCTTTCTGTGGCCTCTCTAAAGGTCAAATTTTTTTTGGAAAAAAAATGTTTTCCCAAAATATACAATGCAATGCAATGGAATGCAATGCAATCAATTTTGTTTTGCTCCAAAGTCTCATAAAATGATCTCTAAAGATGTGGAGGGCATTTCCACCACATTTGGAGCCTGACTGCCTGGACCCTCCCCAGGATCAAAATGAAATTTTGTGAAAATTTTGCAAAGAAATGTTTTTGCCTCAAAATGCTGTCCAGAAGGCACCTAAACATTCCCCCATGTCTGCTGAAGGATGTTTAGTAGCATTAGGTGGGGCAATTTTTTTTTTTGCTGGAGCAGGTTTTCTGTGTATTTTAACCTGCCCCCCCCCAGATGTCCTGGAGGGCTATTGTGGTCTCACGTTGTCCACAATTTTCCACCCCATCAGTAAAAAAATTCAGTGTAACACAGAACTCTTTTTTGTTACTTGTACACAAGCCACTGAAAGTAATTTAAAAACAGTCATATAAGACAGGGATAGGCAGCTTGATTCTCACCAGATGCTATTGGCTTACAGCCCTCCTGAGCCCTAGCCAACACAACACAGCATGTGGATGCTGGGAACTGCAATCTGCAAACATGTTGCCCACGTTGGTTGTAAGTCAAGCATTTCCTAGCCAGCCAGGGCTGTGTAAGTCCAACAGATAAGAGATTCTGGAAATCCCATTCTATGAAAGTCCTATGATGCCTTACTCTTGTCTTATAATGACTGCCCTTTAGGCCTACTGAGAGCATATTCAGGAAGCACTGTTACTGCAGAAACAATTTAGAGCAGTGTTATACAAATTTTGGTCTTCCAGATGTTTTGGACTTCAGCTCCCAGAATTTCTGACTCTTGGCCAAGCTGGCTGGGCTTCTGGGAGCTGAAGTCTGAAACAGCTGTAGGACCAAAGCTTGGGAACCACCATGATTTAGGGGATTCATTTCAATGGATGCAAAGGTACCTCTTATGGTTACTAGGAGGATTGCCCTCCCTTCATCAGAGGACTGATGCCAAAGGGAAAAGTCTAAGTGTGCTGACAGCACAGAGAAACATTGCTTGCATGAAAATACACAAAAACACAAACACAGACTGCATCCCACTGCTACTCTGTACTGCTCATAGGAGAGAGAGAAAAGAGAGACATTGTACGAGAAAAAGACCTTTCTGTCCTAATATACTTACAGGAAGCACGGTGAGTTTCTTCTTGCCCTAGAGAGAGGAAAAAGAGAAACTCAGAATTAGTGGCTGTTGTCTCCCTCATTTGGCTCAAGATGCTTTTTTTTTCCTCTTCAGAAAAATCAGTTTATGTGTTCTCTATTGGGGTGGGCCATCAGTGGTTAATTGTGTTTTGCTTTCAGCAGGTTTCTTGCTTTCATCTCTCCATCCTTGTTCCATAAAGCTGGGTAATCTCTCTCCCCCTACTTGTCTCTCTGGCCATTTCTGCACTAGACTGTTATAATACTGTTATTCCATTATCAACATCCTATGGAATCCTGCAGTTTTGCAGTTTAGGGAGTGGCATTTAGAATTCTCAGCCAACGAGCCCTTTGGCCTCAGTAAACTGCAAACTCCAGGATTCCATAGGATGTTGAAAGTGGAATAATAGTACTCTAGTGTGGACACGCCCTCTGTGTGTGCGTGTGTGTGTGTGTGCCAGAAACAGGGTGGCCTGTGGCAGAGGGGCTGGGAAATTCTACACTGGTGCTGTACTTAAGTAACTGCCAGAGGACTCAAGTTTTGCTTCAGTCAAACAGTTCCTGTACTGGACAGAAATGTAGCACGATGAATACCAGTGGAAGCCACTGCACATGGCTATCAACATGTAGCACACTGAGTAATGGGCGTTTGGACACTATTCTCTGAACATCAGTGTGCAATGGTGCTGCATGTGGAACCCTGATTCTACTGACATCAGCTGGAAATGATCATTACGCATGGTCTCCCAAACCAACCTCCATGTGTAGTGCAAATGATGCCTTGTGTACATCATTTAACAGGGTGCTGGTTGGGGGCTGCAAGAACAGCTTTTGGGGCTATATGTGGTTCCAGGGAGAAACTTTGCTCCTCCCTGCTCTGGCGCCTTTAGTAGAGGCAAAACCTTTAATTTCTCCCTGTAGCGCAGCTGACTAATCAGGAAATCTGTGATCAGATCCTGCTGGGCTCTCTAGTCATAAAGGGGTGTTCAGGCAGCAAAGATTTTCCAAGGAAAAGCAACTAGAACAAAAAGACTATCCAACCAAAATGGAACTGTTGGATATTATGGATGACATACGGTAGCAACTCTAATTCAATCCTGGCTGAATGCACAGGAGTTCAAAGGCAGACTCTGAAGAACAGAAATCTGAATTGTTAAATGAGTGAATCCATGAAAATATTTTTGGGATGGCTCCCCAGAAGATGTTAGAGTTTTGAGCGAACGCACAAGGAAGGCTGAATTTTGTTGTTGTTGTACGCCTCCAAGGCCACCTATGAGCCTCTCTTTACTCTTTACAGGGGAAGAGAGCTGCAACCTTACTTGAAAAGGAAGAAAAGGACAGCAAGACAAGGAATTGCAGACAGATTAGCAGGAAGGACACTATGGGGAAAGGAAAGAAGAGACAACGTACTAACTCTGCAACACAGGCTATACCCAAGCCTAAGAAACAGCTGAAAGTCGACAGCTACTTAACAAGCAAGCAAACATCTCCTGTAAGTAACCAAAGTAATCAAACTCCCTCTTATCTTTCTGGTAGACATAATATACTGGAGTGGGACTTGCAAGCAGAAATTGAAAGCCAACAACTCTTAGATTCTCCTTCTATCTCAGAAAAAGTTGCCGCCCCATCATTCCAACAGACTGCTGCTGTTTGCTCAGCAGCTGAACAGCTTTTGCAAGCTAAGAGTGCAAAAACTAAAACAAAAACAAACTTGACAAACTTAAACAACAACTTAACTGATTTTCTATCTAGAAAGTGCCTTTTGACAGCACAAACTGTTATCTCTATTTTTGAGCAGCTGTCTATAATTAAAACTCAAGTAGATTTTTTAAAAGGAGAACCTCATAAAACTTAACTGAAAATCAGCAAAAAGACTCTTCTGCTAAAGCTCAGATTTTCTGTACAAAGTGTACTACAAAATTAAGCAATAAGGAAGTTATGGACAATTCTATCCCCACTTGGAATAGGAAACATGAGGACCAGAGTCAGCTGACTACATATATGAAGAGGAGGGACAAATATCTTATGACTACACTAAAGAGGAAAAGGCATTCAAACTGCAATTATTACTTTCAGCCCAATCAAATCACTTTACAAATATCAAACAATAGAGTTAATAGAGGACGATGGAAATCAAAAGAAGCAATAATTCTATCCTTAAGTCAGCTACTACGCTGTGAAAGGCAGTGGGTCAATCTGCAGACTGCTGAATGATTGCCAACTTATAGAGGTTGTGAAAGAATTTTACTTACATTTGAGCAACCCACAATCTCTAAAATGTTGTTTAAAATGAAGTGTTTTCTGCATTTTTTCTCAATTTTCCCCATACGTGTATTTTGTACAGAGGAACTTAGACCACTTTTAAAGCAACCTGGTCAAGAGAATATGGAAATCTTAAAGAACAAGGGTGAAAATGTGACTCTAGATAATTTTAAGGACATTTCATCAGTTCTGCCCCTGAATAATGAAAGTTCAGAAAGCCAACCTGTATCTCCTGTAGCAAAGGAATGTGGGAATGGTACACTGGAGGGAAACTTGATTAACTCTTATAATGCCCTGCCAGATCTAGAACAAGCTGATATCCTTAAAAGACTGGATGACCTGAGAGAAACTTCAATGGCAACTTGCAAAGTTGCTAAACCACTAATTGGCCTGGTTCTACCACCTACTCATTCTGAGGGGAAACATGCTGGCATCTTCTGCCATGTGGACCTCAGATGCACAGAACATCAACACAGAGTCTCTTGGGATAGACCCAAGTTCCTCTATTTCCCCCTCTGAAAAATCAATACAAGATCTGGCAATTCTGAAGTATAAAAAGTTGGAAGCTGATGTCAGACAAGATGAAGGTTCTGACTGCCGGGAAGTTTATGACTGGCTGAATTTCGAGAACAATAATTAGAGTCAGATGCTAAAACAACTCAGGAATATGAGATGGACTACTGCAGTTTAAGCCACCCAACAACTGACATCCTTACGAACTCTATAGGCAAAGTTCTGCCACAAAAATCAGAGGAAACTGTGATAAAGGCAGTCTTTGAGGCAGAAAGTTCAATGCACAGGGTTGAGATAAATTCTCAAACTTTTCCTGATTCCATACAACAGCAAAAGTGCAGCAAAGACAGGCTAAATTGTGATCTACATGCCTGTTCAGATAACAGAGGAATTTTGGATTCCACCTTAACTGCAAATTGACTGGAAGAATCACACCATTCACTCACAGACCCCAATAGAACGACAGTTATCCCCAAAAATGAACAAGATGGTATTATCCTGATCTTGACATGGAACATAGCCGGTTGGAAAAATAGAATGTCTGATGGAGACCTGTTGGAATTTCTTTCCAAGTTTGACATTATAGCACTCCAAGAGACTTGGTTAACTACTGGTGAAGAAGCTTATTTACCAGGCTGTAGAACCTGGTCTATTCCAGCACATAAATTTAAGCCAAAAGGGCGGGCCTCAGGGGGATTATGTATATTTGTTAGGGCGGAGCTGGACTGGCAAGAAAAGCAGTCAGCCTTTAGAGAGGATATCCCTTATCTCCTAGCCATCCAATTCAAATACAAATCATCTGAAGTTGTGCTATTAAACACATACTTAAACGTTCATATTCCTCCCCCTGTTTCTCACCCGACATCTGGGTGCAATTAGAAAAGATTATTCTAGAGATAAGGATAAAACATCCTTAAAGCAACTGTGATTATATTGGGAGATTTTAATGCTAGGGTAGGAGCTTCCTTGCATGATTATGTACTCCAGGGTATTATACCTGAGGAGTACCTATTAAATGGTATATTTTGGCATCCCAGTGATACCAAAAGGAATAGGGCTGGCCCCAAACTCATCTCCCTGTTATACACATGCAATCTTTATATTTTAGGAGGCAAAGATAGTTACTTTATATATCCTTTCACCTTCCATGCCAGGAATGCAAGCAGTGTTCTGGATTATATATATGTTTCCACAAATAACGCAAATTTGTTCTCAGAGATTCAAGTTTACATAAGGGAGGACAGCAACCATTAACCAGTTGCAGTCAATTTTTATGGCATCTCTGACCTGAGACCATTTTTACCACAAGGTGAGAGGCTACTCGCTAACCTTCAAGTTAGGCAGAATAGGAGGCTTAAATGGGCCAAGGTGGATATAGAGCCAATTTCTAGTCTTCTGAACTCTGAGAGAGCCCAGTCCTGTGTGAAAATGATCATCACCCAAGACCCAAAGGAACTTTTTTTGGGGGTATGCCAATTTGTGTTCTATGTTAAAGGAATATCTAATAAACACACTGCCAGTCAGAAATTTCCAACCCGTACAGTCTAACTGGTTTGACCTGGATTGTTCTCACTCAAAAAAGACACTAAAAGCAGCCATGCGTCTGATTCAAAAGAAACCTACACCAGACAATCACACAAAGATGCTAAAGCTAAGATGCAATTATAAAAAGCTACTAGCCTCTAAGAAGGCTCAGTATACAGCCACAGTCTGGTCTGAGCTAGAAAAATCAGCAAAAGGGTCAAACTCAGCTACTTTTTAGAATATTGTATCTGGCATGCTGAAGGAGCATAAGCTACCATTTGACATTCCCATTCCAGCTTCAGTTTGGGAGGACTTTTATACTACTTTGTTTGCTAACCCCAACCAGGATTTCACAGGAAAGAGAACCAGTGTGCAAATACCCACTGTTAGTTCTTCCCCTTGGCCACTGGTGTCAGTGACAGAAATTAAACATATCATCCAGTCATTAGAACCTAATAAAGTACCTGGTGAAGATTTCCTGCCTCCAGAACTTTTCAGGGCACATATTGACTGGTGGGTACCATTGTTGGCAGAAATGTTTACATATATAGACAATACTGGCCATATTCCAACAGGATGGGAACTTTCCATCATAGTTCCCATATATAAAAAAGGAGATAAGGAAGATCCCAGAAACTATAGACCTATAAGCCTTATTGACATAACAGCTAAGATGTATGCAAAACATCTTCTAAGTAAAATTGAGGACTGGATAACTGAGAAGAACATACTAGTGGAAGAACAGGCCGGGTTTAGATCTGGATACTCTACAATAGATAATTGTTTCATTCTACATCAATTTATTACCAAATATACAACAGATAGTAATCATCTATTTACAGCCTTTATAGACCTGAGTGTGGCATTTGACTCCATAAATAGAGACATCTTATGGAGGAAGCTGGCTAAGTTAAACATGGAACCAAGACTCTTATATCTGTTAGAGGCCCTTTATACAAATACATCTTTGAAGGTCCATACTGGATGCAATGGCTCCCTAACTCAGAATATACCCACCACTAAAGGTGTTAGACAAGGGTGTATTCTGGCCCCAATGTTGTTCAATCTCTATGTTAATGATATCCCTGAATTCCTTTAATTTACAGATGTACACATGCCAAAGATTCTAAACAGGCATATTAACATCCTTCTATATGCAGATGATATGGTTCTAATGGTTCATTCCCAGGTAGGCCTGAGAAGATTGCTGAGGAAATTCAGTGCATATTGTGCCGCCAACTGTTGAACATCAATAAGTCCAAATCGAAAGTGGTGGTATTTGGGAAAAGACGGGTCAAATATAACTGGTACTTGGATGGGGAACCTATAAATCAAACCAATTGATTTTCATACTTAGGGGTTGTTTTTACAGATACAGGGCCTTGGACTAATCATTTCAAACAAAGTTCCACAAAGGCTACAGTAGGTTCCAAAATGTTAATTAAATTGCTCAGTTATAATCACCCAACTTCCTTGCTCCCCATTCTGAAGGTATATAAGGCAAAAATTACACCAGTTCTAACATATGATGCTGAATTGTGGGGGCTATCAAAGGCCCTCCCACTTGAACAAAATCAAACACATTTCTTAAGGACTGTTCTGGGGACTGAGAGGAATACTCCTGTAGCAGCAGTAAAAGCTGAAGCAGGCATCTATCCAATTTACAGTCTAACAATAATCAAAGCCTTTAATTACTTGTGGAAGATCCTTTCATTAGATTCTGACAGATTTCCAAAAATGTGCCTGGAAGAACAAATGGGCAGTTTTCAATACACTTCATGGGTTAGCCAGCTTTATCAAATTATTGCACATCTTGGTTTTTCAATGCAATATCTATATTCAGTTAGACATCAGGCCATAGGAATATTTAAACAAAGAGTTATGGATGTAAATGCCCAGACTGATATTGAGACACTTGCGAATATTAGGTCCATGAAATAGTTGGCCCAAAATAAAAAGTCCTTTCAAATAGAAAAATATCTGATAATGGGCCTGACCCAATATCATAGAACAGCTTTAACCAAAGCAAGATTTGAGCAGGTAGATTCTATGGTCAGATATGGACGATTCCATCAAGTGCCATATATCGAGAAAACATGTGTCTGTGGGGCATCTGAAATAGAAGATATTGAGCATGTCCTATTCAGCTGCAAACTATATGACACAATTACACACTGGGACCATAATAAACGATTAGCCCACTTCCTTGAAGGTACAAATACATATGTTGTAACTAGAACGGCTAAATTCATAGGTAGGGCTATTCAACTGAGGAGATGTTTTATTGAGCATATCGGGGTTGCATGTAAAGGTGATGAACTTATCTAAACATATGCTGGTTTTGTACTTTATTACCTTTTAGTCTATTATAAGACAATAACTTATTACTATTAATTTAATTAATACAATATATGCCATTCTATTTTGTCTAATGTATCTTATTCCATGACATTTTATGCATTGTATCCTATGTATTGTGCTTTTTACATTTTATCATGTTTGCTGTTTGATATGGTCAATTGACTAATCAATAAACTTTTAACTAACTAACTAACTAACTAACATGGATGACATACACTACAGCCCAAATCTTGTTATCACTTCTGACTAGAGCAGACCCATGGAATTAATGGGATTAACCTGCATATTGGCTCACCGTTTAACAATTGATTGAATGGGTCTACTCTGGCTGAGATTAACCAACAAAATGCAACTGACTGATCCCCCACTGAGGTCCCTGTCCTTCCACTCCTCCTACAGAAGGCGAATGTTTTGCTGCAAAACATTGCACCACGCTTCTCATGTTAAGATACTCACCACCTCGTTCTTCATGTTCATCTGATTCTAGAGAGAAATAAAAGGAGAAAGATCAGAGTCTGTTGCCATCACAGTTCATTGGTGTGCAAGGCTCCATAACATCTGTTTCTTCATTGGGGTGGGAAACGATATATTTCCTCCTTCAAGTTATTTTCTGATTACACCCCCCTCCTTTTGTTTTATTCAAATGAACAGAAGACTGAAAAAGGTGGCACCCAATGAATGGGATTCCATAAATTATTTCCCATAGGAGAAGAGAACTCTATTTAGGGCATGGGTGGCAGAACTAAGATAAAATACAAGACTAGAGATTCTAGTGGTCTGAATCTTGAGAAAGAAGCTTGAGATATATGTTGGCCCATGCAACTAAGCATGTGCTGGGTTTTCTACTTTTTATTTCCATCTAGCCAGTTCCAGGAGGAATTTCTTAATTCTCAGAGTTTGAGAAAATATGAATGTCACCAACTGACCTGCAGAAACCAAGGCAAAGGTAAACCCTGCCAGCAGAAGGAGGACCCAGATCTTCATGATCACTGATGTTGAGAGAAAGATGAAGCTCAAGGTGACTGATGGAGAGAAGCTGGCAGAGCACTGTAGGGGCTGAATGTGGCTTCTCTCCTTTATATTGGTACAAAGCGCCAATAAAAAGTGCTGGCAGAGTTGACACTGTGCCATAAAGAGATTACCAAATAAGTACACCCTTTTCTGAGAAAACCTCTAGTTGGCACAGAGGAATGAGAATGCCTGAGATAAACCTATGGAACATGTCACAAGCCATGTACTTTTCACAGGAGGACTTGGAATCAGCTCATACCTTTCAGTCTCTGCTTCTGTTCTGTCAGGGGCTAACAACGTCCAATGGGAATAGACTCTCCTGGGATGGGCAATGTGTAGGCTTCTGATTGTAAGTGGATGCACTCATGGATGGGAGAGGGAGGATAACAACGGAAAGAATATTTGTATGTATTTGTTCCCTGGCTAAAACAAAACCACCAAGAACCACAGAGTAACAGAGTAGCATGAATTTTGCACAGTTTGCTTTTGGCATTCACCATCCTGAAGCACTGTGGAGAAAAAGGTGTAGAGTAGAATTCTATATCACCGTCTAATTTACATATGCTAAAGTATGTAGCAGAAGCATTAAGAAAACCAGTTAGTCTGTTGTTTTAAAATGTTATTTTATATCTATCTATCTATCTATCTATCTATCTATCTATCTATCTATCTATCTATCTCTGGAGAGATTATTATTCTCTTTTGATGATTGATCATTCATGTAAAGTAAGCTACAATATGAACTTGAGAAATTAAGTAAATAACTGAAATGATAAGTGATAAGCAGCACATAATAATTATGGGATAAAATGAATGATTCAGTACTTAGGTGCAAATGTTTAAACAATATGAACTATTTGCAACAAGGGCGTGAAATACTTTTTGGTTATGTTTTGTTAGTATTTGTTCGAGACATGTATGGGTTAGGATGTTTGTTGATGTTTGTATGGTTGTATTTTTTGTTGTTTTCTGTGTTTGGTTTGTGTTGATTTTTCTTTTTTCTTTAACACACACACACAAACACACACACACACGAAGAAACAAAAAAGGAAACCGTGTTAGTGAATTTCAAAGCCGGTACTGAGAAATTAGTACGAGTGCCCAATGCGCTTCATCTGCTGTCTACTGGACACAGATATTGTAAAACATCCGAATTTTAACTTCCGCATTCATAAGTCCACATGAAGATGTAGCTCCCATACAGGATTTCAATTGTGTTTTTTATTTTGGGTGTTCACTTTTTTTACAGGAAACAGGATTTTTATGGAAAAACATATGTTTTTCATTCACAACAAAGGCATCAGGGCATTGAATATGGGAATATTTTGTTTTCTCTTGCAGCACAAAGAAATCTACTGTAACTACTACTCAAGGATTCACATTTTTGAGGAAGGATTGACCTGTAGTCTGAGTTTCCTTGCTTTGGGCAGTATAGCTCCAACCCTAACTCCAACCACTTGGGAATTTTCCCATTCTTTGGAATGTTGGAAGACACTATGTGTTGGAAAAAGAAAGTACTGTATTTATCAACAAAATAAAAACAAAACGGTAGGATTTTAGTGCATAGAAATCTTTTTACTATAAGGATATAGAGGCCAGTACATAAATATCATTTCTAGAGATAATGTTTGTACCAAAACTCAGGTGTCTTGACATAACTGGGTTTCCTGAATCTTACTTTGGTTCACATGTTCCTTCTCACACTTCAGTCATACCCGTTCATGAATGGAGTTTCATTTTCTTCCATGAAAATGATAGATTATTATATATTTGGTTCCATGAGGAACATCCAGTTTTCCCTACAGAAGAGGGGGAAAAACCAGAGCAAAGCTCATTTGATGAAAGAATTAGATTTTTCCAGTTCAAAGCAAGTAGGGTAAGATACTTTGCATGCCAATCTTTTTATTCTTCATCAATATGGGCAAATCTCTCATTGTTTAGTGTTTAGATTTATAAATAACCATTGGATTTAGCTATAGAAAGAGGCATTATTAATTCTATACCTTTCTGAAAATCTGGCAAGAGGGGATGGGTTCATTAAAATGAACATTCTGTTTGCAGAATGGCTTGACCTTTGGAGCTAATTGCTCTCAGATTGTCCTGCTATAATATAAACTTCTCTCTGTCCAAGCCTCCAATGCCAGAGGTTTTAGGATGTTTACCAGGAACAGTTGTGGTAATAGGGCTTCCCATTATCTAGACTTAGCTAAAGGGGGACACTTCCCTCTTCAGGTAAACCAAGGGTTAATGAGGTGTTGGGATTAGATTACATTTTAGTGTGGGTCAGCATCATAGGTCATGTGGGTCAGCATCATAGGTCAAGTGGGTCAGCATCATAGGTCACAGGGTGAGACTTGACCAGTCAAAAAGGAAAGAGGTGAGCATCTTCAGGATGCTTCCAGATGCTTCCAAGGAGAAGTTATAAAACTTCTTGCGAGGCCATGTGGCTGAGAGAGAACAAAGGGACAACAAAGAAACAACAAAGGAACTGCCAGTAGCAGGCTGCAGGCCGTAGGCCTCGCCTCCTGGTGTCTTCCTTGTAGAACATCTAAGCTATGAACATCTATGAGTACTAGAACTAGTTATCTAGTCGCGTTCAGGACTTTTCTGTTATTTTGGAGCTGGCTGATCTAAAGAATGTATCTGTGCTTTTATATCTGTTCTTTTTGTAACTACTTGTAACTAAGCGTGCCTGGGAGAGGGGAGTCTCCCATGTGTGTTATTACCTTGTTCATTTGCATGCCTTGAATAAATACTTCCTATAAAAGACCCTGTTTCTTTCCTTCCCATGCCAACACTAGATAGAACTCCCCATCCAGAGGAGGGGGGGGAAGGGACAGCGTCCCACTGTACTGTCCTGTAATTCATAATTCAGTGGGTGGTGGCAGCAAAGATTAATATTAATCACGTACGGGAATGTACATTCCAGTTTCACATACTGGAATTCTACATTTCAGTATCACAACAGTCTTGGAATAAAGAATCAGTTCTAACTAGACACAGTAACAAGCTATTCACCACTAGTTTTTGTTGTATGAGCATATTGGAAAATCCAGCACTAATGCTATCACTCACTGATATGTCTCAGATAATTTTCTACAATCAAAGAAAACATACAGGCAGAATTTTTAAGGCAGCACTTTCACACTGAAATTCCTACTCTTGAGGAGCAGAGTGGAAGGGGCAGGCCCTAAGGTCTGAGAACTCTAGGTTGTGACACAAAGGCCCTTTTCACACGTTACCTGTTCACGCTGCTGGGTTGGGGTCCTCGCGCAAGAAGGCTTGGAAGGAACACTGCCGCTTCCCTGTTGCTTCAGCTCTGCAGCTCCCTCCTCCTTGCGCAAGCGTCCCGCCTCTTCTGTTTGCAGTGCAGCCTGGGACCTCGCAGGCTTCACTGAGGAGAGGACGCACGACTGGCCCGGCTCCCGAGGCACCGCACACCAGGTAAGTGCGCACTGGGCCTGGGAGCATTGCGCAACGGTGCACCATTTTTGGCTTTAAACCAAAAATGAAAAGATGCATGCCCACTCTGCGTCCGGTCCTTGAGCGTCGCGTAAACGTGAGTGCGTCATGCAGACCACTCCTCACATTTATGCAATGTTCAAGGGGCCCTCTCACTTCCAAAACATCATGCAAAAAGGGCCAAAGTCTTTGAAACTGCATTTTTTTCTTGAATGTAAGGAAAGGCTGATGTGGGGAATCCAGGAGTGAAGAGAATATTTGCAGTTCAGGACTCATTTTGCCTAAATTTTGCACATATTATTTTTGCACTGAACTGCACAGATTTCAAAGACTTTCTCACAGCAGGAAGAATCATGAATAGCTTCTTTTGAGAACAAAAGTGGTGAAGAATTGCATACCCATTCTGCAATTCCCTGCTCATCCCAGAACTGGTGTCTTCGCCTTTTCGATTGCCATGTTTTGCTTGAGGTGGAGAATGGATGAATGAATGAATGAATGAATGAATGAATGGCTGCCTGAATGAATGAATGAATGGGTCCACATCCTGATTGTGTGAGTGGAAGAACACGGGGTATAGTTTTCCACATTTATTCAGGGTCTAAGAATAGAGGGCTACACTGAAACAAACCAAAGCCCTATCTAATATTTGGTCCACACAATGGCCAACTTGTTACTATTGAGAAATGAACAAGCAGAACTTGAGCGCAACAGGATACTTTTAACATTTATGATTTAGCCGCTGATTCTCTGTCTGATGCTTAAGGTAACCTACAGACATCATACCCCTGAGTCTGTTTGGAGGTTCTAATAGGGGAGAGCATTTATTGTATGCCCTTGACTCAATAAAGGTACATAGTTTCTATCTGGGATAGTGCATTTTCATTCAGTCAAATCGATTCTTGAGTCAGTGGGATATTCTTGCCGGATCTTCCTCACAATCAGTAGACATCATGACTAGTAGCCATGTTAGCCTGATCCTTCAAGTTTTTGGCATCTTATACTTTTATGTAGGCTGGAGAAGTAGAATGAGCCCTTAAGCAATAATTTTAAAGGCAAGACATTCACCTCATGGGGCAGATCCACATAGTGGGAGCCAAGTCAGTTGGATCATGGAGGCTAAATATGAGAAGTCTTCTTAGTTTAGACCAATCATGATGGTGACATGTAGAAGTGATTTACAACTGGAAAGAAGATATGAGATAAGTGCCAAGACAATGGAGAAACATTTGAAATGATGCAGAAAGAACATGGTACTTTTTTGTGTGTGAAATGAATCTTATTTCTGTAAAAAATGAACTCATTTTTACAAAAGGGCTAGGCCACTTTCCAAAAGCTTGGTTGGAAACAATTTCCTTAACCCGTCCCCCCACAGTCCAACCAACAACCACATATTATATTCTCATGCCCTTTTTGCACACCAGCTCTGTTGTGAAATGGCCTCTGGAGCTTCGCACGATTGCGAGGACGGTTTCACATGATGTCCTCGCAATCGCACGACACTCCAGAGGCCAGTAGGCAGTGATCATGCATTATATCATTTTCAGCTTGTTGCCGAAAATGATGCACGGTTGCGCATCACTCCCGGGCCCCACATGCACTTACCTTGTGTGTGGAGCCTCCAGACCCAGGGCCATTGCGCTTCCTCCCCCAGCGCAGCCTGGGAAAGTGCCTGGCTGCACTGTGGAAGGAAGGGGGAGCGCTCACACTTTCTTCCAGCCAGCATGGATCTGGCGTGGAGGGGAAGCAGAGGGGACATGAGTGCCTCTCAGAAGAAGCTTCTCGTGTGATCCCCTCACGATGCCAGAGGCACTAGGTGAGGTGTGAAAAGGGCCCAATTCTAGAAGTTGTATGGCTGTCATAACATGTAGGGTAGGCACATCATGGGAAAATGGATACTCAGAATCATATCCAAAACTCCTAATTATGCTAACATTTAGCCCCTTTTATTTCAAAGCTTTGTTTAGAATGTAAACACGGAAATAGTGCCTTACCATACTATACAGTTATAGCACTATATCCCACTTTAACTGCCATGGCAACATCTCATGGAATCCTGGGATCTGCAGTTTAGGGAGGGGTGTTTTGAATTCTCAGCCAGTGAGCTCTTGGTCTCATCAAACTATGAACCCCAGGATTCCACAGGATGTGGTTGTGGCAGTTAGAGTGGGATATAGCACTGTAACAGGGTAGTGTGATAATAGTCATGGGATTTAGTAGTCAAAGATCTCTATTCCTTTTGGGAATAGGTTGAAGATTCCAATAAAACAAAATCTCTGTCCAAACATCGTTGGCTCCATGTCTTGACTCTTTGGACTGATTGTTCTGGGGTAGACTTTGAATAATATCCACTTTTCTTTGTCCCAGCCTGCAATGCCAGGGGTTTCAGGATGTTTACCAGGAACAGCCTTGGGACACAGAAGTCTCAGCATATAGAATGGAATTATTAATTCTATTTTGGCATGGAAAGAAAATAATCATTGCTAATTCTAGCTGCTTTAACTTCCTGGAAAATTCAGCGCTAATCCAAATATTTATCATCAATGATGTCTTTGGGAATATTTTAGACTTCCATGGATTATATATACCTAATTGACTCCACACTTAGAGGGGTCCATCTACAGTATTTGGTGATAATAGTTCTGTCCTCAATTTTTTTTCCTCTGTCAACCTTTAAAGCAATCTCACTATGTAGTCCTATATGTGACTAGTCAGAAGTTGAGCTTTACTGCTATGATGGTTGGCTTAGACTTTTAAGACCAGCTCCTTTGACAACGAATACCATTGATGAAGTCTGCATTTTGTGAGGGACAATTCTAAAGTCTGGGGAGGAAGGACTGTCCCTTTCTCATAAGCCATCCTTGTTCAGGCTTAATGAGGCATATTCTTCCATATGCTTAAAGAAAATCTATCTTTAGTAAACTTTCTAACTATTAGGATAGATTTTTGGCTGATTGAGCTAAATGGATTTTAACTTTCTGTGTCCGTCGTGGGTTAAAAATCAGAACTTGGAGCCCACCTTAAATAAGCTACCTTGAAATGAAGAGGAAATCAGTTTGTTTGCAGGGAGCTCTTTCACAAGTGAAATTGGAGAAGCTTTCCTCTCATGATCAATGATTGATGTCCTGCTATTAACATTCGATTGGCTTAGAAACGGCTTGACACTTCCTTAAATGATTATTTTCGACTCCATATGACATTTGGCTGGGAAGCCCACCCTCTCACCCATACCCACAATAGGTCCCATGAGCCATCGATCCTCTTATTTAGGTTTGCAGAGGCTGATCTGGGGACTGGAGAAGCCCAGAAGGGAGAGTTTAAGCTAATAACCACCCTCAGGCTTGGATATTAAGCAGAACTGCAGAAAATTCAGGGGTTCCAGAAGCTCCTCTCTTCTTCTGAAGCCATCAGCATGTGACCTTGAAAACTTTGTCCAAATCCATATCTGACAGGTTTTGATGATGGTTTTCCATAGCACTAATCACATCCAAAATTATAATGATTGGAATCTGTGCCAAAAATTAAGGATGATGTAGGTGACTTCAACAATTTGGTTTAGAGAAGAAAGCAGCAAATGCAGTCACCCCTCCAGATTTGTGAGTTTGACTTTCACAGTTTTGATTATTTGTGAGTTTCTCCAACCCTTGCCCCTCCCACCCATTTAATTTTCAGTGGAATCTTCCATCTTGGAAGCTCTGATCAGGCTGTGCAGCCTTTTAAAAACCCACCTCTGGTCCCATTCTTCCTCTACCAGCTGCTGCCTGGCCAGCTAAGGACATCTTGCACCGCTAATTCTCAGCACCTCAAACCCTCTCTTGAGACACCCCATACGCAAGGAAGGAGATGGGCAAGAGAGAGGACTCTTCTCTTTCTCCCTCCTTTCCCTGACCTAGTTTGGACCCTGAGTGTCAGTTCTCCCCATCTTGCCTTAGCTGGCTTCCCACAGAGACATGCACACATTTTGATATTTGCAATACGGAGGGACAGTTGTAAATATTTGTTTCTTCTAGAATAAGCAGCCAAATGACTGATGCATTTCAATCTTCAGTATGTAGAAAGCAATGTACAGGAAATGCAGGTGAAAATGAATTGACAATGAAAGCAAGAGAAAGTGAGCCAAGATGGTGGTAGGGAAGTAACCTCTGTTTGATACCCTGTTTGTTTTATCCATTGTTTTGCCTCTTTTTGTATTTCTTACTTCTTCTTGCCTGACTGCTTTTTATTGCTTTAATTTTTTTTATCCTTGGGTCACTCCCTAGTCTCATCTTAACGCCGTACTTGCTCTACTGTAACTATGGTATTTTAATAGGTGTTGATAGTGAAGGAAGACCAAGGGATTTAATGCTCTTCTACTACATTGTTGATAACTCTGTGGAACTCCTGATTGTAATTAGGGTTTCTTCACTATCTTTTCCCAGCTTTAAACATGATACAGTCAGCACTCCACATTTGTGGGTTTCACTTTTGTGGATTTGATTACTCACGGACCATTTCTGTCACCTCTGCTACCTCTCTAGGCCATTTTTAATAGGGACTGCAAGCGTCGTGAGACTGAGAAACTGCAAACGAGGCTTTTAAGATCCTATTAAAAATGGTGTGGGGCAGCAGTGGAGGTGGCGATAAGCCCCACTGACCACCCATATCTGCCTTGTGAAGGAACCCTAATGCCTCAAAGGAGGGTTGAATATAGTGATCATATGTTTTTTGTGTGTCAAATATGTTTTGGGAGGGCCTAGAGTTATTCATGGTTTTTCCACATTGATGGGGGTCCTGTGCCCCTAACCCTAGCAAATGTGGAGGGATGACTGCATTTACAAGGCAGGGAAATGGGAATCTCCTCCCCTCCTGTATTTGACTTACCACAGAGGAAGAAGTAGACAAACATTCCTGCCTTTTTTTCCTTCTAAGGGTGAACTCAACAAAAGCCAGGCCATGGCTTGTCATAACCCTCTTGACTGGTCGATAGAAACTCCCTGGAGAAGGCCTGAATTTTTTTTACAAATGATGAGGCTGCTGTGCCAGCAACAGATTTGGCAACTGAAATAGCCAAAGGCGAAGGCTTGGTAGGATCAACACAGCACTTAACTATTAGTTGTGAGAAGACTATGAATAATCACAAGCAAACAGATCAAATTGCTCTAGAGCAAAGTGATTCCCCAGTAAAATTTGACTCTGCTGGTGAACTTCTTAAAAACAAATTTTACAAGACTTGTATAGAAGAACATCTGGGTATATTAACAGAGCTTTCTGGAAAATGCTATTCTGAAGAAATTAAAGATCTGAAAGCAGTTAAGAATTTCTTGTCAGAATGCTATGCTGTCTTAGTCATTTTGGTAGAAATGTATAAAAGAAATGAGCAAATAGTCTGTCCAGCTATGCAAGTTAGTATCTGTGAAAAAGGTGTAAATACAAATCTCTCCAAGCTTGAATTTGCAAAAACATCTAAAAGTAGAAAGAAGTCAAGTTGAATAACGAGACACAAAAGAACAATAAGAATATTAAAAAAAAAAGTTAAACATAACAAAAATGATGAATTTCCAGAAACTTTTTAAACTTTTAGAAACTCATCCTAAGAAATGGTACAAAATGTGCCAAAAATGTTATAAAAGCAAAAAAAAAGAGTTGCATCATATTACTACTCAATACACAGACCTGAACAATTCAGAGAATCATCTATCAAACAATATACCTAATGATTCAATACCTCTCCCAAATTTAATCCAGGACCCTTGGTAGCATGTGCTCACTGAGAGTTGTGCACAAATTCCTAAACAACATCAACCAGATCATTATGAAATCAAACCAGCTCCACATAGTTGGAACCTGATTTTAGAAAACTGAAAATTGGTCTTTGTAAATTATTCAAAGTCAAGAAGTTTGCTGTCACAGCTTCAGTGCAAAATTCACTTTAGGCAGTTAACTGGGGAGGAAATATTTTTGGCCATTAATATAGAGAACATTCTTAACGTAGAATATCTTTTCTACAACCAACATAAAGCTTGTGCAGTTTAAGAATCAAATGATCACCAGTGGAAGTTTGTAGATACTTTAGGAACAAGATCGTCATGCCTCTTTTCCACAATGTTCTACAGTCTTCACAGAATTATAAAACGGGCACATTGATGAGTTTAGAGAATATCCAGATAAATGACTCTTGCTCCGATGAAAGGAGTATATACTAAAGCAATGAACGTTTTACAGTTGAGGAAAGAAGTTTGATAAACTCTTTCTTGGCCGTTTCTCCCATTCCCAAGGAGAAATCATCACCTGATTAACCACTCTGCATGACACTCTTAATACAATACAGTTATTAGCAGTTATTACCTTGTTGTACAGAGAAGCTCACCGACTAAAGGAGACAGTGTTGGAAACGAGCAACAGGAAGGAGGAGAAAACACCTCAAACAAAATTAATGATAATAGTGAAGAAGACCTCTTCCCCATTGAATATAGTTTTGTTTTGCCAATAGAATTTTCCACGTCCTTGGACTAATGGCTACAAAGAAGATTCCTTACCCCAGATGAACTTGGACAGTCTGCTTCTTTACCTGAAAATCAAATTACTTCTATTAACAAGGAATATTTTAATCTTTCAGCTAAGGGAGGGTCTGTTTATTTGGACAAAGAAGGAAAGCCTAACAAAATAGTAGAGCTTCATTGACTTACTGTGGATCCTGAAAATGTTCAAACCTTTTACCCTAATTTAGATGCAACAGGGCAGTCCCAAAATCAACCTAGGGTCAACAATACATTCAAAATCTTGTCATGGAATGTGGCGGGATGGTCCTCTAAGTTAGCTGATACAAATTTTAAAGATTTTTTGTGCAAATTTTGAAATAATCTGCATTCAAGAAATCTGGGTCACTTTCCCAGATTTCCCCACCCTCCCAGGGTGTGCAGTACATTCCCTCCCTGCTATCAAATCAAAGGTTAAAAGCCGATCTCACGGCGGCTTGGCAACCATGGTTTCTGTTGACTCTAATCCAACAATTTCACCAACAGACCTCTGGGTTTGCAGTAATATACTTATTCACCAAATTGATTGACCTAGTAGTGTGAAACTTTTTTTGATTAATGTATATTGTCCTCTTTGAAATTCAAAGTATGAGTGTGCTTTCAGACAGACTTTTCGAATTAGTTCTTACATTTTTTTTTTAACTTACATGATGATCCATTAATTTTGATAGCTGGAGATACAAATCCTAGAATGCTAGAATGAGTCCAAAAATAATTATAAAATAGCTGAGAAATTGCATTTAACTCTTGAGGATTTGAACAATCTCCCTAACAGGAATTCAAAGGATCAAGAGATCAATGAGGCAGGGCAATTCCTTTTCCCCCTTATTTTTAAATTCTAGCTATTCCTCTGTAATGGGATGGTTAGAGCTCCTGAGTCAGATCTGTACACTTACATAAGTCCTAAAGGGAAAAATGTGATTGATTATTTAATTCTTTCATAAGCAACCATCCTATTGTTAGTAAATTTTAAAGTCTTGGCCAGCCCCAAGAGTGACCATATGCCAATCCAATTATCCGTTCGCTCCTTGTTCAGCTCAGTATCTCCTTAAAAAAATAAATAAAAAAAATTTGATGGTTCCAGCTGTAAACCCAAGGAGACAAAAGGGTTCATTGGAATGGGAAGGTACAAAATACTATAAACTCCTTTTTAATGTCCCCTAGTATCCTTCTATGAAGACTCCAACTTCTGGCTCATCTTGATCCACTGGAATCTTTTACTAAATTAGTCCAAGAAATTAGACCTTTTGTAGTCAGCCTAAACCCAGGTATCCAGCTAAAGAAGCCAAATACAGCTGGTTTGGTACCCAGTGAGTTACCCAGAAGTGAATTTCAGCAAGAGCTGTAAGAAAATTAAGACAGGAAGATTCACAAGAAAATTGCAGGCTCTATACACACCTTTGAAGAGAGTATGAAAACTTACTCAAGGAAAAAAGAGCAGACCATACATGCCAGACTTGGATGGAGCTAGGCCAGGCAGTTGCAGAAAGGGATTCTACTAGATTTTGGGCCATGGTGGGAAAAGGGACAAGGAGTGCACATGACTCTACCGATACCCAAATTACCCCTGCACAATGGCAGGCTCACTTCTTTTCCCTTCTCAATCAACCTTAGGGTCCATTTTGAAGCCCAGTTACAGTCTGGTCATCGCTGCACTTCTTGCTTCCCTGAATGGGAACCAGTAACACCTGATGAAATTAACATCTTTTTTTTTATTATTATTAAAAATAAATTTTATTATTCATCAATACTTTCAAATCAATACATACACACAATACAATACAATCCAGCATACAACCAAAAATACACGTACACATAAATACAACAACAAACAAACAAACAAAAACAAAAAAACAAAAAAGAAAAGAAAGAAAAAAATAATAATAATATACATACCCATTCCTAACCACTACTTTTATTAATCCTTATAGGTGATGCATATTCTATATTTCTCTTGCATCACTCCCTCTGAGTCTTAATACTTACATTACTAATCTTCCATACATAACCCATTCTTCTTCCAACCTCACACCTTGACTTCTTTTTATCTGTCCATTGGGCGTGACTTTCCTCTTCTTGTCCTCTGCTTAACTTCCTGATTACTTTTACAATTACTGCTTTTTCTGTATTCTACTCTGTTTTACTTTCCTCCTCTAAATATATCCTATTTATATTACATCTCTTACTCTGTAATCTCATTATACTTACTTATACTTACTTTTCTACCGTCTTATCTAATTCTCATCTATAATCCTTATCTTAAATATTATCTTCAATCTCCTCAATTAATTCCTCTTATTTAATAGTACAGACTCTATATATGTGTGTATATATATATACACATATATATATGTATACATTTATTATTTCTCTTTTATTACGTTTACATTGTAACTCTTCCTCCAGTCTATTATTCATACATACCTATCAACGCATTTTTGCCCCAATGCTCTTCCCATATTGGTTTTAAAATCTCTCATTCTTGATTAAACATTTCTACCGATTTATTTTGTAAATACGAAGTTAACTTATTCATTTCTGCAAGTTCATATAGCTTCTGTATCCATTCCTCTATTTGGGGGATATTTTCTGCCTTCCAATGTTTCGCGAATATAATCCTTGCCGTGTAAATCATATAACATATAATCCTTGAATGTTTTCCCCTAGTTTTTGTATCTATCTCATCCAGAATATTCAAAAGATATATTTTCGGGGAGATTATAAATTTAACCTTAAGCACTTTCTCTAATTGTTTATGTATCTGTGACCAGAATGTTTTGGCTTTTTCACATTTCCACCAAATATGGAAAAAGGATCCTATTCCTTGGCATTTCCAACATTTAGTTATTTGCTTGTTTTTATTCATTTTGGATATTCGAGTCGGGGTTAAGTACCACCTATAGTATATCTTATAAAAATTTTCCTTTAAATCATAACATCTGGTGAAATCTTGATTTATTTTCCAAGCTCTCTGCCATTGATTTAAAGAGATTGGGTGGCCTATATCCTGGCCCCATTTTATCATGTTTGTTTTGATTATCTCTTGTTCTAATTCTAAGCTTAACAGTAGTTTATAGATCTTGCTTAGGGGCCTTTCCACTCCTGGTTTCATTATTTTATCAAATTCATTTTCTTCTAAAGTTATCCCTTTATCCTTCATGTCTTCTTTATATTTCTTCATCAATTGACTGTGAAGGAACCAATGTGTTGTAAAACTATCTGCTATCAATTCTTCTCTAGTTTTTAATCTAATATTATCTCCTGATTTTTAAATTATATCTTTGTATGTTAACCATTCTTTTGTTCTTATTTTCTCAAATCTATAAAATGCTTCGTGTGGAGAAGTCCAATACGGTATTTTCAAATATAATTTTTTCCTAAGTTTTAACCAGATTCTTAAGATTGCCTTTCTAATATAATGACCATAAATACCTTATTGCTCCTTTGTTTGTCATACCAAACGTATGCATGCCAGCCGTGATGCAAATTGAATCCCTCTAAGCTTAATAATTTTGAATTTTCTAATAGAATCCATTCTTTCATCCAAACTAACGTGGCTGCTTCATAATATAATTTTAAGTCTGGCATACTTAGGCCTCCTTTCTCTATTGATTCTTTTAAATATTTCCATTTAATTCTAGGTTTCCTTCCTCTCCAAACAAATTTACTAAGATCTTGTTCCCATCTTTTAAATATTCTATCATTCACTAATATTGGTAGATTTTGAAATAGAAACCCTATCTTTGGAAGAATAATCATTTTTATTGCGGAAATTCTCCCTAATAAGGATAAATTTAATTTTTCCCATTTCTTCAAATCCTCTTGAATTTCTTTCCAAATTTTCTTATAGTTATTTTCAAATAGTTCTGAATTGTTTTTCGTAACTGTTATTCCCAAATATTTTACTTTCTTTACTATTTTAAATCCTGTAACCTTCATTAATTCTGTTTTTTGTAGTTGAGTCATGCTTTTTGTAATCATTAATGACTTATCTTTATTAATCCGTAGACCAGCTATTTGTCCAAACTCTTTCAATGTTTCCATAAGCAATCTAATACTTTCGTTTGGATTTTCTAATATTATTGCCATATCATCAGCGAACGCTTGGGTTTTACATTCATATCCTTTAATCTTCATATCCCTTATTTCCTTATTATTTCTGATTTTAATCATTAACATTTCTAAGCATATAATAAAAAGCAATGGAGAAAGTGGGCATCCCTGTCTAGTACCTTTATTAATTTTAAACGAATTTGATTTCTCCCCATTAATTATTAAATAGCTTTTTGATCTCCATAAATTGCCTGTATCCACTCTCTGTATCTTTTACCAATTCCTACGTTATTTATTACTTCAAACAAAAAATTCCAACTCATGTTGTCGAAGGCCTTTTCTGCGTCTAAAAATACCAATGCCAATTCCTTTTGATTCATCTTTTGATAATATTCTATTATATCAATGATCACTCTTATATTGTTTTTTAGATGTCTACCCGGGAGAAATCCATTTTGATCTTCGTGTGTCCATCCCATCATTATTTTGTTTAGTCTATTTGCTAATATTAAGGTAAAAATTTTATAATCTATATTTAACGGTGAGATTGGTCTATAATTTCTTTTGTCTAATTTATCCTTGCCTTCTTTCGGGATTAATACAATATTAGAATCTTTCCACGAATTTGGCAATTCTTTATTGTTATTGATGGAATTTATAACTCGAACTAACAAGGGAGCTAATAAATCTTGAAAAGTTTTATAATACATCTCTATAAATCCATCTGGTCCCGGTGCTTTTCCTTCTTTCAAGCTCTTTATTACGTCTCTAACTTCCTCCAGTTTAACTGGTTTATCTAATTCTTCTCTCTGGGTTTCTGACAAGTCCATAGTATCTACTTGCCCCAAAAAGACCTCCGTCTTATTTTTTTTGTTCTTGTGATTGGCCCTTCTCTTTAAATAATTCTTCGAAGTAATTTACTAATATGTTTTTAATTTTATTTTGTTGATAATGGATAATCTGTCCTTCTCTCAATTCACTGATGCTACTTTTTTCTCTCTCTTTCCTTAACCTATATGAAAGCCATCTCCCTGGTTTATTTGCGTGTTCGAAATGTCTTTGTTTTGTATATTTCAATTTCCTCTCCATTTCTTCCATTGTCAATAGGGACAGTTGCTTTCTCAATATTTTGGTATCCTCTAGAATTTTCCTGTTTTTGGGTCTTTCTTTTAACCCCCTTTCTTTCTCCTGAAGTTTATTTAATATATATGTTTCTCTTTCTTTCTTACATTTAGATATCCAAGCTTGTTGACTTATAAAAAAACCCCTCATTACTACTTTACTGGTTTCCCACACTGTCTGCACCGATTGTTCTTTCCCCATATTATTTTCTAAAAATTCTTTCAATTCTTTTTTTCCTTTTATTACTATCAATTCATTTCTGAGTAAGCTTTCTTTTAGTTTCCAATTCCAATTATTTTCACCATATTGTAAATTCAAAAGTATTGGGCAATGATCAGATATAGTTCTAGGTAATGTTTCCATATTAATAATATTTTTTTTTAATCCCGAGGATATGAAAAATCTATCTATTCTCACCATGATTTATGTCGGTCTGAGTAAAATGTGAAGTCTTCTTCATTTCTATTTCTATTTCTATTTCTATTTCTATTTCTATTTCTATTTCTATTTCTTACATTATTCACTTCTTCCAGGGACATGCAATTTAATAAATCAAAAAAACTTCTTGGTAGTTTTCCTTGATTTGCTTTAGTGCTTCTCGACTCTGTACCTGATCTACCAGTTAAAGGATTCAAAACCCCATTCCAGTCACCCAATAAAATCATTTTGTAATTCCCTAAATCCATTAAAATTTCTAATAGCTTTTGATAGAATTTACTTTTATTCTCTTGAGGTCCATATACCGCTACTACTAATATTTTTAAGTCTTTGATTTTTACCTCTACTGCTACTACGTGGCCCAAATCATCTTTATAAATTTGTTTTGCTTCATGTTTATTATTCACATATATCGTTACGCCTTTTCTCTTTTTGTCAATTGAAGAGGAAAAGCTTTGCCCTAGTTTTGGATTTTTAATATATTTCAACTCTTTACTTCCAATATGGGTCTCTTGGAGTGCTATCACATCTACTTTTAATTTTTCTAATTGATGAAATATACATTTCCTTTTATACATAGAATTTAAACCCCGAACATTCCAAGATAAGAATTTTAGCTTCATTCTCTTTTAAATTAATTTGACTTGATGTCACTCAGTTCCTTCTGCTTGTTCTTCTCCCAATTCTAAGTCTAAGTCTTGTGTTGAGTTTTGTTCTTCTTCTACTTCTTCCTCTTCTTCTTCCCCTACTTCTTCCTCTTCCTCTTCCTCTCTCCACCCTTTTTCTCGCTCTTCCTCTCTCTGCACTCTTGCCATTTCCTGTTTCATTTGTTCTTTCCTTATTTTCGTTTCCAGTCGTTGGGTTTTCTGTATTTCCTCTTTTTCCTTATCCTCTTGTTGCTCTTGCATCCGTTCTCCCAACCTATTTAATTCTTCTTTATATCTTCTCATACATTTGTTTGCTTTCATGATTGTAGTCAAAACGAATCTTTACTGTTTCCACATAAATGATACTCCCTCCGTTCTCTCCCATGTATATCTTATTCCAGCTTCTCTTAAAGTCTGTGTTATGAAATTATATTCTCTTCTTCTTTTAAGCAGAGTTGGGTGTATGTCTTTAAATATCTTCACCTCCATCCCTTCTATCACAAGTTTATTTGTGTAGCTACTATTCAAGACCAGGTCCTTCACTCTTTCTCTTAGATAATATATTATTATGTCTCGAGGTAGTTTCTTCCTTTTTGCCACAACCGAGTTTATGCGAAACGCTCTGTCAATCTCTAAGTCCAGTTGATCTGGTTCCTAGCCTATGTAGTGTGCCAATGGTATCGTCAATCTTTGATATAAATTCTCTTGATCCGTTTCTTTCAATCCTCTGATTTTGATCGATTTATTCCTATTTCTTATATCCATGGCTAGCGTTTTCCTTTCCAGTTGTTCTGTCTTTCCTTCCATCCTACTATCTGGTCCTCCAACTTCAACATCTTTTCTTCCATCAATTCCACCTTCTCACTTACCTGTTTTAACTCTTTTGAAATATTATCTAATTTTCCATTAAAGACTTCTAGTTCTTTCTTAATGTCCGTTTTTATTTCCATTCTCATTTGTTTCATCTCAGTTCTAATTTCTTTCATTTCCGTCATAAATACCGTTGTTAATTTCCGTATCTCTTCCATTACATCCGATCCCGCTTTTTGACTTGCTCCTTGACTTTCCGTGGTTGCTGTTTTCATTTCCAGATTTGGCAATTTGATTTCTGCTGATGCTCTTCTTTGGAATAAAGTTTGTATTTGCGATTGTGCTTCTATCCCAGACTTTCTTTTCCCTGCTTCCATCATATTGATTATTTACTCTGGTTCTACGATATCTTAAAGTATTTTAACTCTCTCTCTTTTTTCTTTTCCTACTTTTTAGATTTTATTAATTTTATTGATTTTTCTTAAGTGTCTTTATTCAAATTAATCAGTTTATCGAATTATTACTTTTTATCTATTTATTACTCTTCACTCCCCCCGATCTTCTCTAACTTCCCTTTTTTTCTTTAATTTATTCCTTTAATTGATTATTTAATTATTTATTATTTCTTTTCCTTTCCTTATTTCCTTATTTCTCTTCCTTTCTTCTACTTGTTATCTAGATTTATTAAGCCAGCAGGGAATAATTAGATAATTAAATTGGTCTATTAACCCTTAACCACCGTCTTCCTTAAGATATCTCACAGTTGTTGTTTTTTTTTAATTCACAAATTTGATTAAACCGCTGGGGTCACAATCGCAGCTCAAGTTTAGTCAGAAATGTTTTTTAATACTATATTCACAATATACTCAGTATTACAGTATTTCAGTATTTCAATTCAGGTCAGTATATCAATACTTCAACTCCAATCAACATATCAGTATATATGTATACAATATCCCTGTATCTGTATGTAATATACCCCTCAAAGTTCAATTCCCCCCAACTCAATTGAATTCAAATCAACTCAGTTCAATGTACCATATATTGTTATATTTGATTATATATTATATTTGATTATATTATAATAACCAAATATTTGATTCAGTTCAGATCCAATTCCTTTCAATACAATTCAAATATATCAGACCAAACCACTTAGCCCCTCAACACCCTCCAATCACCTTTATACCTCCAATATTTTACTATTCCCCTTTAGCAAATCACCTCCCACTTCTCACTCGCTTTCTCTCATGATGTCTTTTGCTTTCCCAGTCTCTCCTCCTTTCTGCTTTCTTCCCGTCTCTCATCACCTTTCTCTGTCCTTTTCGTTCATCAGTCCCCTCTCGTTGTCTCGCCTCTTCTCTTTGTTTCTTCCTGTCTTTCACCGCCTCTGTCTCGTCCTCTCACCCCCTCACCACTTTCGTATATCAGTCGTCTCTCGTCGCCTCGCCTTGCCTCGCCTCTTTCCAACACTGTTCCTCCATCCCCCACCTTCCATCTCTCCCCGTCAGTTCACTCCGTCCGTTTTTCACTAGCTTTCGCTGACTTTCACAAACTTCCCCCGTCTCTATCCTCCGATTCCTTCTGTTTCTCTGCGTAGTCAGCTCCTTCTCCTCCACTCATCCGCCATATACCTCTCAGTAGTCTCACTCTTTCCGTTCGCCACTCGTCTCTCTTCACTGCCTTATTTGTCTCATATTGTCTCAGCTTATTCACTATTCCATGCTCCCTCGCTTCACTCTGCCCATTCTCGCAACACTTTTTAATTACAAACTGCTGGTATTGCTTTCCTGAATCAGTTTCTTGCTCTTTACAAAGGAAGATGACAGCGGGAGAGGAGAATAGAGACGCTGTCCACCATGTTCCTGCCAGCTGAGATTGTGTCCATCGCAGTCGTTTTTTAATCCCCACAAACTTCTCTTTTCACCTTTAAAAGTTTTCCAAAGTCCAATCTCCTTTGATCACTATCACAATTTTCTTATTCTGCCAATATTTAAGTTTAGAGTTTAAATTTTAAACTTCCAGAGAGGGGTCAGTCTTATAGTCTTATAGTCCAAAAAAATACAGTCGCTCATTTATAATATCTCGCCCCTCTCCTTGCTGTTCCCGGCGGTTCCTCACTAGGGACTCCTCTTTCCCTTAGAGTTAGAATCCAGTCCTGTTCTTTTCTTACACAGTAAAAGATCGTTTGAATGATTGCCTAATGGATTTTTTGCTTTTTGTACTTACTGGGTATATATTGGTGGGGACACGTCTGGCCCAAATAAAGGGCACTCCGTCACGATAATGGCGGCTCTGCGATCCCCCACCCCAGTCGTGCCTCCTTCTTCTCCTCTTCCTACCGCACGCTGGGTTTGGCGGATCCCCGACAAGCTTCCTCCTTGATCCCCTTTTATCCAGGGATCAATTTCCCCTAAATAAGATAACTTTCTGGGGAAATTTCCACTTGTGATGGGTGGCAGAATCCCGGAGCTCTGTGGATTCCACCCGTTCGACGTGTCACCTCGCCGGAAGTCCGAAATTGACATCTTGATCAATTCCCTGCCTGTTAAAAAATCCCCTGGAGAAGACATGCTCCCTGGAGAACTATTCAGATCAAACCCTGGTTGGTGGTCCCCAGTCCTTGCTTCACTTTTCACTTATATTAACCAACATGGGAAAATCCCTCAGAGGTGGGGAGTGAGCATAGTTGTCCCCATTCATAGAAAAGGCTCCTAGGATGATCCAAAGATTTTTAGGCCTATTAGCTTACTAAGTATAGTGTCTGAATTATATTCAAAATGTTTATTGGGTAGGTTTCAGTTGTGGTCTACTGAAAATGCTATTATTGAAGAAGAACAAGAAGGTTTTAGGAAGGACAAATCTACAATTGATCAATGTTTCATCTTTCATCACATGATCCAAAAATACTCCCAAAAATATATTTGATTAATAAAGAACATTAGATAAAAAACAAACAAACAAACAAACAAACAAAAATACTCCCAAAAAGAAAGAAAAGAACTTTTTGCTACTTTTGTGGATCTCAGCTCTGCCTTTGACCTCACTGATAGAGATCACCTCTGGCAAAAGTTAGCTGCCACTAATATTATTAGAAGGTTGCTCTTTCTAATCCCATTGTTACAAATGAATACTTCCCTTAGGGTCATACTCAGGGCAAATGGACTTTTATCTGATAACATCCCTACAGATAGAGGAGGCCAACAAGGATGTCTTCTGGCTCCCTTTTTAGTTAACTTTTATATAAATGATATTGTCAAAGAACTGACTAGACCAGAATGTTTCCCAGTTTCCATTCAAGATGCTAAACTCTCATTTCTCCTGTATACTGATGACATAGTTTTGATCTCTGCCACCTTGATTGGGTTGTGGAGACTTTTAAAGTAACCAAATGCTTTTTGTTTAAAAGAGCAGCTAATAGTAAGCTACTCTAAAACCAAAGTGGTGGTTTTGGGGAAGAAAAAATCACACAGTTGGAGATGAAATGCAAACCTCATAGAACAGCAACCTTATTTTAAATATCTGGGTTTGGGTTTTAACTCAAAATTGTCATGGAAAGCTCACTTTCATGCAGTTAAGCAGAAATCCTCCCATTCTATTAATTCTTTATCGAGGTTTTATAGATTCTATGGGGAGAATTTGGTTGCTCCTACTGTCAAGGTCTTCCAGAAGAAAATTGTCCCACAATTATTGTATGGTGCAGAGATCTGGGGATATGATAACGCCTTCCCTTTAGAAACTGTGCAAAATTCTTTTCTGAAATCTCTGTTGGCTGCCCTGAAAGGGATTCCAGATTTCCTTTTAAGGGCTGAAACTGGGTTAACCTCACTATTAGTTGGTGTGCATGTGGCTTTAGCCTTATATTGGCTGAAGCTGGCTAGTATGAGTTACACCCGGCTCCCTAAAAAATGCTTTCTAGAGCTATTACAGTTCCCCTCCCAAAGCTCCTGGACAAATTCAGTAAGGACAATAATTAATTCAGTAAGGACTTCACCATTATGGGATTAATTTAGAAGCCTTACCTACCTGTTCTTCCAAAAGAGTTAAACAATTGGTCAAAGAAAAATAAATACTTTGCTTCTAAATACCAGGACCTACACATGCTCTCCCAAATAGCACATTCTTTATAGTACCTATTGTATAAGACATATTTTGGAATGGAGCAATTTTTTTTAACCTTACTTTTGCTCCACTTAGAAAAGTGTTTACAGTTTTATATTTTAAGTGTTTGCCATCTGCCCATCTGAAGGGAAGATATGATAATATTCCTGTCCACCAAAGTCTTTGCATTTGTGAGTCCAGGGAAGTGGAGGACATCCAACGCTATCTACTGCAATGCCCTCTATAGACATCTCCTAGACAAAAGTTTCTTAATTACATTCTCCACTCCTTTTCCTTTTCCAGTTGACCTCCCCTTGAGCATATTTGTGTTTTATAGGTTGGCAATGATGCTTATATCACTGCTATGGTTGAAAAATTTGCCTTGGTTGCAAGTAAGATCAGGTCCAGACATCAAAACCATTCACAAGAATCATATGGGGAGATGTAAGTAATTGACCCTGGCATTTTAGAACACATCATTGTAATTTCATACTGTTCCATTTTTATACTTTTTTTATTTTTTGTTTATTGCCTGTATTTTACTGTGAATTCATTGCTGTTGTGATGTTTTGTCCAGTTCTATTTTATTGGATCGTGGTGGATTGTGATGGCTTATAGCTGAGCTATAAAGATTTATTGCATTGCAAATTTTTAGAGTGTATTGTTTAAAATTATTAGATTGCTAAATCACCGAAATGTCAACCCCCTCCAAAGTCAGCATTCAAAACAATGTGAATAGTCAATCATCCCATTAACAACGTTATCTACTGTTGATTTAAATGAGGGCTTTAAAATGGCTGCTTAGGTCATTATGAATTACGGGAAACACATGTATTTAACAAATTATTTCCCAGCTCTGCATTCAGGCACTGGTAGTGCCAAAATAAGCTTTTTGACTATTAAAAATGGATATTTATTTGTTTATTTGCTGCTTTTCTTCCATACAGGACCCAAAGCAGCAAGGATTAATTAAAATAATTTTTATTTGCACCTGCATTAACATATGCATACATAACATATACACAAACATAAACACATAAACAACAATGAAAGACGCACACCTAAGGTGGACATACCCCTTAGGTGGACAATAAGATCAGAGGTTGCATACAAGGGTGCATAGAGTCTCCATCATGAGGATATGAGATCTTTTGGATGTAGACAATGGGTTTCCTTGGATCAATGTTATTCTCTAGAATCTGTTCACCTTTCCTTTCACAGATCAGTTCAAGCAGGTTCAAACTTTGGCTGCAATGGCAGATATGCTCTTCTGCCTCTACTCGTACATGTCTAAGACCCCTGTGTAGAAGATTTCATCCATCTGATTCTTCTGGGCTTTCTCTGAAATACTAGATTCATGGAATGCTAGCTTCAACCCAGAAGCTCTATCTCCAGTGCAGCGCCTGTGAAGAGCTATTTCCATGATGTGTCTGTACACCTCACCCCAAGAAGGAAACCTCCCAGGGACATCCAATACGCAAGCTGCTATGAGCCACCTGGAACAGATAGTACAGAAAGTGATGGCAAAGGCTCACAAAGACAGATTAGATAAAGCTCACACAGTGGCTTCTGGAGACTCCTTCTCCTTCACCAAAATGGAGAGTGCCTCTTCAAAGAAAACCATGATGGAATCAACTCCTGTGGCTTCCTCCTGTTTCTGCTGTGAAGTTGCAGCTCAGTCTAGTGAAAAGACAGACTTTATCTTGCCAGGCTTATGACCATGGCTTGTTTCTTGCACTAGTGGGGCCAGCAGGGATGGTCCAGATCATGATGACTGTTAAGAACTCTTCCATTGCAGTCATCTTTCTCCACCATCAGTTTCTTCTCCAGACGAAAGCAGTGAGAACTCAGACGATGAGTCTTCTGAGTCAACAGAAAACAGGTCTGCTGGAAAGGAAGACTGTGTGGACTCCGTGTGTTGGGGGTCCTCCATACTTTATTGCTTTAGTATGGCAGTAGCCTGAGGGAATAGTGATAGTAGAATGTTAGGTTATTCCCAGGTGCCGAACATTCCTTCCGGCTGGAATTTCACAGGAACCGTTTGGCCAGATAGTAGTCATGGTGACTGGGGTCGTTTGTCCTTTTTACAACTATCTCAGGAGAAACTGTCTAAGTGTAGAGTGTGGGAAACAAATCCCATTCTCAAGCTTTGATGTCTGTAAGACAGCATCCCTTACTATGTTTCAATAAATCTTCTATCAAGTTTATTGATTACGTGTGAGCGTGAATCTGTTCCTGACAGAAAGCTCGAGAATCTTCCAAAAATGCACCAAGCGATGGACCAGTCAATTACTGAAGAAGAGAGAGCATCTGCAGAATCTGATGGAGCTGCAGAGACCGAAGTGCCCATGGATACCAAGGCAAAATTACGCCTGACCGAGGATATGGAAACCCCCACAAGCGGCCAAACCTGGGTCTGGGGAGAGAAGCCACGTATGTCGCTGAGACAATGCAGAATGGCTGCTAGATGGGACACTTCAGCAAAAGACCTGTCCCTTCTGGAGGAGATAACCCACATGGAAACAGAACTGGAGAAAAAAGATGAGGAGATACTGGAACTCAGGACCATGCTACACGAGATGCGCATCCGTCCCTCGCAGGCAGGGAGAACACCAGGACGAGAACCACGAGCTGCCGTCCCAGTGGCAGGCACCGCTGGCCCACCCCAGCAACCAGCTGGGCAAGCTCCAGTGCCACCATTACTCAGAAATGTTGGAGACCTGAAAGCGTCCTTCAACGGGAAGGGGGAGAAACTCTCTTTTTTTATGACTATGGCAAATAATTTCATGATTGATCACGGCCATCTGTTTTGGGATGATGTGGCCCGAATTCGATACCTCAGCCAGTTGAGGTAACCTCAGTTGAAAGGACTGGCAGCTGACTGGGTAGCGAACCTATATGACACCTGTGCCCCCGAAACTGAAAATCTGCAGCTCTTCATGAACCACCTGCGTGAACGCTTTGAAGACCCTCATCTACTGGAAAAAACCAAATATCAACTAAAATGAATGAAACAAGGCAGGAATGATGTGGGAACATATTCCCGCGAATTCAGAAACCTGGCCACCAAAGTCCTGTGGAATGATGAAATCCTTATTGAATTATACAAAGATGGCCTAAATCCTGATATTCTACACGGGTGCCTAATGCAGGCCAATCCACAGACCCTGCTAGGCTGGGTCAGACTAGCTACTGAAGTGGAAGGCATAACCCAGACTGTTCAGCTGACCCGACAATGACAAGACATGCCAAAACGACAACCTTGCCATTCCACCTTCCTCAACGCTGAGGAACTGAACAAACGCCTCCGTCTGGGCATGTGCTTCAACTGTGGCAAAACGGGTCACCTCGCCAATACCTGCCTCGAAAACCAAGCTCCAACTGGGACTAAGGGAGATCGAGCAGACACCAGGAATAAAGAACCCCCACGTAAGACCGTGGCTGCCAAGCAACCGCCTAAACACACTTCAAAGGACCCTGCAGCAGCGACAGGAGACTCCGCTCCCGACGGTGAAACTACCTCTTCGTCCTCATCTGACACAGACGGAGATTCTGAAAACGACTGCGATGACTGGAAGGCAGCGGGAACAGCTGTAAGTACTCCTAAAATTCCCCATTTCTTCACCACGGTTACGCTTACTGGCAGAGATGGGACTTTGCATGTACATAGAGCACTAATTGACTCTGGCTGCTCCAGAAGCTTGTTGCACCCCAAATTGGCCAAGGATCTAAAAATTCTTTATAAGCCCCTGAAACGCCCCATCAAATTAACTCAAATGGATGGGACCTCAATGACTGGAGGAGTAATTGGTAAAATTTCAAAGCCCATCTCATTCCAAATGGGCAAAAACAATTACAGCATGCGCTTTCTGGTTCCCAAGGCGGTGCAGTTCAAATTGGTCTTGGGAATCGATTGGCTTCGTAAATATAACCCCCAAATAAACTGGACTGCTGGCACTTTTTCCTCTTCAGATTCAAACTTTTCTATTTCTCATGAAGAATTGCAACAAATACCTTCACACTACCAAGACTTACAAAAGGCTTTCCATGAAAGGGAGGCTGACAAATTGCCCCCCCCACACAGAATTTGACTGTAAACTGGAATTGGTTGACGGGGCCACACTGCCTAAACCAAAAATTTACCCCATGAGCCACCAAGAACTCCTTGCTCTCAAGAAGTTCCTAAATAAAAACTTGGCTCATAGCTTTATCAAGCCTTCTACAGCCCCCACGGCGAGTCCTGTATTCTTCCGAAAGAGAAAAGATCCCAGCGCTGATCCTAGGCTGATAGTTAACTACTCTGCTATTAACCGAGTTATCTCTTCCAACTGTTATCCCATCCCGCTGATACGGACTGTTTTGGACCATCTTGTCCAAGGAAAATATTTCACCAAACTTGATCTTAAAGAGGCTTTTCATAGAATTAGAATGGACCCAGACCCTGAGTGGCTTACCACCTTCGCAACTCCGCTCGGTAACTTTAAATGGACTGTTCTTCCTTTTGGCTTACAATCTGGACCATCTGTGTTTCAAATGTTTCTGAACACCATTTTTCATGACTTATTGTATCAGGGGGTTCTGATTTATTTGGACGACATTTTAATTTATGCAGATTCCGTGGAATCTCATGTCTCATTGGTCCGCGAAGTGCTTCAACGTCTGATAGATTATAACCTTGTGGTTAATCTATCTAAATGCCAATTTGACACTCAAACTTTTGATTACTTGGGCTACAGGATTCAAGATTGCTCCCTAAAAATGGACCCTTCAAAAATTAACTCCATTTTGCAATGGCCCATTCCCAAAACATTGAAGCAACTACAGCAATTTCTTGGCTTTGCGAACTTCTACCGGAACTTTATCGAGGATTTTGCCACCATAACGCTTCCACTCACTAACCTTTTACGGAAACCTAAAGTCTCAGCTGCAAGCAAGCCACATAGATTTTCTTGGTCCCCTGAATGTCAATCAGCTTTTGAACAATTGAAATCTAAATTTACTTCTGAGCCTTTACTCCTTTTCCCTGACAGTACGAAGCAATTCATTGTGCAAACAGATGCTTCGGATTTTGCTATGGCAGCCGTTCTTTTACAACATGACTCCGCGGGAGCACTCAAGCCTTGTGCTTTCATTTCAAAGAAGTTTTCTCCCCAACAATCTAATTGGCCTATTTGGGAGAAAGAAGCCAAGGCTATTCATTTTGCACCATCCTCTTGGCGTCATTTGCTTGAAGGGGCCCGACTCCCCTTTGAAGTTGGGACTGATCACAGGAATTTACAAGCCTTGCAGTCTGCTAAGAAACTCTCCCCTAAACAGGCGAGATGGGCTGAGTTTTTCCAGAGATTCCGATTTAAAATTGTTTTCAAACCTGGCCGCACTAACCAACTGGCGGACCCTCTCTCTCGACTTCCCTGTTTTGCGGGACCCCCTGCTGCCTCCTCTCCCTCCCAAACTTTATTTCCTGCCTTCTCCATGGCTTCTCAAGTAACTACTCGTGCCCTAGCAAAATCAAGGCTTTCTACCTCATCTCTCTGTGACTCTGTTCTCCGTGACGCTATCCTCCATTCCACGCACGCAGATTCCTGGCTACCGGCTCCCGGCTAACAAGGATAAAATAGCCTGGGTTGACAATCTCCCCTTCTATGGCACCAAGATCTAAGTTCTCCTTGCTGCCCGCGAGCATGTCCTTCATCGTCATCACGATTCCAAACCCGCTGGACATTTTGGGTTTTTGAAAACATTGCACGCGATTCACCGCCTTTTTTGGTGGCCTGGATTGAACTCCTCTGTGCAAACTTATATTAAACAGTGTGCCACTTGCAATGTTTCTAAATCTCCCACATCTAAGCCTCAAGGGCTCCTGCAACCTTTGCCTGTTCCTTCTAGTCCTTGGTCGGTCGTCGCATGGGATTTTATCGTATCTCTCCCCTCCTCGCAAGGTTTTCATGCCATCTGGGTTATTACTGATCATTTTTCCAAACAATGTCATTTTGTGCCCCTAAAGCATGTGCCCTCTGCTGAAAGGCTTGCTGACTTGTTTGTCAATCATGTCTGGAAACTTCACGGATTACCTTCTGTGATCATTTCTGACAGGGATCCTGTTTTCACTTCCAAGTTTTGGACTTGTCTACTGAAAACCCTGGGCGTCACTCAGAAACTCAGCAGTGCCTATCACCCCCAGACGGATGGCCAATCTGAGTGTGTTAACAAATCCCTTGAGCAGTTTCTTAGGTGTTTTGTTTCTGAGAACCACACTAATTGGGTTTTGCTCCTTCCTTTCGCTGAATTTGCCATTAACTCTGCAGTTCATACCTCCACTGGGAAGCCCCCCTTTGAAAATGTTTACTATTTTCTTCCTTCTCCTCCCCCACTTCTTCCGCTCCTCCTTCTGTTTCTGCTTGGGTCACTAAATTTTCTGGCATTTGGCAATCCGTCTCGCATGCTCTCGCCTCCGCTAAAGCTTCCCACAAACGCTTTGCTGACCGTAAACGGCAGCCTAATCCCTCTTACAAGTCCCGTGATTTGGTCTTCCTTTCTTCTAAGAACATTTCCTCTCTCTCCCCATCTAAAAAACTTTCCCCTCGCTTTCTCTGTTCTTTTCCTGTGAAAAGGGCTATTAATGATGTATCTTTTGAACTGGATCTCCCTTCTTCCCTCAAAGCTATTCATCCTGTTTTTCATTCCAGTTTGCTGAAGAGGGCCCCTTCACTGACTTCTTCGATGACTGATGTTCCTCAAAGCCCCGATTGATTTTTCTACTGCATTTATTTTGCTATTTAGTCTTCCTGTATTTCTACTGTTCTGTGGTATTTTCCATGTATTTTTATATCTGTATGTATTTTTTTTTTTTGAAGGGGGCAGGATGTCGGGGGTCCTCCATACTTTATTGCTTTAGTATGGCAGTAGCCTGAGGGAATAGTGATAGTAGAATGTTAGGTTATTCCCAGGTGCTGAACATTCCTTCCGGCTGGAATTTCACAGGAACCGTTTGGCCAGATAGTAGTCATGGTGATTGGGGTCGTTTGTCCTTTTTGCAACTATCTCAGGAGAAACTGTCTGTTTAAGTGTAGAGTGTGGGAAACAAATCCCATTCTCGAGCTTTGACGTCTGTAAGACAGCATCCCTTACTATGTTTCAATAAATCTTCTATCAAGTTTATTGATTACGTGTGAGCATGAATCTGTTCCTGACACCATGACAGAGCTGGCATAGCATTCCAGCTAAAAGAGGAAGAGCAGTGGGCCAGCAAGTTGACAAGTCCAAGGTCACTTTACCAGTGACCTCAGTAGTAGGTCATTGCTCAGTAGTAGTCACCTCAGTAGTAGGTCCCTCATTTGTGACTACATTTGGTCTACCTTAGTGTAAAGGGTATGGAGAATGTTTGTGAAGCTGTTTGATTTCCTGAAAGTTTTCTTAAATGCTGTGTGGGGACACAAAGCCCAGGGGTCACCCACCACTTTGAGTGGCAGGGTACTTCCATAATGCCTCAGAAAAATAAAAGTCTGAACTTATATTGTGCTTGATCACTGGTTCTTCTAGCTTCCTGCTGTCTGTTTCAAATTCACTGTGTGCTACAGGTCGAATCATAAACCTTCTGCGTGTGAGGCATATATTTTGCTTCTGAGCTAGGTTCCCACCTTTGTTTCACCAAAATCATCAAGGCTTCTGCAGTATTGCTCCAGCACTCTAGAGGGTGGAGGCTGACAGCTGTCCATGGAGCCAGCTGTCTTGATTCAGGGAGACATAGAACAGAAGACAAAGTACCTAGCACTACAGTTGTTTCAGGGGTAGGTCATATGTGTTCTTGTGTTAAGCAACAGAATGTGTTCAGGCAGTGAAGATGAAGGAGGCAATAGAATTCAAGACTTTTTTTGATACTTTTTCAAAGAAAGACAGTTCTTAAGAATGCCTTCATTCTGCTTTGCTCTTCTGTCAATGGGACTCAGTTAATTTATCCTTTTTTGAAAGTAATATCAACATGCCTTTTCTTTCTGGTGATTTTTAAGTCCTCCTTGAAAAAACTGTGTTCTGATTGTTGAGTCATTTACCCTTTGTGATATTTCCAAGTAGCTCAGTATGAATACCTATGGCTTTATTTATCAACACATGTAGTGGTGTGATGAGGTGTGACTTAGCATGATGGTGTCATTCCATTCACTGTTTGATCCCTGTTTGGTTGGGATCACCTATATGGCCAAATTGGGGGAAGGGTAAAGAAGCAGGAGCAGCTGCAGCAAAAGAAAAGTAGCACTGAATGTGGGGAAAAGTATCAGCGTTCAGACAGCCAACAGTGCAGTCCTACACAAGTTTATTGGAGGAAGTCACATTGCATTCAGTGTGCCCTATTTTATAAGTACACTTGCATGGAATGAGAGTAGTCTCATTGAACTGAATGGGCCTTTCTTCTGAATAGAAATATATGTGATGTAAGTCTTTAGGGAGCAAGTGGCTTTTGCTTTGTCAAAACTTCCAATTTTAACCAAAATAAATGTGAAATTGGGAATACAGGTGGTTCTAGTCCAGCTGGCTTTTCCCAGTTAAAAGGTGAATGTCTATATAGTTGGCCCTTCACATTTGAAGGTTTAACTTTCATGGATTTGATTATTTGTTAGTTTCTCCAACCCCTGCCCCTCCATTTCAAGCCCTTTTTTCCCCAGGAGAAGCTTCTCTCTTGGTGGCTCTGATCAGGCTGTGCAGCCCTTTAAAAATCTGTCTCTGATCCTTCTCCTCCTCCTCTACCAGCTGCTGTCTGGCCAGCTAAGGATGACTTGCAGCCTAATTTCTTGGTACCACAACCCTCTCCTGATGCCCCCCTCACACATACATAAAAAGAAGGAGATGGGTGAGAGAAGTATAGAGCCACCGTGTCAACCCAGTCCCTTTCTGTATCCTTTCCTTGATCTGGTTTGGACCTTGGGTGCCCACTCTCCCCACCATGCCTCAGCCCCCCACAGAAGGGCACACATACTTTGATATTTGCAATTTTTCCACTTTCATGGGAGTCCTGCACCCTTAACCCCAAGAATTATGGAGGGCTGACTGTAGTTATTTTGTACAGGCAATACTACATCATGAAAAAATAAATTCTACCACCATCACTTTTAGTTTATATACTTGTCGGCACAGGCTTTCTTGGCCTGTGTTGAAAAACTGCTTCCTCAAACATAGGGAAAAATGCCCCCCTTAAGGTTAAGAGTAAGACCTGGAGGGGATTCATCACCCCCACTGACTTGAGAGCCAAAAGCCAATCAGGAGAAACAGATGAAATAAGTTATCCATTTTGGCTCAGCATTGGTATTTACAGGATTTCTGGGCAATTTGCAATCAATTACAGCAAGACATCAAGACATGTGTCCAGCCAGAGAGAGGACCTGGCTGTTTGTGCTGAGATGTGGAAGTCAATTAAGCCAGTCTTCCTGGAGCTGTCATGCCAGTTGTAATGATACTGCTATTCCTATCACTGGTTGTGGTATTTGAAGCATTCCCTATTTGAACATGAACAAAGGTTGGGGAAAAGGAGAGTAAAAGCAAGCTTGTTCTTCAACCTTTTTTTTTTTTTTTTGGCTTTATCTAATCTCTACTTTATTGATGTTGCTGCACAGTTTCATTTCCTAATTTCTTGCATAGATTCAAGTTCAGGTCAGGTCAGGTCTTCCAGATACCCAATTCCTATCAGCGTCCCAGCAGACCACCTCTACCACCACCCAGCAAACCACTGCTACTACCACCAAAAGGCGGACGAAATGGAAGACGACTTGACAGACGACTTGGCAGACGACCTGGCAGACTTGGCAGGCAACTTGGCAGACGACCTGGCAGACTTGGCAGGCGACTTGGCAGACGACCTGGCAGACTTGGCAGGCGACTTGGCAGACGACCTGGCAGACTTGGCAGGTGACTTGGCAGATGACCTGGCAGACTTGGCAGGCGACTTGGCAGACCATTCAACAGACGTTCAGCTTTGCCATGATTTTCTGCAGCTGGAGATAGAGAGATGATTTGTCTCAGTTCTCTTCTCTGTATAGCAGGAGCTGTTTTCAGAAAGACAACAGCCAATGCTCATCCTGGGTATTATCTAGCAGGAAATACATGACAGAAAGCCTGCCTGAGATTTTTGCAGAAATTTCATCTCCTCAGATTTTTATAGTGCTTCGTTTGGTAAAATAGGATGCCAAGCAGCAAAGTCCTCCACTGTGTAACACAGACGTTTGCCCCTAGTCTGCACAAGCTGAGGAAATAAGGAGATCTTGATGGAACAAGGGCCTCTTTGCACACATATCCTGTACTGTAAGTATGAAAGGCTGATTGCTAGACATTTTGTAGTGGTAGTGGGTTTCAGACATTGACCTGGAAGATGAGCTAGTGTGCAAACTCCTGAGGGCATTCCTAGGTCCTATCCCATTTCCTAGCATGTCAGGGGTGGGAAATCAAGTGGCCCTCCAGATATTGTTGGAGTGAAGTTCCCATCTCCCCTAGCCAGTGCAGTGCCAGTGGTGCTGGCATTCAGGGAGATGAGATCCAACAACATTTGGCGCACCCATGGTCCCTGTCTCTGACTTGGAGGAACACTCTCGTTCTTGGAGGATCCATGGAACTTCCATGGTCAGTAGCCACTGATCAGATCTCTCCTATAGATCTCTCCTACAGCTCTAGCCAGCATAGCTAATGGTAAAGGATCGTAGAAGATGCAGTCCAACAACATTTGGGGAGGAAACCTCTTTCCTATCTCTGACCTGTAGGAAAGCTTTGGTGCTTGGAGGATCCATTTAACTTTCATGACTAATAGCAACTAACAGATTTCTCCTACAGATCTAGCCAGCATAGCCAATGGGGAGGCATTCAAAGAGATAGAGTTCAATGACTTTTAGAAGACTGCATTTCTTCTCTACATCCCTGACATAAGCCACCATGTGTCCACAGTGCCCTGCTGCATTCTTCCTAGAACCAACAGCCCAGTCTCTGTTCAAAACAATCACAGACACAAAGTGTCAAACACAAAAACCATTCAATCCAAAACAGCATAATTCTAATGCAAACAGGTATGTCTCCTCAATGAGCCTGAGGTGGGCATTCCTAAACAAATGAAGTTCAAAGACAAAGTGAAGTACAAAACCATTGAACAGCAAGCAGTTCATTGGGAGAGATGAGTGTTTCCTGTGGGTTTAAGAGAAACAAAGGCTGGATGGCCCTCTGTCATGAATGCTTGGACTGTATATTCCTGCATAGCAGGAGGTTGGACTCGATGGCTCTTGTGGTCTCTTCCAGCTCTATGATTCTATGAAAGGGCTTAAAAAAACAAAAATGAACCCTCACTGGGTGTATCAATTAGTTCATCAGTGCAACGGCTGTGATACCATCCAGCATTTGGTGAATGGACATCATCACCCTTTGATTTCTGCTGTCTTCACAGTCTATAATCCTAGCCCCACCCACAGCTAAGCACACGGATCTAAATGCACTGAATTCTACTTCATGTGTCTAACAAGGTAGACAGTATCCCTGAAAGTTTATGTCACAAGAAAATCTGTTAATCTCTAAGCTGCCAGTTATCTGTTGCTTGTCTGCAAGAGGCAAACTTTTTTTATAGTTTCATAATCTTGAGTTGTCAGTTGTTGCTTAATAGGCTTGGGTGTGGGAGCAGTGTCACACAGAAGTATTTGCATTGATGGATTATACTGAGTCAATACCTCCTGTGAGGAGCGAATGCAAAATAGTAGCTCTGTAGATCTCTTCCTGATCTGTTCAGACCCAAAAACAGACCAGAGAACAGACAAAGTCTGCATAAGCAACACTTTCCATATCTTAGAGGAGGTGTGGGCACAGTACAGCCTATGAGCATAATGCATACCCTTTAGGGCTTTTTTTGTGGCCTCTCTAGAGGTCAAAACTTTTTTTGCAAAACAAATCTTTTTGCAAAATAAACAATAACAGTAATAATTAATTTTATTTTGTGCCAAAATCCTCCCAAATTATCTCTGAGGATGTGGAGGGCATTTCTGCCTGTCTGGCCCCCCTGGGGTGAACATGAAATTTTGCAAAACTTTGCAAAGAAATATTTTTGCCTCAAAATGTCCTCTAGGAGCCCAAGAAGGCACCCAAACATGCCTTATGTCTGCTAGAGGATGTTTGGTAGCATTGGGTGGAACTGCAGTCCAACATCATCTAGAGAGCCATATATTGCCCTCACTTGTGTAAGCCAAGCATTTCCTAGCCATCCAGGGCTGTGTAATTCAAATGGATAAGAGATTCCAGAAATCTCGTTCTATCTAAATCTTATTATCCCTTCCCTCAACAATTTTAGCTTACATTTTTGTACCTTGTCTTATAATGACTGCCCTTTAGTCCTACTGAGGGCATATTCAGGAAGCACTGCTATTGCAGAAACAATTTAGAGCAGTGTTTTACAAATTTTGGTCTTCCAGATGTTTTGGACTTCAGGTCCCAGAATTCCTGACTGCTGGCCATGTTGACTGGAGCTTCTGGGTGCTGAAGTCCAAAACAGCTGTAGGACCAAAGTTTTGGAACCATTGATTTAGAGCAGTGGTTCTCAACCTGGGGGTCGGGACCCCTTTGGGGGTCGAACGACCATTTCACAGGGGTCGCCGCTCCTCAATCCTGCTCCCCCTTTTAAAAGAAGGTGGCCTCACAGCCAATGGGAGCAGTGCTTCCGAGACCCCTGGGCTGGGAGGAGGGGAGAGGAGGCGTGCTGGGCGTTTCCCCGTCTTTCCCTGCTTGGTGGGAAAGCACTGGAGGAGCCTGAGGTGGAGTCGGAGGTGCGGAGAGTGGGAGGAGAGAGCTGGAGCCTGAATGTTAAGGCGGAGGTGAGGGCACCGAGAGGAGAGAGCTGGAGCCGGAGCGTTAAGGCAGAGGTGAGTAGAGGAGACCTGCAAACCCCAGGATTCCATAGGATGGTGAAAGTGGAATAATAGCGCTATAACGGTCTAGTGCAGAAATAGCCAGGATGACTTTCTCCTCTCGCTTTTGTTGTGCGTGGACCCTTGACGCTTGCCACACGCACGTGTTGTGTTCTTCACCCTGACTGTCTTGCATTCCTTGCTTTTTGTATGTTCAGCATCCACACTTCTTTTAAGGGAGGAAGGGAGGGAAACAAAACGTGTCTGCTTATGCCACCGCCATCTTTCCTCTCTCCCTGTCCTTTCCTCCCTGTGCCTCGTATAAAATGTGGGCTGTTTCGGCATTGCCTTTGGGAGTGACTGGCTTTTTGAACTGTGGAAACCCAACATTCAGAACTAGAACTATTGCCTTAATTCTGGCATTGATGGACGCTTTCTGTGCTTAAAAAAGGGGAGAGGGTTACCAGTTTTTAGGCATTAGAAGTCTATCCAGAGCAGTGATTCAGGGCAGTGTTTCCAATCTATTTGATGTTGGAAATAACTAACTAAATAATAAATAAATAAACAAATAAATAAATAAATAAATAAATAAGAACAAAAATGATTTTATGGTTGGGGGTCACCACAACATGAGGAACTGTATTAAGGGGTTGTGGCATTAGGAAGGTTGAGAACCACTGATTTAGAGGATTCATTTCAGTGGGTGGAAACCTACCTTTTATGGTTACTAGGAGGATTGCCCTCCCTTCATCAGGGTACTAATGGCAAAGGGAAAGGTCTATGTGTGATGACAGCACAGAGGAACATCACTTGCATGAAAACACACAAAAACACAAACACATGGAGTAGTTTCTGCAAGACAGGAACCCTACAGACTGCATTCCACTGCTACTTTGTACTGCTCAAAGGAGAGACAGACATTGCACAAGAAAAGGAACCTTTCTATCCTGTTATACTTACAGGAAGCATGGTGAGCTTCTTCTTGCCCTAGAGAGGGGAAGAAGAGAAGCTCAGAATTGGGGTCTGCCATCTTCCTCATTTGGTTCAGGATGCTTTTTTTTCCTCTTCAGAAACTCAGCTTGTGTTTTCTCTATTGTGGTGAGCCATGAGTGGTTAATTGCGTTTCTCTTTCACGGGGGTTTCTTGCTTTCATTCCTACATCCCTGTTCTGCAAAACTGGATATTCTCTCCTCCTCCCCCATCTCAGTTTTCCAGAAATAGGGTGGTCTGTAGTAGAGGGATGGGGAAATTCTACACTGGTGTTGTACATAAGTAACTGCCAGAGGACTCAAGTTTTGCTTCAATTATACAATCCCTGTACTGGAGAGAAATGTAGCAAAATGAATAGTCATTGGAAGTCACTGCACGTGGCTGCCAATATGTAGCACAATGGATAATGGGTATTTGGACACTATTCGCTGAACATCAGTGTGCAAGGGTACTGCATGGGAACTTTGATTCTATCAACATCAGATGGAGATGGCTATTATGCATGGTCTCCCAAATCATCCTCTATATGTAGTACAAATTATGCCTTGTGGACATCATTTAATAGGGAGCCAGCCAGGGGCTGCAAAAACAGGTTTGGGGGCTGTATGTGGTTCCAGAGATGCTCTTTGCTCTTCCCTATTCTGAAGGAGCAAAATCCTTAATAATTACATGTATGGTATTTGAGTAATCAGAAGTTCTGAGGTCAAATTCTGCTGGCCTCTACAGTCATACAAATAGGGATGTTAGGCAGCAAAGATTTTCCAAGAACAAGCAGTACAAAAGAAAGGACTATCCAGCTAAATGGAACCATTGGATGTTATGAGTGATATAAACAGCACCCCAAATCTTGTTGTCCCTTCTGACTAGAACTAGTCATGGAGTCATGGAGTTAGTGGGATTAACTTGCATGTTGGTACACCATTCAGCAATTGATTGAATAGGTCTACTCTGGCTGAGACTAACCAACGGGATGCCACCCATCAATTTCCCCTGAAGTCTCTGTCCTTCCACTTCTCCTACGGAAGGCGAATGCTTTGCTGCAAAACATTGCACCACGCTTCTCATGTTAAGATACTCACCACCTCGTTCTTCATGTTTATCTGATTCTAGAGAGGGAAAAAATGGAGAAAGATCAGAGTCTGTTGACAATATGGCTCATTGGTACTTAAGGCCAATGAATTTTGCTCCCTCATAACATCTGTTTCTTTACTGGGGTGGGAAACGGTATATTTCCTCCTTCAACTTATCTTCTGATTACACCCCCCTCCTTTTGTTTTATCCAAATGAACAGAAGAAAGAAAAAGTGGCACTCAATGAATGGGATTCCATATATTATCTCATATAGGAGGAGAGACCTCTATTTATGGTATGGCTGTCAGTACTAAGATAAAATACAAGACTAGAGATGCCAGCGGTCTGACTCTTGAGAAAGAAGCTTGAGATATCTGTTGGTCTGTCCAATTGAGCAAGTGCTGGGTTTTCTAAGTTTTGTTGTCATCTAGCCAGTTCCAGAAGGAGTTTCTTAATTCCCAGATTCTGAGAACAAAGTATGAATGTCACCAACTGACCTGCAGAAGCCAAGGCAAAGGAAAGTCCTGCCAGCACAAGGAGGACCCAAATCTTCATGATCACTGATGTTGACAGGATGGTGGAGACCTTCAAAAGCTCAAGGTGACAGATGGAAAGAAGCTGGCAGAGCACTGTAGGGGATGAATGCAGCTTCTCTCTCTTATAATGGTACAAAGCACCAATCAAAAGTGCTCGTAGAGCTGACACCATGCCATAAAGGGATTACTGAACGAGCACATCTTTTTTGAGAAAGCCTCCAGTTGGCACAGAGGAATGAGAATACCTGAGATAAACCTATGGAACATGTCTCAGGCCATGCACTTTTCACAAGAAGATTTGAGATCAGCTGTTAGCTAATTCCTTTCAGTCTCTGCCTTAGTTCTGTCAGGGACTAACAGCAGCCAATGAGAACAGACTCTCCTGGGATGGGCAACGTGTAGACTTCCGATTATAAGTGGATGCACTCATGGATGGGAGGGGGAGGATAACAACGGAAAGAATATTTGTGTGTATTTCTTCCTAGGACTAAACAACACCGCCAAGAACCACAGAGTAACAGAGTAGCATGAATTTTGCACAATTTGCTTTTGCAATTCACCATCCTGAAGAACTGCGGAGAAAAAGATACAGAGCAGAATCCTATATCACCATCTAATTTATGTAACTTTACATATGCTAAAGTATGTAGCAGAGGCATTAGGAAACCCAGTTAGTCTGTTGTTTTAAAACATTATTTTTTTATATAGATAATTATTATCTTTTGATGATTGATCATTAGTATAAAGTAATCTAGAATATGAACTTGAGAAATTAAGTAAGTAAATAGCCAAAATGATAAGGGATTAGCCACAATTAATAATTATGGAATAAAATGAATGATTCAATAGTTAGGTGCAAATGATTAAACAATATGAACTATCTGCAACCGGGATGGGAGCCAATTTTTGGTTATGTTTTGTTAATATTCATTTGAGACATGTATGGGTTAGCATGTTTGTTGATGTTTGTGCGTGTTTTCTTCTATGTTTGGTTTGTGTTTTTCTTTTTCTTTTTTCTTTAATATAAAAATTTTAAAAAAAGAAAAAAAAAAGGGAAACCGTGTTGGTGAATTGCAAAGCTGTTTACTGAGATATTGGTAAGAGTGCCCAATGCATTTCAGTGCCCGATGTGCCTTGGTTCTGTTGAGCAACAATAACTTTGACAGCTCTGCTTTATAGTAATTTAACAGTTGCCCTCTACTGGATACAGATGTTATAAAACATCCCAATTCTTACTTCTGCATACATAAGTCCACATGAAGATGTAACTCCCATACAGGATTCCAGCTGTGTTTTTTATTTTGGGTGGGTTTTTTTTTTTGACAGGAAGCAGAAAACAGGATTTTTACGGAAAAACACACAACAAAGGCATCAGGACATTTGAACATGGGAATATTTTGTTTTCTCCTGCACCAGGAAGAAATCTACTGTAACTACTAGTCAAGGATTCACATCTTTGAGCAAGGGTTGACCTGTAGTCTGAGTTTCCTTTCTTTGGGCAATATAGTTCCAACCCTAACTCCAATTCTTTGGGAATTTTCCTCCTATTTGAAACGTTGGAAGACAATACGCTTAAATTTTGGAATAACAAAGTCTTGTGATGTAATGAACAACATCAACAAAATGAAAACAAAATGGTAGGATATTAGTGCTTAGAAAACCTTCTTCTATAGGAAAATAGAGGGCAATATATGAATATGACCCATCATTTCCAGAGATAATGTGTTACCTCACTTACCTCACCTACATGCTATGTCCTGAGGATCATAATTATTTTATATCAAATATAGTGAGCCATAGAGATCTACTGGAAGGACACTTAGGCAGTAGAGCTACGGAAATCGATCAAAGGGTAGCCCTGTTTTCTGTCACGCATCCTAGGTGAATCTTGAAAACGGTTCACACAGGCCATTTGAATGGATTTTCAACAGGGAAGGCACTAACAGGAGATGCTTGTCTTTTTTTTTTGCTTGTCTTTTCTTAGCCGAAGACTTCTGGATTGGTACAGTATTACCCCCAAACCCTCATGTCTCTCTCCCTTTTCACCTCTTTCTAAATTTCTGTAGTCTTGTATGTTTGTGGGAGTGAGTGTGGCTGAGTGATTGTATGGATTTTAACATCTATTTCAATAAAATACTTAAATTTGAACAGTTAGCCTGATTCTCTGTGATCCAACTCCATAAAAAGCTGGGCTAAAAGATCCTTAATTACCGTGCTCTCTTTGCACTGCTAAAGTAGTCTTCATAGCTAATTTTCCCCACAAGTGACAATTTTGACAGGCATTGGGAATCCCGCTAAGGGACCCCAAGCAAGCAGGGTAACAAATGCTTGTACCAAACCTTAGGTATCTGATATAACTGGGTTTCCTGAATCTTACGTTGGTTCACACGTTCCTTCTCACACTTTCAGTCACACCTAATCATAAAGTGAGTTTCATTTTCTTCCCTCAAAATGTTAGAATCGTGAATTGTTATGTGTTTTGTCCAGTTTTTCGTTCAGAAGAGGGGGGAAACCAAGACAAAACCCATTTGATGGAACAATTTAGATTTTTCCTGACCAAAGTGAATAGGGTGAGACACTTTGCATTGTCCTTAATTTCTACTGTAGGCACCAATCTTTTTGTTCTTCACCAATGTGGGCAAACCACTCATTGTTTGGTGTTTGGGCTTATAAATAACTATTCAATTTAGTATAGATTATTTAGTATAGTTAGTATACTTAGTTAGTATAGTATAATTTAGTACAGATTATTAATTTTATACCTTTCTGAAAATCTGGCAAGAGGGGAAGGGTTCATTAAAATAAACATTCTGTTTGCACAATGGCTTGACCTTTGGAGCTAATTGCTCTCAGGTAGTGCTGCTATAATATAAACTTCTCCCTGTCCAAGCCTCCAATGCCGGGGGCTTACGGATGTTTACCAGGAACGGCCTTGGGATAAAGAATCAGTTCTATCTAAACACTATAAAGAATAGGGATGGGACAAATCCAGAATTTTCAAATCCGGATCTGGATCCGGATCCAAATCCCTGGAAGGTTCTGGGAATCCACGAATCTCACAAATCTTGAATCTTTTGAATCCTTTTTTAAAAAAGGGTTTAAAAATAAAGGGAAAGAAGATATTAAGATTCTCATCCAGAGAGCTCTTCTAGTGCTTCTGACCAAACTACAAACACCAGGAGTCCATATGATGCAGCCATGGCAGGTCAGGTGAAATCAAAGCTCTGTGACTGTGTAGTGTGAAAGGACTCTCAGGGAGGGAGAGGAAAGGAGCCAGCATAGAGGAAAGGAGCTTAAAACCTTACAGTTTTCTGTAATTTATTTTACATTAGCCAATTTGACTAGTTTCTGAATGGGATGATGGTGGTTGTGCAGAAGAGCCCAATCTCTAACTTTCTATGCCTCTATCGAAATGCAAATCATGGGACTGACAGGGGAAAAGTCCTCTGAGGAGAACACAAGCCTCCAACAACAGAAGGAGAGGAGTCTTGGGTACCCCTCCAGTCTCTTCCCAGCCACTGGGAAAATTTCTGCAGTGGCTCCCTGACCAAGATTCCCTGAGGATTGGAAGAAGCAGTGAGTCAGGATGTGCTAGGTGGCAGGGACTCTTTACTATACCCCTAATACAAAGTAAGATTCAGTTCCAAATTGGACATAAAGAAAAAAAGGGAGAAACACCACCCCCTTTCTGATCTGCCAGCAAGAGTGGAACAAGACTCAGGAAATGTCAAAGCACTCCAGCCTCAGACTATTCCACCCAGCAGGTATAGGACTGTACCTGTAGTTATTATTTTTAGAAGGTTATATAAAGTAGAGGGAATGTTTTGGTAAGACTGGGCTGGTGGCGGCGGCACTAGGGCAAAGAGGGTGAGATCGCCTTCTCCACCAGGTTTGCGGCCCACCTCCGGCCAGATTGGGCATGATGGTGGTGGCACCGGGGTGGAGAGGGTGAGATTGCCCTCTTTGCCAGCTCTGGCAAACCGCCCCCTGCCAGATTCGACCTGGTGGTGGCAGCACCGGGGCAAATATGGGAGATTGCCCTCTCTGCCAGTTTTGCTGACCCGCACCTGGCTGGATTGGCCCATGGCCAGGGGGAGAAGCACAGAGAGTACTCCCTGCCACCTTCTAACCCCAGCAAGGGAAGTAGTCGAGAGATTCGATTTGCCTATTTTGGCAGGGGGATTCGGATCCCCGAATATCAAATCCTTCCCCAGGATTCGAGGATTCAAGGTTTCGGATGGCCCATCCCTAGTAACAAACCATTCACCACTAGCTCTTGTTGTATTAGCATAGTGGAAAATCCAGCACTAATGCTATCACTCACTGATATGTTTCAGATAATTTTCTACAAGTCAGAAAAACACACACATATGGTTTAAGGCAGCACTCTTACTCTTGAATTCCTACTCTTGAGAAGCAGAGTAAAAGGGGCAGGCCCTAAGGACTGGGAACTCTAGATTGGGACACAAGTCTTTGAAACTGCATTTTTTCCCCTTGGATGTAAGGAAAGGCCAATGAAGAGAATCCTGGTGTGAGGAGAATCTTTGCAGTTCAAGACCCATTTTGCCCAAATTTTGCACATAGCATTTTTGCACAGAATAAATCCTGAACTGCACAATATTCAAAGAATTTCTCACAGTAGGAAAAACATTACTAAAATCATGAACTGCTTCTTTTGAGAATAAAAGTGGTGAAGAATTACATACCCATTCTGCAGTTCCCTGCTCATACCAGCACTGGTGTCTTCTTCTTTTCGGTTGCCACAGTTAGCTTGAGGTGGAGAATGAATGAATGATGGATGGATGGATGGATGGATGAATGAATGGCTGCCTGGATGAATGAATGAATGAATGAATGAATGAATGGGTCCACATCCTGACTGTGTGAATGGAAGAACACAGGGCACAATTTCCCCCATTTATTCAGAGCCTAAGAATAGAGAGCTACACTGAAACAGATCAAAGCCCTATCTAATATTTGGTTCACACTGTGAGCTACTTGTTGCTAATGAGAAATGAACAAGCAGGACTTGGGCACAACAGGGTCCTCTTAACATGTATAACTTAGCAACTGATTCTTTTCTGTCTAATGCTTAAGTTAACCTACAGACATTATAACCTTGGGTCTATTTGGAGGCTCTAGTAGGGGAGAGCATTTATTGTATGCCCTTGACTCAATAATGGTATGTTCTTTCTATCTGGGATAGTGCAGTGAGAGAGGAAGGGTACAATCATTTGCTCATTCAGGTCAGCCAAATCGATTCTTGCAGTTGGTGAGATATTTTGGCCAGATCTTCCTCAAAATCAGTAGACATCATGACTAGTAGCCATGTTAGCCTGATCCTTCAAGTTTTTGGCATCTTATTCTTTTATGTAGGCCAGAGAAGTAGAATGAGCCCTTAAGCAATAATTTTAAAGGCAAGACCTTTAAAGATCATGGGGCAGATCCACATAGTGGGAGCCAAATCAGTTGGATCATGGAGGCTAAATATGAGAAGTCTTCTTAGTTCAGACCAATCATGACGGTGACATGTGGAATTGATTTACAACTGGAAAGAAGATATGAGAAAAGTGCCAAGACAATGGAGAAACACTTGAAATGATGCAGAAAGAACATGGTACTTTTTTGTGTGTGAAATGAATCTTATTTCTGTAAAAAATGAACTCATTTTTAGCAAAAGGGCTAGGCCACTTTCCAAAAGCTTGAGTGGAAACAATTTCCTTAACCCGTCCCCCACATTCCTTTTTAAACAACCAACAACCACATATTATATTCTCATGCCCTTTTTGCACACCAGTCCTGTTGTGAAATGGCCTCTGGAGCTTTGCACGATTGCGAGGATGGTTCACATGATGTCCTCGCAATCGCACGACACTTTGGAGGCCAGTAGGCAGTGATCATGCATTATATCATTTTCAGCTTGTTGCCGAAAATGATGCACGATTGTGCATCACTCCCGGGCCCCACACGCACTTATCTTGCATGTGGAGCCTCCGGACCCACAGCCATCACACTTCCTCCACCAGCGCAGCCTGGGAAAGTGCCTGGCTGCACTGTGGAAGGAAGGGGGAGGGCTCACGCTTTCTTCCGGCCAGCATGGAGCTGGCGTGGAGAGGAAGCAAAGGGGACATGAGTGCCTCTCAGATGACGCTTCTTGTGTGATCCCCTCGCGATGCCAGAGGCACCAGGTAAGGTGCAAAAAGGGCCCAATTCTAGAAGTTGTATGGCTGTCATAACATGTAGGGTAGGCACATCATGGGAAAATGGATACTCAGAATCATATCCAAAACTCCTAATTATGCTAACATTTAGCCCCTTTTATTTCAAAGCTTTGTTTAGAATGTAAACACGGAAATAGTGCCTTACCATACTATACAGTTATAGCACTATATCCCACTTTAACTGCCATGGCAACATCTCATGGAATCCTGGGATCTGCAGTTTAGGGAGGGGCGTTTTGAATTCCCAGCCAGAGAGTTCTTGGGCCTCATCAAACTATGAACCCCAGGATTCCACAGGATGTGGTTGTGGCAGTTAGAGTGGGATATAGCACTGTAACAGGGTAGTGTGATAATAGTCATGGGATTTAGCAGTCAAAGATCTCTATTCCTTTTGGGAATAGGTTGAAGATTCCACTAAAACAACATCTCTGTCTAAACATTGTTGGCTCCATGTCTTGACTCTTTGGACTGATTGTTCTGGGGTAGACTTTGAATAATATCCACTTTTCTTTGTCCCAGCCTGCAATGCCAGGGGTTTCAGGATGTTTACCAGGAACAGCTTTGGGACACAGAAGTCTCAGCATATAGACTGGAATTATTAATTCTATTTTGGCATGGAAAGAAAATAATCATTGCTAATTCTAGCTGCTTTAACTTCCTGGAAAATTCAGCACTAATCCAAATATTTATCAATGAAGTTGAGTTAGTTTTAAACTGATATACTCATCTCTAATGTCTTTGGGAATATTTTAGTCTTCTATGGATTGTATATACATAATGGACCCGAGACTTGGAGGTGTCCATCTACAGTATTTGGTAATAACAGTGCTGCCCCCTACAACCTTTAAAGCAATCTTGCTATGTAGTCCTATATGTGATTGTCAGAAGTAAATTAAATTGATTTTGTTGAGTCTTATTGCTAGAATGGTTAGCTTAGATTTTTAAGGCCAGCTCCTTTGACAATGGTCCTTTCCACACTACATTGTTATAGTGCTATTATTCCACTTTCAACATCCTATGGAATCCTGGGGTCTGCAGTTTAGGGAGGGGCATTTAAAATTCTCTTTGGTCTCAGTAAACTACAAATCTCAGAATTCCACTGGATGTTGAAAGTGGAATAATAGCACTATAACTGTGTAGTGCAGAAAGGCCTAATGAATACCACTGATGAATTCTCCATTTTGTGAGGGACAATTCGAAAGCATGTGGAGGTAGGACTGTCCCTTTCTCAGAAGCCATCCTGATTTCGGTTCAATAGGACTTGCTCTTCCATGTGCTTAAAGAAAGTTTACCTTTAATAAATTTTCTAGCAATCAGCACAGAATTTTGGCTGACTGGGCTAAATGGATTGTAACTTTCTGTGTCCAACATGGATTAAAAACCAGAGCTTGGAGCCCACTTTAAATAAGCCAGTTTGTTTTTGTTTGTTTTTTTGTTTTTGTTTTATTATTAAAAATAAAATTTATTAAATTCACATTAAAAAAAGACAAACACTTACATTCAACCACAAAATACTACACTAAATCGACATTAGCTCTTCTTGTTAACAAAACTTATACATAGAAATTAAAGGTTAACATAGAATTAAGATATAAATCCAAAGTGTAATTTCACACACATTTACTCGATCGTTTTATTCAGTTCCGTCAATAGCTTATATCCTTTAAAGCCAACGCGATATAACCCACACCACCCCAACACAAAATACACAACACACAATTATTCACATACATAAACCGAACCTAAGATTGCAAAGGTACTTGAAAATTTCTTAAATACCATTCTTATCATTTCTATCTAAGTCTTATACTATACTACAGCATCCATTTTGATTCAATAAACCAATCATTCTTTGATTTCCTCACTCTAGCCGGTTGGGCACAGTTACCATCATATCTATATCATCCTGCTAATCCATATTGTTTTCAACTACAAATACTATTTATTGCATTTAATTTCTTTAATCTAGTCCAAGTAATTTTCTCAAAGCGACCAATTCCTAGTTTCAAACCCTATCAAAATAAGCCAGTTTGAACTGGTTTGAAACGAAGAGGAAATCAGCTTGTTTGCAGGGAGCTCTTTCACAAGTGAAATTGGAGAAGCTTTCCTCTCATGATCAATGATTGATGTCCTGCTATTAACATTCGATTGGCTTAGAAACGGCTTGACACTTCCTTAAATGATTATTTTCGACTCCATATGACATTTGGCTGGGAAGCCCACCCTCTCACTCATACCCACAATAGTTCCCATGAGCCATCGATCCTCTTATTTAGGTTTGCAGAGGCTGATCTGGGGACTGGAGAAGCCCAGAAGGGAGAGTTTAAGCTGATAACCGCCCTCAGGCTTGGATATTAAGCAGAACTGCAGAAAATTCAGGGGTTCCAGAAGCCCCTCTCTTCTTCTGAAGCCATCAGCATGTGACCTTGAAAACTTTGTCCAAATCCATATCTGACAGGTTTTGATGATGGTTTTCCATAGTACTAATCACGTCCAAAATTATAATGATTGGAATCTGTGCCAAAAATTAAGGATGATGTAGGTGACTTCAACAATTCTGTTTAGAGAAGAAAGCAGCAAATGCAGTCACGCCTCCACATTTCTGGGTTTGACTTTCACAGTTTTGATTGTTTGTGTGTTTCTCCAACCCTTGCCCCCTCCCACCCATTTAATTTTCAGGGGAATCTTCTGTCTTGGAAGTTCTGATCAGGCCGAGTAGCCCTTTAAAAAACCACCTCTGGTCCCATTTCTCCTCTACCAGCTGCTGCCTGGCCAGCTAAGGACATCTTGCACCCTCAATTCTCAGCACCTCAAACTCTCTCTTGAGACACCCCTATATGCAAGGAAGGAGATGGGCAAGAGAGAGGACCCTTCTCTTTCTCCCTCCTTTCCCTGATCTAGTTTGGACCCTGAGTGTCAGTTTTCCCTATCATGCCTTAGCCGCCTTCCCACAGACACATGCACACATTTTGATATTTGCAATATGGAGGGATGATTGTAAACATTTGTTTCACACCGTCCTCTTCTAGAATAAGCAGCCAAATGACTGGTGCATTTCAATCTTCAGTATGCTGAAAGAAGTATACAGAAAATGCAGGTGAAAATGGTTGACAATGAAAGGAAGAGTAAATTGCATTGTCACAATGGGAAGCAAGATGTTTCAATTATCACATTTGTTTTGGTTTCATCATTTTGGTCCAATCAAGTCAGAGAGGAATTGAATAGCAGTGTGTGTGTGTGTGTGTGCGCGCGCGTGCGTACACATGCATGTGTATGCACATGTGTATATACTATGGATTTCATAAAATACCAGATATTCAAGCACATAGGTTATTAATAATAAAGTCTGAATGACAGCTTACGAATTCCGCATTACTGTACCCTGATGTTGCTTGGACAATTTTAGCAGACAACAGACTCCAAATAGGGAGGTTTCATTTTACTGTGAACGGTGATAATACTCTTATTATCCCTGATTTTTTCCCCCCTGACAACCTTTTAAAGTACTCTCACTGCATAACCTTATGCATTCAGTGTATTCTTTCTGCATTCTTGAAAATGTTCCAAAATATATTTTACCAGGCCATGTTTATCTCTTTGTTTATATTTCTTGCTTATAAAACCCTATGAAATTCATGGGGTTGTCTTAAGTCAACAGGCAGTTTGAAGGCACATATTCACACACACAAGGAAATATACTCTTTATCTGCTCCACACCAATTCTATCAGTTCTTTGGTACGATTTTCTACTCTCTGCTTTTGGCATCTGAAAAAAAAATACATTGGGGCTGAGTCCTCTATGTACCCTAACAAAATACTGTGTCGTGATTGGTACAAATATTGGGACAAATTGTCAAGTGTGACTTTTGGCAGTAAAACACTTCCAAGTTGACCTTTGTAAACGTGATTTGTAAACTGGGCAATCCTTCTTTAATTAGCTTGCTTGGAACTTCTTTTTCCAGATCTAGATCCTTCCTGGACTTTTGAGTGGTCTGTGATAGCTTTATAAAGCACTCACTAGAAGTATCAAAAGAGGAGCTTCCTATTGATACTCAGACTTCTCTGTTTACTGGAAGACTCTTCTCCTCTGCTTGTAACTCTGTGAAAATGAAGCTCTTGGCCATTGTACTCTTTGTAGGCTTTGCCTTCATACTGGTGAATGCAGGTAAGTCCCACTGCAGCCGTGTTGTCTCTTGGCTTCTCTGTTTGTTGTAATGGCCATAGTCATTCCCATGATTTAGGGTTCCAGGTTGGCAGTTCAGTTTTTGAGCCTGTCCTCATTTTTTTTAATGGCTTCCTGAATAGAAATCAAATCAAATAAAATTAGAGGAAAGATGTGAGTATATAGGAAACATTTTTAAGAGGTTAGGAAACTTTGGGTCAAGAAAACTTTGGAAAACTGGAAGTGTGGATGCTGTGGACAGAGAATATAGGACAGAGTTGTGAGGACTGATAATGATAATTATGACAATGATATTGAAGGAAGAGAGAGAAAAGCAGGTAGTACAGAAGAGACGGAATCTGTCTGTAGAGAACAAAATTGTTGGCATTCTGATGGTCATTTTGAGTCAACTAAACAATTGTCAAATGGTGACTCAACACATAGGTAAATCCAACAGATTTAATGAGTCTACCCAACTTAGAACTAAATCAAAATTTAGCTGATTTTCAGCTGCCTTAGAACTACCAGGAATCTTTGTTACCCCCAAAAGCTGCAGCTCCACTATTGAATGGGAGAGATTATAGGGAGCACGGAATACCCTTATAATAACAGATCTATGCCCTCTTGCTTCATTTCTAGGCACAATCTGAAGTTGTAACCTATCAAGCTCTAGATGGCATAGGTCCAGTTTGACTGAAAGACTGTGTCTTCCTATGTAAGCCTGCCTGAGCAATTAAGAACTGTGGAGGAGACCTCTCCCTTCATCCCATCATCTTCACAGGGATGTATGGTGGCAAGAAGGGAGGGGACCTTCTCAGTGGTCGCTCCCAGATTTTGGAACTCCCTTCCCAGAGAATCTAAAATGACTCTTTCCTTGCCTGTCCTTCCCTTGGCAAGTGAGGCGTTGTATTTCAACAGACTTTTAGGAAACGATTGCAAGGATTTCAAGAGTGAGTTGTGTTACTCAATTTTGTCTTTGGAATGGACTGCTTTGCAAAGATTTTAATTCCATGAATATTTTAATTGCATCTTAACAATAACCCTTTCTTTTTACCATTGTATATATGCTTTTATCAGTAATTGTTGTAAACCACCTTAAGTCCCAGGCCCTTTCCGCATCCTACCTTTTCTCGGTGCTGGGCTGCAGTGCTTGTGTGAGCAGCCTCTTGTGAGAGGCCCTTGTATCCAGGTTTCTTCAGCTCTGCATGAGTTTCCTGCTCGTGCGAGAGCCCCGCCTCTTCCTATTGCAGTGCAGCCTGGGACATTCCCAGGCTGCACTGGGACAGGAAGCACGACTGGCCCGGCTTCCGAGGTTCCACATGCAATGTAAGTGTGCATAGGGCCTGGGAACAATGCACAACTGCGCACCATTTTTGACTTAAAGCTGAAAATTAAAAAGTGCATGAGCAGTGCCTGCCAGGTCCTGGAGCGTTGCGCAAATATGAGTGTGTCGTGTGGACCACTCCTCACATTTGTGCGATGCTCAAGGGGCCCTTTTGCATGGAAAATGCTGTGTGAAAAGGGCCCCAGTTTTGGGGAAAAGTCAGGCTATAAATGAATCAACAGTCACCACAGCAACTCATACAAGCATGAACCAAGTTCTAGTAGGTGACAACAATGGGAAGATTCCAGAATACTGGCATGACAAATCTTCTTCCTCCTTGGTGGCTGTCAAGATGTCCCCTGTTTGAAAAAGAGGTACATCTCAAAAAGCTGTGAATGATGATTAATAGCAAGAAAACCAAATACAGGTTAGGCTATGGCCCTTTCCTCATCTTACCTGCATCCCATGATGTCTCGGCATCATCCCTGCTCCTAGGATGGGAATGGGAATGCTCCCTTCTGTACCTGGCTGGCTGCCAGCAGATGGGTTGCATTGAGGATATACGCCTTTCTTCTGCAGTGCAGCTGGCCTCTTCCTGGGCTGCACTGAGGAAGGAAGCACTTGATCGTGCTTCCCACACTGCCACCGGCGATGCTATTGTTGTATGACAGGAGGCCATTACCGGATTTTTTTCTCCCAGTAATGGTACACCACATGATAGCAAGGGCTGGAGACGCAAGAGCAGCAGGACTATGTGATGGCATGTATCATGAACTGGTAGCAATGCACCCCCATGCTGGGATGGTGCTGCCGTATGGAAAGAGGCTGTGGCTATTTTAAAGCCTCCTTCTGCGGATATTCAAAAGATACAAGAGACAGCATTTAAATAGATATAAACTTGCCCCTTTTGGTGTGTTTTCAGCATCTTACAAAGTAACAATGATACAACATTTATGTACATGTGATCCTAGACCTGTCCCTGTTGGATGGGACACAAATAGAACTCTCATCAACTATATGAATCACTTTATTCCTCTTGCAGAATCCCATGCTGGCCATGCTGAGCGTATCCCTGGAAATGCTGAATGGAGAGCCTCCGGCCATGCTGAGAGGGAAGCCGTTCGCCACACTGAGCGTATCCTTGGAAATGCTGAACGGGGAGCCTCCAGCCATGCTGAGCGCCTACTGGGAATTTTGACTGGCTGAAGTTTAATATGCGAGCTATGATTATAGACAAATAATACTCTGTATTAAATAATGTTCTTATTGCCTAATAAAAAGTAGTGCTAGATAGATGCAAATAAAATGAGTTCCTGTTTTCCTTGATTTTTCCTGAATCATATGGGTCTGTAGTAGAGCTGAAATGAATTTGGGAAGAGTTTTTCAAGCAATACACCCTAAGTTCTATTTGCTCATGTGAAATGACTTTTTTTTTTAAAAAAAGAGAAAAATATCTAAAATCCGTTATATTTAGGGTGCTCAAAACTGAATATGATTGCATTCAAATTCACCCACATAGTCTGAAATTTAAAATTTGATGTAAGTAAAATAAGTCTTTCTTTTAAATTCAATCTGTGATGGTTGTTGATAGGGTTGAAAGAAATGTCAGTTTTGCTTTCCCTTGCATTTGTATGAAGAACAATGCATTTTTTTGGTAAATTCCTCAGAAAGAAACTGAGATGAAATCCTCCCTGTTTGCTTTGGCCAGCTGTAATAGAAAGAGCTATTCGTGTGTGGAGATTATCATGTAGTACCTGTTTCCCACATAGATATTAAAGATGAAGCAATTCTTGGAGGAAAGAAGGGACAGCAACTCTAATTCAGTGCTAATATGGTTGAATGCTAAGACTACAAAAAGTAAGCAGCCAAGCCTTGAGGCTGAATGAACAGACCTGTCAGCTTCAAGTCCTCCTGTACTGAGGATTTTTAAAAGTTCTTTTTCTCTTGACTGCGAAGATGTGTGTGAGTGAGATAAATTCATAAGAAAAGAAGCAGATACAAAGTTCTCAGAACTCCTTAGGTTTTTGCATACCTTCTGCCAAGATCACCCAGTAGTGTAAAGTATATAGCAAGCAGTGTGTTACCCTGCTTTCTGGGGGTCCTGGGGGTCCCGATCACTGAGTCAGTTATTTTGAGTTCAGGGGGGTCCCTGTCACTGTGCTCGAGATATAATATGGGGAATGGAAAATTAGCTTGAGCACAATTTGAGAAAGCAAGAGGCAGGGCAACTTATCAGGATCTTAATACCCAATGTATACCAGATCAGGTCAGATCAATAATCAAGCAGAATGATCCAATAAATGATTTTTATTTTATTTTTATAAGAGTCTTTCACTGTGCACTTACGTTCGAACTCACACAGATCCTAAAAGAAAATAAAAAGGGAGGAAAATTGATAGGGGATTGTAGAGAGGGTTTCAGGGTAATACTCCATCTGATCCAGACATCCGGGAAGACCAAATTAGGGTGAAGAGTGGGGAGTGGGGGGGGCTGAGGGGGAACGTCGGCAAACAGAGTGATGGCAAGCCGGGAGGCAAACAAGAACAGTCCCCAGAACTGCTTAAAACAGGGGGTTTTTATAAGGGAAAATGTACCTGGAGGGCTAGTCTTTCCCAGGGAAAACAATAGAGAGAGAGGGGCTAGATCAAAGCCCTCAACAATGGACATCTCCAGCTTAATGATTCACGATGGTTTGTGAATGATTCTGCCAGGGTCAGACAAAGACATCGGCAGTGTGGAAATTGCCCTTGTTTGGCAAGCTGATTGTAATTCTATCTAGCTACCATTTCGGGGCAGGGGACCCCTTGTGTGTTTGATGGTTGGACTGTCTGGAGAGCTCCTTGGGGCTACATGACAGATTAAGTCACTGGCCAGACTGGAATTTTCCTAACATCAGCCATTTGGCCACGCCTGCCTACGTGCTTGTCCAATAACACTGTCAGACACCTGGAATGATTTCTGATATTAGCCACGTAGAGATATCACTTTAATGTTATGGATTAATAAATTATAGACCCCGGGAGAGAGAGCTGTTGACCACAGTAACAAGTGAGAGCTGAATGACTTAAACCTGAAACTCCCAAGTGTCCAAATGAACAGTCCCACCTGTTACTCCAAAAGGTGGGGGACCCTCAGTTCCTCTAGCAGTACCTGTACCTCTCTGAAAAGGGGGGAAAAGGGAGTCCTGTAACCATGTGAGATCTTTTCACCAATCTATGCCAGCACTAGTTGTAGGACACCAGTTGGAAATTAAAAATAAAGTCTTTATTGGGGGAAATTCACAAACACACGCAAGCAATCAAACATTCTCACAGCCATATGATGGTAGCAAATATAAAGGAGAAAAAGGTTGGATAGTGAGAGTTTGGGATGAAGTGGGTAACAATTACCATTCCTGAAGCTGCAGAGGATTGGGGTGAGCTGTCTCAGGCTGTGTAGCCTGAAGGTGGTAACAATGAACTGAAATCTGTATGCGTGTGTGTGCGTGTGCACACTCATGCATCATAACATGCCATGCATATTCAAAGTACCAGCAAACAACCAATGGCTGATTCATGATTTAAAAACTTTTTTCTGGCCCTGAGGGAAATATGTGAATTGCTTTCTGGTGGGGCTGACAAAGAGGTCTAGAAGATTCTGATTGTCTTTGCAACCAGGTGACAAAACGTTGAAGGAAATTAAGATAGCATCTTAATTATTGGAGAGGTGGAAGGACAAAAGGACTGTTTCCATGGGAAAAATGGTGGTAAGATGTGAGCCTTCTAGCAGCTTTGTTTGCTATTGTCTTTGGGCTTGAGTACTTTGGAGAACCATGTAAAACACCTCAGGTTAGCCTTTTTGTTTTCCTGAACTGATTCTTCTAAACTTATGACCTGGCCCTGCTAAGGCTTTGTCTTAGCTTCATGACGCTTCCAATCAGAGACCTATGTCTTTTCAGTCACAAGTGCAAGATTTATGTTTATTTCATGCCAATTAAACAATATGTATAGCTGATCATAGTGTATATAGGTAGGGATACTATGTATGTATGTGTGTATGCATGCATATATGTATATGTAGATATATATTGTATATATGTATGATATAGCCAATCATACCAATATACATATTCGGGGACTGTACAGCCTGGTAACACACTAGTATATCACACTGGCCACCAACAACATCCTTGAATTGTGTGCACCAAAAGTTGTATGGACATAATTAAAAATTTAGGGCCAGCAAGTACTGTAAGCCTCTTTCCTGTTGAACTTCCTCTTTTGTTTCCTCACCTACCGAGACATTAAGAAGCTATAATGACTCCCATCAATGCTTTGTCACCTGATGTTAAGACTATTAGCCAGCCCTGGACCCTTTTGTTTGCTCTGCCAGAGAACCATTAACACTTTCCCCTTCAGGATAGAAAAAGTCTATAAAAACCCTAGCTCCGGTCCATATAGCTTGGAGTATGCTATAGCTAGAACTTCGGTGTCATTCTGTACCACAGACCCTCATTCCTCTGTGCTGTCCTCAAACTCCCCTGTTTGAACCATTTCACCACAACTTCTTTCTTGGTAAATATCGCTCACTTAGGCCCTTTCTGCACTGGCCTATTAAAACGGTGCAGAGCGACCTCCAATGGAGGTCTTCTGCACCGTGGAGTGGACTGGAGCGGACTACTTTTTGTAGTTCCGCACCTCAGTTCGCTCTGGAGCAACTGGAACTGGCCATGCAGTGTGCTTTTTAAAAACCTCTTTTAAGAGGTTTTTAAAAAGTACGGAGTGCACGACCCCGTGTCGCTCTGTTGCCACGCTCCGGTGCAGATTTGCAGGTGCACACTAGTGCATGCCTGCAGATCTGCCAGGGGCGGGCTTTAGGCTGGCAAGCTTCTCCGGTTGGTGGACAGCCTCCACCAACCGGAAGCCGCCATTTTGGACACCGGAGCAGTGCGGAGCGATGAGCTCGCACTGCTCCTCATCAGAACGGACCCAAACGGACTCACCGAAAAGCTGATGAGTAGCAGCAGGGAGCGTTTCTCTCACTGCGTGTGGAAAGGGCCTTAATCTAACTCCTTGCTATCCAATTTTTCCTTCCTTCATTTTGTTAGCCTTGTATGGATTGAGACTGCTTGTGTGTGTTTGTCCCCCAATAAAACATTCTTTTAATCTCCAACTGGTGTCTTTGCATTAGTATCTGTATACAAAGGTGAAAAGATCTTGGAGGTTACCCCTGTCTCACAAGCCTCCCTTTTTGAGCAAGTAATTCCCCACCTTTCCACAGAGGCTTCGGCTTTGTAAGTGGATCCCTGAGTCACCTACCTTTTGGGGTAACACTAGCATTCCTCAAATCTCAGATTGCTTAGCCCTCCAAACTGTCACTTCCTCCAATCTGAATCTAGTGCTTTGTAACACCCCCAGGCCTTGGAATGACAAGCTGGATCTTAATAATCTTTTGACTTTATAAATGTGTTTATTTGAGCCAGCATTTCCTCACTCTGAACCTACTGTGCTCTAATTGTTTGTGGTATGCATTTACTGTCTGTCATTGATGAGTCTTCACCATAAGAGCTTCTACTTTACAATGCTCACATTTTAAATTTTTGGATTTGTGTTTAATGAAATTCCTCTTTAGACAGCTCCATGTGGATGTGGGTTATTGGATTCAATCTGCCTAAGATAACTTGCTGCTCAGGTTAAAGGTCCTTTCAGGAATACCTACTCAGAATCTGTATGAGTTCAGATTCTACTTCCAGTTCTGGTAATGGTGGAGTGAGGTGAAGTTCTTTGCACTGCTGACAGAGAGGCTTCTCACACTGTGTGATAAGAGTCTGTCCAGTGTTACTAGGACTGCAAAGAATCCCACTTGATATAGGGGGATTGAATTTGGGGCTCCTGAGAACCAGTGTCTTCTTCCAGCTTCAGTAATCACATCTGATTGAGGCTTACCCAAAGTTGAGAACAAGAGGAGATAGGAGCAGCTATTGACACACAAGCGCAATTGGCTTTTTCCAGCAAAAGCTTTGCCACAGAACTTTTTAACGGATTGGATTGTCACATAGCCAGTTGGGAGATCTTCATGAAATAGACTCTATGATTACTACCAGCTATCAAACAATTATTTTCATGGTAAGTGTCACATTCTGCTACTTTACAAACTAAATTGAGACCTATGGGAATTTAAAATTGGACATCAATGAAATGAAATCAATGAGATCTCACAGTTAGAAGTGTTAAGGCAGTGGTTCTCAACTTGTGGGTCGTGACCCCTTTGGGGGGTCAAACAACCCTTTCACAGGGGTCACCTAAGACCATCAGAAAATACGTATTTCCGATGGTCTTAGGCTCCATTCCCTCCTCGGTGGTGGTGTGCAAGCAGGAGCCACACACTCGCATCCTCCTGCCCCCTGTTCAGAAGGGACTGAAATCGCTCCCCTTCTCCGCTACCGGGAGAACCTCCTGTCTGACGGCCAGCTTGGGGGGGCAGCAGCAGCACGGGGAGCAGGCCCCCTCCTCGCCACGGCCCCTGCCCCACTCGCCATGGAGGGGGGCGCTGCAGAAGGGCCAGGGGACCGCAAGGCGGTGCTTTTCTGGGGGGCGAGCTGCGCCCAGTGCAAAAGACAAAGGCGCTGGGATTCCTCCCCCCGGCCAGGGTTGACACTCTGGAAACTTTTCCCACACTGCCCCCCCAGTGGAAATGAGAGCGAAGCAGAAGCAGAGCCTGGAGGGGGTTCTCAGAATTTTTCCCCAGGGGAGATGCGTGGCTCCTCTTTCCTCCCTGCCTGTCCCCCCCCATTCCTGGCCGGCGAGGCAGCCTTTGCTGGGGAGGGGGGAGGCATTGTAAATAATAAATAAATAATTTTATGGTTGGGGGTCACCACAACATGAGGAACTGTATTAAAGGGTCGTGGCATTAGGAAGGTTGAGAACCACTGTGTTAAGGGGTCAGAAGGTGGAAGACAGGAAGGACAGATAGATTCAGAATGGAAGAAAATTTAAGACTTTGATTGATTTAAATAACTTACTGGAGGCTGTCAGAGGATAGGACGAAAGGCTGAGTGGCTGGGGGTTGTACGGAGGAGAGCCTTGGCTGAGTGGCATGTGGAGAAGCCGGTGAACTGAACTGGGTTTGAACAGCTCTGAGCAGAGAGGAAATTTTTGCTCCCCCTTGTGGATTATTAATTGATCTATTTGGATGTGTTGATTGACTTAGCAGACTTTGTTGGAAGATAACATTTGTGCAGAAACAACTTATTTTTTCCTGCATTCAGTAGTGATTATAGTGACGTGCCTTACTGACAATCTATAATGGCAACATTCTCAGAGTGGAGAAGAAGAGAGTCTGAGAGTCCAGTGTCATCATAATGGAGTCAGCTTAGAACTGCTGTCTGCTTGAAATGGAGAACTGTGAGGTGGGTGTTGCTTTTGAGAAAAACAGAAACGGAAAGGAGACTGATGACGATCAAGGAATAAGAGAGAGCTTTAAAGAGCTTCTCTGTTTGTTTAGATATCTTCCTCTTTGGGCTTGGAAGTCAAAAAGACCTCTTAAGTATAGACAATGTGATTATCTACGCTATTGCCTATAGTTCGCCACTGTGAGGATCAGTGAAACCAATGTTCAATAGATTTATCTATACAACCTCTATATATCTATTGTTAATATATATCATCTAACCATCTATTGTTATTATTTATCCACTTATTATAATTAATAGATATAATTAATATTAATTAATTAATAATTTATTCCAATATTGCCAATAATTAATTAGGATAACTTTTGATTCTGGGTACATCTTGCTGAGGTTATAAGTACTTAGATTGTAAATGGTCAATTATAATTTGTGCCTATATTGCTATTTATAACTATAGTTATTAAGAGAGACATATATTTAGTGACGTATACTAAATTAAGGATCTGAGGAAGTCATGTATTATTACATAAGTTTTCATATAGGATTACATTTATTTTCTATCTTATTTGATTGGGTGTTATATTTATTAAATATACTACATAATTATTATAGTTAATATAGTACAAGATAAGAATTGCATTGTTGAGATTTAAAACTTGCTGCTTACACAGTCGCATAGGGATGTGGGGATGGGGGTGGGTGATTCGCCCCAGCTGGCAATGTTTTTGGGGCGTCCTTGTCTGTAGCCATGCCCCCGTGCATCCTGGCCACATTCTCACATGCCCTGGTGATGGCCCCACACACTGCAGCCATGCCCCCCCCACAGTGGCCACGTCCTTCATGCCATAACCCCGTTCTTCTCCTGCCCCCCTCCACACACTCCAAGCTCCACCACTGTGGTTGCATAAATTATTTTGACTTTTTTTTAAAGAATCAGTAACTAATTGTATTTCATACTTACCTATATTTCACATTTATTTATCCATTATATAATAATTATCTAGATATATATGAATTGAAATAAACATTGATAATATTTGAATCAACTGTCTTATAGAAAATTTGAATATTGGTATATTTATACAGCATAAGCATTTATTGTATAATAGACTATTTAGTGTTATAGCAAGAGTGCTATCAACATAGCTTCTTTCAACATATACCTTGATGGAAACAAGGAGAACAACTGGCCAAATGGCCAAACAAACACAGAGAAGACCATTGGTGGAATTTGTGTCAAAGCACTCAGACAAAAGCATGATTCTTGAAGAAATTAGAAGAATGAGAATGGAGATGAAACAGGATATGAAAGAACTAGGAAATGAAATGAAATAATATCTTAAAATGGAGTTGAAAGATATCAAGAGATCAATGGACAAATTAGCAGAAGAATGACAGTGAAAGTTAATAACTTGGAAGAGAATGTCAAAAATTTGGAAGATAAATGAGAATCCCTTACATTAGAACATGAAAGGGATTTGGATGAAACAAAGTTGTAATCGGTGACCTGTGAGGTGGGTGTTGCTTTGGAAAAAGAAATTCTGAGAAAAATCAGAATTTGATGAAATTAGAGATGGGCCAACCAAATCCTCAAATCCTTGAATCCTCAAATCCTTGGCAGGGATTCAAGATTTGGGAATCCAAATCCCTGTGCCAAAATAGGCAAACCGAATCTTTCAAATCTGCCACCCAAACAATTTGTTGGAGACCGGGATGCTTGAAAACCTGGGAGACCAGGACGTCTGAAAACCTGGGAGAGAAGGATGCCTGAAAATCTGGGAGACTAGACACACAAGAGGAGATGGCAAAGTAGGTGAATTGTTCCCTTGGAGTAATAATGGCCTTTGCTAACAATTTCACAAATTACATCTAGGGTTTTATTCTAAGGTATTTAAATTGAACATTTCATATTTAAGTTCGGCACTTGACTAGAAGCTATAGGCTTGAGATTTCAAGGACAGCTGAAATATTCCTTGCTTGCAAAGCAATTTCAGACACAATTCTGAGGTTTCCAGTTTTACAAGGTGTCACAGCCTTCTCTGCCAAAGTGTGCTGGTGCATCGTCACACTACAAACCCCAGGATGCCAGAAGGAGCTATGCAAAGAAAAGCCAGTTTTGACCTGAATTATCTCTGTACTGTAGTGGTCCTCTTTACTTAGGCAGGAAAATGTTTGATTAATTCACATTTTCCAGTGTACAAAGGGCCTTCATGTCATTTTCGATCTGGGGAGATCCTGAGGCAAAACTATGACAATTGTCTTGGCCAGATTTCTTCAGAGGGAGATTTGCCTTTGCCTAGGCTTTTGCTATGGCTGAGAGAGCATATCTTGCCCAAGATTATCCTTCTTTCCCTTGCTTTTTAAACCATTTTTTAAAAAAAGGATTTGAAAGATTTGAGATTCGTGAGATTTGTGGTTTCCCAGAACCTGCCAGGGATTTGGGTCCAGATTTGGATCTGGAAAATTCTGGATTAGTCCCATCCCTGGTATATATGTATGTTTGTATGTTAATAATTGACTTTTTAAAAAAGTTTTGCATATATACTAATAAAAAGAAGAAAAAAAGAGAATCTGTATGAGTTCACACATGTGCTCCAAAACCATGCTGGGCAACAATCGGGCTTAAGCACAAGGTTTTAAATAATACGAGAACACTCTACTTTGTCTGGAAACAAAAGCTTTCGGTTCAGGGTGACCTCCACCTGAGTTCCAGTTGTACTGGGAGCACGCGCAAAAACTCAATAGCTAAGAAGTGATATTCTGCACATGCCCAATGACATTGCCTTCTGAGTATTTTCCAACATCAATTTTGACATCCCTCTCTCCACTAAAAGGAAAAGCCCCAGACACTTCCCATCACGAATTATATCCTAGATGGTATGGAACAAAGATTTAGTAAAGATACCTTGTAGCCCTTAGGCAATGGAAACTTTCTGAGAGTTGACAGTTTGCAAATGTTATTTGTAAAATGGATGATCCTTCTTTAATTAGCTTGCTTGTAATTCCTTCCTCTGGGCCTATACCTTTCAAGGAGTGTTGATTGATTTGTGATGCTGTTATAAAGCAGCACAAGAAGCATCCAAGTCAGAAGAGTTTTCTACTGGTACTCAAGTTTCTCTGAATACTCAAAAGACTCTTCCCCCTGCTTCTACCTATGAACATGAAGCCGTGGTCCTCTCTCCTTCTCACGGGCTTTGCCTTCATACTGTTGAATGTAGGTAAGTTCTGCCACAGTCATCTCAGCTCTGGCTTCTCAGTCAACAACAACCCTAGATCTCCATATTTCGCTGTGAAAGCCATCGTTATTTCCATGAATGAGGGCTCCAGACCAGTTCAGTTTCTGCTCCTATGTTCACTTTTTCTACCGCCTTCCTTATAGAAAAGAACCTGGAAAAATAGTGAGATCAGATGAGTTGTGGTCAGTTGTGGTGTGAGGAGGAGTTAAGTCAAGCTAGAAAGCTGAAAATGTTCATGAAAAAAGAATTTTGAGAAAGAATGGGAAGAGCAGGGAACCACAAAGGAAGCCACAGAGAAACAGTGGCTGCTGCTGCCTCCCAAGCCAATGGGGGATGTTCTGGGTTTAAGTCTGAACTTTAAAGCTTCTATCCAAAGTGCTGACCATTGGGGTAGGGTTCGGCACTTTGGATGGTTCCTCGAATGATTGGACTCAAGCCTCCAGTGGATTCTCTGTTCCTCTGGTATGGGACCCATCACGCACCCGTTGGAGGGGAGACTGCAATAGAGAAAAGAAGAAACAATGAAACCATGAGCCATAGCTTTGTGGAGGGACAACAATGGTTAGGTTAAAGCAATACTTAAGAGGTCAAAGATAGACTCCATCACATCTATTTTAGGAAACCTATCAAAGTCACCCCTATCATGTAAGGAAAACATTGCAACACCCCACCCCTTCCTTTCGCAGCGCAGTCTGGGAGCTGTAGGCTGCACTGGGGGAAGGAAGCGCAACTGCCACGGCTTGCCGATGCACTGCACGCAGGTAAATGCACAAGGGTACCGTGAGCATTGGGCGAGTGCCCAGTATTTTCGGCTCTGAGCCCCGTGCGCGCCCCGCTTTAGCCTTGTGAGCGTCGCACGAGTGGGAGTGCGTCGTACTGACCGCCGCTCCCATTTATGCGATGCTCAAGGGGCGCTCGCGCAAAAAAAACAACAACAAACAACTGTGTGTGAAAAGGGCCCTTGTCCTGTCTTTGATCTCTCCTTTAACAAAGCCAATTGTATCAACATGCACTCATTCCCCCCAGCCCATTTTACATACATCTAGAAGTACATTATGGCCTATATTACATAGAGTTAAACAGCAGACATACTACAAGCATTACCTTGTAGCAAGCAGCAGATGGTTTACAGGTGATCTAATGGTATATGGGTATCACATTAAAGCAAACATTAAGCATCAAACCACTACATTAAGATATCATGATATTATATCAGGAAGCAAAGTGACTTGACAATATGGTTGGTTACCTCTAGCTTGTAGCTTGGCCTGTATTGAAGACTTTTTTTTAAAAAAACTATCCATATGAAATGTCTGCACAACTTTATTTCCACCAAATAACAGGTGCCACAAACAGAAATCTGACAGTTTGGTATGGAAGCCTTTTTTTCTTTAACCTGCAGAATCCCAAGCTGACCGCAATATCAGGAATGCCAAAAGGGGAGCATTGAGCCATAGACATCGCATTGCTGGCCATGATGGACATAGAAGTGCCAGCCATGCCCAGCATCCCCAGCATGAACATGGGATCCATCCCCAGCATCCCCAGCATAGAAATGTCAGTCATGTCCAGCATCCCCAGCATGGATATGGCAGCCATGCCCAGCATGGAGGTGTTTGGCGTTAGGTGGAAATCTGTAGGGCTGAAGTTTAACATGCAATGTTACTGTGATTTTTTCAATGTTTCTGATTATATTTCTAAATTACTCTATAGCAACCTGTATTCTTTTGTCTAATAAAAAGTAGATATTAGTTATCTGCAAATAAAGGAATCCGGAGTTTGTTTTTCCTTCCTTTCCCCTGAGCCGTATAGGGATTTAGTAGTGCTTAGAAGAATTTGGGGAAAACTTTTCAAGCAAAGAAAATGAAGTGGGGAAAAAACCATTCCAGCAAAGTATAAAAAACTTTTGTTTGATGGTGGAAGAAAATGCTGATTAATTCTTCTATTTAATCCTTCTTAAATTAAGAACAGATCAGTATTACTGGTGAGTTGCCTTCTGCTGCTATTGCCTTCCAGAAAGATAGCTAGGGTGATTAGACACTAGAAATGGCTCCCACTGGAATTTTGGTTAATACATATGAATCTCTGGTGTTATTCCCTTACTTAAACCATCCTCTGTATATCAATAGTTCTTCGTTATCACTGTACTGTACAAGGATAGTAGCATCCGTCACCAGCAGACTAAGACCCTTTTCGCACCTTACCTTTCCATGGCGCTGGGGTGCGGGGCTAGCGTGAGCAGCCTCTGGAGAGAGGCTCTCACATCTGGGGTCCTTTGGCTCTGCATGAGCTTCCTGCTCACGCGAGAGCCCCGCCTCTTCCTTTAGGAGTGCAGCCTGGGACCTTCCCAGGTTGTACTGGACAGGAAGTGCGACCGGCCTGGCTCCCAAGGCTCCGCATGCCAGGTAAGTGCATGTGGGGCCCTGGAGTGATGCGTGACTGCACAGCATTTTTGGCTTTAAGCTGAAAATGAAAAAATACATGCATGGTCCGCATCAGGCCCTTGAGAATTGCGCAAATGTGAGTGCATTGTGTGGACGACTCCTCATGTGTGTGCAATGCTCAAGGGGCCCTTTCGCATCCAAAATGCCGTGCAAAAAGGGCCTAAGTTATATTGACAAGCAGAATGTGAGCAACAACTAGTCTCACAATACCACCACCCCACAAACAGAGAAATAGCAGACAAATAAAGCAAGCTTAACCTTCTTTGTAAAAACACATGGTGTAGTTTTACTTACAAATAAGAAAGATTTCATAATACTTTAAGTGAGATGCTTTTTAATGTGTTCTTCAAACTTAGAAGAGAGTGAAAACTGGATTATAAAATGCAGGACAACCAACTTAGGCCCTTTTTGCATGGCATTACGAGGTGTGTTTCACATGACTTCCTCACAATCACGCAATGCTGCCAGGTCCAGTAGGTGCCGATCGTGCAATATATCATTTTCGGTTTTTGGCTGAAAATGATGTGTGATCGCGTGTCACTCCGGGGTCCCACATGCACTCTGGGGTCCGTCCATGTGGAGCCTCTGGAGCCATGAACTCATGCTTCCTCCTGCAGTGCAACCCTGGAAAATACCTGGCTGTGCTGTGGAAGGAAGGAACAGGCAGAGTCCTTATGTTGCCTGCCAGTTGGCTGGCAGCTGCTGTAGAGACGGAGCAGAGGGGAAGCAAGTGCCTCTTGGAAGAGGCTGCTCATGTGATCCCCATGCAACCATGCTGGATGGAGGTAAGCTGCGGAAAGGACGTTAGATGAACTGATGCAGAAAAAGAGAAGTTGTGTCTAAGACCAGCAATGGAAAACTACATGAATGCATGTTATGCCCGTAATGACACGAATATATGTTTAGAGTTGTTGTCTAAGATTGCAGCTCTTAGAGAAACATGCATACCAGCAATTACTTACTATCGGGATGATAAGGTTATTATGTATAACGAGATGATCGAGCTGGCAATCTCAGGCCTATAGGTCTGGGTCAGTGCTGCTCCCAAATGCCACTGGCTGGGCAGTCACCCACAAGTTTAGCTGGGGTTGGGGGACTGACAGGCACTGCTGATCTTTGCCCGTGAAAATTCATGGTGGGTTTGACAGAAAGTGTGAGCACAAAATGTGTATGCAACTCCAAATGGCAAAATCAGTGAGCAGCTGAGTTCAGGGCACATCAGATATACATATGTCACATACTATGTGTCAAGAGTGGAGAACGGTGTATTTAAAAAGAACAATCGAGAAAGTCATAGTCAAAATTGACTTAGGCCATTTCTGCACTAGACTGTTATAGTGCTATTATTCTACTTTCAATCTTCCATGGAATCCTGGGGCAAACTCCAGGCCTTCGCGGCCCCTTCCTAAACTGCAAACCCCAGGATTCCATAGGACATTGAAAGTGAAATAATAGCACTATAACAGTGATGTCGTGCAGAAATGGCCTTAGTCTAAGTAACCTTGTAAGAGAAAAACTTTTTTTTTTCTAGCTGAAAATGCAGAGAGACCTGCTTTAAATACTGAAATGCACCCCTTCCTGGCAGTATAACACTTGGCCAAAGAAGTTCTATGAGGTTCTTTTGTAGAAACTGGGAATGAAAGCATGACATAAGCTAAATGAGTTTATTAGAGAACAAAAGGAAAGTTTACACACACAGAGACTTTCACTCAGGAAAAGCAAAGGAAGATATTCTTGCAATTCCAGCAAATTTGGATAATCATTCACATTAGCTTTACTAGTACCTTTTCTCTTATACCTTAGGTGACTTTATTTTTCTCTGCTAGACCTAGGAATCCCTTAAAGCCTAAGTGTTAGGCCCTGGGAAACTCCTGAGATCATTTAGTTATCATAAAAAGACAAAGAATAGACTTCACACCCCAGTGTGTATGATTTTGAATAGCCCCTAGGCTAGTGTCTTCCTTCTTAACATATATTAAACAGTTTCAAAATCATTGACCAATGTGGGCATTTAGATTGTTCTCTCTCAGCATATATTATTCTATTTCTCATTTACCACTTCCACATCTGTTCTAAAATGAGCCTTTCATACCCCTCAAAGGTCTCCAAAATTGCAAGAATGTCCCTGGGAACCTATAGGGATCCTGATATACTAATCTATCTTGGCAGAATCCTGGATTCAGAACTGCAGCATCACTGTCAGTCTTTAATCCAAGTCTCAAGTCAAGTCTCAAGTCTCTACCTTCAAGTCTCAAGTCCTTAAAGATACTTTCAAATCAAGTCTCAAGTCTGGGAGCCAACTTTACACCACAACCAGAATTTCTAGGCAGTGTTGAATAAAGTCAGTTTTTACAATTTAAGTAGAGTTGGCCCTCCGTATTTGTGATTTTGGCATCTTCAGCTTCGGAAGTGGGGAATAGGATTCTTCTTACCCCCACTTCCAGAAGCTGGAGGCTTTTGAGCCAATGGGCATAAAAAAGTCTGTAGCTTCGGAAGCAGGGGACAGGATCCTTCTTACTTCCCATTTCTGAAGCTGGAAGATTTTTCAGAAGTGTGGTAAAGGATTCTTCTTATGTCCCATTACTGAAGCTTCAAAAGCTTTAGAAGGAAGGATCCTTCCTCCTCAAGACAACTGCCGTTCCCTTTTGAGAAATGCTGTCTGCACTCTAGGGCAGAGTCTTGTCTTCTGTTCTTAGGAAACGTTTTAGAAGGTTCCTCAAGCCTGCCTCAAGCCCATCGCCTAACTCATTTGCTGTTCTCCTCTGATGAATGTGTCCACACTTTGGGCTTGAGATAAATCATCACACGACAGTAGGCAAAAAGAGATGAAAGCGTTGTTCAAAGTTGTAAGGTTTCTAAATGAATGTGTTATGCTACTGAAGAAAGAGCAGCAAGTCAGTCACTAAAAATATATAAATCTCAAGTTAAGTCAAGTCAGTGCATCATCTATTGCTGAGTCAAGTCTGAGTTGAGTCACCAAAGCGATTTAAGTTCGACTTGAGTCTGAGTCAGTCAACTTGAGTCTACATCGCTGATGACTACTAGACGTTTTCCACAGAAGGATCCTTCAAACAATAAAAAAGTGGGTGGGCACAGTCTTGGGGATGGAGAAATGTTCTAACAACCAATCAGAAGTGGGTGCAGATGCACAGGTTCACTATTTTCTGTTTCAGAAAGCGACTGAACTTCTGAACTCTTATGTACAGATTGATAAGCCTCTTGCGCTGAACTAGGAGGAGGGGAATGAATGTCAAATCTGCATCTGATAGAAAGTTGGGCAACTCTCAGGGCTTGGGGGCACATTATCCCCTTGGAGGCCTGGGGAAGTGGCTACACCCTGGGACAACCTCTTGGAGAAAAAAAAGAAAAGAAAAGAACAGCTTTTTCCTCTGAATGCCATAGGGATCATTTTCATGAAGTCCACCTCCAATCATTTTAGACCCAGGAGAAACTTTTCCCCCATCAGGGAATGACTTGGAAGTCAGCTAATGTTTGGGGGCATTTGGGGTCAAAATGATGTTAGACTCTAGGGGACCCTGAGGTCACAAATAATCCTGGGAGCCAAATGTGGCTTATGGCTCATAAGCTTATGGGAATGGAGTGGTGTGGAGATAACCAGGAAGACTTGGAGACAGGTCAACAACAGTTCAAGGTTAAGCAAGTTTGAGACAGGTACCCGCCTGGGAAAAGGACAGAAAACTGGGCAATGCTTTACTAACCAATAAGAGCTTTGCATATGAGAATTTGTATCGCTTTTACATATAAAAGTGTGTGATGATTAAATTAATCAGGTCTGGCAACTTCTGTGGAAATGTGCTGCTGGTGTGTTACTGTAGTTTCTAGTCCGGGCCTGTGGTATATTAGATATCATTTGATATCAAGAATTTGGCCTTCACTACCCATTCCTCTTCATGTGCTTGCGAGGCCCCTGGACAAGCACGCACTCAGGCACGGCCGAAAATAGCTGAACAATACAAACAAATCCAGGCAGGCCAGTAATTGCCGGACTGCAGCTTCAGGACACCTCCAGGCAAGTACCCTTTTAAGATCACATTATGTATGCATGCAGTTTACAAAAGACTCCCTGCCCTGAGCAGGCAGCTTGATGAGCCAAATATCCAACTATAAAGCACTCCACGTTTGCATACTGTCTGCGCTATTGACAACACTGTCATAATTCAATCGTGCTAAATACTGACCTTTTGGAGGCTTTGTCTCCAGCCCAAAACCCATTGTTTTTCCTGGGAACGGACTAGCCTAAAGGCACATTTTCCCCTATAAGACCCCCTGATTTTGAGCATTTCTTCGGATCACTCCTTGCTTCCATCCAGCCTTGCTGTCGCTCCGTTTGCTGAGCCTTCCCCTCAGCTTCCACGTGCTGAGAATCTCCACTCCAACTGACTTTTCTTCTGACAAACCGGGTTTCAGGATCAGGTGTAGTATTTTCCCTGAAAAATCCCTCTTAAAACCCTCTATCCAACTCCTATCTTTCTTTCATTAGGCCTGTGTGAGTGTTTGTATACATACGTTTTGACTGTATTTCAAAATAAAGGAAAACAATTATTATTTACTTCTGCTTGATTACTGACTTGGCCTGACCCCGTAAACATTGGGTCCAAGATCTTGCTAGGTTGCCCTGTCTCTTGCATTGCTTAGCTTGTGCTCTTGCTAATTCCCATTCCCCAGTGATTGGAGCATATTGAGGTGTCCCTCACGGGACCCCAGAAATCAGGGTAACAGGTGCTCATGTTACTCCTGAGAATAAACTACTGCTAACTTCAGGGTGCATTCTTGGGAGTGTGAGTTATCTGGTACATGACAGAATATTTATTTAATTAATTAATTTCCATCATCACCCCCCCCCCCGGCTTTCCTAAACTCAGTACATAAATTCCAAGGGATATCTGGATAAAAGCAATGGATTTGTATCATTTTCCTCATAACTAACTTTTGTTTTCTTGTGGCCTGGCCGCATGCTTTTGATCATACTCTAATGTTGCTTGGCCCACACATCTCCCAATTTTCACCTGTGAAAGCTGTGGTGTTTATCTAGGATGAATAGTAAAGTATGAAGATTCCAATATTATACCACGTTGCCAGTTTCTCTCTCTCTCTCTCTCTGTACATCTTGTGCTTCCAAATTTCTGTACTTGTTGAGGTATAGCTCTAAAAGTAATTGGAGAACTGGATGGACATGCCTTCTTTTTTAAAGGTCTAGAGTTTCTTTCTTTCTTTTCTTTTCTTTTTTTTTCTTTTTTTTTCTTTTTGGTTATCTGGAACTAGCAACAATGGCCTCTGCTAGTAAACACACAGATTCAGCAGAGATAAAGTGAGAGAAAGAGGAACGTTTGCATCAAAACAAAATGTCCCCAGTATTTAGCTAGGGTAAGATTGTTTCAGCAGTTTGACTATAACTCCTGAATAGACAGTGGGAAATTTGTGAAAGTCAGTTTCTGAACTGTTGCTTGAGTCTAGATGTGACGTGTGATCAGTGGGAGGGGGAAGAGGAAGACCTGAGGACTGAGAGAAACCCAGCATATTTCAAGAAAGAGTTTGGATGCAAACCTGGAAATATGAAGGTAAAAATCAAAGCAAAAAGAACTGGAAACTTACAATAGTTCCAGAGACATTCTCCCTTCTGGATGTGACCTCAGTGCTGATGGAGGAATATTACATCAATCAGATGCTGGCTGACAATATGTCTTTTAAAAATCTGCTTGAACCCTGTCCATGTGTAGAGCAGTGAGTCTCTCAGACTTGACATGTTTTTGTCCTTCCAGTCTTGCAGTGTTCCAGTCCTTCTGCTACAGTAAATGCACATTAATCTCACCACATTGGTTATATCCTGTATATCTTCCCTGTTTAATCATCCTCTTCCTTCTTGGCTTTTGCCTGTCTTTCTCTTCTCTCTCCACACACACACACACACACACAATTAAAGACGTAATGAAAAATAAATAGTCATGAAGACATATCTTGATGAAGGTGGAGGTGACAAGCCTAAAGCTTTGTAGTGGAAGAAGGAAAGATGGCAGGATTTGACTGCTGAGCACTGGAGAGTAACTTCTGGCCTGCTGCAGAGCCTCTCCCTCTGTAGGTAACAGTTGTAAATTTGTGTTTTTTAAGGGATGTAATTCTTCACTTAGTCTCTTTTCAAGTGTAGCAATGAGTAATTTCAGCAAATTTTTTCCCACTGTAAGAAAGTCTTTGAAAACCATACAGTTTTTGAAAGCTATTAGCAGTTCAAGATTTACTGGCAGGCTGTGGCTGAGATCTAGAACAACGCATTGTTCACTGCACAAAGCACTGCACCTATTCCTTCTAGGCAAGCACCATACTAGATCTTCTAAAGAAGATCCCTATGATCATCATTTTTGGGATGTACCATGCTAGATCTTCTTAAAAGGAGCCCCAAAGTCCTGTGTTGAAATACTGTACTGGAGAGCACATTTAAAACCATCTAATAAGGTCATCCACTGAGAACTGAAGTACTCCGCTGAGATAGCCAAGTGAACACAGCGCAGTAGTAGCAGCAGCAGCAGCAGCAGCAGTCACAATGGAGTCAGAGAAGCAGGCAGCTAAATCTTTCCAGACAGGTAGAGTCCCCTATCACTGAAAGACATCATGTTGGCTCAATGTTCAGAGTTGGAATTCTACACTGAAGACTACAGCCAGGATAACAGCCAGTCATCCAGTGCCACTGTCTCACTGAGGCATTTTGAAATCTGGGATAGAATTTAAAATGTCTATCCCGTGGTCCCATACTTTCCTCATACTTGCTTATGTTTCTTTGTGTGTGTTTGTGGTAGGGGTTGACAACTGCTGCTGTGGGATACAGGATATCAGCTGCTGTTTTCTATTCATAACTCGTAAATGACTTCTGTCTTTCATTTTTTTTTTAAATTGCGCAGAACCTGAAACTAGCATTTGCTCCTGTGTCTTCCTTCACTTCATATGTACCACAACCACATGTCCCATACCATGTATTTTCAAGCCGTATGTCCATCATGAAATGTGAAAATTGTGCTGCTTCCCCCTCTTCGACTATCTGGCTTTTATTTTATTATCCACCCTAATGTCCAGTGTTTGTTATCAGTTTGCCCTGGCGAATCTGGGAAACTGCATGTCAGGAAAAACACAGACCACTTTTTTTTTTTTTTTTTTGCTGGGGAATAGGTTGGCTACTTTATTTTGCACATGAGGCCAATAGGGAAACTTCACAACATTCAAAGCTGTTAGAGTCTTCTGATGATGGTCACTCAGCGCAGTGCATCTAGTATATCACTCACGAGACCAGATACATGGTCACCGTCATTCTGACTCCCCCTTTTGCTGCATATCCTGTAATGGACAAGAGAGTAGAACTGAAATGAATGCAGCAGCACATTATTTCCAACCTCAGAATGAACACACACTGTGGGGAACACCCATCATTTTTATTACATGATTTATTGCATTATTTCACCTTTTCATGTTTTGGGGCTGTTTTGAGCCGAGATTTGGGGCCAAATGTTCTGAATTAAGTAGAAACAAATTAAATTAATTCCTTTTGCATGAAGTATACCTTGTGTCTAAGCTATCTGAAAGATAGTATATCCCATAAGAGTTCATGAGAGTCCCTTATCTCTGTCCCACCCTCTTCTCAGCCTCATTCGATGGGAAGAAGGGAGAAGGCCTTCTTGGTGGCTGCTCCCAGACTTTGGAGCTCCCTTCCTAGAGAGTCCAGGATGGCCCTGCCCTTGCTTCCCTTCCACTAGTAAGTCAAAACATTTTATACCATCTCGCTTTACAGACTGACTAGGGTTGGGCTTTTGATGCTGTGTGGTGCTGTTTATAAGGTTTGTATCTAGTCTTTGAATGCATTTTAATATTTTTAATATTTAATCTTTTCACTTCACTTCACTTCATGAATGAATGAATGAATGAATGAATGAATAAATAAATAAATAAATAAATAAATAAATAAATAAATAGATAGATAGATAGTAGTAGTAGTATTCTGGGTGAATTTGACTTCCATGACTGTTCAGAGAGGTTTATCATGATTTCAAACTCCATACCTTTGAACAGATAAAATTAAATATATAAGACAACAAGGAGCCCTGTTGGATCAGATGAAGTGACCCATCAAGTCCTATTCTGAATACTATTGCTGTCAGACACTAGGTGGCTGCAAAAACTGAGTGATATGGACACACAAAGGCAGGTTTAATCTTTATGTCTCACTATGAGCAGTGCAATCCTGACTCAAAGATATGTCAGCTATAGGGGTTTAAGATTAGGTGAAGGCATATTTTACTCCAAGAAATCTTTTTCTGCCATTTGATCTGAGGGATCCTGTGACAGAGCAATCTGTCAGCAGAGCTATTCAGCCAGATGATATCTGATGGCAATAGAACAAGGGCTGGGGGATAGGAGGAGAAGAGGGGGAGGAAGTGAATTTCTCCATGTTCTAACCTGCTACTCCAGGGACACACCTACAAATGGTAGCATACAGTTTGGCCAAGGCAAGGGTATTCCATATCCTTCAGCTGTCATAGTTTCAACAGACAGTCCTAATTAACCTCTGCCATCCCTCTTTTTCAGGTGTGTTTAAAATGTCTCAGTTGCTCACTTCTCTCTCCAATTTAGTACATAGGAGCTGCTTCACATTAGTTTCAATCATTTCATTTTCTCACTTTTTCTATCAGAAGCAGATTTTTGTGCACTACTACAGTTGTGCACATGCCCTACAACTGTCCCAATTAGTCAGGGAAAGTCTATTAATCCAAATGTTCAGGGTTTTTTAAAATGTCTCATTTTTTCCTTCCACTTTCCTCCTTTGGCATGGCTTGCTTTAACTGCTGCAAACTGAGTTCAAAGATGAAAAGCAGTCTGCACTCAGTTTACTCAAAAAGGGAAAGAGGAGGGGACAGAATCCTGCCCTTCCCATTAGACTCAAGCAACAGCAAACCACTACAGCTTCTCCTAGGCCCTTTTCCCACACACTTTCTATTGCACTTTCTTGAGCATCGAGTAAATGGGAGCATCGGTCCGTATGATTCACTCCCATTCACACAATGCTCACGAGCCTAAAGTGGGCCGTGCACGCATTTTTTTATTTTTGGCTGTGAGCCAAAAATACTGCGTGGTTGCGTAATGCTCGTGGGGCCCTCGCACACTTACCTGCATGCGGTGTGTCGAACGAACCTGGATGGTCGCACTTCCTCGCACAGTGCAGCCTACAGCTCCCAGACTGCGCTGCGGAAGGAAGGGGCGGGGCGTTTGCACGACGGTCGTGCCACCAGGAAGCCAGCTGCAGGAGAACGGAGAAGCGAAGCGAGTGCCTCGCGTAAGACCCTGCTTGCGCGAACGGCACCTCCCACCTCTGCGAGCAGGTAATGTGCGAAAAGGGCCCTGGCTTGTCTCTTCTCCCTCACTTATTACTTTTGCCATCTGGACTACTCTCTGATGTTGCTTGGCCACATGTGTCCTAGATTTCATTTGTGAAATGGTGAACTGTGCACAAGGAACACCCAGGGCTGCTTCTTCTGCAAAGAGGAATGCGGCAGAAATCCAAGGCGTTTGGGCTGATTCTCTTGCAGCTGTCAGAAGAGTGTAATACCACAGCTTTATTCTTAGCATGTATCTTCTTGCTTACATGACCCTTACCTTCAGAATCTACCGGGTTTCTCTCAGCAGCTGCCATGGGTGGGGGAGAGGGATGGAGAAACAGGAAAGCACATGTTTAATCGATGAGGTCCCTCACAGCAGCTCAGCCAAAACAAAGTGTTATCAACCCTTCCCTCATACCTCCAGGAGTGGGTCTCAATTATCTACCTTTCCTCTTCTGTCAACATACTTCCCACCATGGAAAAAAAAAATTGCAGATTGCTCCGAAAGCATGTTTATGTTCCTGAACATCCAATGGATTTCCTTCATATGAGCCCATTTCTATCCACTCCACAAATTCATATAAAAGTATTTTATGCAGAGATTGGGTTTCCTTCACACAGCCATTCAATCTTTTCTTCTTGGCTTAACAACAGAACTGCAGTTTCTACTCTGAGCGTGAGGAATCCAGGTCATGTACAGACCCAAAATATTGTTTTGGTCTCAGACCCTTTCCGCAACTTACCCCCATCCAGCATTGGTGCAAGAGGATCACATGAGCAGCCTCTTCCACGAGGCTCTCACGTCCCCGCTGCTTCAGCTCTGCAGCAGTTGCCTGCTGGCCAGTAGCATGATGGTTCCACCTCTTCCTTCCGCAGTGCAGCTGGGTATTTTATCCAGGCTGTGCTGGGGGAGGAAGCTTGAGGGCCATGGCTCTGGAGCTCTGCATGGATGGTAAGTGCGCGTGGGGCCCTGGTGTGATGCGCAATCATGCACCATTTTTGGCTAAAAGCCAAAAATGATATAGTGTGTGATCCGCGCCTGCCAACCCCAGCAGCATCGCACAATTGTGAAGACATCATCTGAAATGCTCCTTGCAATGGCGCAACACTCCAGAAGCCCTTTCACATGACAAATGTCATGCAAAAAGTGCTTCTGGAGTGTCGCACCATTGCGAGGATGCCATGCGAAAAGGGCCTCAGTGTGTTCAGCTAAACAGTCTCCTCTTAAATCCTCTGACAGGGTAATGGATCCCATACCAAATTCTATCTGGGCTAGAACACAAGATCGGAAGTATGTCCCATGTTGCAAACACCTAAAAGAGTCTAAATGAAAAGATTGTCTTGTGTGGCTTCTCAGTTCTGAGATTTCTTCCCCTTAGGAGCCCTACCTATTGGTTTCACTATTAAGGCCATTTCCACACGGGGCTGTTATAGTGCTATGATTGTGCTTTCAACAGCCTATGGAATCTTGGGGTTTGCAGAGGACGTTGAAAGCTCAATCACAGCGCTATAACAGCCCAGTGCAGAAATGGCCTAAGGTTTTTTTTTAAAAGGGGGGAGGCTTTTCATTCATGTACCACTAGGAGGAGATATTTTTCTTCCTTAAAATTCAGAGTGTTGAAGAGCAACTGCAGCAACAGCAACTAAGACCCCCAGAAAGGTCTAATTAATCTATTGCCTCTTGCCAAGGGATGACGCCCCACTCTGCATATTAGGACAAATATTGTCCCATGTTGTTTTTTTGGCTGAAGTCTGATAGAGCAAAGCAGAAAAGACAGGTGGGGGAATGGATGCCACCCTGACATCTTCGCAGGAAGGACCAGATATAAGGGCAACAATCAATCGATTTCACTAATAAAGGAACCTACTCTTTTGTGCTGCTTCCAAAATCTCTGTCTATCCTTATTGCTCTGAGATACTTACCAGCATTAGCATGAGATTCTCCATCACAATAGGCTGAACCTGGTGGTGAGAGGGGAGAGACATTTATCTGAAAGAACTCAGGGTAAAGTCAAAGTCTCCTCACTTGTTTAAGCAGGCACCAAGATCTTGCATCATCAACATAACTTTAACCATGGAGCTCTGTCCTGGGACTTACATCCGATGAAGCCCTTCTCCCACCACCCCTTGCTTTTTGCAATGTGAAAGCACCTTGACATTTCTGAAGTGCTCCAGGGAATGATCTCTGCAGCACCATTTTGGTCACGGGCATTTCGAGAACAGAAAGCTAGAGAAATCTCAGAGAATCCTGAAACAACTGCATGTCTCAAGACTTTGGTCCAGGCTATCTAAAAACCCCTATCTCTATGAGAGCTGGACTGAATTTTAAGCTCTTTAAGGAAGGGCTTCTTTCGGTTCCTCCACCATCATAGGCATGTTTGGAAACAAAACAGAACAATGTTGAAAGTGGTATGTTGCATTTTTATCCTATGCATTTTTAAATATATTTTAAATATATCTGGAACTATTTTTAACTCTGTGCTTTTAATAGTATTGTTGTTTAATTATTTTCTATAACTTTTGTAATATAACATTTTAGTTAATTGAAAATTTAAATTATTGTAAGCCACATTGAGTCATATAGTGGGAGAAAGATAGAGTATAAATTCAATCAATCAATCAATTAATCAATAGATAAAATGTGACTTGAAGATAGAATCGTAGAATCATAGAGTTGGAAGAGACCCCAGGGGCCATCGAGCCCAACCTCCTGCTATGAAGGAACACCCATCAAAGCATTCCCAACAGATGGCCATCCAGTCTCTGCTTAAAAACCTCCAAAGAGGGACTCCACCACACTTCGAGGCAGCATATGCCACTGCCGGACAGCTCTGACTATCAGGAAGTTCTTCCTGAGGTTCAAGTGGAATCTCCTTTCCTGCAGCTTGAATCCATTGCTCTTTGTCCTGGTCTCTGGAGTGGTAGAGAACAAGCCTGCCCCCTCCTCAACATGACATCCCTTCAAATATTTAAACATGGCTATCATGTTTAAATGTTACTTCCCAGATGTTACTTCCCAGCACCCCAGTCTGCAGCACCTCAGAAATACTTTGGGTGGGGCACTGCCAGGCTGCAAAAATATGTTCTGGGGGTCACAATTGGTTCAGTTATGACTATGAATGTGAATCCCTAGCAGTTATGAAATTTTTAAATCCAGCTCGCAATTTTGTAACTGCTGAACAGCCAGAATCTTCTACCATCCATTAATAAATCTGCAGAAACAAAACAAAACAAAACAAAACACTCCAGATGATGTTATAAATCATCTCACACTATTCCTGCCCATTGATCATCTTTCCTAAGACTAATAGTGGTTTGAGTCCTACATTGGAAGGGCAATAGGTTTCCCACACCATCTTAAGCTCATCTTGTATTAATGAAAGCCCAGTGTTTTGTTGGAGAAATCCCGTGATCTCCTTATAGGAACTGAAACAATGCCTGTCACTGTCTTGGAACTAACACAATGGGACAATGTTTGCTTCACTGTCACTGATAGGAATTAAAAATAGGAAGTGAAAGATAAGAAGTGAAACTCACCTCCAGAGATCAAGATGCAGGCAAGGGTTGCCAGAGCAAGGAGGAAATGGGCCTTCATTGTCCTGGAACTCAGAAGCTTCCTGGAACTGCAGCTCTGTCTGAAGTGACACTTGTGAATAGAAGGCCTGCTCCATCACCTTATGAAGGGGATGAGACCTAACCTGAGGGCCTGGCACATGTGAGTCCATGGATTATAAGTTAATTAAAACTTAATTATTCGAAAGATAAACAAAATGTAGAGCAGATGAGAAGTACAAATGATTACGTCTGATTACTTTTCATGAAGGAAAGATAAATAACTCTTTCTGTACATTGAGATCCTTTCCCCAAGGCTATTCGTGGTCAACATCTGTTTGCCAATGAGATCATTGGTTTACATATGAGAAAGTCCAGTGAAATACAGTTTCTTCTCTCCGTTTGTTCAGCTGTCACTAATTGACCATTTTCTCCCTTTTCCATTTCCCTTTTTGTGATTTTCTTTGCTAACCTAGCATTCTATCAACTTTCAGGTTGATTGAACAGCTGACAACATGGTTGATGGATCTATAACTGAATAGAAGACCATGCTGAAAGAGTCATCATCCATGGCTGCATCTCAGACTCAGAGGAGGTCTTGGGTAAAGCGTGTTAGGGTCCATTTCTGTCCTAGGACCATTACTCTTCAACCTTGTTGGCAATTATTTAAATGATAAAGTGGAGGAAAATCTTATCAAGTTTGCAGATGACTATGGCTAACGTATTAAAGACAGGAACAGAATTCAAAAGGACTTGGATAAACTAGAAAATTGGGCAGAAGTTAATAAAATGAAATTCAAGCAAGACAAATACAAAATTGTACATTTATGCCACAAAAACCAAATGCAGTGTTATAGGAAGAGGAATACAAGGCTCAGCAGTACTACATGCAAAAAAGACCTTGGGCTTATTGTTGATCATAGGTTGGGCATGAGCAAAGATGGTGAATGCTGTTTTAGCCTGTATTAATAGAAGCATAGTTTCCCAAGTCTGGAGAAGTAGTATTCCCACTATATTCTACATTGATCAGGTCTGACCTGGAGTCCTGTGTTCAGTTCTAGGCACCTCATTTTAAGAATATTGGAAAATTGGAGTATGTTCAGAGCAGATCAACAAGGTTAAGGTTATGGAGAACAAAATATATGATGAAAAGTTGAAGAAGCTGGTCATGTCTAGCTTGTTAGAGAGAAGACTGAGAAATCCTAGGGTCTGCAGTTTAGGGAGGAGCATTTAGAATTCTCAGCCAGAGAGCTCTTTAGCCTCAGTAAACTACAAACCCCAGAATTCCACAGGATGATGAAAGTGGAATCATAGCACTATAACAGTGTAGGGCAGGAATGGCCTCACTCTCTTCCTATGCCTTTAAAAAAAAACAAAAAAACTCAGAAGTAGGTCTCATTGTGTTAAATGAGCAAAACATGTCTTCACCACTGATACTTACAAAACACTCTTCTTAGTGGGGAGTGAAGAGGCAGAAGAACATGCAATAGTTGAGTTCTGGAGACAGATGTTCCGCATATGTCTGAAAGCACACAAAATATTTCTGATAAAGAGTTTTCCACCCTTGAATCACTCACTGGTCTTTGTCACCAGGAATGTTTTGCTGCTTTTGTAGTGGACGTGTGTCTTAATGAATCATTCCTAACTTATCACATGGGTAGAAATCATGTAGCCTACCAGATGTGATTGGACTACAATTTCCAAAAGCCCAGCCAGGATGACCAGTGGTGAGGAATGCAACTCCAAAACATCTGGAGAGCTGCATGTATCCCCGGACAACAATTATGGGCAATTTAGTCCACCAGGGGAAATTTTTCGGGTTGCGGGAAAGGCGATTTTAAAATGACGAAATGAGCACCTTTGAAGTGATAGGAAGAAAATATGACCCCAGGATCAATGGTGACAACCACCATGCCATTCTCCATGTAAAATCCTGGTCTGTCCTGGGAACTAACATTTTCAACAATTAGTTAATAAATGATAAGAAATTTAAGTATTAGTATTGGTAGTAATGAATTAATTCCCCATCTCATCAGCAATTCTTGTTGAAGGTCATGGCCCAGGAACAAAGAGAAGAATGGAAGTGAAAAATTTGCTGTGCAGATGACTCTGCTGGGAAAGATTTGGTTTTCTGGACCACAGTCTACATTTCCATTAGATGAATCTATTGCAATGTTCAAAGCAGGAGGAAAAAACCAAGGTGAACTCAAACTCTTTACCCAGAAAGGCAATATGATTTAATAGGCATCATTGAAATCTGATGGGATGATACTCATGACTGGAATATAGCAACTGAGGGGTATAAACTATTCAAAAGGAATATACCAAACATGATGGGAGGAAGAGCAGCAGTATATGTAAATGATGTGTTTACATGTGGTGAGATACATGACTTGGACCGTGGTTGAGACTCTCTTGCAAAAATGATCAGAGAGGTAAATATCTCTATGGGGGTCTTCTGTAAACCTCAAGATCAGACTGAAGGCTTCAATGATGCTTTCCTGAAAAAGATTATCAAACACTTTGAAAGAAGAGAGATAATAGTAATGGTGACTTCAGCTGATCTGATATCTATGGCCATTTCCACACGAGAGGGGAGGAGTGGTTCACCAGATGTAAAGAGCAGCCTTTTTATACTCCGAATCAGAAACTGTGCTATCTGCACACACTACAATACATTATACTACCTTGGGGAAAAGTGGTTGCTGCATCTACAAAGCAGGACCCTGGCCACTCCCATTCCCCTCCCTCACCCCACCCCGCCATTGCTGATTGCTATGTTTCTTAAAGAAAAAGAAACACATTTAACTGGCTAGGTCAAAAAGCAAACATCTCCAAAATCCAGGCTAAACTGCATCTATAGTCCAAAAAGGGAAGAAAATCAATATCAGTATCCAAAAGATCCACTGGCAACATCCAAAGAGCAAAGCCGTACAAAACAACTCCAAACTTGTCTTTCAAAGTAAGCTGTCAAATTAGTTGTCAATTAGCTGTCAAATTAAACTGCCAAAAGTTCACCAAAATTTAAAAGAAAATTATTATAAGATGTTTCATAGGTGGTACATGACACCAGAAAAGCTTATGAGATTTTATAAACCAGGAACAGGGCAGTGTTGGAAATGTCAAAAGGAGGTTGGTACGATGTTTCCTATGTGGTGGTCATGTTCCAAAGCAAAGAAATATTGGTGAGAAATACATAATAAGATTTGTTCAGTATTGAAGGTACAATTTGATAAAACACCAGAAATGTATTTGTTGAATATGACACATATGATTGATGTTACTGTTCAAAAGAAATATTGGCCGATAATATTGTATATGATTACGACAGCTAGAAGTGAGTTTGCAAGACTTTGGAAAGTGCAGCAAATCCCTACAATTGATCAATGGAGGATAACTTTTATGGAAAATAGAAATGCAGATATAGTCTCTCAGAGATTAAAGGGGAAATCAGATGAAGAGATATTGAAAGAATGACAAATAGTGTCAGGTAACTGCTGGGGACTAACAGATGATAATGCTTAATCTAGAAGAATATAGACTGTATATTAAGAAGATGCAACTGGGTCAATAGATGGATATTATGTTACAATATAGTTCAATATGTTGATTTTATGAAAAAAAATTGAAATCTAGTGAGGGATGGAAGATAAACAGAAATAATTCAATGATATGTACAATTATATATGTTTATTTTATATTATGGAACTTCAATAAAATTATTATAAAAAAAAAGGTGACTACTTCGCAAAGTGAAAGTTAAGGCTGCAGCACAAAGGCTATTCCTCAGCAAGCGAGGCAGCCTGAAAGAGAAACAAAAAATAAGCAAAGTTGCTTGAGGATCTTCTTCTAATCAATTACTTGTCACATTAAACTGTCAAAAGTTCGCTACTTCGCAAAGTGAAAGTTAAAACTGCAGCACAAAGGCTATTCCTTGGCAAGCGAGGCACCTGAAAGAGATACAAAAAATTAAACAAAGTTGCTTCAGGATCTTCCTGTAACCAATTAGCTGTCAAATTAAACTGTCAGCCACTTCTGTTCTGTGAATCGATGTTACAGTTCTGCACACTGGCAAAAACAAAGTAGAAACGGTTTGGGAGATATGCATCAGAGTTTTTCTGGTTTTGGGGAAAAGAGGATTTAGAATGGTTAGGGATGGAAACAATAGAAATTGAGAGGAGATTAGAGAATATCTTTTTTTTTGGAGCTTTGGTAAGAGAGAAATAGAAAACCACTTTTTGAAAAATATATTAGAAATTTGGAAGAAAAATAAAGTAAAATTAATGCCAGCTATTTCACCATTAACCCCAGTAGTGATGGTGGAAAAATTTCCAAAGAATTTGAGAGATGAATTAGAGAAGGAATTAAAGAAACAGAGAATATATACGTTGAAAGAGTGGATGAATATAATGAAGAATAAAGATAAATTAAAAGAGAGACTTAAGTGTACTAAGATGTCATGGTTTAATTACATTCAGTTAGAGCAGTGGACAAGGAACTGGAAAAGTAATAATAAAGATATTAGAGAATACACTAGATTTGAACAAATATTTAAGCAAAGAGATGGAATGGAGGAAAATGAAATATTGAAGGGTACCACAGGTGAAATATATAAAATATTGTCAATATATGAAGATGAATTTCTTAGAAAAATATGGGAGGAAGAACTAGCACAAAAAATAGATGTTCAAGAATGGGGAAAGATTTGGAATCAGTGTCATTTAAAAAATTTATCCATAAGGATAAAAGAGAATTATTATAAATTGGTCTGGAGATGGTACCTAACACCAATAAGGTTAAACCATATAGATAAGAAACACTCAAGGTTATGTTTGAAGGAAGGTCAAGAGATTGGCACATACATTCATACATGGTGGAATTGTGAAGGTGTACAGAAATTTTGGCAAATTGTTTTTAAAGAGATAAAAGAGATAAGAAGGATTGACTTTCAAATATGTCAGAATATAGCATTATTATCTATATTTGATAAGGTTAATTGTACCCAGGCAATGAACGATTTAATTACAAATTTATTAACTGCAGCAAGGTTAATCATATCAAGAAAATGGAAAATTGAAGATTTTCAAATAAAGGATTGGTATAAAGAAGTGTGGAAAATAGCAATTAATGATAAGCTAACATGTCAAATTAAAGTCAAAAAAGGAATAATGAAAGGGAATGATTTTGAAGAAATATGGAAGATATCTGTGGAAAATGTCCTAATAAAAGAGGGAAGTGTCACACCTCCACAAGAAGAATTACAAGTTTGGAAAGTAGAGTAAGCTGAAGGATAATTGGCTCGGGGGGTGGGTTTACACTTAGGCCTTTTTTGCACACCATTTCCTATGTGAAATGGCCTCCAGAGCATTCTGTGATTGTGAGGACTGTTTCACATGACGTCCTCGCAATCGCGTGACACTGCTGAGGCCAGTAGGCAGCAATCATGCAATATATTATTTTCGGCTTCTTGCCAAAAAATGAAGCATGATCGCACATCCCTCCCAGGCCCCCCCACACACTTACCTTGCATGTGGAGCCTCTGGAGACACAATCATTGCGCTTCCTCCCCCAGCACAGCCTGGGAAAGTACTTGGCTGTGCTGAAGAAGGAAGGGCAGAGCGTTCATGCTTCCTTCCAGCCAGCACGGAGCTGGTGCAGAGGAGAAGCAGAGGGGACGTGAGTGCCTCTTAGAAGAGGCTTCTCATGTGATCCCTGTGTGCCTACGCGGGGAAAGGTAAGGTGTGAAAAGGGCCCTAGTGTTAGGGCTTACATTTAAGGTTTCTTTTTAAGGTTATATTTAAGATTATATTTAAGGTTACATTTAAAGGACCTTTTTGCACCTTACCTCGTTCTGGTGTCATTGTGAGGGGGTCGTGTGAGAAGCCTTTTGTGAAAGACACTCGTGTCTCCTCTGCTTCTCCTCCGCACCAGCTCCATGCTGGGCAGAAGGAAGTGTGGGGGCTCCTCCCTTTCCTTCTGCAGCGCAGCCAGGTACTTTCCCAGACTATGCTGGGGGAGGAAGCACTATGGCCACATGTCTGGAGGCTCCGCACACAAGGTGAGTGTGGATGGGGCACAGGAGGGATGCGTGATTGCACATCATTTTCAGCAATGAGCTGAAAATGATATACTACATGATCGCTGCCTAATGGCTCTGGAGCGTCACACAATTGGGAGGACATGGAATGTCCCACAGTGATCCCGAGGCCATTTCACAACAGCACTGGTATGTGAAAAGGGCCAAAGTTAGGGTTAGTATTAATATGTTCAGTAATAGGATCATATTTAGTAACAGCAATAGGTTAAATATAGTTGAAAAAGATAAAGAATGTAACAAAAATATATAAGCAATATGATATAAAACAAGTGGAATAAGTATATGATGATAAAGGATCTGGAAAGAAATAACAATGTAAGCTATTTCATTGTAATGTTTTCTTTTTCACTTTTATGGTAATCATGTGGTGTTATGTTTTGTTTGTTTTTTCTTTATAATTAATACTTTTTTTTTTAAAGAGTTTTTTCTGGTTTTACAATACAGGGGTTTCCCATCACATTGAACTGTACTAGGAGCTGGAAGCACGTAGAACCATGAGGAAAACTACAAAGCTAAACCGGTACAATGTGCAGATGGGAGAGTGAGAATTCGAGGTGACTATGGTGTATTGACCTTGCGCAGAAATGGCCTATATCAAAAAGTTACCCACAGAAAGAATGGAAAGAAAGGACTCTCCCAAAGGAAAAGATGTTGAATTATCTCACAAACTTTAGTATTCTACTCCCCCTTGGAGGGGGGGTACTGTTGACCTTTAAGCCCAACGACATCTGGCACTGAGTCTCACATCCACTGCCCCCATTGTTTACCTTTTGAATCTCCATTGCTTCTAATTTAATTAACTTCTCTCTTAATCCCAGAGCAAACAATATGTCAGTTCTTCAGATTAGAACTCATCTCTTTTACAGATTGACAATGCAGAGCTTTGATTCAGAGGAACATTTCCTGCACATGTCCAGAGTTCCAGGAAGCCTCCGTGTTCCAGGACAGTGAAGACCTGTTTTCTGTTTGTACTGGCAGCCATTGTCTGCATCTTGATGTCTGGAGGTAAACTGTACCTCCTGCCCTCTCTCCCTCCTGGTGTCCTTCTTCCTTGGAAACAACTGCTTTTTTGGTGACCATGGGACTATCTCATCTTTTCTCCTTCATTATGTTGATAGATTTAATTTCATTTCCTGTAAACCAGTCATGAGATTTAATGGGATCTATAGTGAATTTTTAATAGAACTTTTGCCAATACCACTGCTTTGCTGCTGCAAATGGTAATAAATGATTCAATTTAAGTAAGTGATCTGACTTTTTTTTTTAACCATGCTTGGTATCAAATACATGTCTATTTATTCCGTTGCTGCATCTTCAGATAAAGTTTCTCATTTGAACAATGGTAAGTGGGCAAGATCACATGGAAGACAGATTTTTAGACCAGTACAAAGGGGCAGGTTGCCTTAAGAATGAAATGTGTTTAGTACTGCATTTTTATTCAGCGTTTTTTTCTTTTTGTAAGGAACTCAGGATGAAATATTGGTTCCACTTCTCTTCCCTTGTTTCCACTTTCTTGCATTATAGTTCACCCAAAATAGCATGGGAGAATTTTTGTCCCAATATATGACATTAGCTGAGATGAAAATAAAAGGAAAAACACAGTGGCAAAAATCCATAGGTTTGTGCAAACTATTTTGGGCCTGGCTGTTTTTTGTTTATAAAAAGTATAACTCTCATGACAAAGAGAAGGAATGTGGGGAAATAGTTTATATAGCTTATAGTTTACAAATCTGTAGGGGACAATGCCCTAGAATGACTACAGTTTCCATCTGTTTCATTCATGCAACATAATGTGACTTTGGTATATCAAATATTACTGGAAAGGTTGAGGAAGGGCTTGTTAGACTCTGATTTGGGTAAGCTGCCATGAGGGCCCACACCCATTTAACATATGTTTTTCTGTTCCTACATATCCTCCCTCCTCTTCATGGCAGATGCTGAAAGAAGCCTTAGAGATGCTCAAGGTAAGGCCCAGCTAACCTGGAGGCAGTAACTAAGCCTATTCAGAAATGTGATGTGAAAAGTACACACCCTAGGAAATCAGCCCAAACACCTCAATCTTGGGCCCCTTTCCTCTTTGCAGAGGAATCTGCTCTGTCTGTTCCCTGTGAAGACAACTCGGCTTCTGCTACCAACTTCAAAAATGTATAAAGCAGCTGCAAGCTGTTGTGTGCAAATTGTGATGACAAGGAAAATAGCGTAAATAGGAAAAAAAAACACCCTCATATTATGCAATTGAAGCAGTAGATAAAATGAGGGCCTTTCCACCCTACACTGTTATAGTGCTATTATTCCAGTTTCAGCACCCTATGGAATCCTGGGGTTTGCAGTTTAGGGAGGGGCCTTTAGGATTCTCAGCCAGAGAGCTCTTTGGCCTCAGTGAACTACAAACTCCAGCATTCCACAGGATTTGGAAGTGGAATAATACCACTATAACAGTGTAGGGTAGAAATTTTTAATAAGTTTAATCGATGGGTGAAATCCACACACAATTGCATGTGACAGTTTCCTTTTGTAAGAGAGACAGAACATAACCCAAGTCAAGGTGAATAATGTTCAGTGTCAAGTTGCCACCTTCTATGCCCTTAAGAAGGACAATGTTTTCTGAGAAACAGGCAAATGACCAGACGTTTCTTGGTTCAAAGGCTAGAGGCCAGATTTATTAAGTACAAAAATATGAAAGTCTGCTGCAGCAGGGTGCTGGAGGTTCAGGACAAAGGCCAGAGGCTTGGCAAGGCCTTTTTATCCAGGTAAACAGCATACACGCCCACTGCAGCATTTTCCCACCAATCACAGACCACCTGCCCCATATCAGGTAATGTCCAGAAACTTCCATCCATATAAGGAAATGTCCAGAGAGGCAGGTAATATGAGGTTTCCTCCAATCACAAACTACCTTCCAAATAAGGCAATGTCCAGGGAGAGATGCTTCAGGTGAGGTAGAGTCATGAGTCAGCAGACAGGAGCGGCTAGAACTCCTGTGTATGTGACTACCTCCTAGCTTCTAATGGAAGTTGTCTTTCCTTCACTCACAAAGTGACATATTTTTGCACATGAAAAACCCCACAGTTGCTCTCCTTTTCCTGGAAAAGAAAACACAACAACTGAATTAACCACAAATTTGCTGCCTTGAAATGACATCAAGAATTTCACCTTGGCAGTGGCCTAGCCTTCACTCTCCTCTGCAACCGAAGCAGATTTTTTCAAAAAAGAAGAGGAATATATGTGCCCTCAACATGGGAGTATGCTTATTAAAACTGCATATAGGCAAACACCCTACTCAGATATCTCGATTATTTGATACCACACTATATCCTGTCTGGCCATTATGTAGCCCAAAAGGCAACTAACATAGCATGGGAGACATACTGGAAGGAGAAATGTAGAAGAGACTGAGAGGGTAATCCTGATTGACCAGGATGGCCAAAGGCCAGCTGAGCCAGACTAGACTAGAAAGGGTTCCCATGCCATGTTTCGGCTCCTCCTGGGTCACTGTAGGCCTAGGAGAGGACAGTCACCCACATTTCACAAGTGAAAAAAAAAAGATGCGTGTGGCAAAGAGGTACCAGAGTGTTGTCAAGTCAAAAGTTGTAAACGATGAAGAACAGATAGCCTAGGAGAAACTACAGTGGTTTGTTTTTGCCTGGACCTATGGGGAAATGTAAGATTCTGCCCCTCCTTGTCCTCTCCTCCTTGCTGAGATAACTGAGTGCAAAAAATTTTTGTACTGTGACCTCAGTTTGCACTAATTGAAGTAAGCCAATGCCAAAGGGAGAAAGTGGGAAGACAAGAAAGAAATGAGAACATTTTAAAAGCAGCTGAGTGGGTGGGATGGCAGAGGATTAATTTGGACTGTACCTACCAAATCAAGACAGTTGAGGAGTATGGGAGAGGCATTTTTGAAAGACTGTTTTAAGTCCACTGGAAATTGTTGCATTATATGAATATGTAATGGACTCCTTTCTCCACAATTTCACGCCTCAGTGTATGAGAAAAGTAAACTGTGTATGAGAAAGGGTTGTTTAGACTAAGCCTGTCGGGGTTCCCCCACATTTTATTGCTTTTGTATGGCAGTAGCCTGAGGGAATAGTGATAGTAGAATGTTAGGTTATTTCTAGGTGCTGAACATTCCTTCCGGCTGGAATTTCACAGAAACCGTTTGGTCAGATAGTAGTCATGGTGATTGGGGTCGTTTGTCCTTTTACAACTATCTCAGGAGAAACTGTCTGTTTAAGTGTAGAGTGTGGGAAACAGATCCCATTCTCGAGCTTTGACGTCTGTAAGACAGCATCCCTTACTATGTTTCAATAAATCTTCTATCAAGTTTATTGAATACGTGTGAGCGTGAATCTGTTCCTGACAGAAAGCTCGAGAATCTTTTCCAAAAATGCACCAAGTGATGGACCAGTCAATTACTGAAGAAGAGAGAGCATCTGCAGAATCTGATGGAGCTGCAGAGACTGAAGTGCCTATGGATACCAAGGCAAAATTACGTTTGACCGAGGCTATGGAAACCCCCACCAGCGGCCAAACCTGGGTCTGGGGAGAGAAGCCACGTATGTCGCTGAGACAATGCAGAAGGGCTGCTAGATGGGACACTTCAGCAAAAGACCTGTCCCTTCTGGAGGAGATAACCCACATGGAAACAGAACTGGAAAGAAAAGATGAGGAGATACTGGAACTCAGGACCCTGCTACATGAGATGAGCATCCATCCCTCGCAGGCAGGGAGAACACCAGGACGAGAACCACGAGCTGCCATCCCAGTGGCAGGCGCTGCTGGTCCGCCCCAGCAACCAGTCGGGCAAGCCCCTGCGCCACCGTTACTCAGAAATGTTGGAGACCTGAAAGCATCCTTCAACGGGAAGGGGGAGAAACTCTCTTTTTTTATGACTATGGCAAATAATTTCATGATTGATCACGGCCATCTGTTTCGGGATGATGTGGCCCGAATTCGATACCTCAGCCAGAGGTTGAAAGGACTGGCAGCTGACTGGGTAGCGAACCTGTATGACACCCGCGCCCCCAAAACTGAAAATCTGCAGCTCTTCATGAACCACCTGCGTGAACGCTTTGAAGACCCTCACCTACTGGAAAAAAACAAATATCAACTAAAACGAATGAAACAAGGCAGGAATGATGTGGGAACATATTCCCGCGAATTCAGAAACCTGGCCACCAAAGTCCTGTGGAATGATGAAATCCTTATTGAATTATACAAAGATGGCCTAAATCCTGATATTCTACACGGGTGCCTAATGCAGACCAATCCACAGACCTTGCTAGGCTGGGTCAGACTAGCTACTGAAGTGGAAGGCATAACCCAGACTGTTCAGCTGAACCGACAATGACAAGACACGCCAAAACGACAACCTCGCCGTTCCACCTTCCTCAACGCTGAGGAACGGAACAAACGCCTCCGTCTGGGCATGTGCTTCAACTGTGGCAAAACGGGTCACCTCGCCAATACCTACCTCGAAAACCAAGCTCCAGCTGGGACTAAGGGAGATCGAGCAGACACCAGGAATAAAGAAGCCCCACGTAAGACCGTGGCTGCCCAGCAACTGCCTAAACGCATTTCAAAGGACCCTGCAGCAGCGACAGGAGACTCCGCTCCCGACAGTGAAACTACCTCTTCGTCCTCATCTGACACAGACGGAGATTCTGAAAACGACTGCGATGACTGGAAGGCAGCGGGAACAGCTGTAAGTACTCCTAAAATTCCCCATTTCTTCACCACGGTTACGCTTACTGGCAGAGATGGGAATTTGCATGTACATAGAGCACTAATTGACTCTGCCTGCTCCAGAACCCTATTGCACCCCAAATTGGCCAAGGATCTAAAAATTCTTTATGAGCCCCTGAAACGCCCCATCAAATTAACTCAAATGGATGGGACCTCAATGACTGGAGGAGTAATTGGTAAAATTTCAAAGCCCATCTCATTCCAAATGGGCAAAAACAATTACGGCATGCGCTTTCTGGTTCCCAAGGCGGTGCAGTTCAAATTGGTCTTGGGAATCGATTGGCTTCGTAAATATAACCCCCAAATAAACTGGACTGCTGGCACTCTTTCCTCTTCAGATTCAAACTTTTCTATTTCTCATGAAGAATTGCAACAAATACCTTCACACTACCGAGACTTACAAAAGGCTTTCCATGAAAGGGAGGCTGACAAATTGCCCCCACACACAGAATTTGACTGTAAGTTGGAATCGGATGATGGGGCCACACTGCCTAAACCAAAAATTTACCCCATGGGTCAACAAGAACTCCTTGCTCTCAAGAAGTTCCTAAATAAGAACTTGGCTCGTGGCTTTATCAAGCCATTCACAGCCCCCACGGCGAGTCCTGTGTTCTTCCGAAAGAGAAAAGATCCCAGCGCTGATCCTAGGCTGATAGTTAACTACTCTGCTATTAACCGAGTTATCTCTTCCAACTGTTATCCCATCCCCCTGATACGGACAGTTTTGGACCATCTTGTCCAAGGTAAATATTTCACCAAACTTGACCTTAAAGAGGCTTTTCATAGAATTAGAATGGACCCGGACTCTGAGTGGCTTACCATCTTCGCAACTCCACTGGGTAACTTTAAATGGACTGTTCTTCCTTTTGGCTTACAATCTGGACCATCTGTTTCAAATGTTTCTGAACACCATTTTTCATAACTTATTGTATCAGGGGGTTCTGATTTATTTGGACGACATTTTAATTTATGCAGATTCCATGGAATCTCATGTCTCATTGGTCCGTGAAGTGCTTCAATGTCTGATAGATAATAACCTTGTGGTTAATCTATCCAAATGCCAATTTGACACTCAAACGTTTGATTACTTGGGCTACAGGATTCAGGATTGCTCCCTAAAAATGGACCCTTCAAAAATTAATTCCATTTTGCAATGGTCCATTCCCAAAACATTGAAGCAACTGCAGCAATTTCTTGGCTTCGCGAACTTTTACCGGAACTTTATTGAGGATTTTGCCACTATAACACTTCCACTCACTAGCCTTTTACGGAAACCTAAAGGCTCGGCTGCAAGCAAGTCACATAGACTTCATTGGTCCCCCGAATGTCAATCAGCTTTTGAACAATTGAAATCTAAATTTACTTCTGAGCCTTTACTCCTTTTCCCTGACAGCTCGAAGCAATTCATTGTGCAAACAGATGCTTCGGATTTTGCTATGGCAGCCGTTCTTTTACAACATGACTCTGCAGGAGCACTCAAGCCTTGTGCTTTCATTTCAAAGAAGTTTTCTCCCCAACAATCTAATTGGCCTATTTGGGAGAAAGAAGCCAAGGCTATTCATTTTGCGCTATCCTCTTGGCGTCATTTGCTTGAAGGGGCCCGACTCCCCTTTGAAGTTTGGACTGATCACAGGAATTTACAAGCCTTGCAGTCTGCTAAGAAGCTTTCCCCTAAGCAGGCGAGATGGGCTGAGTTTTTCCAGAGATTCCGATTTAAAATTGTTTTCAAACCTGGCCGCACTAACCAACTGGCGGACCCTCTCTCTTGACTTCCCTGTTTTGCGGGACCCCCTGCTGCCTCCCCTCCCTCCCAAACTTTATTTCCTGCTTCCTCCCTGGCTTCTCAAGTAACTACTCGTGCCCTGGCAAAATCAAGGCTTTCTGCCTCATCTCTCTGTGACTCTGCTTTCCGGGATGCTATCCTCCATTCTGCGCACGCAGATTCCTGGCTCCCGGCTAACAAGGACAAAATAGCCTGGGTTGACAATCTCCCCTTCTATGGCACCAGGATCTACGTTCCCCCTGCTGCCCGTGCGCATGTCCTTCATTGTCATCACGATTCCAAACCCACTGGACATTTTGGGTTTTTGAAAACATTGCACGCGATTCGCCACCTTTTTTGGTGGCCTGGATTGAACTCCTCTGTGCAAACTTATATTAAACAGTGTGCCACTTGCAACGTTTCTAAATCGCCCACATCTAAGCCTCAAGGGCTCCTGCAACCTTTGCCTGTTCCTTCTAGTCCTTGGTCGGTCATCGCATGGGATTTTATCGTATCTCTCCCCTCCTCGCAAGGTTTTCATGCCATCTGGGTTATTACTGATCATTTTTCCAAACAATGTCATTTTGTGCCCCTGCGGCGTGTGCCCTCTGCTGAATTGCTTGCTGATTTGTGTGTTACTCATGTCTGGAAACTTCACGGATTACCTTCTGTGATCATTTCTGACAGGGATCCTGTTTTCACTTCCAAGTTTTGGACATGCCTGCTGAAAACACTGGGAGTCACCCAGAAACTCAGCAGTGCTTATCACCCCCAGACGGATGGCCAATCTGAGTGTGTTAACAAATCCCTTGAGCAGTTTCTTAGGTGTTTTGTTTCTGAGAACCAAACTAATTGGGTTTCGCTCCTTCCTTTCGCTGAGTTTGCCATTAACTCTGCAGTTCATTCCTCCACTGGGAAGCCCCCCTTTGAGATTGCTTACGGTTTTCTTCCTTCTCCTCCCCCCCCCTTCCGCTCCTTCCTCTGTCTCTGCTTGGGTCTCTAAATTTTCTGGCATTTGGCAATCCCTCTCGCGTGCTCTCGTCTTCGCTAAGGCTTCCCACAAACGCTTCACCGACCGTAAACGGCAGCCTAATCCCCCTTATAAACCTGGTGATTTGGTCTTCCTTTCTTCTAAAAACACTTCCTCACCCTCCCCATCTAAAAAACTTTCCCCTCGCTTTCTCGGTCCTTTTCCTGTGAAACGAGCTATTAATGATGTCTCTTTTGAACTGGATCTCCCTCCTTCCCTCAAAGCTATTCATCCTGTTTTTCATTCCAGTTTGCTGAAGAGGGCCCCTTCGCTGACTTCTTCGACGACTGATGTGCCTCAACGCCCCGATTGATTTTTTACTGCAATTCTATTGCTATTTAGTCTTCCTATATTTCTACTGTTCTGTGGTATTTTCCACGTATCGTATATATATATCTGTATGTATTTTTTTTTCTCTGAAGGGGGCAGGATGTCGGGGTTCCCCCACATTTTGTTGCTTTTGTATGGCAGTAGCCTGAGGGAATAGTGATAGTAGAATGTTAGGTTATTTCTAGGTGCTGAACATTCCTTCCGGCTGGAATTTCACAGAAACCGTTTGGTCAGATAGTAGTCATGGTGATTGGGGTCGTTTGTCCTTTTACAACTATCTCAGGAGAAACTGTCTGTTTAAGTGTAGAGTGTGGGAAACAGATCCCATTCTCGAGCTTTGACGTCTGTAAGACAGCATCCCTTGCTATATTTCAATAAATCTTCTATCAAGTTTATTGAATACGTGTGAGCGTGAATCTGTTCCTGACAAAGCCTGTCTCGCATTTACTCTTGGGAAAGTTTTGCTTTAGTATGTGCTGCCGTGTTATCAGCCTGCCTGAAACATGGCACAGCTGTGTGGCCTTGTGTGTTCTGGAACACAGCTGTGTTATGGCTTTCAGTTGTTATTCACGGTTTCTTGTTTTTGTAGCTAACCAATTAACAGCAAGCTGTGAAAAGAGCTCCTTCTTCTTCTCTGCTTTTTGTCTTAACCAGAATGTTTCATTCTCCTGTCACTTGATTGGCTTGATTTATAATCTGCAATAAACGTAGTTAAATTGCTAGTTTGGCTTCAGGAGTGTTTGTTTTACTGAACTCCCTGAGTACAGGCAAGAAAATGAAGCGGGTTTTTTCCCCTTACTTTGCAACATGGTAGCAGAGGATGGTTTCGATCCATCGACCCTGCTTTGTGTCCCGCTTCAAGTTATGCCTGCTGAGGAGTGTTTTTTAATAGGTTTTTGAGCTGGTTTTTACGATGGCTCAAGTGACGCCTGGGGGCTTGCCCCTTGTCAAGTTAAATTCGACAAATTACCTTGCATGGTCGGCGCGCATGGAAAAATATTTGCAAGCTGAGGGGCTTTGGAGTGCATTCATGGCTCCTCTTTCTCTGCCAGGCACAGCAGCTGAGGTAGCAGCAGCAACAAGATGTGCCATGTCAATTCTCTTCCTGGCTGTGGAAGATGACCAGCTCACGTATCTTAACACTCCTCGTGAGGGCTGGGTCAAATTAAGAAATCTATATCTCAGTCAATCCGCAGCTGCCAAGCATGCCTTGTCTTTTAGACTTTACAATACGAAATGGGCCCCAGGCGTCCCTATGAGGCAGCATCTGGCAGATTTTTCAGAGTTATATCTGTCACTCCAGGAGAGAGGCAAAATTTTGCCTGAGAGTGACAAGGTTTTTTGTATCCTGAATTCCCTCGATGCTTCCTGGGAACTCATGGTGTCTTCACTCCAGTCCATGCCAGAACAGGATTTGACTGTCTCCCTAGTGTCTGCCCGGCTGATGGAGGAGGAAGAGAAGCGAGCTAGGAATGCGGCGCCTCCCACTCACACAGCTTCAGCTGCAGAGGCCTGCTCCAGGAAGAAGAATTCTCCAGCTGCTGATTCCAGGCAGGAGGGGCTGGTACGAGCCCATACCATGAGGAGATGATTTCGCTGTGGGTCTGCTTCTCACCTTAAGCGTGATTGCCCGCTCCTGAAGCAAGGGGAGCAAAGTTTCAGAGGTGCCGGCTCCAGGGGCCATGGCAGAGGCAGAGGAAGTCAAGCCAGAGGGCGTCTGCGTGTTGCTGTTTCAGAAGATTCCCAAGAAGCAGAGGACATTATCTGGCTCCTTGATAGTGGCTGTTCTCAACATCTCATCAATTCAAAGGATTTATTTGACAATCTGGACTCTGCCAGCATTTCAAAAGTGACATTAGCAGATGGTACAAAAGCTGAGGTTCGTGGTGAAGGTATAGATTTTGTTCCAGCACTTAACATGTGTTTGAAAAATGTTTTGTTTGTGCCCTCTCTTGATTTCTGTCTGTTATCTGTGGGGCAACTGACAGAGTCTGGGTTTAAGGTTGAGTTCTTTGGAAAGCAGGGCAAAATACTTAAAGATGGGGTGGTGTGTGCTGTGGCTACATGGGAAGAAAGGCTGTTCTTTCTTGAGCCAAGTCACACTGTGTGTAATGTGTATGGCAATGTTGCACAGCACAATGAATGCATTCATCTGCTCCATAGGCATATGGGGCATGCTAGCTTTCCTGTGTTAAAAAAGCTGGCTGGTTGTTGTAAAGGGTGTTCTTTAAAGTCTTGTGGTGTTTTCCTGGACTGTGCAATTTGCAAGCAAGCCAAATCCAAACAACTTTCAGCACCAAGAGTCAGTTCCCGTGTGCCAACTGCCCCATTTCAGTTGGTACACTGTGACATTGTAGGTCTCCTCAGTAAGCCCTCACTCAGGGGGGGCAAATATTCACCGTCCTAGTAGATTACTATAGCAGGTACACTTTCTGCCATTTGTTGAAACAAAAGTCTGATGTGTGTCAAGTTCTTAAGAACTGGTGTTCCCTGGTTGAGAGGCAATTTGGTTACTCTCTTCAGAAGTTGCAAACTGATAGGGGAGTAGAGTTCCTATTGGAAAACATGCAACAGTGGTTTAGAAAGAAAGGGATCATTCACAGGACAACTGCCAGCTATTCTCCTCACCAAAATGGAGTGGCTAAGCACAATGCAGGGGTCCTTCAGACTCTAATGCACAGTCTGCTGTGTGATGTAGACCTGCCTCTGAGTTTTTGGGGTGAAGCAGTTTTGACTGCCTGCTACATACACAACAGGCTTTGGAGTTCAGTGGTTAGTGCAACTCCCTATGAGTGTTTGTTTGATAAACAGCCTTCCATTGCACACATGAAGGTGTTTGGGAGTTTTGCTTGGGTCCACATCCCCAAGAGTCAAAGGAGGAAGGGGGAACCAAAAGCCCAGCATTTGCGTTTTGTTGGCTATGAGCCCAATTGCAAAGGGTATCATTTTCATGCTGGTGGCAGTTCCTGTGTTGTGTCCAGAAATGCCTCTTTTGAGAAACATGCAAACTGGGCGCGTGTTCAAGCAGCTTCTGAGCTTCTCCTCTCTGTGGCTGGTCTGCCTTCTCCTCAGCCAAGTCAGCCTTCAACCTCCGCTCCCAGTTCCTCAAGGGTTAAAACAGAGGAGGGAGACATGCGGAGGGGAAGACCTGTGAGCAATGAGGCAGAGCCTCGCACAGAGGAGAGAGAACGCAAGTACTCAGTGAAAAGGTCTCGCAGTGCTGAGGAAAGGGACGACTCCTCACAGAGTCGACCCATCCCCAGACAGTCAAAAAGAAAAACAAAAGGCATTTCACCTAAACGTTTCCCCCTGAATCCCTAACAGTTCATGTGTGTGCTGTAAACTGTGAACATGAGTGTTTTGCTGATGTAGAAAAATTGCCTGAACAGGAGGCTGAGCCTTGGTGGGATGCTATGCAAAGTGAAATGGATTCCATTGTTCAGCACAATGTGTATTCTCTGTGTGAATTGCCCAAGGGTGTGAAACCAATTGACAGCAAATGGGTTTACAAGCTAAAGACCTCTGCTGATGGGCAAGTGAAACATAAAGCATGTCTCGTCGCGCGTGGGTTTCTACAAAAAAGTTGCGATTATGATCAAACCTTTTCCCCGACTGCGAAAGCACAATCTATCAGTTTGGCATTGTCGCTGGCAGCGCAAAGAAACGCTGTGCTCACCCACTTTGATATCACTACTGCCTATCTTAATGCTGATTTGGAGGAAAATGTGTATATGCTTCAGCCTGATGGGTTTGTGGTTGAAGGAAGAGAGGATGAAGTTTGGCTTCTCAAAAAAATCTCTGTATGGGCTGAGGCAATCAGCCTGGTGTTAGAATTTATGTTTACACAACGCCATGCAAGTGTGTGGATTCACTCAAAGTGTTGCAGATCCCTGTGTTTATGTCCGGGGGAAAGAGGAGAGTTTGGAAATTCTCCTTGCATATGTGGATGATCTGTGTTTGGTCACTGCTACACAAAAACAAGCACAAGTGTTTGAAAAAGAACTGGGCAAAAAGTTTCAGGTCAAGAACCTGGGGCCAGTTCAAAACTTTCTTGGAATTGAAGTACAGAAAGTCAAAAATGGTTTTCTGCTGTGTCAGAAACAAAAGATTGTGAATTTGTTGGAAAAATGGAACATGTCTTACTGCAAGGCTGTAAAAACGCCTATGGTACCCGGGTTTGTGAAAAACATTGGTGATGAATTATTTCCAGACATACACCTGTATCAATCTGTCATTGGGAGTCTCTTGTACTTAGCTGGTACCTGCCGACCTGACATTGCTCTGAGTGTCAACATATTGGGCAGAGCATGTGCTAAGCCTACCCAGTATCATTGGTAGGGTGTGAAAAGAGTGCTAAGGTACCTAAAAGGTTCCATGGAGTACTGTCTGTACATCCTTCCTGAAAAAGTGCCTGATATAGTCTGTTTCTCTGATAGTGACTTTGCAGAGGATGTCTCAGATCGCAAAAGCACATCAGGTTATGTTATCAAATACAGTGGTGTAGTAATTGACTGGAAAACCAAAAAACAATCTTGTCTGGCTTTGTCTTCAGCAGAGGCAGAATTTGTGAGTTTGTCTGCACTCTGTACTGAATTAGTGTGGTTTGTACAGTTGTTGCAAGATTTGCAAGTTTCTATTCCTTTGCCAGTGCAAATGTTTTGTGACTCCCAGGCCTGTATTCAAATGACAGCGTCTGATAGAGTTTCTTCTCGCTCAAAGCACATTGACATTAGGTTTTGTAATGTGAAACAGTACTTACGAGATGGGAAAGTGTCTCTCACTTATGTGCCATCAGAGAAAAATTTGGCTGATGTGTTCACTAAGCCACTGCCTGCTGAGGCATTTGGTCAGCTTGTAAACAAGCTGGGGTTAATGATGCCTCCAGTCCCTAGTGGCTAAACATGTTTGGCTGAAAATTGTTTCACTCGGAGTAGGGGAGTGTTGCATTATATGAATATGTAATGGACTCCTTGCTCCACAATTTCACACCTCAGTGTATGAGAAAAGTAAACTGTGTATGAGAAAGTGTTGTTTAGACTAAGCCTGTCTCGCATTTACCCTTGGGAAAGTTTTGCTTTAGTATGTGCTGCCGTGTTATCAGCCTGCCTGAAACATGGCACAGCTGTGTGGCCTTGTGTGTTCTGGAACACAGCTGTGTTATAGCTTTCAGTTGTTATTCACGGTTTCATGTTTTTGTAGCTAACCATATAACAGCAAGCTGTGAAAAGAGCTCCTTCCTCTTCTCTGCTTTTTGTCTCAACCAGAATGTTTCATTCTCCTGTCACTTGATTGGCTTGATTTATAATCTGCAATAAACGTAGTTAAATTGCTAGTTTGGCTTCAGGAGTGTTTGTTTTACTTAACTCCCTGAGTACAGGCAAGAAAATGAAGCAGGTTTTTTTCCCCTTACTTTGCAACAGAAATTGAGGGGTCTGGGAGCCACTAGAGCTCTCAAAAATGGCCTTGGTGGCTTCATGGAGACCACAAGCTATACCTACCTTCCCCCTGTTTTTACAGGTGCACTGATTCATCCTTGTTTTCTTATCTATCTATCTATCTATCTATCTATCTATCTATCTATCTATCCTACATAAATTCATTATCCTTGCTGTCTTGAAAAACCTTTGACTAACTAAATTTATCCAGAGCATGACAGAACATAATGTGACATGAAATTTTTCAGTTTTCTTGTAATGAATTCTAAACTGTGGTTCACTCCAGAAAATATAAAGGATAAAATAAAAATTATTGATGTCTTAAGGTCTTGAGACTTTCTGATGTATAAGTGTATACACTTGGGTTGGAATGAAGATGCTCCTTTAGTCATTTGAGTTCTGCTCTCTTTCCCATTACAGATTATGAAGAAAAGCTAAGGTTTTGATATACTGGTGATCATGTTCCTGGTATTTTGAGTGATCTAACTTGTTGGGCTGAGTAATCATGGCTGAACAAGTTTAAAAGCATTTGATTTTGGGAGTATGCCTGTTGGCATCAGATACAGAATAAAATTTTTGGATTAATGGATTTAACACTACATGGCCTAGAAGATGAAACTTAACTCCACCACCTACTCTAGAATATGATGTTGCCCCAAAGCTGCAGTGTGGGGAGTCCTCCATGTTTTATTGTTTTAGGATAGCAGTAGACTGAGGAAATAGTGATAGAGGCTGTTAGCTTTTCCCCAAAGGCCCAACCATTCCTTCTGGCTGGAATTTAAAAGGGAACCGTTTGGCATATGACGTTCGTTCTTTTACAACTATCTTAGGAGAAACTGTCTGTTAAAGTGTAAGGTGGGGAAAACGTTCCCCATTCTCGAGCTTTAACGTCTAAGCAGCATCCCTTACTATGTTACAATAAATCTTCTATTAAGTTTGTTGATCCGTGTAAGAGTGAATCTTTTTGACAGAAAGCTCGAAATCCTTTCAAAAAATGCACCAATTGATGGACCAGTCGATTACTGAAGAAGAGCAAGGATCTGCAGAATCTGATGGAGCTACAAAACTGAAGTGCCCCTGGATACCAAGACAAAATTGCACCTGACCGAGGCTTAAACCCCCACAAGCGGCCAAACCTGGGTCTGGGGAGAAAAGCCACATACGTCGTTAGACAACGCAGAAGGGCTGCTAGATGGGATACATCAGCAAAAGACCTATCCCTTTTGGAGGAGATAAAGCAAATGGAAACCGAACTAAAGAAAAGATGAGGAGATACTCGAACTCAAGACCATCTACGCGAGATGCGCATCCGTCCCTCGCAGACAGGGAGATCACCAGGAGGAGAACCACGAGCGGCTGTTGGCGGGGACCCCTGGCCCCCCCCGCAACCAACAGGGCACACGCCAGCGCCACTGTTACTCAGAAATGTGGGAGACCTGAAACGACCTTCAACGGGAAGGGGGAGAAACTCTCCTTTTTTTTGACTATGGCAAACAATTTCATGATTGATCACGGCCATCTATTTCGGGATGATGCGGCCCGAATTCGATACCTAAGCCAGGGGATGAAAGGACTGGCAGCAGACTGGGTAGCGAACCTTTTGACTCCCGCGCCCCCGAAACTGAAAACTGCAGCTCTTCATGAACCATCTGCGGGAACGCTTTGAAGACCCCCATTTATTGGAAAACACCAAATATCAACTGAAACGAATGAAACAAGGCAGGAACGAGGGGGACGTATTCCCGTGAATTTAGAAACCTGGCCCCCAAAAGTCCCGTGGAGTGATGAAATTCTAATTAGTTATACAAAGATGGACTAAATCCTGATATTCTACACGGGTGCTTAATGCAGGCCAATCCACAGACCCTGCTAGGTTGGGTCAGACTAGCTACTAAATGGAAGGCATAACCCAGACTGTTCAGCTGAACCGACAAAGACAAGACGTCCCAAAAACGACAACCTCGCGGTCCCACCGTCCTCAATGCTGAGGAACGGAACAAACGTCTCCGTTTGGGCATGTGCTTTAACTGTGGAAAACCGGGCCACCTCCCCAAACACCTGCCGCGGAAACCAAGCTCCGACTGGGACTAAGGGAGCACGAGCAGACCCAAAGAATATAGAATTCACACATCAGACAGCGGCCGTCAAACAACCACTTAGACGCACTTCTAAGGACCCTGCAGCGGCGACAGGAGACTCCCCCCCATGATGAAACCACCTCTTCGCCCTCATCTGACATAGATGGAGATTCTAAACCCTGACTGCGATGACTGGCAAGCGGCGGGAACATCTGTAATACTCCAAAATTCCCCATTTCTACACCACGGTTGCGATTAGTGGCAGCGATGGGACTTTGCATGTACATAGGGCATTAATTGACTCTGGCTGCTCCAGAAGTTTGTTACCCCCCAAAATTTGGCCCAAAAATTAAAACTCTTTATGAGCCCTTGGAATGCCCCATCAAATTAACGCAAATGGATGGGACCTCAATGACTGGGGAGTAATTAGTAAAATCACTAAGCCCATCTCATTTCAAATGGACAAAAACAATTACAGCATGCGATTTCTAGTTCCCAAGGCGATGCAGTTCAAATTGGTCTTGGGAATCGATTGGTTCGTGAAATAACCCCCAGATAAACTGGACTGCTGGCACTATGTCCTCTTCAGATGAAAACTTTTCTATTCCCCATGAAGAATTGCAACAAATTCCTTCACACTACCAAACTTCCAAAAGGCTTTCCACGAAAGGGAGGCTGACAAATTGCCTCCCCACACGGACTTTGATGTAAACTGGAATTAGTTGACGGGGCCACCCTGCCAAAACCGAAAATTTATCCCATGAGCCAAAAAAACTCCTTGTCTAAGGGTTCCTAAATAAAAACTTGGCTCGCCTTATCAAGCCCTCTACAGCCCCCACGGCGAGTCCTGTCTTCTTCCGAGAGAAAAGATCCCAGCGCGGACCGAGACTATAGTTAACTACTCTGCTATTAACCAGGTTATTTCCTCCAATTGTTATCCCATACCTCTGATACGGACTGTTTTGGACCATCTTGTTCAAGGAAAATATTTCCCCAAAATTTATCTTAAAGAGGCTTTTCATAGGATTAAAATTTTCCCCGGACTCTGAGTGGCTCACCACCTTTGCAACTCCTCTAGGTAACTTTAAAACGGTTCTTCCCTTTGGCTTACAATCGGGGCCATCTGTGTTCCAAATGTTTTTTAACACCATTTTCCATGACTTGTTGTATCAGGGGGGTTCTATTTATCTGGATGACATTTTAATTTACGCAGATTCCATGGAATCTCATGTGTCATTGGTTCGTGAAGTGTTACGAAGGCTTATAGATAACAACCTCTGGGTTTAAACTATCAAATGCCAATTTGACACCCAAACTTTTGATTACTTGGGATATAGGATTAAGATTGTTCACTTAAAATGGACCCTTCGAAAATTAACTCCATTTTGCAATGGCCCGTCCCTAAAACTGTGAAACAACTGCAGCAATTTCTTTGGGTTTTTCAATTCACCGGAACTTTATTGAGGATTTTGCTGCCATAACGCTTCCACTCACCAACCTTCTACGGAAACCTAAAGGATCCACTGCGGGCAAGGCGCATAGACTTTGTTGGTCGCCTAGTGTCAATCGGCGTTTGACCATTTGAAATCTAAATTTACGTCTAGCCCTTACTCCTTTTTCCCACATACGAAGCAATTCATTGTGCAAACGGATGCTTCGGACTTTGCCATGGCAGCCGTTCTTTTACAACATGACACCACAGGAGCACTCAGGCCTTGTGCTTTCATTTCAAAGAAATTTTCCCCTCAACAAGCTAATTGGCCTATTTGGGAGAAAGAAGCCAAGGCTATCCATTTTGCGCTGTCCCTTGGGGTCATTTTTCTTAAGGGGCTCGACTCCCCTTTGAAGGGGTATCATAGGAATTTTCAAGCCTTACAGTCTGCTAAGAAACTCTCCCCTAAGCAGGCGAGATGGGGCTGAATTTTTTAGAGATTCCGATTTAAAATTGTTTTTAAACCTGGCCGAACTAACCAACTGGGCGGACCCTCTCTCGACTTCCCGTTTTGCGGAATCCCCTGCTACGTCCTCCCACTCCAATACCTTTTTTCCTGCCTCCTCTCGGGTTCTCAAATGACTACTCGTGCATTAGCAAAGACAAGGCTTTCTGCCTCCTCTCTTTGTGACTCCGTCTCCGCGATGCTATCATTCATGCAGCGCATGCAGACTCCTGGCTACCGGCAAACAAGGATAAAATAGAATGGGTTGACAATCTCCCCTTTTATGGCACCAAGGTCTACGTCCCCCTGCTGCCCGCGACAGGTACTTCATCGTTATCATGATTCCAAACCCGCTGGACATTTTGGGTTTTTGAAGACATTGCATGCGATTGCCGCCTTTTTTGGTGGCCGGATTAAACCCCCCCGGCAAACTTACATTAAGCAGTGTGCCACTTGCAACGTTTCAAGTCGCCCCAAACTAAACCTCAAGGGCTCCTGCAACCTCTGCCTGCGCCTGCTAGCCCCTGGTCGGTCATCGCATGGGATTTTATCGTGCTCTTCCCCCTTCACACGGCTTTCATGTTATTTGGGTTGTTACTATCACTTTTCCAAGCAATGTCATTTTGTGCCTCTAAAAAACTACCCCGTGCTGACCAGCTGGCTGACCTGTTCGTTAATCATGTATGGAAACTTCACGGACTACCTTCGGTGATCATTTCAGACAGGGATCCAATTTTCACTTCCAAGTTTTGGACTTGTCTACTGAAAACCCTGGGAGTCACTCAGAAACTCAGCAGTGCTTTTCACCCTCAAACAGATGGCCAATCTGAGCGTGTTAACAAATCTCTTGAACAATTTCTTAGGTGTTTTGTTTTGAGAACCAGAATGATTGGGCTCCGCTCCTTCCGTTCGCTGAGTTTGCCATCAATTCTGCGGTTCAACCCCACTGGAAACCCCCCTTTGAAAAGTTTACGGCTTCCTTCCTTCTCCTTTCCCCCCCCCCCTCCCTCTCTTCCTCGCTCCTCCTTCTGTTTCTGCTTGGGCTCTAAATTTTCTGGCATTTGGCAATCCGTCTCAGATGCTATAGCATCCGCTAAAGCTTCCCACAAACGTTTCGCTGACCGTAAACGGCAGCCTAATCCCCTTTACCAGCCCGGGGATTTGGTTTTCCTTTCTTCTAAGAACATTTCCTCTCCTTCTCCGTCTAAAAAACTTTCCCCTCGTTTTCTCGGACCTTTTCCTGTGAAAAGGGCTATTAATGATGTCTCTTTTGAACTAGATCTCCCTTCTTCCCTCAAGGCTATTCATCCTGTTTTTCATTCCAGTTTGCTGAAGAGGGCACCTTCGCTGACTTCTTCGCCGGCTGATGTTCCTCAACGCCCCGACTGACTTGCTACTGCATTCATATTACTATTTAGTTTTCTTGTCTTTCTACTGTTCCGTGATATTTTCTATATTTTGTGTATCTTTATGTATATATTTTTTTAAAAAAGTGGGGCAGGATGTCGGGAGTCCTCCATGTTTTATTGTTTTAGGATAGCAGTAGACTGAGGAAATAGTGATAGTAGGCTGTTAGCTATTCCCAGGCGCCAACCATTCCTTCTGGCTGGAATTTCAAAGGAACCGTTTGGCATGATGACGTTCGTTCTTTTACAACTATCTTAGGAGAAACTGTCTGTTAAAGTGTAAGGTGGGGGAAAACGTTCCATTCTCGAGCTTTAACGTCTGAAGACAGCATCCCTTACTATGTTACAATAAATCTTCTATTAAGTTTGTTGATCCGTGTAAGAGTGAATCTGTTCCTGACATGCAGAGTTGAAACATTGAACTGAAGATGACAGCAAGGACTGTCCAGTTATCCAGTTCACTGTCTCACTTAAGGCATTTCACAATCTTGGCTGATCCTGTAAACTTCCAACTTGTGGTCCCATGCTTTTCTTCTACTCGTTTAATCCTCTTCTCTGTGTATATGTGTCAAGGACTGAGAACTGCTGCTGGGAGATCTTTGTTAATGCTGTATGGGTCTTTCCCTTGTTTGCTCACTGTTGGACTTTCTCCACCTCTGTTCTAAGCAAGATTGCAAGGTTAGAGAAGACTGTTGAAGTTGTAATACCCTGGCCATTTATCCCTGCTGATTTTCTTTCTACAGTGAAGGCAGATAGCAATCCTAGAATCTATTCCCACCTCAAGGTAGTACAAGATAATGCCTGGCCTCTTATGTGGTGACTCAGAATGCCTACCTTCTATTTCAAGGGCTGTCTTCATCATATTGCTGCTGCGGTTATTCACTTGTGCCTGCTTCAGATCTCCTCCATTCAACAGTGCCCTTCTTCCAGGAGCTGGGGCAGCATATGTATTTATTTTACTTTTGTAGAGATGCCACAAGATAGATCAAGCTAAATTAATGAAGAAATACAATGGTAATAATAATATGGTTAAAAATAAAAATGACATGCAGGTAATGAGTCATGAAGCTAGGGGTGAGTTCAGATAGTATCAAGAAAATAATAGCACCTGCTTTCCATCACAATATGCATTAAATTGGCAATATTAATATTAATACTAATATGGGAGGAAGAGGGTCCTTTGTGAATTAAATAAGCGTTTTTGCAACAAGTTATATTTCTAGCAAAAGCTACCGATGGGGATAATTTTAGATCATTAACTTTATTTGAAGAATTCTGTGATAAAACTAAAATCTAATATATAAAAGTCAGAGTTTATGTGTTTGTCTCTGTCAGGCGAAGACCTCCATACGATTGGCTGTATGCAAAGACCTCAAATGATTGGAGGCCTAAGAAGAATCTATGGAATCCTGGGTTTGGCAGTTTAGGGAGGGGTCTTAGAATTCTCAGCCAGACAATAGTCCAGTTGCTATGGAGATGAGGCTTAACAGCAAGGAGGAAGGTAGTGTATTTCCTCTGGAACCCAAGCTCTGTATGTTAATAACTCTGAATACAGTTTGGATTGGGCAATATGGGGAAATGTTACAGGTTACAAGTTACAAGACAGTTTGGGGAATTAGTGATACAGGATCTCAAATCTTTTTAACAAGTATTGCCTATGAGAAAATGAAATCCTGGGCAATGCTGGGTACATACATGAGTAGGACTCTAAGATACATTCATGGTTTATTGAAGCACAGTTTAAAAGATGAGCTGGAAAACAAACTAAATAGTACAGTTACTGACTCAGAATGGTCTCAGGCTTGGAATTCCCTACTCTTAAACTGATTTCTGCTGCCGTTAAAGAAATACAATAAAAATTCGATTCTGGTGGCATTTTAAATCTGTTAGCTTAATAGGATAAACTCCATAGTCTCTCCAATGTGCCAGAACAGTTGTGGAGAAAAAGAAAGTGATATCCACTTGTGGTTCTGTTACTGCAGTTATGTTATGTCTGGTGAGAGCACTAAATATCTCTTGATATCAAATAATTTGGCCTTTGCTTGACCTTTCTCTGCCACCCTACTCCACGTGTTTGCAGAGGTCCTCCGGACAAGCACGTAATAGTCCCAGTCGTTAATAGTTGTAAATTCCAAACCCCTTTAGGCAGGCAGCTTAAGCCTCTCCGATGCTTCAGGGAACACCTTATTGCCAACATGCCTTGCTCAGCGCGACTCTACACAAAAGACGCCTGGCCGAGTGCTGAGCCAGTCCTTTCTGTTGAGCTATTTGCATACTGGCCATACTATTGTCATCCAGCACTAAGCTCGTCATGTAAACTTGACCTTTTCCAACGCTTTTGTCCAGCTCCAAAATCCCTTTGTTCTCAATGAGCATGGCATGGCCTGTAGGCACAATCCACCCTATAAAAAGTCCCCACTTTCGAGACTACCTCAGGCTACTTTGGACTTTCATCCCGCCTTGCTGCCGGTTTGTCTGAAGGAGCTCCGCTCAGCGAGCCACACTGAGCTTTCTCTCTTGCAATCCCCGCTTCTCTCCAGGACTACGAGATCAGGTCTCATATTACCCACTCCGCTGAAACTCTCAATTTCTATTTCTCAGATAGCTAGTGTTTGTCGTGTCTTTTGTGTTGTTTGTTCTTAATAAAATTATTGTTTTGTTACTTTAAAACTTGTCTAACTGCTCTCTGTCCCGATGCTGTATACATAGGGTTAAAAGATCCCAGCTAAAGTTACCCTGCCTCTTGTTAGCTTAAGAGAGTGCTCGAATCTAATTTCCCTCATCTTGTGTTTTATTTGGTTATTTGGGTGCCCCTCCCAGGACCCCCAATATACAGGGTAACAGTTCTGTTGTAAAAACGTACTTGGATATTGGTTGGCTATCATGGATTTTTATTTTTATTATGTGTAGTGGTTTGAGTGTTGAACTAGGGCTCCGGGAGACCAGAGTTTGATTCTCTGCTCAGCCATGGAAACTCACAGGGTAACTTTAGGCACGCCACACACACACACACACACACACACACACACACAGCTGCAGAAGATCTTGTAGTAGGTTTGCCTTAGGATCTCCATAAGTCAGAAATGACTTGAACACCCACAGCTATTAAGGATATTATATCTTCCACTACATCTCAAAAAGTAAAATCATGTTGCAAACTATTATTGTTATCTATTTTTTTCTGAGGATAAATACAACTTGTCAAAAAGGAAATTAATTTTACTTTTAACAATGGTTGCCTGACTGACATTGCTAGTAAGTGGGAAAGTATGCAAAGGGACCTTGTAACACCTTTGAGATGGATAAGTAAGTGGGAAAATTTAAATAATATATCCCTTAAAAGCTGGTGGTCTAAAATCTGAATCATAGAATCATAGAGTTGGAAGAGACCCCAGAGGCCATCCAGTCTAATCCCCTGCTATGCAGGAATCCACATCATCGTACTCCTGACAGATGGCCATCCAGCCTCCGCTTAAAAACCTCCAAAGAAGGAGACTCCACCACACTCCAAGGCGGCATATTCCACTGCTGGACAGCCCTGACTGTCAGGAAGTTCTTCCTGAGGTTCAGGTGGAATCTCCTTTCCTGCAGCTTGAAGCCATTGCTCCTTGTCCTAGTCTCTGGAATAGCAGAAAACAGGCCTGCTCCATCCTTGACATGACATCCAAATATTGACAGCTATTCAAATATTTAAACATTGACCCTCCCAATTTGGTATGATCTGCAAATTCAATCAGCATTCTCTCTATTCCTTCTTTTAAGTCATTAATAAAGATGTTGAATAGCACTGGGCCCAGGACAGCACCCTGTGGTTCCCCGTTGGTCACTTCTCTCCAGGATGAAAATAAGCCATTGGTGAGCAACCTTTGGATTCGGTCAGTCAACCGATTACAAATCTACCTAACAGTAGCCTTGTCTAGCCCACATTTTACTTCTTTTCAAGAATATCACAGGGAACTTTGTGAAAGGCCTTACTGAAGTCAGGAAATGCTACTTCCACAGCATTCCCTTCATCTATCAAGCTTATAACTCTATCATAAAAAGAGATAAGATTAGTCTAGCATGACTTGTTTTTGGAAAATCCATGTCGACTTTTAGTGAACACATTGCCTGAAGAGAAAGATTGACTAAGTCTAGAGCATCTTAAGGAACAGGAGATGGGACATGTGGCTTTATTTTGTACATAAATACACATGGCTTCTCTGAAAAGCCTCCAGCAATGCAAGCAATATTTTGGAGAGAAATCTGCTGAACATCCATAACCTTCTTGGGTCCTGTTGCTTTATGAGTGATCTCAAGGACCTCAGTTCTGCATCATGTACCTTTCCTATGGTTCGAAAAGAAGAAAACTTATTGGACTCCATCTGCTTCCCCCCCCCTTAATATTAAGTCATGCCTAATTTCAGTTACTTAATTTTATTTCATTTTCTTTTTGTAAGATTCTAGTTTAGGTAATACTTACATCTGCAGTTTTCATTGTTTATTGTATTTTTGGTTGCATTTTAACAATAAAAAAAAATATCGTGGTTGTTGGAACATCAGAAGAATGCACCATTGCACACACAGAGACAGAGACATGTTCAAGCAATAACCAGAGAGGTAGATTTTGAAAATGAGTCACAGTGAGATTTACACTATGTAAGCACAATGTAGGATCCTGGATGTTCTCTCCCCCTTCATAGTCTTGCCACTCTTTTTGTTATCCTACCTTTTTCTGTGTTTGAGAAACAGTTGAAAGTTGAAGCAAATTCACATCATACACAAGTTAAAAATGTAAATAAACTATCAGTAAATATTTTTGAATCTTCTTTCAATCTCCAATCAAGTGACTATTTGTTTCTGTAACACTTAGGTCCATGTCACAGAATGGTAAATTAGTGGAGAAAGAGGAAAAATGTGGGAAAACAAGAGATTGTTGACTGTTACCAGTGGAAAACGGTAAAAGGACAAACTGGAATAATGTGACATTTATCTTTACAAACCTGTAATTTCAGAGCTATATAGATGTTTACCAGGAATAGCCTTAAGGAAAAGGATGTGTGTGTGTACTATATGGGATGGAGATATTAATCCTTTCTTCAATGAAACACAGCGAGCATAATCAGGTCCACTTCCAATTGCCAGCTTACTGGGAAATCCAGCCCTTGACCAAATAAGTTCTTAAATTTACCAGTTACACTAATTGTGCACTAGATCATCGTGGGCTCTATTATAAATCATGTCTATTGCATTTGTAGGTTTATCCTTGGATATTTTAACTGATCTCTGTGAAGAGCAGCATTGTACCTAATCAAAATATTCTGTGGCTATATAAAATGTGGAACTGCTATGGAAGTCTTCTGCAGCTTGCATTCCCTAAACTCCAAAACCTGCATACTACCCACCCATTTGTACTATTCATTGCACACATTTCTAAGTTTTTATTTTTAACCATCTCCATCACCATGTCAGAAGTGTTCATCTAAACCTCTATTTAAGTCATGGCATTTTAAGTTAATTCATATTATTGCTAAAAGCTATGACCTCAAGACTGAGAGGCTTGTTTGTGGTTTGCACATAAGTCAGAAGGGGAGATAGTATTTTATATTTGCTCCTCTGATTGTTTGGGGTTGCTCTGGAAGCCCACAAAGCTCAGGCTGAAGAAGGTTTGGAGAGGCCTTTTTTGTTAGATGCATAAATTTCTTTCTGATCCAGCAAAGGGGGATTTAGACAGGCTTCTCTATGCTGCCTTCAACCAATTGGGCTTCACCTGCTTTCTACGCACTCTAACCCCTTCTACTGAATGTTTATGTAAGCATGTATCTTCTGTCACTTCTTCAGCATTATAGCATGGTTTGGGTCATGTGAGTCCTATCTTCTCATTGCCCTCATTTGGGACCTCAGAGACCTTGATGGTACAGGTAAACAGGACATGTCTAACTCAGGGGGGTTCTAATATCTCATTCCAAGCTGACAAGGAAGATACACAGTGGCTTCATACTCACATGGATTCCACAGATGACGCTCTGTGGATACTGATTTGATCGGACAGCAAGCAGGTTATCTGATCCTAGGATCCATTGCCTCATGATAAGGCATCACTATTCATATCTGTATAATAAACACTCTGGTTTCTATTCAAAGCATATAAGTCAGTAATAAAGTTGTGGCCTCTTGCATTTGTCAAAGTATGTAGTGTATGCGTAAGGGTTTTTTGTGGTGGGAGAATGTCTCTCTGCACAAGCCAACACAATGCCACTGGTTCTGCAATTGAACTGACACTTTACAAATTCTCAGTTTTCCTATTTTTTTTTTAAAAAATATTTTAATAGACCACTGTGCACACATAAATTGCTGAAGCTTTCAACTATTTTGTCTTCCCTTCCAGCTCTCCATTACCAATATGTATATGGTACAGAACTTTGAAGTAACAATGTATTAACCAGAGTACTATGAGTTGTTTGGCTCTGAGCCAGGGTTTAAATACCCTGTTTCTGCTCTGAGGGGGAAGGTGTTAATGGCTCTCTGCCAGAGCAAACAATGGGGTACAGAACTTAGCATTAGGTGACAAAGCACTGATGGGAATCAGTGATAGCTTCTTAGTATCTGGGCAGGTGAGGAAGCAAAAGAGAACTTCAGCAGGAAGAGGGAACAGGATGAAGACAATCAAATGCTCTATTGAGACAGTTTTAGGTGTTATTGTCTTTGCAGGTTGGGTAGTTCAGGGGATTCTCTCAAGCTCATTAGCACCAGAGCTTCCCGACTGATCCCTAAATTATGATTTGCAAACATTGGTGATAAACTATATGTTTTTCTCATTTCATGCAACGGGACTTGTTAACTTTTAAAAGAAAAACATAGACTGTGTTTCCATACTGTACACCCCAACTCCAAGATATCATTGGCAATGGACATTATTTAATTGGTATAAAATACAAATCATATACTGTTGTGGCTGAAAAGTCATGCTGGAAAGAGGACGGGTTCAATATATGAGGAAGTAGGTCAGATGGAACCTCAGGACATGGTCAAGTCATAGTTCAAGGGATCAGGGCATACCTTGATTTACGCCCTTTTTGCACTTTTTTTTTAGCGCGAGCACTTCTTGAGCACCGTGCAAATGGGAGTGCCGCTCCGTACGATGCACTCCCACTTGCGTGGCGCTCACGAGGCTGCAGCGGGGTGGGCGGGCATTTTTTGATTTTTGGCTTGAAGCTGAAAATGCCCCGCACTCGTGCAATGCTCACGCCGCCCTCATGCACTTACCTGTCATGCGGTGCGTCGGGGAGCCGGTGTGGACGTGCTTCCTTCCTCCAGCGTAGCCTACATCTCCCACAGTGTCCTGCGGAAGGAAGGGGCAGGGCGCTCGTGCGACGGTCGAGCAAACAGGAAGCGCCCTGTGGAAGGAAGGAGGGGGGAACTGGCAGCGTCTCAGATGAGGCTTCTCGGGCGAGATGCCCTCCCCCATCACGCAAAAAGGTAAGATGCGAAAAGGGCCTTAGTTGTGCAAAAAAACCCAGAGCCACTCAAAACATTTCTGATGAAGATTTCTCCACCCTAGAATTGCCATAATTCTTTCTTGGCAGAAATGTTTCACTGCACTTGTAGTGGATCTGTGTCTTTTAACTGAAATTAATCATTAATCATTCCTCACTAACTTGTAACACAGGTAGGAATCATGTAGCCTGATCGATGTCTTTAAACTACAACTCCCAGAAGCCCTAGTCAACATAAGTAATAGTGAGCAATTGCAATGGAACAACATCTGGAGGGCTGCAGGTACCCCCAGACAAAAATTGTGTTACATTCTTTTTACTCCACTGGGGGACTATTTCAGAAGGAGAAGGAAAGCTGACTTTAAAATGAAAAAGAAAGTACTTTTCAAGATACTAGTAACAAAATGTGTCTCTAGAAGCAATACCAAAAAGTTCTATGGCATCTCTGTGAAATAAATGGTCATATTGTGAACTAATATTTTGAATAATGGGCTAATTAATAATCATGAATTTAATTATTAGTCTTGGTGGAAATGAAATAATTCTCCATCTCATCAATTCTTCCTGTTGAAGCTCATGGCCCAGGGAGAGAGAAGAAATGAACAACCAAGTATATAGTTGATGCCATGAAGAAGGATTTGGTTTCTTGGATCATGGTCTTTTCTTACATGGAGAAGGACTTCTAAGAAGAGGTGAGTTACATCCAAAAGTGATTGTAAGAAAAAATGTATTTGTTATGAATCCTGCAAACTTGATAAGGAGGTCTTTCAACTGAATGGTTGGTTGGAAGACAACATTTCACAAGGCATGGGGATACCTAGTATTGGGGGCAATAGCATCAATGATGCTGGGGAAATAAGAGGATACATCAATGGTTGGGAATAAACAATATCAATGGGCAGGAATAAACAAAACAACAACATACATCAATAGGTGGGAGTAAACAAAAAATGACCAGAAGGAAATAAGCTATTGTTTTAGATAACTACTGTAATGCTCAAAGCAGGAGAAAGCAAGCAAGATGAACTTGAACTCTTAACCCAGGAAGACTATATGATTTAATAGGCGTCATTGAAATCTGGTGACTGGAATGTAGCAACTGAGGGGTATAACCTATTCAAAGGCGTATACCAAACATTATGGGAGAAACAACTGCATTATTTGTAAACAATGTATACAGATGCCATGACATACATGACTTGGACCATAGAGAGCAGGTTGAGAGCATCTTAGTAAAAATTATAGGAGAAGTAAATAACAGTGAGATTTCTTTAGGAGTGGGGTTTGCTATAAATCTCCAAGTCAGACTGAAGTTGATGCCTTCATGGAACAGATTATCAAACACTCTGAAAGAAAAGAAATAGCAGTAGTGGCTGACTTCCATTGACCTGGTATCTGTTTGATTTCAAAATGCATCAAGAGTACTTCAGTACAGCAAATTCTTGACTTGCTTTGTGGATCCACTATCTTGATCGTCATACCAACAAGAAAGAACTAATCAATGATCTGAAAGCAGTGGAAACTTTGGGTGGAATCAATCACATTCTGCTAGGATTCATTGTGGAAAGAAAAGGAAAAGCCAAGTTCAGTTGAACTTGGACTCAGGGCATTAAGAAGGCAAAATTCACGAAGTTTAAGGAAATCTTGTGTAAAACCCCATGGTCAGAAATAAAAAAAAGAAGGAGGAGGAGGAGGAGGAGGAGGAGGAAGAGGAGGAGGAGGAGGAGGAGGAGGAGGAGGAGGAGGAGGTGTGACAGATGGAAATTTCTCAAACGTGAGATTTTGAAGGCACAGTCAAAAACAATTTCAATGAGAAAGAAGAAAAACAGGGGTGGGAGCTAAAGAAAGCAGACTGGATGCATGAAAAGCTTTCAGAAGAACTGATCTTTAAAAGATGTTTTTCTAAGAAATAGAAGAAGAAGCTAATCCTAAAGGAAGAGTACAAGCAAGCAACCAGTATCTGTAGAGAAAAGGTGTGGAAAGCAAAATAAGGAGTGTGGGTTTTTTTGTGGGGGAGGAGGGCTTCAATTTAAAGCAGAAGTACACCTCTTGTCTTCTCCCCAAACAAAAAGTATTTTCAACCTGGTGAATCTAGAATCTGTCCTGTGAAGAAAAATTTCCTTCTGATGGCAACTTTAAGAACTTACAAAGCATGAAACCATGAGGTTTGTCAACGTGATGTAGTAGCCAGCTCCTATTTGCAACTTAAACAGAAAAATCCCTCATATTAGTCCTGTTACACAGCTGAAAGGAGTTTTAATAAATGAGTTGATGGATTTAGATCCCAGAGAGCAGCATACCACAGTTTTCTTCCACTGATGAAGCAGAAAATGGTGCCCAAACCTACACAGGTCAGGGTGCATAATCTACAAAGTCAGGCAATAGGATATGGCACATGAAAAATGCCACAAAAACCAATTACTGTCCTTGGAAAGAAAACACATTTTTGGCATCATAACTAACAATTGGCTGCTCTTTCAGGACACCCAAGGTCTCATTCTCTTTTAGACTAAGGCAAGTTGCACAAAATTACAGCTTAGTTCAGCCCAGGAAACTTAAAACAGTGGAAATGATAAAATAAGAATGATGGATGTTCTTAGACATACTGATGTGCGCTCTGTAAGTGATGCACACTTGAAATGGAATGAAGGTGCTCGTGTAGTCATTTCAGTTCTGCTCTCTTTTCCATTACAGGCTATGAAGAAAAGTTAGGCTTCCTTTCTAGTGGTGATCACTTATATTGTGAGTCAGATACTCAGCACCTTGGGCTGAGCAGCTATTACTGGAGAAGTTTAAATGCATTTGATTCTGGGGAGCAACCATGCTGGCCTCGTGAACAGAATAAAATAAAGTTGATAACCTGTCATCCACAAAAGTGACCTGTGTTTTCCTTAGTGTGTGATTTTCCTAACACTTAGAAATTCAATTAAATTCCCACTCATACTACAACATATGCTTTGGTTTTGAAAATCATCATCATCATGATTAGCAGCATCGTTTTACTTCCTTTCTTGAGGTTTCCTCTTAAGTGAGAATCACCAGACTCTCACTGATCTTCACAATAAATCCACTAATGTCCATGCTTACCTCGACTGGAAATCCTACCATCACAAAACATGTTAAAAGAAACAATATCTTGGTTCTGAAAACCAGATGCTTTTTTCATTATTTTTTTCATTTTTCATTATTTAGCATAGATTCTTTAGCCTTTACATCCTAGGACACATGTCACAAATATACCCACATTTATTTTATTGTCAAGTTTGGTTCTTTTATCTTTTGGTATGTTTGCATAAGCCTACGACCTAAATACTCTCATGTGTTGGCCTTTGTCTTATGGTGTTGCCTTTTTGCCTTAGTTGGCAGTCTATTTTGCAAGTAGGTTGCTGTTGTAGCTGCATCTCCCTAAATTCTTGCTGGCAATCCTGCATTTAGGATGATGCACCTTGACATTTCCATTAAAGTTTGTTTTTTCCCTTTTTGGTACTCCAATTGCCTCTGGGGCATGTGGTATGGTTATCTCATGTTTAATGTCTTGCTTTCTTGGCTTATTTTTCAGTTAAATAGATGATTCTCCATCTTCCGTAATCATCAATAAAAATCTGCAAATATCTACTTCCACACAAGTTTTTGTTTTCATGGGTACTCAGACATCACTGTGAATTCATTCCAGAGAGTGCTCTGTCTCTCTTTTACTCTGCTTGAAATTGGAGTTTGGGTCCCTTTTACTTGCACACAGAAATACACTTCATTCCACCACAATAGTCCTTCACATATGTGTCCTTAGTTAAATTCTCTTTTACAAGTTCACTTATGGCATTTCTTCCAATGAAATATACTGTAAGCTGGGTCTGCTATCTAAATTCTAGTATATTCATATTTCCATTTAATTGAGTGTCCTTTAAAAGCAATTTTTCAGCTTCAAAAGTATCTGTACTGAAGTCATCATCTTTATCTGTCTGTAACTCCTTTAGAGAAGCCTGATTACAGAGCAGTGACACCTATGGGTATCAGAAATAAACTAAACTTTTATTATAGGAGCTCCATTAAAGATAAGAAAGCTCTCTAAAGGTGTTAGGCTAAGCTGATTGCTCACTTGCCTAGAACAGGAAGAAGACTACATTGGTTTTACTTTTGGAGCAATGAAAAAGCAAAAAGGAGGTAGATAAAAGAGGTGGTGTGGTCCCTAACAATATCAGTCCAAGAGAGGTTAGGATAGCAAATAAGAAGAGGAGATTTGAGTTCACTGAAATGCTCATTAACCCTTTAACTGCTGTTCCCTCTAAGACACATTTAAGTCTTTAAATGCTTGACATTGTTCCATTTTCAACAGATACAGCTCATTTTTATTTTGAAGAACAGAAAAAAAAAAGTAGACAAAACATTTTGCTACTTACTACATCTGTCATCTGTACACTGGTTGAGCAAAATAGACTGCTAGCTAAGGCCAAGAAAGAACTGTGTATGAGCTATTTGTTACCGTGGCCCAGGCCTACCCGGTGATAGCACTCAATATGTCTTTTGATATCAAACCATTCGGCCTTCCTCTATGACCTTGCTCCATGTGTTTGCGAGGCCTCCGGACAAGCATGTAAACAGGAGCAGCCGGTAACTGTTGGACATTCCATTCTCCACCTAGGCAGGCAGAACAGAGCCACTCTGTTGCTTCAGGGACCTCTCCTACAAACACCTTTTTGCTTAAGCGCAACACTAACAAAGGCGCCTGGCTCTGAGCCGATAGTCTTACAAAGCCAAACTAAGCACCTGGTATTTGCATACTGGCTACACTATTGTTAATTCAGCACTAAGCCGATCATGTTAAACTTGACCTTTTCCAAAGCTTTGTCGTGCTCCAAACTTGCATTGTTCTCACTGAGTAAGGCATCCAATACGGTTTTGACACTTCCAACAACTATTGCTCACATCTTTTTGTATCTTTGAGAGTCCTTCCAGTGTGAGATACCAGCATGACATCATTTTATAATAATCTTCTTGTAAATCATAGTGAAATATATTTTTCTTTTGTTCATAATCTTTCCCACTGATTTACAGATATAGTATATCTGAAATTCTTCGCCCAGTTAATCATGTATTCTTTCACTTGTTCATTTACCATCTCCATTTTCAACAGAAATTTGTAAAACTTGGTAATCAAATGTTCATCATTATCACACAGCAATACATTATTTTCAAAATCTTTATTCTTTTATCTTCAAGAACTCTTAAGTAAAATTGTCTGTGTGAGAGCCATTGTATTTTACAACCTTCCTCTTGTAATTGCTGTACTGATTTCATTTCATAGCCCTGGTCCCGCTTCAGCAGCAACAATAATATATATTCTATAGCTAGACGAAAGGACATGACTTTGCTTTGCTATGTTTTGGGTGCTAATGTGGTATAATGGTTTGAGTGTTGGACTTTGACCCCGGAGACCAGGGTTTTAGTCCCCTCCTTAGCCATGGAAATGCACTGAGTGACTTTTGGCACCTCACACACTCTCAGCCCCAGAAAACTGTAATAGGTTCATTTTGGGGTTGCCGTAAGTCAGAAATGACTTGAAGGCACACAAGAACAACAAGGTGTAGCAATTGCAATAGGAATTCCTTCAATAAATGATCTGTGTGCTTACCTGTGTAGCCAAGTTACAAGACAGGGCAGGAATGAAGGAAAGGGGGACTCTGGAACAAGGTGGAGAGCTGTTTCTCCCTCCCAGAGGCCCATGCAGTTAGGTGCAGCCCTGGTGGAAGGCAAGAACTGCCAGAAAATTAATTTAAACCATGGTTTTAATTTGTTGACTGGCATAGCTGACTGGAGGGAATGGCTGCAGTTTTCACTCTGGACAGATAGGAGGTTATGGGGCCTGTTCCCTCATTAGCCAACCACTTGCTTTCCAATCTGTGTCCCACCTGTCCACCCTTTATTGCAGGAGCTGTCATGGTAAGCTTTTGATCTCAGGAGTCTATGCTGGTTTGTCTGTAATTTTTAATTCTCACAACTTTCTAGGTGGGTGGCATAATCTTTGATCCTAGATATAAGGTACTAGTGTCTCACAGGCATTGGTAGTGGGAGGCGGGCGGAGGCAGTCCCCCCAACTCAGGGAGTAGGCCCCTTCGCTGCACTTCCTGGGGCCATGTGGGAGCATCTGACCCAATGGATTCTTCTCTGCAATTCCAAGGGTTCTAGTTGTAGGCTGGAAGGTGGGCTCATCAATCAATAGGCAGGTTGGTTGACACCGGGATCAGGACTCATGCATGGGCCAATGCTAGCTTATGCTGTAACCAATACAGATGCGGCCTATTTTTTTCAACATATTCTGGTGTGTTAGATTGTGATTTAGAGCAGAGTGGAACTTGCCCCTGGACATGCAATGTTTTTGTCATCTTGTGCTTTGCACATTGAATTAAAGTATTAAAATAGGTGAAAAATAATAAGTCTAAAAGATCCTGTCTGTGTAGCAGGGAAACACTGAAAGAAGAGGCTTGAAATCTGATTCTAGGTGTTTGGCTGGCTGGATCAAATCAATGAGATAATGGAGCTTCACAACTGGTAACTACCAGACCATGGGGCCAGGCAGTGTGATGTTTCCAGAGTGAATGGTAGAGAGAGAGGGAAAGGGAACCCGTATCTATAGGAGTGTAACCTATATAAGACCACATACGGAAGCCCAGGCAGAAAGCAAAATCAGGCAAGGCTGGAAATCAGGGCCAGGGAAAATCATTATGTGATTTGTTGATAGAATAAACAAAGATCTAAGAAAGCAACAAACCTGAAGAAAGAGCAGTAGATCAGGAGCAGTATGTCTAATGTCAGTGAGTCAGGAGAAGTCTGTGACTTGCTGCTTGCTGCTGAAACCCCAAATGGGTGGGTGAGGATATTTTATTTATAACAGAAAGCTGGTATAAAAGATAGACTTAACTGTATGCTCTGTAACAATTGCTGTGCTGAATTAACACAATGCATGGAAATATACTACAAAATGCTGAGCCAAGTTAAAAGTATCTTAAATGTATTTTACAAGGAGCTTGGTGTTTTACATGTACTACAATGTAATGGAAAGTCTGAAATGCTGCCATATATTGAGATGATTAGAGATGCCTATCTCTAATCATCTTCATTTGTGCAAAAAGGCTCTGGAAGTTTTGACAGTTTCCGATTGGTTTTGTTTTGATTGTACCTATTTTTTCATGAGTTGTGTCCTGTCTCTTTCTGGAAATATGCTGCATTTCCCTCCATCCCCCCTTGTGTTCTTCCCTCTCCCAGTGAACACAGGGCTTGCCTCACGCAACATTTCAGGCACTGATTTTCACCAGTTTCCACTGAGCTGCTTTCTTCTTCTTTTCTTCTTCTTCTTCTTCTTCTTCTTCTTCTTCTTCTTCTTCTTTTTTCTTCTTCTTCTCCTCCTCCTCCTCCTCCTCCTCCTCCCCCTCCTCCTCCTTCCTACTACTACTACTACTTCTACTACTACTGCTACTTTCAGGAGTTCTAATCAAAGTGTTATAGAAATATTTACACCAGTTAAACATTAGGGTCATTTTGTTTTAGTGCCTGTGTTCCTTTTGCCAGTGCTTGATTTCTGTTCAATCTGTGCCCTGAAAACAATAACTGTGTTTACTGGTGGTGGCCATTTTAGTTAGTTCCAAAAATGTAGACGCACACAAGGCAAATAAAGATATATTTCATTTCAGAAAGTACTGGACTTATTTAAACTGACATAGGGAGTGGGAACAGAAAGTCCTTAGGAATGCCAGGAGCTGCCAGAAAGTACTTTGAGAAGAAAAAAAATCAGCATGTGGCTCTCCAAAATAAAACTGCTTTGAGCACAAATAAAACCTGGACTTTCAGAGAAATGTTCTCATCTGGATGGAACCTATGACATGCAATTTCCTCAACAGTTGCATTGTGAGATATACTGTGCTCATGTGTTGTGAGCTGATATTCCTTACCACTTCAAGGCACTTGTAAGTAGTCAAGATGCTCCTTAGAAGATATGGTATGCATAAATGCCTAGACTAAGAAATGTGTATAGCAGCAATACACCCAAGTTGTTGGGAGAAGAGAAACTAAAATGTGTAAGGAAGACAGTGCAAGAAACAAGGAAGAGAGACTTGGAGAAGGGATGAGCTGAGGTAAAGGAGGGGAAGGAGGGAAGGCGTCTTACATTCCACTGGACCCTAAGCACTTGGGAATAGAAAGAAGGATTAGTCCAACAAGGAAATACCACTATTTACACACTAGCCATGGCCTTACTGAAACCCTCTTCTCCCATTTTCCCATGTGGCAGAAGAGAAATGAGCAAGTCAAAATAATGATATTAAAAATAATTCTCTTTTTCACTTCCCTCTTCCCATGGAAGAATGAATCACTTCTGAGTAGTTGCAAAGTTACAAATACAGCCTAAGTCATATTCAGCTGAGATTGAAAGAACTGAAGCCCTAACACAACTAGCAAAACATTGCTATTCTTCTCACGATACCAATGTTCTGGGTGTTGGACGGTCATGAGAGTCTGTTTGCCTTTGTCCAGCTTGTAACCAAGGCCCTTTGCACACCCTGCTCCCAACCTGCAATGGTGACAGGATCGCGACAATGATTCTGTATGACATCATCATGATCCCATCGCTATCCCATGGCCACAATCACAGAGTAAACCTTTGATGGATTTCCCCATCAATGAACTGCAATTGTGCAGTCCTCCTGCTACCCTCCTGCACTTACTTGTCAGGCAGAGGGCCAGGAAGTGCAATGGCTGTGCTTCCTCCCTCAGGGCAGCCTGGGAAAGTGCTGGGCTGCGCTGTGGAAGGTAGGAACAGGGTAATTGTTCTTCCTCCCACTGAGCAAGCAGCCGGTGAAGAGGGGAGTGCTTCTGTCATGCTCCCCTCCTGGAAGAGCCAACCTGGGATTCCCACAGGATGGCTTCAATAAAAGGTAAGATGCGGAAAGGGCCCAAGTTTCCCCAGGTGAAGCAGACAGCCTCAGTCCTGAAGTCTCGATTTCTTTTTCTCCCTTTGTCTCTCTCTGTGCCTTGTGGCACTCAGAGGTTTTATAACCTCTCACCTGGAGGCATCTCAAAGCTTCCACATTTCTTCCCAAACTGACTTTCCTCATTGGGCAATGGTAATTCATGATCTCTTTTGCTCCTTTGTGATGCTGACCCCAAGAAATGTAACTTAAATCCAACACATCATTAACTGAATATTTACTGGGGAGGGGGTTGGAATTATACCCTTCAACATTATTGCTCAAATCAAGTGAGAACCCATTATCACACACCCTAAGTGACAGGTTAAGTCCTTGTTAAGTAGATGTAACTTGTTCGTTGTTGCTAGATAATGCCTGACAAAGCTGTCCCCCAAAAGAAGAAGATCAAAGAATCACTAGGTCCTCTCCATGGAGAAAACAAACAATTGCTAATGGGTGAAAGAAGGCAAAACTGCTCACCAACAAGTGCACCTCTTGTCTTCACTCAAAACCAAACAAAGGGTATTCTCAACCTGATGAAACTAAAACAAATGGTGCAGTGAGGGGGACTGCAAACTCATATGAGGAAGAAAGTGGTACATTTCCCATCATTAACCACTAGAGGCTAGATGGGTTGGGCGTGATAAGAGCTGAAGTTCAGCAATATGTAGCAGGCCAACATTTTTCCTCCCTTCAGTCATTCATACAAGGACTCTTGGAAAGAAAAATATAGCTAATCAATTCAGGATAGTAGAGAATCCCACCCATGCCAGGGCCCACACACTTGGTCTTTAAGCCCAGGGAGATTTGGCACCAATTTTCACGTTCAATTCCCACATTGTTGATCTTCTGAATGTCAGTTCCTTATGACTTTAATTTCCCTCTTAATCCCAGGGACCACAATATGCCAGCCACTCAGGCTAGGCCCCATATCCTTTATAAGAGTTCAGCCCTGCACAGAGTTCCAGAGTTCAGAGTTCTAGGAAGCTTCTGAATTCCAGGAAAATCAAGATCTATTTCCTCATTGTACTGACAGCCATTGCCTGCATTTTGGTGTCTGGAGGTAAGCTGCATATTGTTCTCTCTCTCATCCTTCTCCACTGGGAACAACCTTTTTTTATTCCTCCAATGGGACTGAGCTGAGACCATCCCCTCTTGTCCTCACCAAGATGGCGAAAAGTATCATTTCACTTTCACAAAGCTGAGCACAAGATTTATAGAACAACATGTTGCACATTCATTGTTTATAGGAGGGGTTTATGATTGAACAGGGAATCTGTGATCCCCCCAGATGTATGGCTCCAATCCTCATCTGGAGGATCAGGGAGGAAGAGGGAGGGCCAGTGCTTGCCCAGTATTCATGAGTCAAGCCCTAACAACTTTCCATCTCTATTTTTTCTGTAGATCAACTCTAATTTCCTCCTGTCAACATCTGATCAGGAATAAAGACAAGCATCCATTACTCTACTTTTACAAATGAAGGGAGAATCCTTTTGTTCCAGCCACACTTAAGTAAGCCAACGATCTTAATCAGTCAACCAAGTTTTCAAACATTTCCCTTTCTTCTCAGGCTCCATGGTACACACATGGCTGATGGGAGGGAAGCAGAGCTCCTGTAAAATATTCAGTTTGCTGCTCACCTTTCAGGAATGCCTGAGTAGGGTTAGCGATGGTACCATTTCAAGTGTGCAGCAAGAGCATTTCAATGTTCTTTTCATAGAATTATTGATGGTACCAAGCTGTCAGTTCTGCAAGAGATGGTAAAAGGCTCAATGATGAGATTTTTATTTCACCATGCTTTCTTTGAAATGCATGTTTTTCTATCCAGGTGCAGCATCTTCAGATGAAATCTCTCGTGCTAATGCTGGTAAGTATGTGAAAGCAGGACCATACAGACACCAAGGTCCTTTCTGCTGCTTATCTTCTTGTGTCATCTGTGGGATGATCCCAGCAGTGTCTTTGCTGAGAAGAGAGCATGATGGCAGCATTCCCCTCCACCTGAGACCTGCTCCCTGTGGAAGGGAGCGCAATAGACATGGTGCTTCCTTCTTCAGCACAACCAGGTACTTTCCCAGGCTGCACTGGTGCAGGAAGTGCCACTGTTGCACTTCATGGCCTTTCACTGGACAGGTAAATGTGGGATGGTAGCGTGATCATGGGTCATTAACGGAGAAAACCCATCAATGATTTAGCCTGTGATCACACTGTCTGAGGATTGGAGAGGAATGGGACCATGATGACATCATGCTCAAGTGTTATTGCAGTCCTGTCCTCCTGTCCCCATGGCGGGATGGGAGGGTGCTGAAGAAAGAGTCTGATTTCTAAGGCAGCACAAAGGAGTAGATTCTCTTGACAATGGATTCAGTTGAATACTCCATTTCTGTCCAGGTTTTTTTCCAAGGAGCTCGGGGTGACAAACTAGGTTCTTCTCCCCTGCTTCTCTTTTATTTTGCTAGATCATGATTCATAAAGAAATAAATAGGTATGGGACATTTTTTGTCCCAGTACGTGGCACTGGCTGAGAATAAAATTAAATATACCCTGATGGCAGAAAGCAGGAGGTTAGTCAGCATTGTTTTAGCCCTGGTTGTTTCTTGTTTGTAAGACAAACAAACAAACAAAACCCTCCTCCAAGACCATAATTATAAGGGACAGCAATGGGAGGGAATTTTTACAAGTGTGTAGGTGACAATGCCCAAGAATGGCTACAAGGGAAGAGTCTTTCTGTTTTCTTTCTACACTGGAAGTGTTTCCAGAACAGAATCTGATAAGGGAAGGTTTGTGTTACTGCAGCCCAGGCCTACCCAGAGATAGCACTTGATATCGTTTTTGATATCAAAACCATTCGGCCTTCCTCTGCCACCCCGCTCCACGTGTTTGCGAGGCCTCCGGACAAGCATGTAAATAGGTGCGGCTGGTAATTGCTGGACATTCCATTCCCCACCTAGGCAGGCAGAACAGAGCCGGTTAGTCGCTTCAGGGACCTCTCCGGCAAACATCCTTTTGCTTATGCGCGATACTAACAAAGGCACCCCTGCCCCAAGCAGGTAGCCGCACAAAGCCGTGCCAAGCGCTCTGCATTTGCATTCTGGCTACACTATTGTTGATTCAGTGCTAAGCCAATCATGCTAAACTCTGATCTTTCCAAAGCTTTGTTCCGCTCCAAACTCGTATTGTTCTCACCGAGTAAGGTATGGCCTGCAGTCACAATTCACCCTATATAAACCCCCCGGTTCCGAGACCACCTCGGATCGCTCCTGAATTCCATCCAGCCTTGCTGCCGCTGTGTCTGGTGAGCCATCCCCTCAGTCCTATGTACTGAGACTCTATATCCACAAACTCAATTTTCAAACTTCTTCAGGACTACAAGACAGGTGTCGTATCACCCATTTCCCCCCAAAATCCCTATTTCCAGTTCTTCCATTAGCTGTGTGATTGTGGTATTTTTACTGTTTGTCTGTCTTTCAATAAAACATCATTTTTGCTATTTTAAAACTGTCTGACTGCTTGACTGACCTGACCCTGTAGATGCTGGGTTGCAAGATCCTGCTATGTTACCCTGCCTCTCACTAGCTTTAGTGAGTGCTCCAGCTAACTTTCCCCAAAGTTGTGTTGTGTTTTGGTAATTTGGGCACCCCTCCCTGGACCCCCAGAGAACAGGGTAACATTTGGCAGACTCTGTTTTGGCTGAACTAGTAGGAGGACCTTGTCTACTTAACATGTGTTTCTTTATTCCACATTTTCTCCCTCTTCCCAATGGCAGAGAGAAGCCTGATTGATCCTCAAGGTAAGCCTTCTAAAAAAGTGGGCACAAGCTGAGTGTACTCACAGATGGGACATTAGAAGCATAGGAGTCTGCCCAAACATCCCTGTCTTCGGAATCTTTCTGGTCTGCAGAAGAATCTGTCCTGTGTGTTCCTGGTGAAGAAAAATTTGCTTTTGAGGGCAACTTTAAGAACTTACAAAGCATGAAACCATGAAGTTTGTGAGCCTGATGTAGCAGCCAGCTCCTATTTGCAAGTTGTAGTTTAAATAGAAAAATCCTTCATATTGGTCCTGTTACACTCATTAATAAATGAGTTGATGGATTAAGTCCACAGACAGCAGCATACCACAGTTTTCTTTCACTGATGAAGCAGAAAATGGTGCCCAAACCAACACAAGTCAGTGTTCATAATGGTCAAAGTCAGGCAACAGACTATGGCACACAAAAAATTCCACATAAAGCTGTTATTGTCTTGGGAAAGAAAACACAATTTTAGCATCTTAATTAACAATTTGCTAACCTTCCAGGATATCCAAAATCTCATTCTACCTCACAATAGGGCCAGTTCTGGCTAGAGGGAATCTGCAGTAGAAGATTCCCATGAATTCCTAAATTTTCCTCCTAGCTCTCCATAAGAATATGTTTGGAACTCCACAAAGCTGTCTGTGGGCTAGTTTTCATTCTATTTTGCAATCCAAGGATAACTAAAGAAAGAAAAAGAGAAGGACGAAGAAGTGTGACCTTAACTGGGTGACATTCTGATTAAAACTCCTCAGATGCCAACACCCCATGCAGATTTATTGACGATTTACACTTATTGATTTTGTAGACTCCTTGGCAGAGGAAGGCTATGCTGGCAGAAGGAGATTTCTGGGGGCAAAAGAGATCTTATTCTGAATGTCTTACTGCTGCCAGGCAAGCATGCCAACTCAAACTTCTTCTGTACATGCACAACATTCAGATTTAGCACCCACCCAGTGTCCAAACGAAAAAGCACTCAGAACAGGACTTGAGGGATCTATTTATCTGATCCTGTAGGTTATTCTTATATTCTTTCAACATGGGGGAGGCAGCTAGGAAATGAAGGAGCAGCTTGCTTGCTCTCTATTTTTCTGCTTCTAAGGAAATTGGCAAAAGTGGCTTGCCATGCCAAGTTTTGGTGTCTGTGTGGGATACCATAGACCAATAGAAAGTCTTTTTGAAATCCTGGAAGGCAACTGGGAAGTTGAGTGAATTTAGGTACTGAGAATCATGATGGGCTTCACTTACCTGCATCATTTTCCCAGCTGCACTGATTCGTCTCTGCTTTCTAACCTGTCTATTTCCACCTATTTAATGCACCACCCTTGCAGTGTTTAAAATCCTTTGCACAGCCAGTGAGGTTGAATCTACCCACACCATGACATAACATAATTTGTCATTCTTTATTTTTTTCCCTTGTGAATCTTGATATTGGGGTACAAAATTCCAGCTCAGTTCAGTGCAGGAAACAAAAAACAGTGGAAATGATAAAATAAAAAGTTTGGATGTTTTTGGATGTGCTAATATGTGCTCCCTGAGGGATATACATTTAGGTCATTTAAGTTCTGCTATTTTTTCCATTACAGACTATGAAGAAAAGATAGGCTTTGTCAGGGTTGGCAGGATTTGTCTCCTCTGAGCACAAGGAGAGTGCTATCTGTGAAGCAAGGTTTTGCTGCAGCAGAGAGTCCGAGTGAAGCAGAAAAAATTCCAGAGGCTCATTAGTTAGACTTAGAGTGCTGATTTATTGACTAAGATAAGACTTAGCAAAAACAAGCTTGCTTGCATCAATTAGACAGAAAGAAAAAACAGAAGATAATGGAGGAAAATCGGGCAGCATCTCCCTTACAAATAGTATACTGCCAATGGCATGGCAGGTCCAGCTAGGGCAGCTAACTGACAGCTGGTCAAGGCAAACACCACCCTTTTTATGCTACCTTATCACCCTGAAACATGTGGGGTGACCCAATCAGTGCTCTGGCGTGTGGCCTTTTCTAATACACCAGACATAGTCATAATAATCCTGCTGGCCTTGCGCCTGGCTGTCTGGCCACACTGCCTCTTCCTCTGCCATCCACTCAGAGGAAACTTTTGACTGCCCGGCAACAACCTTGACAGGCTTCCTTTCTGGTAGTGATCACTTGGCTGCTATTTTGAGTAAAATATTGGGCATGTTGGGCTGAGCAGCTATCACTGGAGAAATTTAAATGGATTTCATTCTGCGGAGCATCTATGCTGTCATCCAGAACAGAATAAAATAAAGTTCCCAACCCATCATCGACAAAAGTTGTCTGTGTTTTCCTTAGTGTGTGATTTCCCCAACACTCAGAAGCTCAATAAAATTTGAAGTTGTACAACAACATATGCATTGATGTTCATAAAATCATCATAATCATTATTAGGATCATAATTTGAACTCCGGATATTTAGTTGTTCCAGTAGTACTTGAATCCAGCAGTGCAGAACGTCCACAGACCTCTTACTTTGAGGTTTCCTCACTGCTGAGGATCACCAACCTCTCAGTGATCTTCACAATTGTTACCCTGCTTTCTTAGGACTCCTTTAAAGGATTCCCAAAAGCTGTCAGAATTGTCTCTTGTGGGGAAAATTTAGCTCTGAGCACTCCTCTAGCCATGCAAAGAGGGCAGGGTAATTAGGATCTTTCTAACCCAATATTTATGGGGTCAGGCCAGTCAGAAATCACACAAAGAGATTCAATGAATAGCTTTATTGACTAACAATAGTTTGTACTTAAGCTCATACACACCCACACTCATTCAAGAGCTAATAGATTTAAAAGAGTGAAAGTAAGAGATTATGCTAATTATACTGCACCTTTTCCTGAAGTCCTCTGTTAGGGAAGTAGGGATTTTCTCCTCCTGGGTGCTTTTCTGTGTGTGTCTATGTATTTCTGTTCTCTCTAGCCTTAAAACATGGACTATTTGTAGGAAAAATTTACTTTGAAGGCAAAATCCTCTCTCCCAGGGAAAACAAACAGACAGGGCAGAAAGCAAAACATCTCCACAGCTGGCATTTTTCTGATATTGGAAGATCATTTAAATAACAGGATTCTCCTCCGCTTTGAGGCTGTGATGTGGGCATCTGGAGATAAGTCTGATAAGGTTTATTACTTCCAGTGCCCACAACTTTTAACTCCCTTCAAGCGGACTCCTTAAAAGGTCAAATATTATTTTTCCATCAGGGCAATATACTGTGAGGTCTTTCTGTTGCTACGTGACTGGGGATATTTACTGGCCTGGTTTGGATTTTTCTCCTTTTTGATTGTACGACCATTTTATTGCCTACGTGCACATCCAAGGGACCTCTCTGGTGGGCTAGATTAATTTTATATCAAAGTTATAAACCCTGGGACAGGATTTGGCAAAAAGGGTGACACAATAAGCTCATTAATTTCCATGCCTACATGGATTGGAAATCCTGTCACCCCAAACATGTTAAAATAAATGGTATGAGCTATGGTTGGTAAATATTAAATGCCAGTAGACTTTCATGCATCGGGAAGAGAGTTTCCTCTTGCCATAGTCTGCACATGTGCAGGGCAGGGCAATGTGTAGTTGCCTGGTCCCCATGTACATCTTGGGAAGTCAGGGCACATATTAAAACAAAGGCTGGAATTTTCCCACCAAAAACCCACTTCCTTCCTGCTGACAAGGAAATGGCTCCTTGATGTGTTTGGAAGATCAATCAGTACTTAACTAACTTGTTCACTTGCACTGAATGGAGGCCCCAAAAAACTGGTTCATACTAGTATAACTCTCATTGCAAGGTAATATACCTTGTCCAGAGATGTAGGGAAATCTCATCTGGATATGAGAGAGATCAAATGGCTCTATCAGACTTGCTTTGTCCTATGTGTGCAGAATCTATTGTTTGCTTCTTCTCAGACTACTTAAGAGTCGTTACCACTACCCAGAGTGTTATAAGCAGAGGTCATATTCAAATCTAAACTTTTGAACCTCCAGAGGATCACTTTAAGGTCATGTTAGCCCCTCCTAGAAGGCATCCCCTTGAATCCAGGTGACAGCTCCCAGATTAAGAAAGGGTTACAGTATATACAGACAAACTGACTTGGAAGGCCTCTGTTTCCTCCAAAAGAGGAAAAGAGCTTGTTAAATAGTTAAATTCTCTTTTACCAATTCACTTATGGCATTAATATCTATAAGTCCCATTCTTCCATGCCACAGTTTTAAACAGTGCTCATGTTCACACTGTTTTGCAATCTTTGCATATTCAGTTTTGCCATCAACAACCTAAGATCACCACCTACAGCACTGCTTGCATGATAGGCTTTCTGTCATAAGATACAAAGCATTCATCTCCTTTGGCCCTTTTCACATGGCATTTTCCATGCGAAAGGGCCTCTGGAGCGTAGTGCCATTGCAAGGAGCATTTCAGACAACGTCCTCACAATTGCACTATGCTGCTGGGCCTGGCAGGTGCAGATCATGCACTATATCATTTTCCGCTTTTAGCTGAAAATGGTGCACGATTGTGCATCGCTCTGGGAACCCGTGCACACTTACCATCCGTGCGGAGCTCTGGAGACGCAGCCCTCGTGCTTCCTCCTCCAGCACAGCCTGGGAAAATACCTGGCTGTGCTGTGGAAGGAAGAGGCGGAGCCCTCATGTTGCCTGCCATCTGGCAGGCAGCTGCTGCAGAGCCGAAGCAGCGGGGACGTGAGAGCTTCACAGAAGGGGCTGCTCGCGTGATCCCCTAGCACCAATGCCGGATGGGGTAAGTTGTAGAAAGGGCCTTTGAAATGAACTTCGCCCTCCTTTCTTGTTAGTGCATTAAAAGTTATTGGATTGCACCTCAAGGCTGGTACATAGAAGACACTACTAAGGATAACTAAATTTGTGCTGTGCAAAGGAGTTTTGCAAAATAAATTAACAGCTCCTGTTCTTTCAGATTAAAGCATTATTTTTCCTATCCCATACACATAGTTCTTAATATTTTCATTTGTTTCTGGGAAGAATGCCTTGATTTCAATAAAATGTAAACTGGTTCTGTTGTCTAAATTCCATATATGCAGATTTCTGTTTGAGTCTTTTTTAAAAGTCATTTTTTTCAACTCCAAAAGTATCTGTATAGCAGTCATCATCTCTGACTGTATCTCCTTCAGGGAAGTGTATTAGCCCTGCTTTAATAGCATGCCTCTACTTTCCTTTCTTCTGGTTGGACAATTATTCTTAAAGTAATTGGCATCTGATTTCTGGTGCCTCTCTTGAAGGGTTTCTAAAATTGATTTAGCAGTCTTTTCATTTTTGACATACCTATATATCTGCTTATGAATAGCACTGGCTATGAAACAAAGAGCCTTCTTACTGTCACTCTGCAAGTCTGTCTTCCTTTGCGGGCCTCTGTTCCTTGCAAATAGCTAGATGTTTGGTTCTTGGTAGCTCAACCTCTAAATCCATGTTGAGAAGTTCTTGCCTGTCAGTTTGGCAATTGTCAGCTCAATGCTTTGGGACATTACCATGCCTTTTGTTCTCACATGCAGCCTAGTTCTTTTATCTACTGTAATATTTTTGCAGATCTCTCAAAGCAAATCTGCCTGTGCCCAGTAACCTGACAGAGAGTGCACACATGTGTCCAGTGGCTAGCTACTATGATTAAGGAGCAATGATATCTATGGCTATAGGAAGTAAACTAAACTTTTATTATAGGAGCTCCATTGGAGACAGGAAAGCTCTATAGAAGTGCTAGGCTAATCAGATTGCTTGTTGCCTGGTACAGGAAGAAGACTAAGTGAGTTTTAGTTTTGAAGCAGTGAAAGAGCAAAAAGGAGGTGGAGAGAAGAGTAAGGCCCTTTTTGCACAGCATTTGCCATCGCGCGACTGCGCGGAGTGTTCCACACAACACACTTGCAATCATGCAACACTCCAGGGGCTGGCAGGGGCTGATTGTGCACTATTTCATTTTCAGCTTTGAGCCGAAAATGGTGTGCGATCACGCATCACTCCGGGGCCCCGCATGCACTTGCTGTGCGTGCAGAGCCACGGCACTCGCACTTCCTGCCCCAGCTTAGCCTGGGAAAATCCCAGGCTGCACTGTGGAAGGAAGAGGGGTTCTCCTGCTACCTGCTCACGAGCAGGCAGCAGCTGTGGAGCTGGAGCAATGGGGATGCAAGAGCCTCTCGCAAGAGGCTGCTCGTGTGATCCCCACACCCCCAGCTCCGTAAAAAGGTGAGTTGCAGAAAGGGCCTTCGAGTGGTTGGTCCCTACTAATACCCTGATGTGGCTGCCTCAGAGCATCTGAAGTGAATGTACTACTCCTGGCCTCTTGCATCACCTCTTTAGCTTCCCTTTCCCTTTGTCTGGCTTTCCTTTATGCCATTGCAAAACCTCTCTCTCTCTTCCTCTCCACACATTATGACTGCATTTCCTATCCCCTTCTCTCCCTGCCTCACCTTGTGCCATGGCATCTCCCTGACTTGTATCTTGTCTCACATTGTTCCTTGATCTTTGCACTCTGCCATCACATTTCTCACCTTCCTCTCCCTTTCTTTTGCCTTATCTCACACCTTTTCAATGCCTTCCTCCTAACTTTTGCACTCTGTCAATTACATTTCTCACCCTTCTCACCTAAAGCCTTCCATACCCAACCACCTTCCCTCACAGACTTCTCTCTTGAATGCTGCTGCTGCACCTCTCACCGTCACTGAGTGACCTTGGAAAAGTCACACTCTCTCAGCCTCAGAGGAGGGCAACCCCCCTGAACAAATTTGGGCAAGAAAGTCCTGTGATAGGTCCAACATAGGGTCACCATAAGTTAGAAACAATTTGAAGGCACACAATGAAAGATACTTCATGTAATATCAAAAATTAGATGTTGTGACCACAATAGCATTGCTCACTTTCCCAAATGTTTTTTTTTTTGTTATCCTTGCTAAATACACTGAACAGTAGTGGTTGACTTGTTTCTCACAAAAAATTGGGCTGAATATGGATTGCTCCATAATTCTGTCATCACAAGGTCTAGAGATTTACTTTTTAAAAGAAGAAAGCTTGGAACATAGCCCAGCCAATGCTCTAAATGGGCAGCCAGTGGGATGCAAAGAATCTGGGTTAATGCCAGTCAATCAGGTAATGTAACGACTCTGTATTAAATGCACAGCACTGGTTGTGACTGCAGAGGGGGCCTCTATGCTGGAAAGTCCTATCTAATTCTGAGAAACATTTATGAGATTACTGGCGTTGGTTGATTGATTTATTCTAATCAATGAGTGAAGCAAATGCATTGGGTAGACCAAAAAGAGTATACCAAATATACGTCAGGGTTATATGCCACAGAGTTCTGTCCTGGGCTCAGTGCTATTCAACATCTCATCTTCATCAATGACTTGGATGAAGGAGTAGAAGGCATACTGATCAAATTGCAGATGACACCAAATTGGAGGGGTTACTAATACCCCAGAGGACAGGACAAATTTCAAAATGATCTTGACAGATTGGAGAGTTAGGCCAAAGCTAACAAAATAAATTCCAACAGAGAGAAATGTAAGGTCCTACACTTAGGCAGAAAAAATGGAATGCACAAATATAGGATAGGGGACATGTGGCTGGATAGCAGTACGTGTGAAAGGGATCTAGGAGTCTTGGTAGACAACAAGCTGAACATGAGTCAGCAGTGTGATGCGGCAGCCAAGAAAGCCAACACAATTCTTGGTTGCATCAATAGGAGTACAGTGTCTAGATCGAGGGAGGTAATGGTACCACTCTATTCTGCATTGGATACGCCTCATTTGGAATACTGTGTCCAGTTCTGGGCACCTCAATTCAAGAAGGATATTGACAAGCTGGAACGAGTCCAGAGGAGGGCGACCAAAATGGTGAAGGGTCTGGAAGACACGTCCTATGAGGAATGGCTTAGGGAGCTGGGTATGTTTAGTCTGCAGAAGAGAAGGTTAAGAGGGGACATGATAGCCATGTTTAAATATTTGGAGGGATGTCATGTTGAGGAGGGAGCGGACTTGTTCTCTGCTGCTCCAGAGACTAGGACAAGGAGCAATGGATTCAAGCTGCAGGAAAGGAGATTCTACCTGAACCTCAGGAAGAACTTCCTGATGGTCAGAGATGTTTGGCCATGGAATATGCTGCCTCGGAGTGTGGTGGAGTTTCCTTCTTTGGAGGTTTTTAAGAAGAGGTTGGATAACCATTTGTTGGGTATGCTTTTGTTACTGCAGTTCCTAAGCTGCACTTGGGGTGACAATAGATATCATTTTGATGTCAATAATTTGGCTCTCTTCTACCATCCCTCTCCACGTGTTTGTGAGGCCCCTGGACAAGCACAAAACTAGGCACGGCCACTAATGGCTGGACATTCCATTTCCCACCCAGGCAGGCCAAAAATAGCCAGATCGCTGCTTTAGGAGACCTCCCGGCAAGCACGCTATTATGTATGCATGCTACTTACAAAGAACTCCCTGCCCTGAGCAGGAGGCTTGATTATGAGAATCCCCATCTGTTGAGCACTCTGCATTTGCATACTGTCTACTTCTTTGTCAATTCGGAACTAACTCAATCATGCTAAATTCTGACCTTTTGGAGGCTTTGTCTCCAGCCCGAAACACATTGTTCTCTCCAAGTACGGAATAGCCTGTAGCCACATTTTTCCGTATAAAAACCCCAATTCCGAGACCTTCCTTGGATCACTCGGACCACTCCCGATTTCCATCCAGACTTGCTGCCACTGTGCTTGGCGAGCCTTTCTCTCAGTCCCATGTACTGAGACTACGCACCTTCGAACTTTCGCAGTGACCTACCCGGGCTTCAGGACATGTATAGTATCACCCAAATCAGCAATTCCTCTTAAAAATCCCTCTGTCTCACTCCAACCTTTATTTTCTATAGTTATCTGTGTGAGTGTGCTGCATACACCGTTTGATTGTATTTTAATAAAGATCACCATTGTTTGTTTAACCTATGTTTGCTCCTTGACTTGGCCTGACCCCATAGACATTGGGTAAAAGATTCCGCTCTGTTGCCCTGCCTCTCGCAGTGCTAACTTGTGCTCTTGCTAATTTCCCCACCTTTTGATATTTTGAGCGTGCACTTTGGTGTCCCTCATGGGACCCCCCCCCCAGTAAACAGGGTAACACTCTGATGGGTGTTCCTGCATAGTGGAGGGGTTGGACTGGATGGCCCCTGTGGTCTCTTCCAACTCTATGATTCTATGATTCTATGAAATATAACGGGAGGAGGACCACCACTATGTGCAAACCATATGTGCTGTTCTACACTTGTAATGAGATCCATCACTTAGACCATGGAAGGCAGGTTGAGAGGTAAATAACAGTGCAATCTCTGTGTGATAAGGTCTACTATAAATCTCCAGACCAGACTGAACATTTGAAAGACAGTGCTTCTTGAAACAGATTATCAAACTCTATGTATTGTAGTAATGGGTAGCTCGAATTGACCTGATACACATTTGAAGTCAAGCTGTGTCAAATAGTGTGAGGTATACCAAATCCCCCACTTGCTTTGCTGGCAATTTCATTTGCCAGGAAGTGGAAGAAGTGGAAAGGAAATCTATTATCTTGAACCCGATTCTTACCAAGAGGGAAGAATTAGTCAACGATCTAGAAATAGTGGGAATCTTAGGTGGAATCAGCCACATCCTTCTAGGATTCATTTTACAGAGGAAAAGGAAAGCAAAGGTTAGCCAGACTTGGATTCTGTACATTAAGAAGGCCACATTCAGTAAGTTTAAGAACATCTTGGATATTTTCAAACAGGTGAAACTAGTGGTACAGTTTCCACCATTAATCAGTAGAAGCTAGATGGGCTGGGCATTATAGCAGCTGAAGTTCAAAAATATGAAGCAGACCAACATTTTTCCTTCCTTCAGTCATTCGTACAAGGACTTTCAGATGGGAAAAGGTGTCCAATAAGCTCAGGATGGCAGAGAATCCCACCCATGCCAGGGTTCATACACTTGACCTTTAAGCCCAGGCAGATTTGGCACTGAGTTTCACATCCATGTCTCACATTGTTTATCTTCTGAATGTCATGCCTTAATTAATTTCCCTCTCAACCCCAGGAACCACAATGTGTTAGCCCCTCAGGCTAGGCTCCATATTCTTTATAAGGGGAAAGAGCAGTGCAGAAGTTCAACAGAAAACCTCCTGCATAGAGTTCCAGAATTCAGAGTTCTAGAAAGCTACTGAATTCCAAGACAATGAAGATCTGTTTCTTCATTGTGCTGACAGCCATTGTCTGCACCTTGGTATCTGGAGGTAAGCTGCATCTTGCTCTCTCTCTTCTGTCCTTTTTCTTTGGGCACAACTGGTCTTTTGTTGACAATGAGACTGAGCTGAGACCATCCCATTTTGTCCTCTCCAAACAGCTTTTCTCATGGCATCTGCCATGCAAAAGAGACCCAGAGCCTTGGGCAATTGCAAGGAGTGATCTGCATGACACCCTCGCAATCATGCAAGGCTCCAGGGGCTGGCAGGCAATCATTGTGCACCTTTGCATTTTCGGCTTTCGGTCGAAAATGGTGCGCGATTGCACATTGCTCCCAGACCCCGTGTGCACTTATCTGGTGTGCAAAACCTCAGGAGCTGAGTCGGTCATGCTTTCTGTCTCAGTACAGCCTTGGAAGGTCCCAGGCTGCACTGCAAAAGGAAGAGGTGGAGCTCTCATGTGAGAAGGAAGCTCGTGCGGAGCTGAAGAAGCAGGGAAGTGAGAGCCTCTCACAAGAGGCTGCTCACGTGATCACTGCACCTCAGCACTGAGAAAAGGTAGGATGCGGAAAGGGCTCAAGATAGTGATGGGTCTTATTTCACTTCCAGAAAGCTGGGCACAAGATTTATAGAACAATATATTACAGGTTGAATTTTTATAGCATGGGTTTATGATTGGTCAGGGAACCTGTGATCCCCCAGAGGAAGGCCTCCAATCCCCATTGACCCTAGTCAATCTGGTCAGTGCTCAGGAAGACGGTAGAGGCAGTCAAATATCATCTGGAGGATCAAGGAAGAAGAAGGAAGGTCAGCAGTTGCCCAGTTTTCATGAGTCAAGCCCTAGCAACTTTCTACCCCCATTTTTTCTGTAGATCAACTACCCTTTCACCCTGTCCCCATCTGATCAGGGATAAAGGCAAGCATCCATTACTTCACTTTTCTTTTAACAAATGCAAGGACAATCCTGTTGTTCCAGCCACACTGTAGTCAAGCCAAAGATTTTAATCAGCCAACCAGGCTTTCACATATTTGTCTTCCTTCCTGGTCTCCATGGTACAAACATGGCTTCTGGGAAGGAAGCAGAGCTTCTGTAAAGTATTCAGAGTCTTCTGCTTACCTTTTAGGAACACCTAAATATAGGTAGCAGTGGCACCATTGCAAGAGCAAGAGCATTTCAATGTTTTTTTCACTGAATCATCGATGGTACCAAGCTGTCAAATCTGCAAAAGATGCTTAAAGATTAAGAGATGAGATTTTTATTTCACCCTGCTTTCTCTCAAATACATGCCTTTTTATTTAGGTGCAGCATCTTCAGATGAAGTCTCTCATGCCGGAGCTGGTAAGTATGTGAAAGCAGGATCATACAGATACAGATTTTAAAAGCAGCACAAAAGAGCAGATTCTCTTGACAACAGATTCTCTTTAATACTACATTTCAATCCAGCCTTTTTTCCAAGAAGCTGTGGGTGATGGAGTGGTTCCTCCCTGCCACATCACTTCTACTTTGCTGGATTATGCTGCTGCTGCTGCTGCTAATAGTAACAACAACAACAACAACTACAATAATAATAGTGGCACCATGCAGAAAAGTTAGATGGTGTAGCTTTACCCACTGTTGTTTCTTGCTTGTAAAAACAAAACTTTGATTATAAGGGACCTGAATGTGATGGAATAACTTATAAGCATGTAGGTAATAATGCATAATAATGGCTACTGGGGAAAATTCCTTCTGTTTCCTTTCTGCAACACGATCTGACCTGGAAGTGTTTCCAGAACAGAATCCAATAAGGGAAGCCTCTGATTTTACTGAGTTAGTAAGAGGATCTCATCCGCTTAATATGTGTTTCTTTATTCCTATATTTCCTTCCCCCTCCCAATGGAAGCTGCTGAGAGAAGCCTGAGAAATGCTCCAGGTAAGCAAAATAAATAAAGAAAAAGCATATATATTAACTATGAATATCACAAAGTAAGAAGAGAAGCAACTGGAGAAAATATCAAGACTAAGATAAATAAGAAAATGAAATATTTGGGAGTGACTATAATAAAAAAGATTTCTGCATTATTTTATAAAAAATACTATAAAACTTGGAACCAAATAAATATGGATCTTAAAAATTGAAATAAAGTAAATTTGTTGCTAATAGGCAGATTGGCAGTTATAAAAATTAATGTTCTCCTTAAATTGCTATTTCTCTTTCAGAATTTGGCTATAATTCCACATGTCAAACCATTTAAGCATTGGAACAGGGAAATACGAAAGTCTGGCAGAACACAAAGGAGATTGGTAGCGTGGGTTTCCCATGCTTTAGATTGTACTATCAGGCATGCTTCCTGGATTGGGTTAAGGACTGGATATGTTAGAAAATAAAGGAATCCTTTAAGATTCAGATGGCACTCATAGCTTTGTAATAATTAGTGTGAAGTAAGCAAAGGCCCTTTCTGCACCTTACCCTGTTCCGGAGCTGGGGTGCAGGGATTGCACGAGCAGCCCCTGCCGAAAGGCTCTCCCTTCTCTGCTGCTTCAGCTGCCTGCTCGTGTGAGAGCCCCTCCTCTTCCTTCCGCAGTGCAGCCTGGGACCTTCTCAGGCTGCACTGGGGCAGGAAGTGTGACTGGCCCTGGTCCAGAGGCTCCGCATACCAGGTAAGTGCACGTGGGGCCCGGAGCAATGCACGATCACGCACCATTTTTGGCTTCAAGCCGAAAATGAAAAGGTGCACAATTGACCCCTGCTGGCCCCTGGAGCATTGTGCGATTGTGAGTGCGTCGTGCAGATCGCTTCTCGCAATTTCGCAACGCTCCAGGCCCTCTTTTGCATGGCAAATGCCATGCGAAAAGGGCCAAAGACTTCTATAATCGCTAAGTAAGAAGACCCTTGCAGCAATAACGGGCCACTGAATAATTCCGGACAGTCTTTGAGGCCCCTCCCCAAACTGCAAACCCCAGGATTCCACAGGATGTTGAAAGCGGAATAATAGCACTATAACAGTCTAGTGTGGAAATAGCCAATGGAATATTTATAAGCAAAAAAATAATAAGAAAATTCCTTATTGGACTTTTCCCTAGGAGGCTTTTGGAACAGGAGGGAAAACATCAGATGTACGACATCTAAAAAAATTTATTAATCTGGGAAGATACTCATCCCAGATCGAAAACAAGGGAAGAATTTAAGATTCAAGGACTGGAACTCCAGTGGTCTTATAAACAACTATTGGAAAGACTGAAAATGCACTTTAAGTTATTTATTTATTTATTTATTTATTTATTTATTGAATTTATTCATTTCTTTTTTGAATTTGTATGCCTCCTTTCTTCCCAAAGTAGGACCCAAGGCAGCTTCTAAAAGGTTTTAAAAAAACATTAAAAATATAAACAATTAAAACATTAAAAGACATATAAAATTATAAAACTTACAATAGATTTCTAAAAACATCTAATAAATAAGCAGAAGGTCTCCAGCTCACCCATTAAATGCCTGCGTAAAAAGAAATGTCTTTGCTTTCCTACGAAAGGAAAGCAAGGAGCGGGACCAGCCTAGCCTCCCCTGGAAGAGTTTTCCAGATAATGGGAGCAGCCATTCAGAAGCCTCTCTCCCATTTCCTCTCCAGGTGAGCCTGGGACGGTGGTGGGACTGAAATATATTGATGAGATATTGACTAAAAAGCAACCAAAAGTAATAACAAAGCTATGTAAGATTTTTTTGGAAAGGCAAATGGAACAAGAAGTGATTAAAAATTGTACAATCAAATGGTCATAAAACATCAGGTATACAATAGAACTGGAGAAATGGCAAAGATCTTGAAATAAAGACTTAAAAGTCTCTTTAAACATGGGATTTGAAGAAAATTATTACAAAAACATATGCCAGTGGTACATAAAACCAAACAAATCAGCTAAGATATATATAAATTAGTTGATGGTTTAAGTCCACAGAGAACTGCATACAATAGTCTACTGACGAAGCAAAAATGCTGCCCAAACCTACATAGGTCAGAGTACATAATGTCCAGAGTTAGGCAACAAGTTATGGCCCACAAAAAAATTCCATAAATACAAGTTTGATATCTTAATTAAATAACAATTTGCTGTCCTTTCATGACACCGAAAATCTCATTTGGCCACACGGTAGGACCAGTGCTGACTTGAGGGAATCTGTGGTGGGAAATTCCCAAAATTTTCCACCTAGCTTTAGTCAAGAGCATTGTAAGAACTCCTTGATGCTGCCTGTGGCTAGTCTTCATTCTCCTCTACAATCCAAGGCTACTTAAAAGAAGGAAATGAGAAGATAGAGAAATGTGACATTCTGATCAAAACTCTTCACAGGCCAGTGCCCCCTGCAAATTTACCTATTTACCTATTTATGATTACTGATTTTGTAAACTTATAGGATATTGTTAGAAATTACAGCAGCATTCTCTCTTCCCCACCTATTTGGCTATTCTGACTGGGGTTCTCAACTGTCTCTAAGGAACACTGTTCTCCTTTAATTGCCATTATTCTATATTCTATACTCCGACTCTGGCTACACACGTGCTTATTTAACTGCTGCTTCAATGTCAACTGATCTTAACTGCTCTTAATTTCTAAAATATGCTAAGCATCTCTCTAATCTAATTAATTGATTGGTGAGTTTAATGTGTTTTTATAAATTTTTAGTAGATATTTTCTTTTACATTTTTTAATCTGCTGTCTGCCTTGTCTTTCAAGTCAGCCGTCATATATTAAGAAGCCCACTCAAACTGGGAAATGTTTTCTCCGTTACTTTGCAAATGCTGAGTTCCCATACGACTAATTGCCTGGGTAACTCACACCTCCCAACAGATATCTAGCCACTATATTATGTAGCCTACAAGGTAACTAGCATAAGTATGTAATATTGAGGCCCTTTCCGCAGGGCGTTGGTATCCCACATTGCGGACAGGAGAAGGATGGGTCCTGGATGATGCTTATGCATGATGTCTGTGCCCCATTGTTCTCCTGACCCCAGGCAGCATGATTGCACCTCCCTCCTGTCAATGAGCAGCGATTCCACCTCCCTTCTGATGCCCTGCCACACTTACCTAACCTGCAGAGGGTCAGGAAGAGTGATGGTTACGCTTCCTGCCCCAATGCAGTCTGAGACAGTGCCCGACTCCACTGTGGAAGGAAGAGGCATGGGCATTGTGTCTCCTCCATTCTAGCAGGCAGCTGGTGTGGAGGGCAACACTCCTATCATGCTCCCATCCTGGGAGAGGCTTTTCTGTGATCGCTGCAGATGCTGTCAGGATCCAGAAGCCTGCGGAAAGGGCCCAAGTCTGCCAGCAAATCAGTCTGTCATGAAATCTCTTAGAGCAGTTGGCAGAGGAGGGTTATGCTGACAGAAGGGGATTTCAGGGGGTGGGGCGGGGAGAGAGGCCTTAATTTATTCCTGTGTCCTTACTGCTGCCAGGGAAGCATGCTGATTCTAACTTCCTCTGTGTGCACACATCACTCAGGTTTGGCAGCCACCCAGTATCCAAAGGCAAAAGCACGCAGAACAGAACTTGATGGACCTTTTTATCTGACCCTGTCAGGCTCTTCTTATATTCTTTCAGCACTGAGGGGGGCAGCTAGGAGTTGAGGGAGCACCTTGGTTTGCTCTCTATTTTTCTACTTCTAAAGAAATTGGCAAATATGGCTCCCCATGACATGTTTTGGGATCCGTCTGGGTCACTGGAGACCCAAGAGAAACCTGCAAAGCAAATGAGAATCACCAGGGCCCTCATTTACCCCACATCAATTCATCAACTCCCTTGATTCATCCTTGCTTTCTTATCTGTCTACTTCTACCTGGTTAATGCACCATCCTTGCAGTGTTTAAAAACCTTTAAACAACCAGTGAAGTCCAATTCACCCACACCGTGACATAATATAATTTGACATTCTTTAATTTCCCCCTCCTTCTGAATCTTGTTATTGGGGCACAAAATTCCAGCTCAGTTCATCCCAGGAAATGTAAAAAAATGGAAATGATAAAATAAAAGGATGGATGTTTTTAGATATGCTGGCATGAGCTCCCTGAGGGATATACACTTGGGATGGTTGAAAGTGCTGGCATAGTCATTTAAGTTCTGCTCTCTTTTCCATTACAGGCTATGAAGAAAAGCTAGTCTTCTTTCCTGGTGGTAGTGATCACATACCTAATCTTCTGAGTGGCATACTGACTCTAGTGGGCTGAGCTGCTATCACTGGAGAAGTTTAAATGTATTTCATTCTGGGAAGCATCCATGCCAGCATCCTGAACTGAATAAAATAAAGTTGCCAATCCATCATCAACAAAAGTTGCCTGTGTTTTCCTTAGTGTGTGTTTATTTTGACAGACATTCAGTAAAATTCCCAGTTGTACTACGACACATGCCTTGTTTTTCATAAAATCATCATCATCAGGAACATCATTTGAAGTCTTGCTATTTAGTAGTTCATGTAAAACTTGAATCCAGCAAAGCTGGATATGCACATAACTCTTACTTTGAGGTTTCCTTACCACTGTGTTGCTGAGAGGGGGCTTGCTTTACTTTCCTCTGAGTCTGAGAGACTATGGCCCTTTTCACACGGCATTTGCCATGCGAGTGTTGCACGATCGTGAGGAGCGATCTGCACAATGCACTCACAATCATACGATGCTCCAGGGCCTGGCAGGCGCCTCTTGCGCACTTTTTCATTTTTGGCTTTCAGCTGAAAATAGGGCACTATTGCGCATTGCTCCAGGGCCCCACGTGCACTTGCTGTGCATGTGGAGCTGTTACTATGGTTCTGACATGCCTAGGGAAAGCAATAGATATCTCTTGATATCAAACTTATTTGGCCTTTACTTGACCTTCTCTGCCACCCTGCTCCACGTGTTTGCAAGGGCCACCGGACAAGCACGTAATCAGGGGTGGCCGTTAATGGATGGACATTCCAATCCCCACTTAGGCAGGCAGATTAATGCCTCTCCGTTGCTTCAGGGACCATTTTCTTGTAGACACACCTTGCTTAAGCGCGGCTTTACACAAAGACGCTCAGCCGAGAGCCGGCAAGTCCTTTAGGATGAGCCAGTAGCATACTGGACATATTATTGTCTTCCAGCGCTAAGCTCATCATGTAAAACCTGACCTTTTCCAATGCTTTTGTCCAACTCCAAATTTCCTTTGTTCTCACCAAGCATGGCATGGCCTGTAGGCACAATCTATCCTATAAAAACCCCCTGATTTGGAGTGCTCCTCGGATCGCTCCTGAGTTCTATCCAGCCCTGCTGCCACTGTGTCCAGCGAGTCATCCCCTCCACAAGCCACACTGAGTTTCCTCCCCTGCAACCTCTGCTTCTCTCCAGGACTATGAGATAAGGTGTCGTATCACCCGTTTCCCCCAAAAAACTCTCATTTCCATTTCTAGTTAGCTGTGTGCATGTGGTGTCTTATTTGTTGTTTGTCCTTAATAAAGCCATCATTTTTATTACTTTAAGAACTGTCTGACTGCTCTTCTGACCTGACGCTGTATACATAGGGTTGCAAGATTCCTGCTACGTTATCCTGCCTCTCGTTAGCTTAAGACAGTGCTTGAGTTAATTCCCCCATCTTGTGTTTATATCTGGCTATTTGGGTGCCCCTCCCAGGACCCCAGAATACAGGGTAACAGAGCCTTCAGAGCCTCCGGGGCAACCACGCTTCCTGCCCCTGTTCAGCCTGGGAAATTCCCAGGCTGCGCTGAGGAAGGAAGAGGTGGGGCTCTCACATTGCCTGCTTGGGAGCAGGCATCTTGTGTGGAGCTGAACCAGCAGAGATGCAAGAACCTCTTGCTTGAGGTGGCTCACTTGATCCCCGCACTCCAGCGCCGAAAAAATGTAAGGTGCGGAAATGGCCTATGACTTTCCCAAGATCAATCAGTGGATTTCCATGGCCAGGTGCAGATTAGAACTCTGGTCTCCATAGTCATAGTCCAATGCTTAAACTATTACATCACATTGGCTCTCATGTATAGCCACAGTTTCCTTTAATTTTACTAATAAACACTTTTTAAAACAGAAATCCAGAATCTTACAGACCGCTTATCTCAACAGTCTTTTACTACCATTTGCAATAATTCAGTTTAGGGTTCATTATTGAAATGCTCTTACCAAATCCTTGAAATGGTACCATAGTTACCTAGGTTCAAGCATTCCTGAAATGTGAGTAGCACACTTGGAACATTTTACAGGATCTCTGCTTCTCTTCCAGCAGTCAGGTATACAGCATAAACCTTGGGAAGGAAGAAGAATATGTGGAAGTCTGGTTGGCTTGTTAATATGTTTGGCATGACTTGGGTATCACTTGAGTGATAGTCTTGCCCTTGCATTCCCTTAAAGTAAAGGGGTGAATGATGGGCTGGCATTCTGTATTACAGTTATGTATTCACAACCCAGAGATATGGATATATAAATTCACTCACACTGTTGAGTCACATTTATGGGACTATCGCCATGACTGCAAATGCCCTCTCAAACCTACTTTACCAGGCAGAAGGCACATGGAGAGATGGAGATCTATTGTGTGGGTGATCGGAAAACAGGAAGGTGACATTTCCAGTCCCTTCTATCAGTGAATGAGGCCACAACAATCAGAATTGGGATCCTCATTACCACCACACCCGTGGGTGGGAGGGGGCTGAAAATCATCACGCTGCTGTTCCAGTAGCACAGACTGCCATCTCTCAGTGCATCTGCTGCCTGGCAAAACAGGTTTGGGGTCGAGGTCAGGCCAGGAGGTATTACTTAGGCCCTTTTCTCACCTTAACTTCTTCTGGTGCTGGGGTGCAGGAATCGCACGAGCAGCCTCTGGTAAGAGGGTCTCGCAACCCTGCTGCTTCAGCTTCGCACAAGTTGCCTGCTCGCACAAGAGCCCCCCCTCTTCCTTCTGCAGTGCAACCTGGGAGTTTCTCCAGAGGCTCCACACGCCAGGTAAGTGTGCGCAGGGCCCGGGAGCAATGCGTGATTGCGCACCATTTTCAGTTTCTAGCCAAAAATGAAAAGGTGCGCAATTGGTGCCTGCCCGCCCCAGAGCATCATGTGATTGTGAGTGCGTCATGCAGATCACTCCTCGCATTTGTGCAATGCTCCAGGCACCCTTTTGCATGGAAAATCCCATGTGAAAAGGGCCTTAGTCAAGCATCCGTAAATAAGTAGACAATGTAGAATATGAGCCTGGGTATTTATCCCTTATTGAATGGGTGTTGATCTAAACAAACAAACAAACCAACAAAGAAAACAAAAACACCAAAAGAAGGTTGGAGGTTTGCCAGGGCTTGAATCACAGATACTGACCAACTTGTTTCCACTGCCTCTTTGTACCTCTCTTTCATCAAAACCAGAGCTGGGGAATCTATGATCCTTCAGATGATGTTAGATTGCTTCTATCATCAATCCTGAGTATGGACCAGATTGCCTAGGGCTGATGGGAACTGGGGGCCTCATCAGCAGAGTCATACATTCCCCATCAATCATAAAACCATCCTATAAACCAAGCAACTATAAACCATCCTATAAAAATAGAATTCTTCAATAAAGAATTTTATTAATTGTTATAATACAATAATATAACTGTAATAAAGAATTGTTAACAAAGAATTGTTCAGTAAATCCCATGATCAATTCCAGGAACTGAAATGAGACTTGTCACCATCTTGGAGGGGACAAGATGGAACAGTCTAAGCTCAGTCAACAAAGAAGCAGTTGTTCTCAAAGAAGTGGGACGAAGGGAGCAAGAGAGGGCATGAAATGTAACTTTTTTCCAGACACAGAAACTCTTTTCACTCTACCCTCCAAACTCATCATAGGGATGGGAGAAGGATGGGACCATGATGACGGTTTTGCCTGACATCATTGCTGTCCCATCCTTCATCCATCCCCATGTGGCACAACCATGGGGTATATCATTGATGTTTTTTTCCCATCATACTCATGATCGTGCTGCAATCTAGTTGTGCATACATACTTACTTTCACTGTGAAGACTCTGGAAGCTCATTGGAGGTGCTTCCTGGCCCATTACAGTCTGGGAAAGTGCCTGGCTTCACTACGGCCCTTTCTGCACCTTACCTTCTTCTGGCGGGGATGACGTGAGCAGCCTCTGGTGAGAGGCTGTCATGTCTGGGGCCCTTCAGCTCCACACGAGCTGCCAGCTTGTGCGAGAGCCCTGCCTCTTCCTCTGCAGTGCAGCCTGGGACCTTCCCAGGCTGCACTGCAGAAGGAAGTGCAAATGGCGCTGCTCTGGAGGCTCTGCACACCAGGTAAGTGCGTGCGGGGCCTCAGAACAATGCACGATTGCACACTATTTTTGGTTTCTAATCAAAAATGAAAAGGTGTGTGATCGGGGTCTGCTGGCCCCCGGAGTATTGCACAATTGTGAGTGCATCGTGCAGATTGCTCCTCACAATTGCGCAATGCTCCAGGTGCCCTTTCACATGGAAAATGCCGTGTGAAAAGGGCCTACGACGGGAAGAGGTGCACTTCCTTCTGCAATGAGTGAGCTAGTGCAGAAAGGAGTGTTGGCAGCTGCGCTTCCATCATGGCAAAGCTACTAACCCCTGAAAGGGCCTAAGATGCAGAAAATGGGTGCCAGTACAAAAAGGAAGCCTATTGAGTTGGATTTGTTAAGTTTCTTATTCTTTCACATCTCACTTTTCCCTGTTAATAGTTTATGTATGTTGATATCTTGAGATAAATGTATTAATATTATATTAAGCAATTTTTAAAATCAAAATAAATGGGGAAGAATGGATCTTTGTTGTTCTGGACTCAGATTCTTCCAGGTACTCTGAAATGTAGGCAAGGAAACTTTGCTGAACCTATACCCTGCTCTGTGACTTCATAAAGGGCACAAGACCTAACCTGGGGGAATGGCAGTTTGTGGGCCCTGGGATTAAGAATGAAGCTAATTAAGTCATAAAGAATTGACATTCAGAGGATAAACAATGAGAGAAATGGATGTGAGATGCAGTACCAATCTCCTTGGGCTTAAAGGTCAAGTGCCTGGACCCTGAGATGGGCAGGATTCTGTGCCATCAGGAATTCATCCAACATCTTTTCCTTTGGAAGAATCCTTTCTTTTTACTCCTTTTGTGGGTGACTGAAAAGACAAGAAAGGTGTGATTCCCCAGATGTTGCATAACTTCAACTCTTATCATGCCTAGGAAGTTGTGATTAAGGAGAAGAACTACAGTCCAATAGTATCTGGAAAATAATTAGTTTCTCCAGTGTCATTCTTTTCAGCACAGTATATTCTTTTCCATTATTTTTTAAATAAAAATTAAATTAATTTGTTTATTAGGGTACTTTTGTTAATCAGGACAAACCCATAATTTAAATTTATAGCCTATCACTTCACCAGTGCTGAAGAAGGGTACAGCTTTCATACTGGCTGGAGTTGTATCTATGAAGTGGAAAAGGATCCAGTCATATTCACTGCAGACAGTAAGGTGTTTGATGCCAGCCATCTTTCTACAAGTTCATAGGGCTTTGGCTTTTTTTTCTATTCCTGTAAATTACCATAAGTTACTTCAGAACTGTTCACAGTGGTGAATAAAAAGATCCAAGTAAAGTAGGGTAAGATTTGGTTAGTACTTGGATGGGAGACTGTTACCTTGTTTATTGGGGGTCCCGGGAGGGACACCTAAATAACCTAACAATTACACAAGATGGGGAAATTAGACAAGAGCACTGGTTGGCACTACGGGAGGCAGGGTAACGCAGCAGGATCTTGTAACTCAATGTTTACTGGGTCAGGCCAAGTCAAGAAGCAAACCGTGTTGGAAATAATGATCTTTATTAGATATGGGCATACAATGTAAGCAACACACGCACACAGATAACTAAGGAAAATAAAGATGTGAGTATGATAGCGGGATTTTCAGAGGCATAGTTGATTCGGGATAGTTTCAGAGAGATAGTTGATAAGAAACCTGTTCCTGAAGCCCAGAAAGAAGATAGAGAGCAATGCTGGGGTTCGATGTATCTCAGCAAGTGGAGCTGAAGGGAAGCTCACCAAGAAAAGTGGCAGCAAGGCGGGATGGAACTTGCGAGCGATCCAAGGATAGTCTTGGAATCAGGGTTTTTTATAGGGAGAAATGTAACTGCAGGCTATGCCATACTTGGGGAAAACAATGTGTTTTGGGCGTGGGACAAAGCTTTGGAAAGGTCAAAATTTAGCACGATTGAGTTAAGTCTGAATCAACAAAGAGTTAGCCAGTATGCAAATGCAGAGTGCTTGGCTTTGAGTATTCAGTTTGCCAAGTTGCCTGCTCAGGGCAGGGAGTCCTTTGTAAACAGCGTGCATACATAATGAGGGCGTTTGCAGAGAGGTCTCCTAAAGCAGTGATCTGGCTATTTTTGGCCTGCCTGGGTGGAGAATGGAATGTCCAGCAATTAGTGGCCAAGCCTAGTTCTGTGCTTGTCCAGGGGCCTCACAAACACATGGAGAGGGGTGGTGGAAGAGAGCCAAATTATTGATATCAAAATGATATCTGGGGGTATCTCCAAGGAGGCCTAAACTACAGTAACAAGACCACCGATAAATATTAGGTGCTGTAGGCTATATTTCAAAGAAATGGACTGGGAAAACCATTTCTGAGTATTCTTTACCCAAGAAAATTCTCTAACATTCATGGGTCTACCAAAAGACAAGCAACTTGAAGGCACAGGCACACTCTCTAAGGAAATAATCTATTAAGCTTCTTGATAATGATACTAATGAAGATAGTTTAATAAGAATGATTAGTTGGCTTAGTGCTGGATTTACTAGGATGTTACCAGTAGACAAAGATTTTACTTGGCTCATTTTGATCAAAGAAGGATTAATATTTGAATTCTGTACACTGAGCTCCATTTCCTTCGTGCTTTCCTTTTTAAATATTTCTATACAGTTGCTGCTTTGGTTAGTAAAAAGGACACATGATGGTAGCCTCTTCTTTCAACGGTATTCCAGGTGAAATCTGACCAAAGCAGAATAGAGTGGTACCATTACCTCCCTTGATCTAGACACCATACTCCTATTGATGCAACCAAGAATTGCATTTGCTTTCTTGGTTGCCGCATCACACTGCTGACTCATGTTCAGCTTGTGGTCCACCAAGACTCCTAGTTTCCTTTCACATGTACTGTTATCCAGCCATGTGTTCCCCATCCTCTATTTGTGCTTAGTCAGTTGTTAATGAATGTAAATGACTGTTGCTTGTTAATAACTATAAACATGAAATCCTAGTAGTTATGCCATTGTAAATCTAGCTTATGATCTGGCAACTAATAAACAGCCAGTTTAAGTCTCTACAGATCCAATAGGTTTGCTCTTGGATATTTTAAATGACCTCAGTGAAAAACACAGCTGCAACAAATGGGAATATTTTGTGGTGTACCTGTTACCCTATATGTTGGGGGTCCCGGGAGGGGCACCCAGATAACCAAATAAAAGCACAAATTGGGGGAATTAAAACTCAAGCACTCTCTTTAGCCAAACAAGAGGCAGGGTAACGGCAGCTAGGATCTTTTACCCAATGTCTACGGCTTCAGGTTAGGGAGCAGGCAAGCAAGTTTTAAAATAATAAAAAGAGCAGCTTATTGACAAATAAACAATAATCAAAGCAATGCATACACACTAGCTAACTTGGAAATGGAAACAGAGGAGTTTGGGGAGAATGGGTGATACGACACCTGGTCTTGTCCTGGAGAGAAGTGGGAACTGAAGAAGAGGAAACTCAGTGTGGCTGCTGAGGGGAACTCCTTAAACAGACCGATAGCAAGGCAGGATGGATGTCCAGGGTGAACCGAAGAAGTCCCAGAAATGGGGACCTTTTATAGGGTGAATTGTGCCTACCGGCTATGTCAGGCTTGGTGAGAACAAAGGAAATTTGGAGCTGGACAAAGGAGCTAGAAAAGGTCATGTTTGCATAATGGCTTATCGTTCGATGACAATAGTTTAGCCAGTATGTAAATGTCCTGTCTAAAAGGACTAGTCCGGCTGAGAGCCGTGCAGCTATTGTGAGGTTTGTGGTGGGAAGTTCCCTGTAGCAATGAGAGAGGCTTGAGTTGCCGGCCTGAATGGGGTTTGAAATGTAAAACCATTAGCGGCCGCAACCTGTACGTGCTTGTTTGGAGAACCTTGCAAACAAGTAGAGTGGAGCGGCTGAAAGAAGGTCAAGCAAAGGCCGAATTGTTTGATATCAAAACAATATCTGGGGTCCTCACCAACTGTGCCATAGCGGGAGTAACATACCTGTGAGAAAATGTGAGGCATTTCTGGAAGTCGTTAACTTAAAAACCAGAGCACCATAAACTGTATGTTTCTTTTGGTTTTTCCTTTTTTCCCCATGTAAACACTGTGTCTAAAAGTCTCATTCTGTATAGGATAGACATATTAATGCTGCTAATTCCTTTCAGGCCACAGATAGCAAAAGTAGTGAATAAAGTGACACTGAATGTTGGTGGAAAAAGCTATGAGGAATTATGGGATTAAGTTACTTGTCCTCCCTATACCTTCCAGGAACAGGAAGTTTACGAGGAATAGCCTTGTGGAGAGGGATGTGTGTGCTCAGGGCTGTACATATTACTCCTTTCTTCACAGAAACACGTCAAGCATTGTCAAGTGCACTTCCCATTGCCAAACATTTTTCAAATCTAGCCCTAAACCAAATGATCTCTTCCATGAAAATTTGTCATTAATAGCACAGTGGAGGAATTCTGTGGAATATGTCCAGCCTTTAGTAAGTCCTCAGAAGTGTTAATTGATCTCTTTGAACAACACTGCTGCAATAAATTTGAACCTTCTAGAATATAAACTGTGGAACTTCCACAGACATCTTATAGGGTATAAAGAGAAAAACATTAAGTCTGATAAACAAGTACAGAGAACACACATATGCGCGCGCACATACACACACACATACCTTTCTTTATGTTTTTCTTTAGGTATGTACTGTTTCAATCTCTGTGTCCAAAAATCTTCACCAAGTTTCTTCCTAAATTATAAACTACTAAATTATCCCATTTTATTTCTTTAGTGGAAATCCTTTGTTGTGCTGTATTTTGTTTTGTTTTTGTTCACTATTTTTATTAACATGTAGTTAGCATATACCGCTTTGGATATCTCCACAAGAAGCCTTTTCTATGACAGAAATGAGATCAACGCTGGATAACAGATTATGATTTGCTAACAGACTGATGCAGATTATTTAATGAAATCTTTACAGGAACTGCAAGTAGAAGGTTTTAATATCCAGTGGTTTACACATAGGCAATCTCAGATTAGATTTAAAGAAGATAAGAAGAATAAAGAGTTTGAAAGGAATAAAATGGACTTTGAAGTACTGTTATGTACTAATGAGGAAGATCTAATAGTAAAGCTATATAAATTTTTGTTAAAAATTGATATGGAAGAAGAACAAGTCAAGGAATACATGATCAATTAGGTGAAAAATTTTGGATGTAATATTCATATGAATCAATACAAAAGGTTATGGATAAAGGAAATTAAAAATGTGCTTTGCTATGATCTCAAAGAAAATTATTATAAAATAATGTTTCATTGGTACCCTACACCAGAAAAATTAGCAAAGAGGTATAAAGATATGAAAAATAATTGCTAAAAGTGTTGGGTCATTCTACCACATGCGATGGACATGTGAGAAGGCTAGGCAATTTTGGAATAAAATCCACAATATAATGCAACACATTATGAAATGATCAATTACTAAGAAACCAGAATTATCTTTGCTTGGGAGCTGGAAAGAAGGCACCAATGTGGAAAAGCAACAGCAGAAAATTATACAATTTATGTTACTTGCAGCAAGATTAGTCTATGCAAAGCACCAGAAAACAAAATGGAAATCCCTTCTAAATCTGAATGGTTCAATAGGTTGACGGAGATGGCAGAAATTGCTAAATTAACAACTAGGTTAAAAGGTCAAGCAGATGATAAGTTTTTACATGAATGGAAACCCCTAACTGACTACCTAACGAAAAAGGAGGGTGAATTGATGATAACAGGTTTTAATATGTAACACTCCAGCAGATGTTATTTGCTATTTGTCATATAAACATGAGAAAGGTATTTGCTAAATATTAGATTATTTCAAATCGTCATTTTTCTAGAATAGTTATGTTGTTTTTGTACTCTATATTTTAAAGTGAATATTCGTTTAAAGTTACTACCAACTTCCAAAAGTAGGTTATATAACAGAAGACTTATTAAAGACTGGGTAATGCTGTTGGTTAAAATGAGTGTTTGGTCCAGAGTAGATAAGTATCATAATTTATATATATTGGTACTTCATTATAATATATTTTTGTTGTACTACTTTTTGAGATATGTTTTATAGATCCAACAATATTACTTTAGCTCTATAAGATAGTTATTAGTTATTGCCATATGGATGGTCATTCTTTTATAACACAAATTAATCCTTATAGGTGGAATATATTTGCAACAATAGATGACTCAGATGACAGTGTGGTTTTTTTAAAAGAATATTAAGTATAGTTATTATACTAGGAGCTGTTTGCAATAAGGGCAGGAACTAATTTTTAGTTATTTGTAGTTTCTCTTTAATTAGTCATAGGCCCTTTTCGCATTAAGGTTTCTCACGCGAGCGGGGGAGGGTGGCTCGCACAAGAAGCCTTCTCCGGGAGGCTGCTGCTTCCCCACTCGTTCCTTCTGCAGGTGAAGGAACGAGCGGGGAAGCGGCAGCCTCCCGGAGGTGGCGGCGGCTCGCGCGTCCGCTCCCCCGTAAAGCAGGAGGCTTGCGCGTCCGTCCCTCCCCGCGCGCGCCAAGCAGGAGGCTGTCGCGTCCGTCCCCCCCGCACGCGCCAAGCGGGAGGCTGTCGCATCCGTCGCGCTAGCGCCCCGCCCCTTCCTTCTGCAGGGGTGGAGGGAAGGAAGCGCGACCCGGCCGCCTCCCCCACGCTCTGCACAGGAGGTAAGTGCGCACGGGTGCTAGGAGCATTGCGCGAGCGCAGGTGATTTTCGCTTCGAGGTGAAAATAAAAAAAAACGCGATTGCGCTGCTTCAGCCCCATGAGCCCGGCGGAAGTGGGAGTGCGTCGTGCAGAGTGACGCTCCCACTCTCGCGAGGCTCACGGGGCTGTCGCGCGACAGAAAGCCCGTGTGAAAAGGGCCATATTTTTTTTTTTATATTTGTAGCTTTGTTATGTGCTATTTGTATAGATGTTGCATGTTTTTTTCTAATTTCCTTTTTCCTGTTTTTTGTATTATTTTGTTGTTTAATTGAAAATAACAATTACAAAATAATTAAGAGATGTAGTTAGCATATAAAACAGTAAGTAGGGTGTTACCCTGTTTACTGGGGGTCCCGTGAGGGACACCTATATGCGCTCTCAATTTACTAAGTTTGGGGAAATTAGCTAAGAGCACAAGCTAGCAATGCGAGAGGCAGGGCAACGCAGCAGAACCTTTTACCCAAAGTCTATGGGGTCAGGCCAAGCCAAGGAGCACACCAAAGTTTAAGAATAATTATGATATTTATTAAATACAGACAAACAATGTATGCAACACACTCACATAGATAATTACAGAAAATAAAGGTCTGAGAGGTATAGAGGGATTTTTGAGAGGGATTGTTGAATTGGGTGATACGACACCTGTCCTGAAGCCCGGATAGATCACTGTGAAGGTCCAAAGTTGCACAATCTCAGCCAATATGACTGAGGGGAAGCTCGCCAAGCAGAGCGGTGGCAAGACGGGATGGAACTCAGGAGCGATCTGAGGATGGTCTCGGAATCGGGGATTTTTATAGGGAGAAATGTAACCGAAGGCTATTCTGTACTTGGGGAAAACAATGAGTTTCGGGCGCGAGACAAAGCTTTGGAAAGGTCAAAATTTAACATGATTGAGTTAGGTCCGAATTGACAAAGAGGTAGCCAGTATGCAGATGCACAGTGCTTGACATTTGAGTATCCAGCTTGCCAAGTTGCCTGCTCGGGGCAGGGAGTTCTTTGTAAGCAGCGTGCATATATAACGAGGGTGTTTGCAGAGAGGTCTCCTAAAGTGGCGATCTGGCTATTTCTGACCTGCTTGTATTGTGTTGGGATATTGCAGCAATTAGTGGCCGAGCCTAGTTCTGTGCCTGTCCGAGGGCCTCACAAACAAGTGGAGAGGGATGGTGGAAGAGAGCCAAATTATTGACATCAAAATGATATCTATGTAACCTTAAGTGTGGTCCAGCCATGGCAGAAACAAAGGGATTAGAAAGACAAACAGTAAGTAAACAAAGAAAGAAACTAACATACAAGCTAATACTAAATTAAACTAAACTAAAACTAAACAAAAGTGTGCCGAAAAAATATATAAATAACTTCTAACTCACCAGTTTTTGGTTCTAAGATAATCTACAAGATACACGCCTTCTACTGTACTTCTACATTATCACACTACTGCCTAGCATTTAATAACTATAAACTTAGCCTTAAAACCCAACAATTGACTTTCCCCCCCAATAGTCTCAATTTATCTTAATCATTTTTAAATGTAACCAAAGATCCTTCCTTAATTAAAATAGTTAATTTATCCATTTCTGCTAACTCCAGTATCTTCAACAGTAAGTCTTCATGTGAAGGAATACCCACATTTTTCCATTCTGTGTAAACAGCACTCTTGCAGCTGTGATCATGCAGTAAAAGATTCTTCCCAACTTCTTATCAGTCTGTTCATCAGACAGTCCTAATTTAAAAACATCAGGCTTGAGTTCAATCTTTACCTCTAAGATGTTAGAAGTTAAAAGTTCCTTCTTTTTGATCACATTTTCAAGAAACATTTGAGGAAAATGTATACATTTTAGATAACTTTTCTGTTAAATACCACTCATACATGTGCCATATTTTGAAATGGCTGAATTTTGCAATGATCACTGCAGTCACAATTTGCTGCAGCTTTCAACTATTTTGTGTTCTCTTCCTCACCTATGATTTTATGACCATGGTATTTTTTAGCTTGTTATCTAATATATAAAAGTCAAAGTTTGCTTGTCTGTGTCAGGCGAGAAGACCTCATATGATTGGCTGCCTAAGAAGATTTTATGGAATCCTGGGGTTTGCAGTTTAGGGAGGGGCCTTTAGAATTCTCAGTCAGAGAGCTCTTGGCCCTTTTCGCACGGGCCTTTGCTCGCGCGATAGCCCCGTGAGCCTCGCGGGAGTGGGAGCGTCGCTCCGCACGACGCACTCCCACTTCCGCCCGGCTCACGGGGCTGAAGCGGCGCGAGCGTGGGTTTTTGATTTTCGCGTCCAAGCGAAAATCACCCCGCGCTCGCGCAACGCTACCGGAGCCCACCCGCACTTACCTTTCGTGCGGAGCCTCCGGGAGCCGACCGGATCGCGCTTCCTTCCCTCCGCCCCTGCGGAAGGAAGGAGCGGGGTGGGGAGGTAGCGCGACGGACGTGACGCCCGCTTCGCGCGGGGGGACGCGACGCAGCCTGCTTCGTGCGCGCGGGGGGGAGGAATCCGGCGCGTGCAGGGGGGAGGAATCCAGCACGACGATGCCCGCTTCGCGTGCGCGCGCGGGGTGGGAATCCGGCGCGAGGTCTCCCGCTTCGCACGGGGGGAGGGCGGCTTGCGCGGCAAGCCTCCTTCAGTGCCGCTTCCCCGCTGGTTCCTTCGCCTGCGGAAGGAAGGAGGGGGGAAGCGGCAGCCTCCCGGACGAGCCTTCTTGCGCTTGCCGGCCTCCCCCGCTTGTGCTAGAAGCCTCAGTGCGGAAAGGGCCCTTGTCTGTCTTGAACAGGCCAGTTGCTATGGAGACAAGGTCTAGCAGGAAGGAAGAGGGCAGTATCTTCCCTCAGGAAACCAACCCCTATATGTTAATAACTTTGAATACAGATTGGATTGGGGAATATGGGGAAAAATTATAGGGTCTGGACAAGAAAACAGTTTGGGGAATTATAGACACAACATCTCAAATATTTCTAACAAGTATTACTTACAAGAAAATAAAATCCCGGGCAACACCAGGCATACATGCTAGTCTCACATATTTCTTGAAACATCTGTCTCTAAAATGCTGAAACCACTTAGTAAGTCTACCACATATGGAAATAAGAGCTATTTAAGTCACATTCTCTCCAGCATTTGGGAGAACACATTCGTAACACATTTGTACATAGGTCAACATTGTAGTATCTCAGCCAATATTTTTTAAAATGACCTCAGAAATCTTTACATCTTGAGTGCTTAGCCACCAAGGCCCCTACTGCACCAGGCCCCAATAGTGCGTAGTCCTGGCAGGATCCCAGCATTGCCATTGCTGGGATGGGCTTGGGGCCTGAATGTTCCCCTCCACACTTGGTAAGCTGCCATGGATGAGTAGTGTCAGGCACACTGTTCTTCCTTCCGCAGTGCAGAGTCAATAGCGAGACCCTTTTCCTGCCTCTTCCCCACCCCACAACCCATGATTGGTTGGTTCTTGCACTATACTGTGGATGGAAGCACTATCAAGTGCTTTGGCCCTTACCACAGGCCCACAGCTGATGGGATCATGGCAGGAACAGAGGCTGATACCAGTTTTTTTTTTTCTGGTAATGAAAAAGGGTGCATTTCCTATGGAAGGGGACCCAACAGTGGCAGGTGAGTGACAACATGGTGTGATGGTATGCGTCCTGGACCAGGAGCAATGCGTTGCTCTACCGGGATGACAACCTCATATGGTAAGGACCCAAGTCTCTAGATTCTTTTCAACAGATAGTTCAATCTAATAATTGTTTAAACAGAAATGATTTTGTAAAAAAGAAAGAAAGAAAAAAGAGAAAATTCTCCAAATATTTGCTTGCAACCATCTTCTCCTTGATTAAACCATATTTTCCAGGGCTTCTAATTTTAAAAAAGAGTGTTTTAAAGAGAGGCCTGCCAAACCATTAAAATAAAGAAATCCACCACTGTGGAGTAAATTCCTTCCATGAACAGAAAAGAGTGCCACCAGTAACCTTCGGCAAGGAAGAGTGGGATTTGACTTCTCGTGAAGGAAAATGTGTAGAAACTAATTTAATAACTAATTTAATAACTTCATACCTCCAGGGCAAAGAACACGTGGTTTTTAATCCAAGATAATTTCATGCACCTAACCTGACAACCAATTTGTTGTTTACCTTTTGGTTAATTTCTGTGTAATTAGCATGAATGTTAATCCCTCTCACAAGATAACAGTGTGCCATATCCTAGGTTTTGTTGCCTTTATAAAGTCAACAGAGCCAGTCCTTTGTTCACTTTTTCCCACACACAATTAAAGCGCCAGTCTAGGAACCTTCAGAAAGACCATCTATTTTTCGATTCAATGAAAGCCCAAGTGTGCTAGATTCACTGGCTATCTCTTACTGTCTTCAGAAGGCAACATAGCTGGCCTTTAATTCATTTCTTCTCATGCATTATCAGGCACCAGTCTAGAAAGCTTCTGAGTAATCGCCAGTTGTCCAGTACAATGAAGACATGGTTCCTCTTTGTGCTGGCAGGTATTGCTTATATCTTGGCATCTGGTGGCAAGTGGCATGTCCTGTTAATTCTGCTTCCCTGGTTCACCTTCAGTGTGGAGGAAGAGTTGAATTGTCACTATTGGCATGAGATCATTATTTTGGTAATATGTGTTCTCAATTGGACACTGGTTTTCTTCCAGTTGGACCATTCCAATAGTCCACTGATTGAGTACAATTTCCACTAAGTAGTCCGAGAGTTGAACGGTGGACATACAAGGGTAGGCAAATGCGTTTACATTTATAAAATCCCAGTTTTAATTTGTGGGGTCTCTAGATATAAAAACGCTCTGTAAAATGAACATTTTGCACAAAATTTAGAATCAATGTTTTTTAAACATATGATTGGCGGATCTTTCTTTATGTTGGTTGCCAAGTCGACTAATTTTTTCACTTTTTAAAGGAGGAACATTTCTACTGTACATTAAAAATCTAAAGCTTACCAAGAACTAAAAAGAGAGGGGGGGCCATTTTTTCAAGATATTTGGCTTTGTTTCCGACTGGACATGCACGTGTAAATGGATATCTCACTGACTCTTCACATGACATGAAAACACTAAGCAAATCATATGGATTAACTCAGAGCCACAATGTCTGGAAAAAAATCTGGGATTTACAGAGATAATATTGTATTGCTTCTGATTTGATTTGTAGAATTCTAAAGAATAGAGGTTGTCGAAGGGCCTTAAGGGGCCACCAAACTTCATTTTTTCTGGCCCCAAGAAGCTACCACCACAAATGCCTCCCCCAGTTCCCAAACCTCCATTTATTTTAAAGAATGGCATGTTTTTAAGGCAATTTTTGCCCCCAAAATATTTTAGAAGTCCCCCCAACCATGCAAAAACATGAAGGATGGGTGACTTGCTGCTGAGAGAGATAGCAACTTAATAGATCTGCTTTAGTCTCTACCCACCCATAAATAAAAGCTAAATATGACTCTAACTAATAATTGCTAAGTCTCTACCCACCCATAAATAAAAGCTAAATATAATTCTAACTAATAATTGCTAAAATGCCACACAAAAAAATATCAACAAGAAAAAAGCTTTGGATGCTGCTCTGGAGAGTGAAATCTATAGTGTCTTGTGTAAGGCCATTTCTGGATTACACAGTTATAATGCTATTATTCCACTTTCAATATCCTATGGAATCCTGGGATTTGCAATTTAGGAAGGGGCCTTTAGATTTCTCAGCCAGAGAGCTCTTTAGCCTCAGCAAACTATAAACCCCAGAATTCCACAGGATGTTGAAAGTGGAATAATAGCACTATAACTGTGTAATGCAGAACTGGTCTAAGTGAAAGCAAAATGGCATTTGGCTAGCCAATAGTGGAGAAAGGAGGGAAGGAAACAAACTTTAAGGAGGTGTTGAAAAAGCAACTAAAGCAATTCAGGGAAGATACACAGGCTGATCTGACATAAGCTTTAGTCCAATAGCACAGACTTTGGTGCAGCTCTCAGTATCTCTTAGAGGAATTCAAAAGACTTTTCAAAGAATATTATGCCTCTCTGTATAAGAAAGAATCTATTCCTTCATCAGAACTAAATGCTTTCCTAGACTTCTTGCCATTTACATCTGTCTCACATGATCATTAAAAAAAATATTCTCAATGCTTTGTTTGTAATGAAGAAACAAAAACTGTGGTTAGGAAGTTCAAAACCAGGTTAGCTCTAGGGCTAGTTGGATTTTTGCTGATTTTTATCAAAATTTTCAAGATGATTCATTTACTAGAGCTGTACCATGCTGATAGTAGCAATGCTGTTTGTAAGGTCTTTTCAGACAGCATTTGGCTGAGCAGCCAGACTAAAATCTGCCAAACAGCTACTGGGCAGCAGGAGTAGTGTGTGTGGGGTGTGTGTGTGTGATACTTACCTGATCTTAGAGACAATGGCAATAGCACCATAGCTAATGCTTGTTAGTACTGCACAGAAGGAGGCACAGTAAACCTCTTTTAAATGTTGTTTTTTTTAACCATGAAAACCCTGTGATGAGACAACACAAAATGAAACAAGAGATAGTGCCAGATGATGACACTTTCGTATTGGAAGGCACTCAACAAGACACGCAGGCCCAGGAGAGGACAACGACAAGGATCAATGAGGCTAACAATGCAACTGGCCTGAAGTCAATAGGATGTCCAGCTTTTCATATGCTCAGAGGTGAAAGGAAAGTTAAACACACATATTACAGGAACATAGAATATAAGAAGAATGAATCAGGGGAATCCGGACATAGGCCCTTTTCGCACGCAGTTTCTTTTGCATGAGGCTCCTTGAGCATCACGTAAATGGGAGTGTCAGTCTGTACGACTCACTCCCATTTATGCAACGCTCAAGAGCCTAAAGCGGGGCACGCACGCATTTTTTTATTTTCAGCTCTAAGCCAAAAATACTGCATGGTTACGCAATGCTTGTGGGGGCCTCGTGCACTTACCTGCATGTGGTGCGTTGAACAAGCCACCCTGGTCGTGCTTCCTCCCCCCCGCGCAGCCTACAGCTCCCAGGCTGCGCTGTGAAAGGAAGGGGCGGGGCGTTAGCGCGACGTCATGTGACTGGAAACCCAGCTGCGGTAGAATGGAGGGGTGATGCGAGTGCCTCACACAAGAGGCTGCTTGCGCGAACGGCACCCCCCACCTCTGTGATCAGGTAACGTGCGAAAAGGGCCATAGTAAAATGAGAAATGGAATATATGAACATTGCAACCCTTGGAGTGAGTGAGCAAAAGTGGACAAGGACGGGATATTTTGAAACAGATAATTACACAGTGTTTTACTCAGAAAATAAAAATCTAAGAAGAAGTGGGGTGTCATTAATAGCAAGGAGAGAAGTAGCAAAAGCAGTCAAAAGATTGCAAAGTCTGATTGAACAATATCAATAAGGCTTCAGAGAAAACCTATCAATATAACCACAATCCAGGTTTATGCATCAACTACAGAGGCAGAAGAAGAAAAAATTAAAAGGTGCTATGTGGAGTCCCGGAGGAAACTGATCACATACCAAAACAGGACTTGTCAATCCTAGGTGATTAGAATGCAAAATTGGGAAATAGAGCAAAATAAAAGATTGTAGGAAAATTTGGTGTAGGATCAAGAAATGGAGCAGGAGAGTGACTAACTGAAGTTTGTGAGACCAACAATTTGTTCACAAACCCATTCTTCAAGCAACCAAAGAGGTGATTGCATACAAGGACATCACCTGATGGCCAATATAGAAATCAAACAAATTATATAATCAGAAGCCAAACATGGAGAAGCTCCATTCTCTCTGCATTTGAAGAATATTCCCATAGAATTCAAAGATCATGTAAAAAATATATTTGTATCATGGAGCCTAATTAACCAGGAGCCAGATGATTCAGAACTGAATCCAGGGACATTGTTGAAGAGGAATGGAAAAAGATGTAGTTAAACAGAAAGAGAAGTCTCAATGGATGGCTGATGGAACTTTTCATGCAGTTAAGGATAGAAGAGAAGCAAAAGGAAAAGGGTAGGGAGATAAGTTCAGAACCCTGAATGCCACTGTTTAGCAACTTGTGTGCAGGGTCAAAGAGAACTACTATAAGAATCAATGCAGAGAAATAGAAGATGAAAACAAATAAGTAGGAACAAGAAACCTCTCCCACAAGATCTGAGAAATGAAAGGGAATCTTAAAGCAAGAATTGGCACACTGTGTGACCTACTGGGGAACACATTACATGGTCAAGTACAAATAAAAAGACAATTGACATAATATGTTGAAAAATTATATAAAAGAGATGAATGGAAAACAGATTCATTCAGGGAAGAACCATTTGAAAACGAACCTCCAATTTTAGAAAGTGAAACGGAAGTTTCACTCAGACCACTTGGGAGAAATGAATAACCAGGAAGAGATGGCGTATCAATAGAGCTGCTTCAAGCTACAGAGACAGAAGTTACTCTAGTCCTGACCAAAATCTGTCAACAAATATGGAAAGCAAAACAATGGCCCACTGATTGGAAACACTTAATATACAATTCCAGTCCCCAAGAAAGGAGACACCAGGGATTGCAGTAAGCACAGGATTATTGCATTAATCTCCCATGCAAGCAAAGGGATGCCCAAAATTCTACAACAGGCTTTTACAATATATGAAGCAAAAAAGAAATGATAATTATCCAATCTGGAAAGGAAGAGGCATTCCCAATTATATTGTGAATATATGTTAGATAATGGGAGCAAGGTAGGTTTTCAGGAGAGTTTGGTCGTTGTGTGAGAGAGGTTGTAAGTTCTGCAACAACGGCAACATCAATGACAGAAGCAGGTATGTGTTGAGCTTACAGCTATGTATGCTGCTAGCATGTTGTCAGGCTTTACTGAAAAGTATCTGAAATTGAGTTTGTCAGATGCTAAATTCATTACATATACTGCAATGTGTTTAATCAGTGAGGAACTGTACCTAGACTATGTACCTAGACTAGTAATGCCTATGTTTATATAACATGCACCTCAAAGAATTGTGTAACAGCTTGTTAAACTTTTCCAGAGAAAATAAGTATTAAAGCTTCATATCTATTCTCTTGCATTATAAAATTCCCGATATTCCAGAACTTAACATATTATGTTAAGGGGAATGCTAGTGGTGATCTGCCTACTACTAATTGTTTAGAACCTCAGGAGCTCAGGTGACCAAAAGCTGAACTCTAAGGAACTCTAGCTAGGTACAAATTGATAGTATAAGGCAAAGAACTTTACATCTTCTATAAAATGTAAGAGTGGAGAAACCATGCCTGTGTCAATTAGGAGAGCCTAGTTGAAAAATTAACATTTACTATTTATTACTTAGGTTGCCTTTGGCATGTTGGCTTTGGCTCACAACAAAGAGGATGGTCTACTATTTGGTACCTGAAATATTGTCCTTAAATATTGGTTTTGGACAGATTCAGTCCTTTGCAGATTCATATTGTTCCAGAGCTACGTAGTGTAAAATAGTTCCTTTACTATTGACCAATAAAGTTTAAATGTCTTGTGTACAAGCTGGCCTCTTTTTCCATTATATCCCATTAAATGGTTTGACCAGATTTTTTTTCTAGCTGACTCAACAAGAGCTTTAAGGGATCCTGGGCCGGTAAAGATAACCCTAGATATTTGCACTGTTTATCATGGGCAATTTAATGGCCTTAGGGGGAGCAGACTTAAGAATGGGATGGCACACCTATATGTTTTATGGAAAAGCAGTAGTTGATGAAGACTTTACACATCATTTTATAAGGAAATCGCTACTTAGAGTATGGGATGATTACAAGAAGAAGAATATAAGGCAGTTACCTAATTTGGTCTCCCTGCAAGAAGCTTTTTCGGGAGATGGAAAGATGCAGATAAATGGTTACGATATGAAGACTTATTAGACAAAGCAGATGACTCCGGTGCGAAGATGAAACCAAGAGAGAAATTGGAAACTGAAGGAATAAAATTAAGCTGGTTTCCCTATAGACAGTTAAAGGAAAGATTTCAGATGGATGTACAAACATATGTAATACAGCAAAAGGAACAAATTCACTTACTGAGACTTTAAGAGAAAATCCACCACATTTATTAGCACATCTGTACAAGGAAATTTTACAACAAGAATGTGAGAAAGAGACAGTTAAAGTTGTAATGACACAATGGGCACAAAATGTTGGACATTCAATACAATTAGAATGGTGGGAACAGAGCTGGCAATGTACACAGAAATTTACTGCTGCCCAAAATTTAAAAGAAAATTATTACAAACTATTTCATAGATGGTACATGACACCAGAAAAATTAAAGGCAATTTATAAAACAGGCACAGGTCAATGCTGGAAATGTCAAGAGAACTCTGGTACACTATTTCATATGTGGTGGTCATGTCCTAGAGCACAAAAATACTGGAAAGATATACATAAGAAAATAAGTTCAACTTTGAAGATTCAATTTGGGATGATACCTGAATTTGACTTGTTAAACATGACACATATATTAGATGCAACACCAGCTAAGAGGCACTGGAGAATTATATTGTATATGGTGACGACGGCCTGTATTGAATATGCACGATTTTGGAAAAATGAAACTACACCTACAACGGAACAGTGGTGGACAGCTTTTATGGAAAATAGAAATGCGGACATACTTACACAAAGATTGAAAGGGAAATCAGATGAAGACATAAACAAAGAGTGGAGGATTGTTACAGATTTGGGTTGGGGGTAGATGGAGATATCACAATTTTCATGATAACCATAATTATACAGTTAACAGTTAATGAAATATCATGAAGCGAGTAAAGTAGAGATATAAAGCAGGAACTAACAAAGTATAGACTATAAACATTTTATTGCGATATGTGATATAATAAATAGAGGGAACATTAATAATTGTAATCCAGAAAGGAAAGGAAGGAGGAATAACATTACATGTAACACTGCAAATTTATTGTTTGTTTTATTTGTTGAAATTTGAATAAAATTATTTAAAAAAAAAACATGGGCAATTTAATGGCCTAGCATAGTCAGTCTGTGATGATCCAAGTAAACAAAATAGATGTCTTCCTTGGCATTACTTTGGCACCAGAGGGAGAAATAACATGGAAAAAAAATAGACATTGGCTTCTACACCACAAAAGAGAAAACTTTTAATTCATAATAAGCATGTTGTTGCTGTTGTTGTTGTTGTTGTTGTTATTAATTCATAATAAACAGATTTGAAATGAGTCATTGAATAAGTAAGCAGAAATAGTTTGAACTTTCCAGAGACTACTTGAAAGCTATGTCTTGGAATCCACATAGGGCAGAATTCTGGTTTCATGCTCTGCCTGGCAGGTCCCTGCTTCATTGAGATTTGAATCTGAATCTTGGTTGCCATTCTTCTTGATTATTCTTGTAATTAGTGTGAAATATGAACTTTCTCTTGTTTTTTTCTTAAATATCCCCTCAATTCTTCTCTCTATCATGATGTTTTCCTTCTATGAAGGACTTTGAGACAAAATGTATCTGTTTTTGGAGACACCCTTTATGTGGTTGTGTTCCTCCAAATGCAAATTACTCACCTTTACGTATTAAGGTGGTCCACAGGAATTTCTTCCAGGGAAAGGGGCAAAACTACAAACTTAAATTGTGCATGCAGTGCTTGCTGCTACAAAACATGCATGCTTTTTTGCTGTACGTGTTCACACACAGATTGTACTAAAACCTCTCCCCCATAATTCTTAGCCAGCAGCATTGTAATTGAGAGACTCATGTGGTGACAGGTGATAATGGGAGTTGCAGTCACTTACATATGGCAGGTGACAGGTTGGTGAACACTGCTACATAAACACACAGCTCAGCAGACCAAGACAGGCTCTTGTGCCCGAAATAGTAACTCTGTCTAAATCAGGTCCATTTCAGCTAAACCATGGTCAAGTGCACCTGGAGAAGTCCACAATGGACACAATTCAGCACAGTACTTTGATCATACTAACCAGTTAGTGTTGGAAAATTTCATCATCATCTCTCTGTCCCCCTTTGTTCTAGGGTAAGTAAGGCTTAGCTAGCACAGAGTTTCTTTTCCTTTGCATGTCAAAGCCTTGTGCCTTATAATCTAAAGCCTCACTCTTGCTCTTTTATGTTATTTAAATGCATGGCTATGGTACGTAGGTGACCAGATCATGTGACCCAGGACAGACTACGGGGTCACTGGTCTTATATAAAAGACCACACTTCTCAGACCTCTATCTCTTTGCCATTTTTGCTTCTGTTTCCTTTCCTCTGGCCATGCTTCACCTCTCCACCATGAAGATGGTGAGTTAAGAATGAAGCTACTATCTCACCTAGACTCTTTTCGCACGGTATTTCCAATGCAAAAGGGCCCTTTGTGAGTAGCGGTCCACACAATGCACTCACATTTGCGCAATGTTCAAGGGCCTGACGCAGACCGCCCACACATTTTTTCATTTTTGGCTTCAAGCCGAAAATGCTGCACAGTTGCGCATCGCTCCGGGGCCCTGCATGCTCTTACCTTGTGTGCGGAGCCTCGGGAGCCAGGCCGGTCATGCTTCCTCTCTCAGTGCAGCTTGGAAGGTCCCAAGCTGCATTGCGAAAGGAAAAGGCGGGGTTCTCACGTGACCAGGAAGCAGCTGCAGAGCCAAAGCAGCAGGGATGTGAGAGCCTTCCTTCAAAGCACCCCAGCACCGCAAAAGTGTAAGGTGTGAAAAGGGCCCTAATCTTTTTGTTAGCTACTTAGGATCTAAGCTGTCCAATGCATATGTGATTGTAAAATTCTTTAGTAAAACTTCAACAAGTTTGTAACCTGAAACTGCCTGCCTTGTTTTACTTTCTAGGCTAGTGTCAGTTCAGGGATTGGGACATGCTTTTTCTGCCACTCTGCAAAAAAAAAAAAGGCTGATTCCTAACAGTTTTAGCTTTCATAGAATTTCTCCCAAAGGGCTAGCACCTTGGGTAGCTCTAACTCCCAACAGCTATCCCATGTAGCCCCTTTTCCCCACTGATCCTGACCTCCTCCACTGTCTTTTGCAACACTTGCCTTTGCTCAGAAACCAAGTTATCTGACCCCTTTTTCTATGTCATCCTATGAGTACCCATGAAAGCTCAGAGGGCAGTAGAAGTGAGAAGCTCAGAAGGAGCAATTTACAGGTGAAAAACCTACAGTTTCAGAAAAGAGTAAAAGAGCTGGGAAATGCACTCATGCACCAATAAAAATACAAACACTTTAATTTCTGTTCAGGTTAGCAGTAATGAAATGTTCTCTGCCAGGGATAGATAACTTCCTCAGGATGGTGTGTGTGCATGCACACATGTGCACGTGCATTGACTACCCTGTAAGCCTCTCTGCCACCACCATCAGAACCATCATCTCCACTTCAGCTGCTGTGCAGCTGCAATAACTGTATGGTTCAGTAAGGTGCTATAGTGCTCCCCAGGTAGCCATGACACCATCATCTGGTGGTTTCTTAGAGTTTATATGACTTTCCCCCTCCTCTAAAAGGTTGAAATGCCTCTTCTAAGGTTTAGTAACCAATAGTGAGGAGGAGGAGGAGATGATGATGATGATGATGATGATGATGATGATGATGATGATGGGGATGATGATGGGGATGATGGTGATATTTATGTCTCATCTTTCTCCCAAAGCTGGTACTCTAGGCAGCTTTAAACGACTATAAAGTTAAGCTGATATGTGCTGGCAGATTTAGTCCCAGCCCTGGAATGTGGCCATTGAGAACTTCTCATTAATAGAATCAAGCTGTCAGGCTGAAAGAGCTTCCCCAGCATTTCTCTACAATGCATTTTATCAGCCCCTGCTCATCAGTCACTAACATTGCTGCCCTGTGCTTCATTTTTCCACCCAGGCATACTTATTTCCCCACAAGAAGTCCAAATGGCCCAAGAGGCAACCAGCTTATCCCTTGGCCTTTTGTATCAATACTGAGGAAGACATAGAATCACACACAAAGACAAAGCACAACTCTTTTAGCTTACTGCTGAGAATGAGTAGACACTCTTTATTTATGTGTTGAATATGATGAATATGATGCCACGATCAGACTTCAGTTTCTAAAGCCTCCAGTGTAGGAGAACGGTGGAAACCGTCCTAATAGCGAATCCCGCAATCTTAATTTATTTAGTATCACATCTAGGTTGACCCAAATTGCATTTGCGTAATCATTGCTCTCATCGCCACTTGTTTGATCAGAATCTGTAAAGTAAAGAAAGCAAAAAATGGAAAATGATGGAATGTATACATATATATATATGAATATATATACATATATACCGGTATATATTCTATCCGCCAGGTATGCATCAGGGGATAGGTTAGACACAAATGAATCCTTGGGGCCTTCAGGAGAAATTAAAAAAAACTAGAAATAAAAAAATAATCATTTATTTTTGGAGCAGGGAGAAAGTGACTGCAAAAGTGACATGTGGATAGCTTCATGTGGCTCATGTCTGATTTCAGTGTTGATCAGCTACAACTTTGGGGAATGAATTCCAAGACTATTTTTCTGCAGATAAATACATGTCATCTGATTTGTGAATTTGGTACGCACAGTATTGTCAAATTGACATGTAAGTAAAATTCTTTCAATGAAATCAGCCTGAGGTTGCTACAATGGATGAGTAGCATAATCATATGAGGAGAAGAAGAGTCTGACAGGATGTTAGCAAGGATCTTTTTGGTCCAGAATCCTGTTCACCGCACTGGCCACACCAGAACCCCTTGACAATCAGAGGATGGAGACATAAGGACAACACACTTCCCTATTGTTTGCCCCACATCAACATGTGCTGGGAGGTACAGTGCCATTATATGTGGAGGGCTAAGAAACCTGTGGCCCTCCAGATGTCAGAGGAGTTGAACTATCACTATTCTGATCATGCTGTATTAGATGAATGGGATCACCAGTTTAAGAAAAGGAATTTGAGGGCCACAGATGTTCTGCACCAGATTTAACAAATAGGAATCGATAGAAATATCCTTTGTACTTGTATTTAGCTGTATTTTAATATGATCTATCACAATCATATCTAAATAGAATTCACGAAGAGGGATTGGGTCCTTTATTTCTCACTCTTGGTGGCTCAAAGCACTGGCAGGGGACTATTTTTGGGTACTTTTCATCTGGAAAAAAATGATGCTGAGGAGTTACGGGTTTTGGGGGGCTGTAAAAAAGGGTTGGGGTCTGAATTCGTACTGTGGTCTCCATTAATCCTAAAAACCATTCTAATACCTATGACCGTCTTGCCCTTGTATATGTACGTTCATAAAAATGTGGTCCCTCTATGGCAGAGGATGGGTGTTAAATCAAAATATTTCTAAAGGTTAGTGGTAAGCTTGAAACTTATTGGCTAGAATCTTGTTGGGGAGCTACAAAAGGGTAACTGCCATAGTTATAGTTTTATCTATTGATTCCTGTCCCGACCTCCAAATCCCCTCTAACTGAGAAGCAGCCACTGTGATTGTGAGAGGTCTGTTCCTCTGTTGATCAGGGAACAGCTGACTGATGTTCCCACCAATGATGCTACACCATGATGCTGCTGCACCTAAGAATCAAAATAGTTTTAAAAGTTAGAAGTAAGCCTGAGATTATCACATTGGCTATGTGGCCTTCTCATTGCCTCTGTATCATCGAACCCAGAGGTTATGTGGTGTTGTGAATACAAAATAATCACAAGTGTGTAACTTGAGCTTATGCATTTGAAAGTGCTCAACATGATTTTGGCCATTCTCCGTAGCGGAAAAGAGAAAGGCTTACCACCCATCATTCAATGGTTACTTGATGACTCCTCAACACCAGAGAGTGAATCCAGGGGGAAGTAATTATGAACATCTTTTAAAAGTTTGTAGATTGGGATGACGCCTCAGTTTCAGTCAAAAATCAGTGGGAAATTGCAAACAGAAGTGATTTCTGGTCCTGGTTTCTGCATTTTGGAGGAAGGTTGGCCTTAAAACCTCATTCAGCAATTCACAATCTTCAGCAACTTTTAGCCATCAGAAATTAGATGCTATGAAGTGTTTAAGACCAGGGGAAAAAACTGGTGTTGGAGGTTTAAAGCAACCTGCACCTACACCATTTTTAAAAAGATCAGTGTCTGCGGATCTCGCGCTCACATATTTACCATGATGCTGCTGCACCTAAGAATCAAAATATTTCTAAAGGTTAGTGGTAAGCCTGCAGCTTATTGCTGGAATCTTGTTGGGGAGCAACAAAAGTGTATGTGCTGTAGTTATGGTTTTATGTATTGACTCCTCTCCTGACTCTCCCAAATCCCCTCTAATTGAGAAGCAGCCACCATGATTGTCAGAGGTCTGTTCCTCTGTTGATTAGGAAGCGGCTGACTGATATTCCCACCCATCAGAAATCCAGCTATTCTACACAGTTGGAAATACAAAAGCTTACTATCGAAACCTGTTTTCAATACCTATGTCCATCTTGCTTTTATATACCTACCTTCCTCAGAAGATGGATTATCTGTAGCAGGGTCTGTACCTAAGAGTCAAAATAGTTTTAAAAGTTAGCAGTAAGCCTGAGATTATCACATTGCCTATGTATCACCGAACCCAGAGGTTATGTGGTGTTGCGAATACAAAATAATCACAAGTGTGTAACTCGAGCTTATGCATTTGAAAGTGCTTAACATGATTTTGGCCATTCTCCGTAGCTGAAAAGAGAAAGGCTTACCATCCATCATTCAATGGTTACTTGATGACTCCTCAACACCAGAGAGTGAATCCAGGGGGAAGTAATTATGAACATCTTTTAAAAGTTTGTAGATTGGGATGACACCTCAGTTTCAGTGAAAAATCAGTGGGAAATTGCAAACAGAAGTGATTTCTGGTCCTGGTTTCTGGATTTTGGAGGAAGGTTGACCTTAAAACCTCATTCAGCAATTCACAATCTTCAGCAACTTTTAGCCATCAGAAATTAGGTGGTATGAAGGGTTTTAATTAGGGGCAAAAACATGTTGGAGATTTAAGGCAACCTGTGCCTACGACCTTTTTAAAAAGGTCAACGTCTGTAAATCTCTCTCACAAACTTACCATGATGATGCTGGAGCTAAGAATCAAAGTATTTCTAAAGATTAGCGGTAAGTCTGCAGCTTATTGGCTGGAATGTTGTTACAAAAGTGTCAGGCCCTTTCCGCAACTCACCTTTTCTCGGCGCTGGGGTGCAGGGATCATGCAAGCAGCCTCCAGCGAGAGGCTCTTGCATCCCCGTTGCTTCAATTGCAGAGCTGCCGCTGCTCGTGTGAGACCCCCGCCTCTTCCTTCCACAGTGCAGCCTGGGAGTTTCCCAGGCTGCACTGGGGCAGAAAGTGCGAGTGCCGCGGCTCCGGAGCTCCACGCGCACGGCAAGAGTGTGCGTGCCCCGAAGCAATGCGCGATTGCGCACCATTTTTGGTTTAAAACCAAAAATGAACGAGTGTGTGAGACGTGCCTGACAGACTCTGGAGCGTCGTGTGATTGTGACTGCATCATGTGGACCATTTTTCACATTTGCGCGATGCTCAAGGGGCCCTTTTGCATGGCAAATGCCGTGTCAAAAGGGCCTAAGTGCTGTAATTACAGTTTTATGTATTGACTCCTGTTCTGAGCCTCCCGAATCACAACTAACTGAGAAGGGGCCACTGTGATTGACAAAGGTCTGTTCCTCTGTTGATCAGGAAGCAGCTGACTGACCTTCCCATCCATTAGGAATCCAGCTATTCAGCATAGTTGGAAAGACAAAAGCTTACTATCCAAACCTGTTTTTAATACTCACATCCATCTTGCTGTTATATACTCACCTTTCTCAGGAGGTGGACTGTCTGTAGTAGGGCCTGTACCTAAGAATCAAAGTATTTTTAAAAATTAGCAGTAGCTCTAACACTATTAAGTTTTCTATGTGGCTTTCATGTTTCCTATGTATCACCTAACTTCAGCCATTTCCACACTACACTTTTGTAGAGCCCTTATTCCACTTTCAGCCTCCTGTGGAATTCTAGGCTTTGTAGTTTACTGAGGCCAAAGAGCGCTCTGGCTGAGAATTCCAAAGGGCCCTCCCTCAACTGCAAACCCCAGGATTCCAGAGGAGGTTGAAAGTGAAATAAGAGCGCTATAACAGGTTAGTGCGGAAACGGCCTTAGAGGTTATGTGGTACTGTGAATACAGAGCAATCACAGGTATGTAACTCTAGCTTACGCATTTGAAACTGCTTAACATGATTCTTTCCATTCTCCATAGTTGGAAAGGGAAAGGCTTACTATCTATCATTCTATGGTTGGTTGATGAGCCCTTAACAGAAGGGAGTGATTCCAGGAGGGAAGTAATTATTAACATCTTTTAAATGTTTGTCCATTTGATTGATGCTTCGGTTTCAATCAAAATCAGTGGAAAATTGCAACCGGAAGTGATTTCTGGTTCTGGTTTCTCGATTGTGGAGGAAGGTTGGCCTCCAAACCTCATTCAACAGTTCACAATCTTCAGGAACCTTTTGCCATTGTAAATTAGATGCTATGAAGTGTTTAAGACCAGGGGGGAAAACTGGTGTTGGAGGTTTAAAGCAACCTGCACCTACACCATTTTTAAAAAGATCAGTGTCTGCGGATATCGCTCTCACATATTTACCATGATGCTGCTGCACATAAAAATCAAAATATTTCTAAAGGTTAGTGGTAAGCCTGCAGCTTATTGTCTGGAATCTTGTTGGGGAGCTACAAAAACGTATGTCCTGTAGTCATGGTTTTATGTATTGACTCCTTTCCTGATCCGCCCGAATCCCCTCTAACTGAGAAGCAGCCACCATGATTGTCAGAGGTCTGTTCCTCTGTTGATCAGGAAGCAGCTGACTGATGTTCCCACCCATCAAAAATCCAGCTATCCTACACAGTTGGAAAGACAAAAGCTTCCTATCGAAACCTGTTTTCAATACCTATGTCCATCTTGCTTTTATATACCTACCTTCTTCGGAAGATGGATTATCTGTAACAGGGTCTGTACCTAAGAATCAAAATAGTTTTAAAAGTTAGCAGTAAGCCTGAGATTATCACATTGCCTATGTGGCCTTCTCATTGCCTATGTATCACCTAACCCAGAGGTTATGTGGTGTTGTGAATACAAAATAATCACAAGTGTGTAACTCGAGCTTATGCATTTGAAAGTGCTCAACATGATTTTGGCCATTCTCCGTAGCTGAAAAGAGAAAGGCTTACCACCCATCATTCAATGGTTACTTGATGACTCCTCAACACCAGAGAGTGAATCCAGGGGGAAGTAATTATGAACATCTTTTAAAAGTTTGTAGATTGGGATGACGCCTCAGTTTCAGTGAAAAATCAGTGGGAAATTGCAAACAGAAGTGACTTCTGGTCCTGGTTTCTGCCTTTTGGAGGAAGGTTGGCCTTAAAACCTCATCCAACAATTCACAATCCTCAGGAACTTTTTGCCACTAGAAATTAGGTGGTATGAAGGGTTTTAACTAAGGACAAAAACATGTTGAAGGTTTAAAACAACCTGCATCTACACCATTTTTTAAAAGATCAGTGTCTGCGGATCTCACACTCACTTATTTACCATGCTGCTGCTGCACCCAAGAATCAAAATATTTCTAAAGGTTAGTGGTAAGACTGCAGCTTATTGCTGGAATCTTGTTCGGGAGCAACAAAAGTGTATGTGCTGTAGTTATGGTTTTATGTATTGACTCCTCTCCTGACTCTCCCAAATCCCCTCTAATTGAGAAGCAGCCACCATGATCATCAGAGGTCTGTTCCTCTGTTGATTAGGAAGCAGCTGACTGATGTTCCCACCCATCAGAAATCCAGCTATTCTACAAAGCTGGAAAGACAAAAGCTTACTATCGAAACCTGTTTTCAATACCTATGTCCATCTTGCTTTTATATACCTACCTTCCTCAGAAGCTGGATTATCTGTAACAGGGTCTGTACCTAAGAATCAAAACAGTTTTAAAAGTTAGCAGTAAGCCTGAGATTATCACATTGCCTATGTGGCCTTCTCATTGCCTATGTATCATCGAACCCAGAGGTTATGTGGTATTGTGAATACAAAATAATCACAAGTGTGTAACTCGAGCTTATGCATTTGAAAGTGCTCAACATGATTTTGGCCATTCTCCGTAGCTGAAAAGAGAAAGGCTTACCATCCATCATTCAATGGTTACTTGATGACTCCTCAACACCAGAGAGTGAATCCAGGGGGAAGTAATTATGAACATCTTTTAAAAGTTTGTAGATTGGGATGACGCCTCAGTTTCAGTGAAAAATCAGTGGGAAATTGCAAACAGAAGTGTTTTCAGGTCCTGGTTTCTGGATTTTGGAGGAAGATTGGCCTTAAAACCTCATTCAACAATTCACAATCCTCAGGAACTTTTTGCCACCAGAAATTAGGTGGTATGAAGGGTTTTAACTAGGGACAAAAACATGTTGGAGGTTTAAAGCAACCTGTGCCTACGACCTTTTTAAAAAGGTCAACGTCTGTAAATCTCTCTCACAAACTTACCATGATGATGCTGGAGCTAAGAATCAAAGTATTTCTAAAGATTAGCGGTAAGTAGGCAGCTTATTGGCTGGAATGTTGTTACAAAAGTGTCAGGCCCTTTCCGCAACTCACCTTTTCTCGGCGCTGGGGTGCAGGGATCATGCAAGCAGCCTCCAGCGAGAGGCTCTTGCATCCCCGTTGCTTCAACTGCAGAGCTGCCGCTGCTCGTGTGAGACCCCCGCCTCTTCCTTCCACAGTGCAGCCTGGGAGTTTCCCAGGCTGCACTGGGGCAGAAGTGCGAGTGCCGCGGCTCCGGAGCTCCACGCGCACGGCAAGAGTGTGCGTGCCCCGAAGCAATGCGCGATTGCGCACCATTTTTGGTTTAAAACCAAAAATGAACGAGTGTGTGAGACGTGCCTGACAGACTCTGGAGCGTCGTGTGATTGTGACTGCATCATGTGGACCATTTTTCACATTTGCGCGATGCTCAAGGGGCCCTTTTGCATGGCAAATGCCGTGTCAAAAGGGCCTAAGTGCTGTAATTACAGTTTTATGTATTGACTCCTGTTCTGAGCCTCCCGAATCACAACTAACTGAGAAGGGGCCACTGTGATTGACAAAGGTCTGTTCCTCTGTTGATCAGGAAGCAGCTGACTGACCTTCCCATCCATTAGGAATCCAGCTATTCAGCATAGTTGGAAAGACAAAAGCTTACTATCCAAACCTGTTTTTAATACTCACATCCATCTTGCTGTTATATACTCACCTTTCTCAGGAGGTGGACTGTCTGTAGTAGGGCCTGTACCTAAGAATCAAAGTATTTTTAAAAATTAGCAGTAGCTCTAACACTATTAAGTTTTCTATGTGGCTTTCATGTTTCCTATGTATCACCTAACTTCAGCCATTTCCACACTACACTTTTGTAGAGCCCTTATTCCACTTTCAGCCTCCTGTGGAATTCTAGGCTTTGTAGTTTACTGAGGCCAAAGAGCGCTCTGACTGAGAATTCTAAAGGGCCCTCCCTCAACTGCAAACCCCAGGATTCCAGAGGAGGTTGAAAGTGAAATAAGAGCGCTATAACAGGTTAGTGCGGAAACGGCCTTAGAGGTTATGTGGTACTGTGAATACAGAGCAATCACAGGTATGTAACTCTAGCTTACGCATTTGAAACTGCTTAACATGATTCTTTCCATTCTCCATAGTTGGAAAGGGAAAGGCTTACTATCTATCATTCTATGGTTAGTTGATGAGCCCTTAACAGAAGGGAGTGATTCCAGGAGGGAAGTAATTATTAACATCTTTTAAATGTTTGTCCATTTGATTGATGCTTCGGTTTCAGTCAAAATCAGTGGAAAATTGCAACCGGAAGTGATTTCTGGTTCTGGTTTCTCGATTGTGGAGGAAGGTTGGCCTCCAAACCTCATTCAACAGTTCACAATCTTCAGGAACCTTTTGCCATTGTAAATTAGATGCTATGAAGTGTTTAAGACCAGGGGGAAAACTGGTGTTGGAGGTTTAAAGCAACCTGCACCTACACCATTTTTAAAAAGATCAGTGTCTGCGGATATCGCTCTCACATATTTACCATGATGCTGCTGCACCTAAAAATCAAAATATTTCTAAAGGTTAGTGGTAAGCCTGCAGCTTATTGTCTGGAATCTTGTTGGGGAGCTACAAAAACGTATGTCCTGTAGTCATGGTTTTATGTATTGACTCCTTTCCTGATCCGCCCGAATCCCCTCTAACTGAGAAGCAGCCACCATGATTGTCAGAGGTCTGTTCCTCTGTTGATCAGGAAGCAGCTGACTGATGTTCCCACCCATCAAAAATCCAGCTATCCTACACAGTTGGAAAGACAAAAGCTTCCTATCGAAACCTGTTTTCAATACCTATGTCCATCTTGCTTTTATATACCTACCTTCTTCGGAAGATGGATTATCTGTAACAGGGTCTGTACCTAAGAATCAAAATAGTTTTAAAAGTTAGCAGTAGGTCTAAGACTATTACGTTGCCTACGTGGTTTTTACGTTGCCTATGTATCACCTAACCTAGTAGTAATGTGGTGTTGTGAATGCAAATCAATCACAAGTGCATAACTGTAGCTTACGCATTTGAAACTGCTTAACATGATTTTTGCCATACTCCGTAGTTGAAAAGAGAAAGGTTTAGTATCTATCATTCAATGGTTAGTTGATGAGTCCTCAACACAAGAAAGTGAATCCAGGAGGGAAGTAATTATTAACGTCTTCTAGTAGTTTGTACATTGGGAATGACGCCTTGGTTTCAGTCAAAAATCAGGGGAAATAAGTTAATAATTACTTCCCTCCGAAGATGGTGCCATCAGAAGTGATTCGGGTTTTTGGATCACGGTCTCCATTTCCATGAAGATGCTCGTCTGGCAAGGGATGGCCCGCACCTCACAACCATTGACTGGAACATTTTTGCTAACAGTTTCACAAAACGGATCAGGAGATCTTTAAACTAAATTTGACTGGGGAAGGAGACAGTATTATTCAGGGAAAAGGTTCATTGAGTGCTGGGAAAAGGAGTCCAAATGATATAGATACAGCAGGCCAAGTAGTACTAGAGACTGACAGGGAGAGGGCAAGTAACTTTAGTACAAGACTTCCAGTAAGCACACATGGTCTCAAGTGTCTCTACGCGAATGCACAGAGCATGGGAAATAAGTAAGATGAACTCAAACTCTTAATACAACTAAATAAATGATTCAATAGGCATCACTCAAATCCGGTGGGATGAGTCTCATGATTGAAATGTGGGAATGGGGGGCGGATATCCTATTTTGCAGAAATAGACCAAACAAGAAAGGAGGAGGAGTAGCCTTGTATGTCAAGGATATTTTCACCTGTGAAGAGATCCAGGACTTAAATCCGGGAAGGTAAGTCAAGAGTGTCTGAGTAAGAATTAAAGGAGCAAGAACAATAGGGATGTGATTGTGGGGGTTTGCTACAGGCCTCCGGGCCAGCCTGAGGACTTGGATGAGGCCTTCCTGGAGCAGATGACCACACATTCAAAAAGGAGAGATGCAGTAGTAATGGGAGAGTTCAACTATCCTGATCTTTGTTGGCATTCAAACTCTGCCAAGACTGCAAGGTCCAACAGGTTCCTCGCTTGTCTTGCAGACAATTTCAAGGTCCAGAAAGTGGAAGAGACAACAGGGGGCTCCACTATTTTAGATCTGATCCTGACCAACAGAGATGATCTTGTTGATGAAGTGGAGGTGTGTGGGATCTTCAGCGGAGAGTGTCAATTCTCTGTTGGAGTTTGTCATTCAGTGGGAAGGAGAAGCCACATGTAGCCAGACACACATCCTAGACTTTAAAAAAGCTGATTTCTGTAAATTTAGGGAGTTACTTGCTGAAATCCTGTAGTCAAGAATATTGAAAGAGAAAGGAGTTCATTATGGATAGGAGTTTCTTAAAAGTGAGATACTGAAGGCACAATTGAATACTGTGCCAATAAGGAGGAAAAATGGCAGGTCTCTAAAGAAACTAGAATGGTTGACAGAAGAACTCTAAGCTGAGCTAAGTGTTAAAAGAAACATGTACAGGAAATCGAAGAATGGCAGAAACACCAAAGAGGAATTCAAACAAATAGCCAGGAGATGTAGGGAGAAGGTCAGAAAAGCTAAAGCGCGGAATTAATTCAGGCTTGCCAGAGACATTAAAACAATAAAAAGGGCTTTTTTAGATATGTCTGCAGCAAAAAAGAAGAACAAGGAAATGATAGGGTTGCTGCATGGAGAACATGGTCAATTACCAATGGGCGAAAGAGAGAAGGCAAAACTACTCAACACCTTCTTTGCCTCAGTTTTCTCCCAAAAGGATAAAAGTACTGAACCTGGGGGGTGGGGAGCAGGTGAGGAAGGCGGGGGGAGAAGTGCAGCACATAATGCGTAAAGAAGTAGTACAGGAATATCTGGCTAAACTAGATGAATTCAAGTCTCCAGGGCCAGATGAACTACGTCCAAGGAAATTAAAAGAACTGACAGAAGTCATTTCTGAACCACTCGCAATAATCTTTGAGAACTCATAGAGAACAGGAGAAGTCCCAGCAGACTGGAGAGGGCAAATGTCATCCCCATCTTCAAGAAGAGGGAAAAAAAGGACCTGAATAATTATCACCTGGTTAGCCTGACATCAATACCAGGAAAGATCCTAGAGAAGAACATTAAATAGTCAGTTTGTAATTACTTAGAAAGCAATGCCATAATCACTAAAAGTCGATATGGATTTCTCAGAAATAAGTCAGGCCAGACTAGTCTTATCTCTTTTTATGATAGGGTTATAAACTTGATAGATGAAGTGAATGCTGTAGACATAGCACAGCTTGACTTCAGTAAGGCTTTGACAAAGTTCCCCATGACATTCTTGCAAAGAAGCTAGTAAAATGTGGGCTGGGCAGGGCTATTGTTAGGTGGATTGGTAATTGGTTGACCAACCAAACCCAAAGGGTGCTCACCAATGGCTGCTTTTCATCCTGGAGAGAAGTGACTAGTGAGGTGTCACAGGGTTCTGTCCTGGGCCCAGTGCTATTCAACATCTTCATCAATGACTTGGATGAAGGAGTAGAAGGCATGCTGATCAAATTCGCAGATGACACCAAATTGGGAGGGGTTGCTAATACCCCAGAGGATAGGAGCAAAATTTAAAATGACCTTAACAGATTGGAGAGCTGGGCCAAAGCTAACAAAATGAATTTCAAGAGAGAGAAATGTAAGGTTCTGTACTTAGGCAGGAAAAATGAAATGCACAAATATAGGATGGGGGATGTGTGGCTGGATAGCAGTATGTGTGAAAGGGATCTAGAAGCCATACCCTATGAGGTTAGGGAGCTGGGTATGTTTAGTCTGCCGAACAGCAGGTTAAAAGGGGACATGATAGCCATGTTTAAATATTTGGCCAGGGGTTGGACTGGATGGCCCCTGTGGTCTCTTCCAACTCTATGATTCTATGCAAATTGCAACCAGAAGTGATTTCTGGTTTTGGTTTCTGGATTTTGGAGGAATGCTGGCCTTTAAACCTCATTCAACAATTCATATTCTTCAGGAACTTTTTCCCACCGGAATTTAAGTGTTATGGTTTTAGACTAGAAGAAAAAGTTGTTGGAGGTTTAAAGCGACCTGTGCCTACATCACTTTTAAAAAGGTCAATGTCTGTGAATCTTGCTCTCACATGCTTACTATCAGGAGAAGATGCCTCTTCTGGAGAAGAGGTTGGACCTAGTAATCAAAATATGCAAAAAATGAACATGGAACATGAAAATTGTATTTCATAATGGGAAAGACAAACATTTGCCATTGATCTTTCACTGCTCTAAGCAATGCACTATTAAATCTTTGTAGGAATTTGTAACACACATCTTCATCTCTTTTATTTCTTCAACCTTCTTTTTTTCCCCTTTTCTCTCCTCCATGAGAATTATAGAATCACAGAATAATAGAGTTGGAAGAGACCACAAGGCCATCCATTCCAACCCCTTGCCATCCAGGACCATGCGTCAAAGTACTCCCAACAGATGGCCATCCAGCCTCTGCTTAAAAACCTTCAAATAAGGAGACTCCATCACACCCCCAGGCAGCATATTCCACTGCCGGACAGCTCTGACCATCAGGAAGTTCTTTCTGAGGTTCCGGTGGAATCTCCTTTCTTGCAGCTTGAATCCATTGCTCCTTGTCCTAGTTTCTGGAGCAGCAGGAAACAAATCTGCCCCTCCTCAACATGACACCCCTTAAATTTTTAAACATGGTTATCATGGCCCCTCTAAAGCAGAGTTTTTAGAATTTATTATGGACACATCCCTATTATGTAAATATTTAACCCATATTAAACTTCTGACGAATAAAAAACATCATTATTATTAACAGTTACCCCACATTAGCAAAAGATTTCTGAGAGTTCAGGGGCTGGCCCTGAGTTTCTGGGCCTGGCCTCTCTTCTCTAGGCTTTAGGAGGAGGAGAGGATGTGCAAGGTGAGAATACTGCCCTGAAGAGAGGACACACATACACCACCACCACCACCACCACAAAACAGGAACTAAAGACAGCAAGGCCAGGATTTAACACTGTGCTTGTAAGAGGAACTTTAGAGTGTCTAGATTTAGGCCCTTTCTGCATCTTACCTTCTTGCATCATCCTCTGGTCGTGATCCTGGCAGCACTTCTGCTAGGAAAGGAGTGCAACAGCAATGCTCCCCTTTGCGCCAGACCAGGCCCTGCAGAGGGGCATGCCTCTTCCTTCCACAGCATAGCTGGGCACTTTTCTATGCTGTGCTGGGGCAGGAAGCGCTTCCATTGCACTTCTGGGCCTTCTGCAGGGCAAGTAATTGTGGGATTGTCATGCCATTGGGGGTCATTGATGGGGAAAACCCATCAATGGTTTACTCCATGATTGTGCCGGTTGGTGATGGGAGAAGGATGAACCATGATGTCATCTTGCAGAAATGTCATCACAGTCTCACTCTTCTCCCATCTCCATATCAGCACAAGAACCTCCTGCTGAATGGGCCTTAAGCTGATAGAGGAATCCTCTATTCTCCTTTGCACTGTAACAAAAGGGTTAGTCACAAATGCCTAGTTACAAGATTCACTCTATAGTTTACTACAGTCCAGCCAACTGCTGTTGAGGGAGGCTATCTCAGCTCTTTAAATGAAATCAGCATGGCTTGAAAGAATGGATGAGTAGAATAATAATATGAAGAGAAGAAGAGTCCCACAGGATGAGACCAAGAATCCTTTTAGTCCAGAATTCCATTCCCTCACTGGCCACACTGTAAGCTCTTGGCTATCTCAGAAAGAGGACATAAGGACAACACTCTTCTTTCTTGTCTGTCCGATACCAAGAGGTACTCTGAGGCACATCTCCGTTACACATAGAGAGTTAGAAACCCTGTGGTCCTCCAGATATTGTAGGAGTTGAACTCTAAGCATTTTGGTCATGCTGTGTTAGACTAATGGGATTGGCAGTTAAAAAACAAACAAACACTCCAGGGAGTCACAGATGTTTAACACCATAGCAATTGATAGATGTAAATTCTGTACCTACATTTAGCTTCATTTTGAGAACAACTATCCAATCCATGTCTAAACACAAGTCGCTAAGAGGGTTTTACGTCTTTATTTATGGCCCTTTCCCCAACTTACCTTTTCTTGGCACTGGGGTGCAGGGATTGTGCGAGCAGCCTCTTGTGAGAGGCTCTCGTGTCCCCGCTGCTTTGCCTCCACAGCCACGACCTGCTAGTGAGCAGGCAGTGTGAGGGCTCCTCCTCTTTCTTCCACTGGGCAGCCTGGGATTTTCCCAGACTGTGCTGGGGCAGGAAGCATGAGCCCCGTGGCTCTGGCAGCTCCTCATGCACAGTAAGTGCACATGGGGCCCTGGTGCGATGTGCAATTGTGCACCATTTTCGGCTAGAAGCTGAAAATGAAAAAGTGCGCGATAGGTGCCTGCTGGCCCCAGCAGCATTGTGCAATTGTGAGGACATCATGTGGATGGCTCCTTGCAATTGCGCAATGCTCCAGAGGCCCTTTCGCATGGTGAATGCCATGTGAAAGGGGCCTATCACTCTGCACTGGCAGGAAACAGTTGTTGAGCATTTTTTCCCTGGGGGAAAAAAATGAGAGGAGGTATTGGGGACTTAGAGGTCTTGGGGGACTCCAGAAAAATGATTGGGATCTGAATTCATTCTGTGGTCTTCATTAATACTAGCAGCCTTTCAAATATATATGTTCATCTTGTTCTTGTATACGTACCTTCATCAGAAGGTGACCCTTCTATAGCAGAAGATAGACCTAAGAATCAAAATATTTCTAAAGGTTAGCAGTAAGCCTGAGACTTATTGGCTAGAATCTTGTGGGGGAGCCACAAAAGCGTAACTGCCGTAGTTATAGTTTTATGTATTGACTCCTGTCCCAACCCTCCCAAATCCCCTCTAACTGAGAAGCAGCCACCATGATCGTCAGAGGTCTGTTCCTCTGTTGATTAGGAAGCAGCTGACTGATGTTCCCACCCATCAGAAATCCAGCTATTCTACACAGTTGGAAAGACAAAAGCTTACTATCGAAACCTGTTTTCAATACCTATGTCCATCTTGCTTTTATATACCTACCTTTCTCAGAAGCTGGATTATCTGTAACAGGGTCTGTACCTAAGAATCAAAACAGTTTTAAAAGTTAGCAGTAAGCCTGAGACTATCACCTTGCCTATGTGGCTTTCATGTTGCTTATGTATCACCTCACCTAAGGATTATGTCATGTTGTGAATTCAAAACTATCACATGCGTAACTCTAGTTTGTGCATTTGAAACTGCTTAACATGACTCTGACCACCCTCCATAGCTGAAAAGAGAAAGGCTTACTATCTACCATTCAATGATGGGTTGATGAGTCCTCAATGCCAGAGAGTGAATTCGGGGGGAAGCAATTATTAACATCTTTTAAAAGTTTGTACATTTGAACGATGCCTTGGTTTCAGTCAAAAATCAGTGGGAAATTGCAGCCAGAAGTGAATTCTGGTCCTGGTTTCTGGATTTTGGAGGAAGGTTGGCCTTAAAACCTCATTCAACAGTTCACAATCTTCAGGAATTTTTTGCCACCAGAAATTAGGTGGTATGAAGGGTTTTAGACTAGGGAAAAAAGCATGTTGGAAGCTTAAAGCAACCTGTGCCTACAATATTTTTAAAAAGGCTTTTTTAAAAAAATGTCTGCAGATCTTGCTTTCACATACTTATCATGATGATGCTGGACCTAAGAATCAAAATATTTTTAAAGGTTAGCAGTAAACCTGAGACTCATTGTCTGAGATCCTCTAGGGCACTTATGGGTGTGTAAGCACTATAATTATGAGGCCAACATAGGCCCTTTCCACAAGATGTCATTGTGGCACACTGGGGATGGGAGAGTGACGGGACCTGGACAATGGTTCTGCAGAACGGCATCTGGGTCTTGCTTCTTCTTCCATCCCAGGTGGTACAATTGCACCATAAATCTTTGACAGGTTTTAGCTGTCAATGACCAGTGATGGCTCAGCCCTTCCGCCACCTGCCTACACTTACTTTAGGTGCAGAAGTCCTCAAAGTGCAATGGCTGCCCTTCCTGCTCCAATGCAGCCTGGGACAGTACCCAGCCGTTCTGTGGAAGGAAGAGACAGTGCCATGGCGCCTCCACCATTCACAGAGACAGCTGGTGCAGAGGGGAATGCTCCTGTTACTCTTCCCTTCTAGCAGAGACAATGCCAGGACCTGTAATGGATGTTGCCGGAAAAAGGTAGCCTGTGGAAAGTAGCTTAGACTCCTGTCCCAACACTTCCCAATTCCCACTCGCTGGGAAGCAGTTGCTTCAATCAATAGAAGTCTGTTCCCCTGTTGATCAACTAACTGCTGTTCCCACCACGTCCCATGAGCAGCTTCTAGTTTGGCAGGCAGAAGGAGGAGCCCTATTGCAATTCCCTCTTGTGCTGGGGATTGCTCACCAGAGCAGGGTAGGACTGACCATCAGACAACTGCTCGCTGTATGACAGGGGAACAGATTGCTATGAGCCCAGTGGCAAGCACAGTATAAGTGGGGATTGGGACATTCATGGTCCCTATATATCTCCTAAACTAGGGGCTGCATTGGGATTGTGAATGCTAAACAATCACAAGTGTGTAACTCTAGCACCCCTTCTGCATGGCATTTTCCATGCAAAAGGGCCCCTCAAGCGTCACACACATGTGAGGAGCGGTCCACACATTGCACTCACATTTGTGCAATGCTCCAGGGCTTGACAGGGACCGCTCAAGCACTTTTTCATTTTTGGCTTTAAGCCAAAAATACTGCATGGTCACGCATTGCTCCAGGGCCCCGCACACATTTACCTTGCATGCGGAGCCTTGGGAGCTGGGCCGGTTGCGCTTCCTGTCTCAGTGGAGCCTGGGAAGGTCCCAGGCTGCACTGTGAAAGCAAGAGGTGTGGCTCTTGTGCGAGCAGGCAGCTCGTGCGGAGCTGATGAAACCCAGACGCGAGGGCCTCTCACAAGAGGCTGCTCATGCGAGCACCGCATCTCAGCGCCAAGAAAAGATAAGTTGCGGAAAGGGTCTATGTTATGCATTTGCAATTTTTCAACAGAATTCCAGCCATCCTCCATAGTTGGAAAGACAAAGGCCATTTCCACACTATACTGCTATAGTGCTATTATTCCACTTTCAACATCCTATGGAATCCTGGAGTCTGCAGTTTAGGGAGGGGCATTTAGAATTCTCAGCCAGAGAGCTCTTTGGCCTCAGTGAACTACCAACCCCAGAATTCCACAGGAGGTTGAAAGTGGAATAATAGCACAACAACCATGTAGTGCAGAAACGGCCAAAGGCTTACTATCCATCATTCAATGGTTAGTTGATCTTACTGTTCTTTTGCTGCATGAATTTGTATCAGACATCTTTCCTATTGCTGTGTCTTCCTTTCCCACCCCACTCCCACTCCTTTTTTCCTCTTTCCTCTTTATATTTTTGTACTGGCAATAAAAATTAATTTAGAAAGTTCTCGCTCACATCTATACACATCTGTATAAGAAGATGACTCTTCCACAGTTTGTACATTTGGAGGACACTTTGGTTTCCCTCAAAAATCAGTGGAAAATTACAACCAGATGTGATTTCTGGTTCTGGCTTATGGGTTTTGAAGGCGGGTTGGGCTTTAAACCTTATCTACCACTCCTGGAAGTCTCAAGAGGTAACAATTGACAATCTTTAGGCACATGTTTGCTACTAGAAATTAGATGGCACGGGGACATTTAATGGTGTTGGAGGTTTAAAACAACTTGCGGCCTACAACATTTTTTAAAAAGTCAGTGTCTGTGGATCTTTCTTTCACATATTTACCAGGTTGAGAAGTTGGGTTTTCTGTTGAAGAGGCTGGACCTAATAACCAAACATGCAAAAAGTTAACAGAGAGCCTGAGATTTGTATTCCACAACTGGAAAGACAAATACTTGCCATTTCTCTTTTAATGGTCTGAACATCATACCATTCTAGTTGGGTATCTCTTCCGTTTTTTCTCCCTCTTTTTCTTTCTCTTCCCTTGCCCCATTTTTCTATTGTCCTTTTTTAAAAAGTCAATTTTAATTCTTTTCTGTCGCATACATTCCTCCATGAGAGTATTCAGCAGAGTTTTTAGAACTTATCATGGTCAGATTCCCTATTATGTAAAATGTTTAACCCCTATTAAATTTCTGATGAATAGAAAGCACCACTATGGTTAACAATTACTCCACATTAGCAAAAGGTTTTCCAGGGACTAGTCCTGAATCTCTGGGCCTGGCTTTTCTTCTCTGGGCCTTAGGAGGAGGGGAGGATGTGCAGGGTGACAATGCTGCCCTGAAAAAGAGAACACACACACACAGAGACACACATGGTGTATGTTCTACTGGCTCCTGCTACTGCTGGCTGTAATGGACTGACCGTTGTAGACTCTATGACCATTTCCGCACTAGGCTGTTATAGCGCTATGATTCTACTTTCAACATCCTATGGAATCCTGGGGTTTGCAGTTTCAGGAGGGGCTGGCCAGCCGGCCCCTCCCGAAACTGCAAACCCCAGGATTCCATAGGATGTTGAAAGTGGAATCATAGCGCTATAACAGCCTAGTGCAGAAATGGCTTATGATATGCTTCAAGCAACTGTTGCTGAAGCATTACGTATCATCTTGAATATTGTCACCAGGCACTGCCCCTAGGTATCATATCTTGGCTATAATAGGTTCAGGTTCTTCTTCTTCTTCTCCAGTAGAGGGAGAGATAACTGTGATGTGGGGGAGAGGCGGGAGCAATTTTACTCCACTTTTGGGGAAAAAAAATCAGTTGAAAATTGGAACCCAAAGTGATTTCTGTTTGGATTTCTGGGTTTTGGAAGGGCTTTTGGGATTTTGAGCCAGCATTGTAAACCCATGCACCACTCTTAAAAGACTTTTCTGCAGGACACTGTCATCCCACAATTGGGGACAGGAGAAGTATGGGACCTGGATAACAGTTCTTCATGACATCATCTATGTCCCGTCATTCTCCTGTCCCCAGGCAGTGTGATTGCACCACAAATCATTGACGAGTTCTTATCAATGACCAATGACTGCGCTGCCCTCCAGCCACCCTCCCACACTTACCTGAGCTGCAGAGGGTCAGAATGCCCAATGGCCGTGCTTCCTGGCCCAGCACAGCCTGAGACAGTGACTGGTTGTGCTGTGGAAGGAAGAGGTGTGGCCATCGCACCTCTTCCATTCCTGCAGGCAGCTGGTACAGAGAGGAGCGCTCCTGTCATGCTCCCCTCCCAGGACAGGCTCTATTGGGATCCCCATGGGATGCCACCAGGATCCAGTAAGTTGTGGAAGGAGCCATTGAGACCTCAAGGGGCAGCAATTATTCATATCCAGACAGCTTTTTTTACTACCAGAAATTGGAACAAGGGGTTGTATGGAGACAAAATGGTGTTGGTGGTTAGAAACTGGGCATGGCTTACATTTTCCCTACCTCCTTTTAAAACATCCCTGTCCATGGCTCTTGCTCTGCACACAAACCATCATGAGAAAGTGACTCTCTGCAGAGGAGGCTGGGTTTAGGAACATTTTAAGTGAGCAGGAAAGCTGACATTTTTACTCCAAAACTGGAGAGACAAAGAGCCTTCCTGCACTACACAATTACTTCACTATAATTCTACTTTATCGGCCATGGCTGCCACTTATGGAATCCTAGGGTTTGTATTCTTTGAAGGCACTGGAGCTCTCTGGCTGAGAATTCTAAATATCCTTCCCTAAACTGAAAATCCCATGATTCCATAGAATAGAATGATGGTAGTTAAAGTGGAATCATAGTGCAATAGTTGCTTAGTACAAAAAGGACCAAATACTCTCCAGTCATCATTCAGTAGTTAGATGGTTTTACTATCTTTGTGTGAATATAGCGTGCTTATACGAAATTTTTCATCACCATGAAACATCTGCTGAAAGAAAATGGATCATTGCCATTAACAATTACCCCATGTTAGCAAAGTCTTTTCTGTGCATTAATCAGTGGATGGGCAGCTCATGCAGGGCAGGAGGATTTTGACCTGTGCAGGGGATTGACCTTCCCCAGTAACTGCAGAAGAAATTAGCACGCCTTGCTGTTGAATCAAAGACCCAAGTTTATGTTTTAAAAAATGCATTTTTCTCCTATACCCTGACAAACCAAAAACTGAGAGGAATGGAGGCACCAAACTTAGTGTGTGTGTGCTCTAACAGAGTATACAAAAAGTTGTGAGGTCACCCACACATTGCACAGAGGCTGGGGCAATTTTCCATTCAATTTACATTTCCAGCCAATGTTTAGGCTCATTTTCCAGGCCAAGTGTCTAAACCGACCTTCTGCAGACTCCTTCCATGTAAACAGCCCAATCCTCATTCCTTGCTATCAGAAAGTCCTTAATACTTTGTGCATCAAGGGGAACTAGATGTTAGGAGTGAAACCTTCCCTTTGCTAGCTGATTTTACTGAGCCAATGTCTCCAAAGCTAAGGCACATATTTCTAAAGACACTCTAGCAGTTTTCTAAGTTGTCCCATATTGGCATTCCCCCTTCACCCCTTACCCTTACAGGGGGGCTCATTTGCGTTAAAAAATCAGCTGAAAATTGCAACCTTTCCCGCTCTTCTTCCAATATTTATGTCCATGACTCTTGCTGTTATGTGCTTACCTTCATGAGAAGTTGACTCTTGTTTAGAAGAAGATGGACCTAGACATCAGAATATTTTGAAATATTTTCAGAGAGCCTGAAACCGATTCTACCAGCTTGGAAAGACAATATTTAATATCCATCATTCAGCAATCAGAGGCTCTTACTACTCTATCTGTGCAGAAATGTGTGTCCTACAGACACAATCTTCAAGCAAATGTTGCTTTTGGATGTATGGCCGGTTTATATTAATGTATGTGTTAGTGCATGTATGTGTGTGGCCCTTTTTTGCACTGCATTTGCCATTCAAAAGGGCACCTGGAGTGTCACGCGATTGTGAAGAGCGATCTGCATGGCGTACTCACAATCACGCAATGCTCCAGGGTAAGGCAGGTGCCACTCGCGCACTTTTTCATTTTCAGCTTTCAGTTGAAAATGGTGCACGATCGCGCATAGCTCCAGGGCCCCATGTGCACTTGCTGTGCTTGCAGAGCTTCTGGAGATGCGGCGGCCGCACTTCTTGCCCCAGCACAGCCTGGGAAACTCCCAGAATGAGCTGGGGAAGGAAGAGGAGGGGCTCTCGTACTGCCTGCTTGGGAGCAGGCAGCTCATCTGGAGCTGAAGCAGCGGGAATGTGAGACCCTCTAGCTGGAGGCTGCTTGCACAATTCCCACACCCCAGTGCCGAAAAAGGTACGGTAAGTTGCGGAAAGGGCCTCTCTCTCTCTCTCTCTCTCTGTATTCTGGTTACATTCTAGGCATGCAGTTATAGCAATAAGTAATCTTACCAGTTTTTTTTCCCACTGAGAGAAAATCTTTGAGCACAGTTTTCAAAGACTATTTGCAGTTTGTTCAAAACTTGCATTGGTTTGTTTAGCATGGGGAACAGCCTTTTCTGCACAGGAAACAGACTTTGCTGCACATAAAATAATATTTCTGCATATAGGATAATTTTTCCTGTGCAGAAAATGCTGTTTTCTGCATAAAACAAACATGTAAGAATTTGGTGCGGAATTAGTTCTAAGTGTCTCATCAGGATTCTTCTTCTCAGAGTTTATTGGCCCTGGAGAAACATGTTTTTCCTGCCATTTTTGAATATTTTCATATTCTTTCTATACCTACTGTATATATCTCTTTTTTTCATTCCCCCTCTTCTTTATCCTTTTTAAAAAAGTTTATCTATTATACTTACCATCACCAGAAGATGGCTCTTCAGAAGAAGTGCCTGAATATAATAGGGAAAAAATGAGCAACATAATTTAAATGTTAGCATAAAGTCTTATTCAGATCAATCTTAAAGCAAGAACTTCTATCTCCATTAAACATTGGCAGAAACAAAAAGCATGTTAATTTCAATCATTCTGCTATGTCAGCATGAATGTGGGTGGAATTTTTAATATTATAGTATCCCCATTCCTTGTATTTCAAGTTTTGTCTTCTACATGCTCCTCTTAGGCAGAAAGAGGCCAAAGATACAGATACTGAGAGCCAGCACGGGATAGTGATTTGTGATGGACTGAGGCTAGGAAGGAATCCATTCTCATCCATGAAAACACACTGGGTGACCTCAGCCAAGTCACATCCTATCAGCCTAAAACATGAAGGCAATAGTAAACCTCTTCTGAACTAATTTATGCTATACCCTAGAGAGGGTCAACAAGTCAGAGTTGACTTCAAGGCATTGAACAACAAGAATACAGATGCTGAATACACCAGGACCAAGACTTCACAGCCTGTTTACAAGAGGGACTTCAGATTGTCTAGGCTTGGGCTGAAGGGAGAGCCTGTCCAGATCTGCACTGCAATTATGAGGTTAGCCACACATGCATAGTTAGGAGACACACTCTATAACTTATTATAGTCCAGCCAATCTTTGTCAAAGGAAACCATCTCAACTCTTTCCATGAAACAAGCATGGGCTTGGCACAATGAATGGACAGAGTAATCAAATGAAGTGAAGAAAAGCTCTGGCAAGATAAGAACAAGGATCCCTTTAGTTCAGAATTCTGTTCACCACATTGGCCACATTGAGACTCTTTGCAATCTCAGAACCAGGACATAAACACAACACACTTCCCTATTCTTTGCCCCATCTATACCAACATGGTCTCTGAGGCACAATGCCATTATACATGGAGAGCTAGGAAACCTGTGGCCCTCCAGATATTCTAGGAGTTGTGCTGCTAGCATCTTGAACATCTATGGGGGCACTCCTGACTTAGCAAATAGCAAATGATAATTAATAGCAATAGAGTTACATTTCTATACAGATTATCAGTGCTAAACACTCCCTAAGCGGTTTGCAATGTGTTTAGCAATAAGCTGGGTACTCATTTTACCGACCTACAGAAGGCTGGAAGGCTGGGTCAACCTGGAGTCCTGCAGGATCAAATTCACAGCATTTTGGCTGCAGTACTGGCATTTAACCACTGCACCACCAGGGCTAATCTAAGCCATATCTAAGCACAAGTCACCAAGAGGGATTTAAGCTTTTTATATTACTATTGGTGGATCAATGCAATGGCAGTGGACCATCTGTGGGCATTTTTCAATAGAAAAAAAAATGATAGGGGGAATCTTGGGGAGTTAGAGGTCTTGAGGGAGTGCAGAAAAGGATTGGGGGTCTGAATTCATCCCATGCTCTCCGTTATTCCCAACCTGTTTTTCTAATACCTATGTCCATCTTGCTCTTATATACCTACCTTTATCAGAAGGTGGCCCTTCTGTAGAAGAGGATGGATCTAAGAATCAAAATATTTTTAAAAGTTAGCAGTAAGTCTGAGACTTTCATGTTGCCTATGTGGCTTTCATACCGCCTACACATTCCCAAAACTAGAGGTTATCTGGGGTTGTTGATACAAAGCAATCACAAGTGTGTAACTTTACGTTACACATTTGGAACTGCTGAACAGGATTCTGGTCATCCTCCATAGCTGGACAGACAAAATCTTACTCCTCACCATTCAGTGATTACTGGATCTTAGGCCATTTCTGTACTATACAGTTATGGTGCTATTATTCCATTTTCAACATCCTGTGGAATCCTGGGGTTTGCAGTTTAGAGAGAGGCATTTAGACTTCTCAGTCAGTGAGCTCTTTGGCTTCAGTAAACTGGAAACCCCAGAATTCCACAGGATGTTGAAAGAGGAATAATAACACTGTAACAGTGTAGTGCGGAACTGGCCTTACTTTTCTGTATATGCATGGATATGTATCACATAATCCCCACCCACTCATCTTCCTTTTCCCCTTTTCCTTTTTTTTCTTTTCTCTTCCTCCTCCTCTTTTTTTTTGTATTACCAATTTAAAAAGAACTAGAAAATTTTGTCTCTCATGCATACCTACCACTTTGGGAAGCTGACTCTTCAGTAGGAGGTGATGAGCCTAGGGGAAGTAAGTATAAATATATTTTAAAAGTTAGCAGGTTTGGGTCATTATATAAACAAAATCTTCCACCCTCAGAAAAAAATCTTTAACCCTCGGAAAAGCAAAAAGGGGCATTACCACCACTAATTATCCCAGATTAGTGATCTTTTCTTTGTTCCTGTTTTTCTTTGTTCTAATATAGGGAGGCGCAACTGTGGTGGAGAGCAATTTTGACTCACACACTGACCCATGGACCACACTGACCCGTTTTTGGTCAAAAATCACCTGAAAGGCACAACTGGATGGCATTTCTGGTTAGGGCTTCTGAGTTTTGGAGGAGGTTGGGCATTTAAACCTCAAAATTCATTGTTTTTGTATTGCCAACAAAAAATTAATTTAGAAAGTTCTCTCTCATACACATACCCTCATCACAAGATGACTGATCAGCAGAAGATGGTGAATCTAGGAGGAAGCAATCAACTTTGAAAGTGAAAATAGAGAAATATGTCTTTCAAAAGTTAGCAGATTCAGATCACTCTGTAAACCAGACCTTTCATCCTCATGAAACATCTGCAGAATGAAAAGGGGTGTAACCATCAATAATAGCTCAAGGTTAGCAAAGCTATTTGTTTGTTCAGATTCTTCTTTGACCTAACACAGGGAGGGGAAAACTGTATTGGCATGTAGAGTGATTTTGACACATGTACTTCTGCAGAGGGCCACAGTCACCCAATTTTAACTAAGGATCAGCTGAAATTGTGACCTGAAATGATTTCTGTCTGTGATTTCCACATTTTGGAAACAGCGGCCCTCACCCTCTTCTCAAGAAGCTATAGTCAGCCATTTTCAGACATTTCTTTGTCACCAGAAATCAGGCACCATAGGAGGTTTGAACTGAAAAACAAAGAGGCTGGAGATTGAATTCAGGCTGGCTGTCATTTCCCCTGTTTCCAAGTTCTGGGATCTCACTCTTGCATACTTACCATCATGAGAAGGTGATACTGCTATAGAAGAGGCTGTACTTAGGACTAAAAATATTTTAAAAGTTAGCTAGAAGCCTGAGACTTACGAGTTTGGAGAGATACATACTTACCTTCCATCTTCCATTGGTTAGAGGATTTTTCTTGTTTTATCTATGGTCATTTCTGCCATACACTGTTCTAGTGCTATGATTCCACTTTCAACATCCTGTGGAATAATTCTGGGGTTTGTAGTTTGCTGAGGCCAAAGAGCTCTCTGGCTGAGAATTTTAAAGGCCCCTCCCTAAACTGCAAACCCCAGGGTTCCATAGGATGCTGAAAGTAGAATAATAGCACTATAACAGTGTAGTTCAGAAACTGCCTAAATGTGAATGTGTATCATACATCCTATCCCCCTTTTACTCTTTCCCTCTTCTTCTTTTATTTACTTTTTATATAATTTATTTATCTACTCTCGATTAGAATTTTTCCCGAGAAAGCTCTGTCTCACAAACATACCAACAAGACAAGGTGACTTTGGAACAGAAAAACTAGAACCTCAGGGGAAGTAATCAAAAGCAAACATGTTCAGATTGTTGATCAAACAAAATCTTTTACCATAATGAAACAATAGCACAAAAAAACAAAGCAACAGGCCTTTAGTTCCATGTATTAGCAAAATCTTTTTTTTGTCCTAATGAATGGATGGGAAAGTTGTGGCAGGGCAAGAGGATTTTGACCCCCTTGTTGTTGTTGTGTGCCTTCAAGTCATTTCTGACTTACGGTGACCCTAAGATGAAGCTATCATGGGGTTTTCTGGGGCTGAGAGTGTGTGATTTGCTCAGGGTCACACAGTGGATTACCATGACTGAGTGGGGACCTCTGGTAGATAGGCATGGATTAAATCTTGAGAGTAACAAATGAGTTAGAACCAGTTAAGAATACAGAAATTGGTAAAATCTGAATAGGGTTTTGGTTTAATGAGAGACAAGAGGGTGGAAAGAGTTCCTGCAGAAGTAGTACATAGTTTTACACTGAGGTGTTACTCTGTCCTGTGTATGGAGTCAGCATAAGATACATGTTTAATGTGCTATAGAATAAATCTTTATTGGATTTCTCTTCTACATCTCTGTCTGAATTTCTTTGCTTAAGAATTGATACAGAGGATTGGTTAGGCATTACTGCTTTGAACCCACTGATGAGAATAGTCAATTATTTATTTTAAATGTCATCTTGGGGCCCCAGAACCAAATCCAGAAAGAAGCTTTACTGATAAAAGGACAAGGTTAGTGATAAGAACCCAGGGGTTTGAACTGTGGGGTCAACCTGGATGGGGGTGGGATGGATCATAGCCCCCATGAATGGTCCATAAGCACCTCTGAAGATCACCTAACAACAGATCTCTGCTTCAAAAACTGCTAATCTTCAGGGCTCTGAAAAACTGAAGTTTCATGATGCAATAGCGATAAAGTTGTGATATGCAACAATGTAATGTTAGAATAGTTAGAATTAGAATTAGAGTCACTTATTGTTTTCAGACACAATAACACTTGTGGGGCCATGCAATGGAATCCTTCCATCCTGCTGCAGACCCATTTCCGTGATTCAAGTTTCCAAGATGATTCTGAAATAGGAAACACTTCTGCTATTTGTGTATTCCTCCATCTGCAACAGCTAATGCAGTGAACTAGCTTCGAAGGAAGGCTAGAGACCAACCTTTCATTTTGAGAATGATACTGTGCTGTAAGGTGAGCTGTAGGTATCAACTATCTTCACCTAAATCACATCTCTGCCAATATCTGGAGAAATCTTTGCCTTTTTAAAATACTGGCTGATGCCAAGGGCAAATTTTCTGCTCTCTGAACCTCAGTCTGGGACATGTCTACCACTCCACCAGAATTCATTCTGTTTTTCTGTTGGCAAAAGGGAGCAAGTTTCTTAAATTGCTCACCTATTTATGGAATACAGCACTGGGATATGGAATATAGCATATCTGAGATATGAGAAGTCATGAATGGGATATTATAGTGTAGACATCTGAGTGTGAAGGCCCGGACCAATTGCATAGTCCTGGCTGACTTGGATATTACAGGGTTGATGATATCCAGCATGTTGAGACTGCAACATCGGAAATAACCCAAAGAATCAGATAGCTTATTAATTTATTGATATAGACTGCAAACACCATGGGGGGTGGGGGGAATTCAAGATCCTGCTGCCAAAAAAAATAAAAAAAAAATAAAGCCATTGTAGCTGCTCAGAAACTCCTACTAAGTTGGCCTTTTAGAGTACCTTCATGTATCATATGGTGTTGGTATGAAAAGGTCCTGCTTAGCACCACCACTTTGCAGACAAATTTGAGGTGATCCTCAAGGTCTTGTCTCTTCCATAAACTCAACTTACAGCACAACAAGAAGATGGTCAGCCTTTATCTGATGTCATCCAATTTCTCCTTTGAAAGCCTACGTAGCTGCTGCTCAGTGCCACTTTCAATGGCTTCACAACACCTTGGCCAAGTTGGCAAATTATACTACTAACCCTCTACTCTGTTCCCTGCCCCTAGAGCCTGCAAACAGCAATAGTAAGCTATCTCAATAGGATGCTTGTTTTGTCCTTCATGTTCACCCTAAACCTGCAGGTGCCCTCCTAAAAAGTGACTCCACAATCCCCATGGACAGAAATGCTCACATGTCTTTCACTGACATATACTTACCTGACCCAGAATCTTCAACAGGGTTGGTCTCAGGTGTGTTGTCCTTCCTTGGGGTTCCCTGCCCGCCTACAGAAACCTCAATTGGAACGTCCACTTCTAGCCTCCGTGGACTTGCAAGAATCTCTAGGATGGAAAGAACAAGCAAGAACTTAGTCAGATCCTGGGTGATCAACCCCCTTTTAGTTTCCCTGACCAGTACTGCTTGATACATGATCCAGGCTATTGTTATGCTGTTTACCTTTCCCCCAGGCTTGAAAAAATGGCTCCCAAAACTGGTTTGCGCCCATATTCCAAATGACTAGGAAACTATCTTTACAGCAGGTTGCTTGCCTTTTGATGCCCCTTGACCTTTCCTACAGATCCCCACATGTTTCCCAAGAGAACACTATAGGATCTCTAGCTATTCTGGCCCAGAAGTGGAAGGACAATGAGACCAAACAAGGAAAGGTTAGGATTTTCTGCCATGGGTCTGCTAATACAGTGGAGAGGGGTTGAGCTGGTAGGGGCAATAATCATAGGTATCATTAAAATACAGGCCCTATTGGTCTATAGACCTCACTAACCCCTAAATCAGGGTCAGTTGAGCCAACACTAACGGAATATCCTCACACATGCATGTGGTCCTACCAAAACCATCCCTGGACCAGGGTCCCAGTAGAAAATTCTGCGAACACTGCTAATACAGCCACCATGGTGCTACTGTCAACAAGTCAGATGCCATAGTTCAGCATCCTCTTCTGAGTACCAAGCAACAGTGAAGGAAGTATTCACTGAACCCAAACAACAACTGATCTTGTGCTAACTGCTGTAATGTGACTCTTCCCTGTCACTGAAAAGCAGGAGTAGGCAGATTGAAAATATTAAGGCTCAGTCCCATGACAATCAGAAAGAGATTAGCCCTAAAAAACAAGCAAGGAGGGAAGGAGAATGGATAGGAGGTGCTGCTTACCTCCAGACATCAGGACACAGGCGATGCCCATCAGCATGAAGAGGCACTGGGTGTTCATTGTACTTGAAATGTGATGGTTATCCAGAAACTTCTTGACACAATGGTGGTGTGTGAGAAGAGGCAAAATGAAGGCCAGCCCTGTTGCCTTATATAAGGAAAAAGACCTAGACAGCATATCTGCCACATCATGGAGGAGTGAGAAGGATTAGCAGTCAAGGATTAGCCATCAAAAGGTACACAACAGCAGTTATGGATTAGCTTTCGTGGATTAGCAATTAAAAGGTACACAAGAAATGAAATTGATTGTGAAGCTTGGTGCATGAAATAATCTTGGATTAAAGGATTTTTGGCTTGGGATCATATTTAGTGCCATGAGTTCCTACACTTCTTTTATTCATGAGATGGTTCACACCATTATTTTTTGGGGCAATTTGCTGACATTTCTGGTGGCACTCCATTCTGTACACTCTGGTTTTATGCCCTTGCTTCATTGGAACTGGAATGCATAGGGGCACTCTGAGACTTCCCGATACTCTGCTTGCATCTAATGGGAGTCCCTGATGAACTGAAGATCTTCTCTGTTGCATTAGGAAAGGGACATAGTCCTGCCAGAGAGTCTGGCACACTGTGAGCTGACGAAATTAACAGATTTAATTAAGCAAAAATTTAAACAAATAATATTGAAAGACAAACAAGGCTGAGCACACTGAGGTTTTCCTGGAATTAAAGGTCAAGTGCTTTGGTCCAGAGATGATGGCCCATGTAGGTCACAACAGCCTAAATCCAATTTTTAGGCCTCTTCTGCATGATGACATTCTCCTGCGTCATCCTGTTGCAATCCTGGCAATGCCTCTGATGGGATGGGAGCGTGTCCCCAACACTCCTCTCCACACCCAACCAGCTGCCTGCAGAAGGGAGCATAAGGAACACGTTCCTTCCTCCTGCACTGCAGCCAGCCTTCTTCTGACACTGCAGTGGAGAAAGAAGTGAGTGATTGTGCTTCCAGCCCTTCTGCATGGCGGGCTGCAATGCAATTGGGTCCCATTGCTGGAGTTTTTCTGTCAATGATATACCTCATAATCACATCAGCTGGCAACACGAGAAGGGCAGGACCACGAAAACATCATGTGGAAGCAGTGTCGTCCTGCTCCTCTTGTGTCCCCATGCTGGGAGGATGCCATCCTGCAGAAAGGACCTCAGTCCCATCTGCTACAAGAGGTTATATTAGCACACCTTTTGATACAGCTTTTACTATCCAGCCTGATTACTTTACTATCCAGCTTTATAGATTTTAATTTTTATCAGAAATATGTTACAGATCTGAATCAATCCCTAGTTTAAATTGAATCCCTTAAATATGACGTATGCAGTCAGATGTTTGTAAGTATATCTGGTCTGATGAATTTGCCTGAAGATTTTTTTTAAAAAGTCCTGTTTGATCTTGCATAGTTAGCATAATGTGTGTCTACTAGAGGAAAAAAGAAAAAAAGAAAATCCCTTGAATTCACTTAGTTTATGTCCCAAGTAACCAGGAATAAGATGTGTGCCCCAGTGAACAAACTAGAGATCTCTAAAAGCTGTCATATCCAATGATTTTGGATTAGTAAGTAAGATGGCACTCTTACCAGGCTGACCCTGTGGTTCCAACCCTGATCATCATAGCTACTTGTCCAGTATAGAGGTCACCTTGACGTCTAAGTACTAGATCCAGGGAGGGATCCTGAGGGTTAAAGGACAAGGGGAATTATAAGAGCCCAATCTTATCATTCTCCTTGTCCTTTAACCCTCAGGATCCCTCCCTGGATCTAGTTACTTAGACTTCAAGGTGACCTCTATATTGGACAAGTAGGTATGATGATCAGTGGACTCTGTGGTAAGGATGATCAATTCTCCCTGCTGAAAGCAGACAATCTTGTGGAAAATAAAAACAGTAAGGAATTATTTTATAACAATTAAGTTAAACACAAACTCCCTGAACTCCTTCCACATTCCCTCCTCCCAATCCTTTATTCAGATTACTCTCTTCCTTACAGGTCTTCATTCTGTCTCTGACTGCCCTGACTCTTTCACAGACAAGCTTCTAATTGTTATAGTGGTATTATTCCACTTTCAACATCCTATGAAATTCTGGGATTTGTAGTTTAGGGAAAGGTCTTTGAGTCTCCTCTCTAAACTGCAAACCCCAGGATTCCATAGGATGTTGAAAGTGAAATAATACCACTATAACAGCCTAGTGCAGAAATGGCCTAAGGCCCTTTTCGCACGGCATTTTCCATGTGAACGGGTCCCTCAAGCATTGCACAAATGTGAGGAGCAGTCCACACGACACACTCACATTTGCACCAAGCTCCAGGGCTTGGCAGGCACTGCTCACGCACTTTTTCATTTTCGGCTTTAAGCCGAAAATGGTGCGTGGGCACGCATTGCTCCAGGGCCCTGCGTGCACTTGCCATGCATGTGGAGCCTTGGGAACTGGCTGGTCATTCTTCCTATCTCAGTGCAGCCTAGGAAGGTCCCAGGCTGCACTGCGAAAGGAAGATGCGGGGCTCTTGTGCGAACAGGAAGCTCGTGCGGAGCTGAAGAAACCCATGTGGAAGGGCCTCTCACAAGAGGCTGCTCGCGCGAGCACCGTACCCCCAGTGCCAAGAAAAGGTGAGTTGCAGAAAGAGTCTCTGTTATAGCTTCTCTCCACCACAGCATTCTGAAAGTTGCGATTGGCTGGCTGTAGCCAGGCTTGCCCAGGTGCCTGCCTGCCTGCGTGCCTGCCTGCCTGTCTGAAATGCTGTGTGACATTGGTGGCAGTGTCAAGATTTTTAATTATCCTACAGACCAGCTCCAGAGGACTTTACAGCTCCCTGGATATATTTTTGGGATGCCTGAGGGAGTTGCAATAGGGAGAGGATAATCCCTTCCCCTACTTCTGAATTGTAGCAGTGTTGCTCATAGGGATGAAGTGAAATCTTCCAGCACGTACTAGAGAAGACAGGAGTCTATAAGTTATTGTTGTGTATATGAGAATTTATATAACTAGAAAGATCAGTTGGTTTAACAGCAAGGGATTTTCCAGGATACAACAGATTAAGAGCTCATTTGCAGTAGCCAGGAGCATATTTGCACAGTTGAGGACTCTGCATCAGCTGTGCCCATTCTCTGAGACATGAGGTCTGGCCATGGTGACACCTGCCTTAGTTCCATCCTGGTTGAATTACTGTAACATGAGGCTGCCTTTGAAGAGTATTCAGAAACTCCAACTAGTTCAAAGACTTGCAGTCAGATTGTTAACTGGGGCTGGCTAAAGGGATCATCCAGCTCCCCTATTTCAGCAGCTCCATTAGCTGCTGGTCTGTTTCTGGGCACAATTCAAAGTGCTGGTGATGACTCTTAAAGCCCTACACGGCTCAGGTTCCAGTTATTTGAAGGACTGTATTCTACCCTATGAACCAGCCTAGTCCTTGAGGTCTTCTGGAGAGGCCCTTCTCCAGTGGTGTAGCTGGGGGGGTGGGGTCAGGGAGAGTGGTCAGCTCTGGGTGGCACATTTTGGGGGATCCTGCCAGCTGCTGGGCCTCTGAATTGTCACTTGCCTTGGACAAGCAGGGAGAACTTGCAGAGCCGGGGGTACTGGAGCTGGAAGCAGGAAGAAGCCCACCCACCCATCTGGGGGGTATCTTAAAAGATACCCACAGCCCCTTAGGAACACAGGGGGCTGCTGCCTTCTCCTCCTCATCCTCCTTTCTTGGGGGGGGGATCCTGAGGGTTTCAGGAGATTCCTTTCTGATCCAAAGTGGATTGGAAAGGCAATGAGTCGGGGCTCCTGTGTGTCTGCAGAGTAGGTCTTCCACCCCTCAACCCTGCCTGTCTCCCACATCCAAATCTTGTTAGGAACACCACAGTTTGAAGGGGAGCAGGCAACTGGGGGGGGGCTGGCTTAGTCTCTGCTTCCCCCTTGCACATTCAACCCTACCTGCACCCACTTCTCTTGCTCCTTCTGCTGCTCAAGGAGGCAACATGGCCCCTTGCATCTTGCACCCAAGAGACTGAGTGAGTGAGCACATGAGTGCACAAGCTGCCTCTCTCTCAATCAAGCCCTCTTCACACCCAGCTCCACACCATCAGTTCCACTGATTGTCCCTTTGTCTCCTCTTCAGCAGCTGCTCCTCCTCCCCCAGCAGGAGAGCAGGAGGTGGGTGGGCAACTCTCTCTCTCTTGGGCTCAGGAGAGCCAGAGTAACTTCTCCTCCCCTGCTGCCTCTTCCTTCTCCTTTTCCTCAAGCAGCCTGTAGCACACACGACCCTCCCTGGAAGACCAGAACTGGCTTGGTGCTTGCCTCCCATGCAAGGTTTGAAGTGCAAGATGCTGGGAGGCAAGCACCAAGCCAGTTCTGGTCTTTGAGGATGCAGTTTATTAAGCAAAGAAGCAAAAAGAAAAACAAAAGGCACACAAGCATACATACACTCTGACTCCGTCGGAAAGGCAAAGCAGGCGTTGGAGCAGGGTTCTCTTTGTTCCAACAGATTATATAGGCTTTTTGTACATGAGTGGCAAAACAGGTTGCCAATCCATCAACCCACCATGCCAAAACAGGCGGGGGGGGGGCTATCCCTTCCTTGGATGCCAATTATTGAGGCACATATGGGCCAGGTGCATGATAGGCTCATGGCCAAATCTCATTACCTGCTCGAGACAGCAGCGGATGGTCTCTAATCAGGCTGTGCTCTCCCCTCACTGTACCGGATGGCACGGGGAGTGAAGCACCCATTGTTAACATTCCTTGGCTATTCTTACAGGATTGCAGCATACAGGGCAGCCTGACCTAGCAATGCAACAGCATGAACTAACCCCCAAAATATGTCCGTTAGTGTGAAAGCAGGCTGAACTGAAATGTGTGAGTGTGTAACACAGGGCCTACCCAGAGGGCCTCGGGTCCAACACAGCCGCTGCCCTTGGCTCCCTCCAGTCCAGGGGTAGGCACTGAAAAAGTGGGGTGGGATCTGGCTATAGGGGTGGGCATCCTGGGCAGAGGACTCATTCTCCCCTCCTGCAGGCCCAATGGAAGAGCCCATCCCATGCTGCCCACTGCTGCTGGGCAGAAGGTGGCACAAGGGTGAAGTCCTTGGAAGTGACTGCCTGAGCTGACGCTGTCCCCTGATGCCTTGCCAAGCACCTCTGGAGGAAGGGATGCTGCCCTCCTGGCTGGATGCTCTTCTTTTGGGCACAGAGGGAGGGTGGAGTGGGTGGAAGTGCCAGGCAGAGGGCTTTTCCCTATACTTTGTTTTGACTTTTTGTAGTATTTTTGGGTGTTGTCAGGAATCTCTCCCTGCCAAGCTGCAGCCAGTAAGGGAGGAAGGAGGTCAGGAATACTTTCAGGGAGAGTCTGAATATACCAAACACCAGGAAAACACAAGCTGAGCCAGGTCAAGGTCCAGTCCAAAGGTTCAGGAAGCAGAGATCTGTCCGGAGACTTTCTAGGAGCAGGAGACACGAAGTTCGTGAGGGCTTGCTAGTAATTTGCCACAAGCAAAGAGCAGCCACTCCGGCAGATGCTGTGAACAGGTACTACTTGTTATTGTTTCCTCAACCTAGTCCATGCAGCCTCCCTCTGAGCAGCCCATTTCAGCCTTCTTCATGATTGAGGGCTCATGGACACAGATGGCTGCCACTCCTCTGCATCACTGCTGGTTCCCTCTCCGTCATGAGCTGGCCAGGGAAACTCTATCTCTGTTTCACCTTCCAGTGCAGGGGATGTTTGCAGGTTGACTTGCTCACTCACTGGCCCAGTCCTCAGCACAATCAGTTGCTCCTTGATCTCAGAGGCATCATCTATCACAGGTGTGTATTGAGAGGGTGGCAAACTCAGGGACCACCTCAGGTGGCAAAAACTCTAGTTATGCCACTGCTCTTTTCTCTGTCTCACCACCCTCACAGGTACATCTGGTGGGAACATGAAGAAGTCCTTCTCAGTGATTGCCCCCCAGGCTCTGGAACACCCTTCCCCAAGAAGGCAGACTATCACCCCCTCAGCTATCCTTCTGCAATCAGGTAAAGGCATTTTTATTCAGACTGACACTCAATGTGTGCTTATATCTGTCCTGTTTAAAAGAAATGTGGGTATTGTATTTGGATTAATGATTGAGTTTAATTATGTATTTTACCATTGTTTTAACCACTTTAATGGTTTAATTATGTTTTAACTTTTGTATTTTATGAGTTTTTAACTATGTCTTTTTAATCTGTAAGTCACTTTGAATCCCAACCTGCTGATAACAACAACAACAACAACAACGGCAACAATAATAAGTAATGATGTCTGTTTTCATCCACGAGAAGCAAATATTCCCAATCCATATACACTGTAATGTGTTTTTTCCTCAATTTTATTTCTGGTCAAAGTCCATATGTCTCTGGTGTTCCATGTTTACATAAGAGAAAGGTTACATGATTCCAAATTGTCTCTTGAGAAATTTAATAGTCTAGAAATGTAGTCCAGTTTGTCCAGAATGCACACACACACAGCATTGTAATGATAATTTTGCAGGCTTTCCTTGAAAAATATATGATCGGAAATCTGTTGGTGTCTTATGCACGTCTACGTTCCCCTATGGCTGCAGCCTGACATTTTTGTACAATGCAGAATGTATGTAATCAGCTCAAGGATGTGGAGGCAGAGTTATGCACGTGGTGCCATTGTGTATTTGGCTGCACATTCAGGTATGTATTCAGTTGTGCAACATTGCCAATCAACACAAGGGTTTCAGAGTACAATCAATACGCAGCTCCACATGTGGAGATACACACTATAGTTGGCATTCTGTTAGTTGACAATGCTAGAATTATGCTGACATGTGTTTTTGTTTGGTTATTTCAGGAGGAGAAATTTACTCCATTGCACAGGGATCTCCATTCCCCCAAACTAACTTTCTCATATTTCCCTCAATCGTGGTCTTTTACTGGCTGATGGAGAACCAGGATGCTGGAGAAACATCCAACTATGTGCCTAATAGCTGGATACACAGTGACAAAGACATCCTCTGGAAACCTTCCAAGAGTTCTTCTGAGGCAGTATCTCAGTCTATGCAACTGTTATGTACAATCCTGGCAATGGTAGAGCAATACTGGCAGTTTACCACTACTTCGGTAGTTAGTGGTTTGTGCACTCCTTTAGCCCACGTCACATTGGATGGGCAATGCCTGGCCTTCCAGATACTGTTGGACTGAAACTTATGTTATTAGCATTGACTCTACTGGCTAGGAGTGGTGAAGTCCAAAAACATCTGCATGGATGCACATTCTTCACCCTGATATGTATGAATACCGAGTCTTCTCTGAACTGTATGCTTTGTTCTAGCACATTCCATTTCCACAGTTTTCTCATGCCAGCTCCTCTTCCTTTGGAGCATGCATCCAATGGAAGGGAGAATGTAACCAAAAGATAAATAGTTTCTGTTCAGTTCCTCTTGTCACCACCAATGATGTTGTGCCATTGCAAACCTACGGATGAAAAGCAAAGGCCTTCCTATTTGCTTGTCTTGCTTCATTAGTACCATGGACAGGGGTACAGGAAAAAGGGTGCCTCCTTCTCACAAAAAACAGCTTGAACCAATTCTTTCCTGGGCAATCCATCAAACTAGTAGGCAAGGTGCTACAACTGTTATAATTAACAGTATGACTTAAGCACTTTGAAATCTCCTTGCCATACCTGAGATATTGTATTGCTACTATTAAAACTGAACATTGGAGCTACAAAGATTGAAGATTCACCATTCTAACTTAAACATCTATGGACTCCCCTTATGGAATCTTTCTATCCTTATTTAAAATCTTTTTTGTCTTCATTTTCATTCTTAGACTTTTCATGAGATGGAATCTCTAAATTCATAATTTTAAAAAGGGTTTCAAATGACAATTGATCAAAACTCTGCTCTATTCAGGTATCCTCCATCCTGCCTTCCCCCATGAAGAATCTCTTAATAAATGTTAGTCTCCCCATTGGAGCATCCAGTGCTTGTGAGAGGAAGATTATAACCCAATCAAGGAACTATGGACAGTGCAACAATCTTAATCTTTCAAGCTCTAGGGTCACCCACAGCACCACATGATTAACGATTCATATTTGTATTTTCTGGATCACAGGTAGTGATATGCAGAATATCTACTCTGCGGAGAAATCTCTCAGGTGCTGTAGTCAAGCACAAACCCACCTGTTTTCATTGAAATGTCACCTTCATTGTCACTTGGTGGCAGCTTAACTCCTTCCCAAGAGTGATCCTCCAGTCCAGTCATACAACACACAAATGAGACACCTGAGGTCATCACCACTGTGGCATATAGTGCTGTCACTGTACATTATGTGCACTGGAAGCTACTGGCTGAGATGCCCTGAGATCAGAAATTGGACCAGATGGAGGCAGTGAGTGTAGGGAGAGTAGCTCTGTTAAAAACATTGTGATTGAGATTATGATATCACCAACTGTTTCCAGGACAGCAGGGTTCACCATTTTGTCATCTATGTTGAATACTTCATGGTGGGAAGTGGCCTTTTGTTGGTGCCTGAAGAACGGATATTAGAGGAAATTGTTCCTTATTATTTACTGAATATGTGATAACCCACTATTTCACCCCATCTCCCCCCAAAAAAACCTACTCTGAGTATTTAGAGGGATAGCATACATTTAAAGAAGTAGGACAACCAATTTCTGGACAATAAGATGAATGGATAGTTCTCCATAACATTTGGAGCTCTATTTCCAAGAGACAAATGTGAGCATTTTAGCAGAGTGCTAATGATCATCCTTCAGGATTCCACTGTATCAATAGGCCTCTTGGTTGTTATGAATGGTCCCTTTTCATTCCTGTCTTTAGGAAAGTTAAGAAGAACCAAAGGGTGTGTGAGAAGCCAGTAGTAAGACAACATTTCAGTTTCTCTCTGGTCTTATGAGAAATCAATGTTCCAAACACAACCTTCACCTTTCTGCTTTCTGAAAATATATTCTGAAAGTCCAGGTAGCTGTAGACCCTAGTCAACATTTCCATGCATGTTCCAGGCTGACCCAGCCTCACAGAAATCCCTCAGGCAGCCAAGACTGGATCAATTTTGACTTTGTATCATAAGTTCATCTGAAAGTGGTGTCTAATTTCACAAAAGAAAAGGCAATAAGTGATGCTGGAATCTGGTGAAAGTAAGAAATTTGTGTGTGCCCACCATTTGGCTAGTTGGAGATGTATATAGATTATGCTGTAAGTTAAGTTTATCCATCAGCTAGATTTTGTGTTTGTGGCTATAATGATTTGCTACGGGAAATGTCACAAATGAAGTATGTAGAATGTAATGCTGATGGTTTGCTTAATCAGAACTTTATTGAGTAATACAGACAGAGCAGAACATCTGGATGACAAGGTTCTTATCATTTTCATTCTCATCCACTGTTGTCTTTGAAGATCTTAGTGTCAAAATATGATACATCATTGGTATTAATGCCTGGAACTGAACAAGATGTAAAGTCAACAGTATCGTTATACCAAGATTTTCCAGAGATAGGACAACTGAGAAAAGGAGAACAGAAGCTTGTGCATTGAGCCATGAACCTTCATGCCATCTCCCTCAATGGGGCCCTGTAGCTTTCATATCAGTAGAGAAGTGAATCCACTCTCAGTTTTAGTCCAGAGTTTAAACAGGCCCAAGAACTTGGAGAGTTCTTTTTAAAGCTCATACTAAAACCTAGAATGGATTCATTGATCCGTTCACGTAGAAGGTACTAGCTGCCACTGATCCGTCATCTTAACAAGGAATATGTCCAGTAATCCAATTAGAGTAAGTGGATTGTTAGTATGCTTCTCTTCATTTACCCCTATATCCCAGAAGTCCCAGAAGTATCTTCATCTTTGCTAGAGATTGGAGGCACAGAGCACATTGATCCCCTTCAGACTTTCATTCATCTACTTGGTGTTCTGGGTGTTCACCTGCTTACAGTTCTGAGTTACCTATGGCTACCAAACTAATGCTCAAAAACACTTGGAGGGCCCCTGCCTCCTGTTGAATAAGAGGGCATTCCCTTGCCCCACCACCACCACCTGAAGGCCTGAGGGATATTTCCCACTCATTCCAGACCCAGGCCAGAAGCTTCTTCTCTCAGATTTCTAACTCAACAGGACTAAAAATGAGGTAGTCAAAACAAGATGACTGGAAGTTCTCCTGGAGGGCTTACCTGTGGCAGTTCAGTTCCTGTTCCTTGGATGGATGCCTGGATATCCGCGACCCTCCTCCTTCTGCTCTCTGTTAGAGCTATCTCCTATCAATATAAGTTTGCTTAGTGTAAATTCTTAACCCCTTTGCCTTACCATCCTCTTCATTTCTCCTAAAACCTGTGGCATCTTTTTCCTCCCTGCATTTTGCCTACTTGACACTCACCAACATTTTACAAATGGGAACTGGAACTGGATGAATGACAATAGGGCAACAAATGGAGTGTTCCAGGCTTCCTGGACATATGCAGAATGCCAAAGGTGGCTGACTTTTGGCCTGGATGTATTCAGAGTATGCACAGGAGCAGTTCAGTTCGTTGTCATGAGTACAGTATGAATTAAATCTCCTCACCTCTCTGGCAAGTGGCACCCAGTGAATAATGTCAGGACACAATCTGTGTAGTGAAGGCTTTGTATAGAAGGGAGTGTCTCAAAGACCAGGCTTTAAAGGCTCTGTTGCCCAGCTATGACATCATACTGAGGTTTGAAGGCCTGCCAAACAGTAGCAACATCACTAAGGTTGTCATGACAAATTCATGCAGCCCCTAATCATGGCAATTCCTGTGGCCACAACCACAAGGAGAGTCTGAACATGCAGGCAGCTGAGTTGATCCTTTATCAACAAAGCAGCTTGTAGGTGTTTTTATCACCATTCTTCATTCTCCAAGTTATTTCATGAGTATATGCTGTCCCCTCCCCACTTGCTTGTCCCGTCAACACTTACTTGCTGTTCCCCAAATTGCTTCCAAAATTGCATTAGCTAAACCACCAAAAGCATGTGCAGTGCTTCCAAATGAATCGACCACGTTCTTAATAAACCCATTCTGTTTCTCAGGTTGCTCTGGATGCCAGAAAAAGAAAAGGAATATTTAGCCCTTTCTTATTAAGACATATGGCTTAGCATTCCTCCTCACCAGATAATGTCCCTTACTTCCCTGAGCACCCAAAGACAAAAGTGTTGCTTCAGAACCAAACCACCAAAACATCAGCTTCTGTTACTTTCCCATTATACCAGATATTAAATCTATCTCTAGATTTTTGGTATTTTGCAGACTTGTAACATGGAGGACATAGATATGTGGGACCAATGTATACTTGGATTGAGAGTCAATCATTTCTCAGTTCCAGTCTTTCCCAACTATTTCTTCACATGGAAAGTTTCAGCACATAATATGTGTAGCTCTTTTATTCTGGCTTCTTGTTAACCAAGGAGATCCTGACATTGGCCCTTTTTGTACCTTACCTGCTTGCAGAGACATCCAGTGCAGGTCCTGGTGTCAGCCCAGCCAGGAGAGGTGCATGACTGGAGTGCTCCCTCTGCACCAGCTGCCTTCATGTTCCAGGAAGCACAATGGCCATGGCTCTTCCTGCCGGTGCACAGTCCGGTAGTTTCCCAGGCTGTGCTGAGGCAAGGAGCACAGCCATTGTGCTTCCAGGGCCTCTGCAGGGAAGATAAGTGTGGGCATGCAGCAGGATGGTGGCATGATCACCAGTCATTGATGGTGAAAACCCATCAATGGTTTGCAGTGCAATCACTCCACTTGGGGACAGGAGAAGGACGAGACTGTCAAAACCAGGAGATCTGGGCCAGGACAGGGCTATGAGAATCAGGTCTGCTTTGAATTCTCCCTTTCCAGAGAAGCAGCACCCTTCTATAGTGTTGTCCTTCACTGGCTACCTCTCCACATTTATCTCCCTCTACTGCCTTCTCTAAATCTACACCCTTGTAGAAACAGAGCAAAGCATGTTTGAGTTTAAATCCCCTTGGTGCTAGGGCAGCTCTGTTACTAACCCTTCAAGGTTCGTCACAGGGACCATGATGTCATCATAGTTCTGTCCTTCTCCCCTCCCTATGGCAGGTTGGGAGGGTGGAGTGGAAAGGGCCATGTGACAGTAAAATCAATTATTGAGGTAGCATAACTGACTCAAGGCATTTTATTAAGTAAGGCATAACAGTAAATGGGTCCCTTGTTCCCTGATCAAGCCAAAGGGATATTGTTCCCAAAATCAGGAAAATTCTTAAGGGATATCTTACTTTTGGCAATGAAAATACAAGATTAACAAATTAACTAACCAACAATTTGCTGGCCTTTCGTGACACATTTAGCTCATTATACTGAATGGTGGGACCAGTCCTATGGTTAGACTAACATAAAATTTTTTAGGCTTATAGTCTCAATATATTGACTATACTCAATATACTAACCAGTTGAGGTGCTTGGTTGGGATGTTTCTTCATCCTCGCTCTGGGCCTCTAGAAGAGAATCATTAGTACTTGAACATTGGCAGGCAAACAATCCCAAGTTTTAATTTGGATATACTGCAGTGTTTGAGTTTCCTTGGCTGGAATGTAGAAATATATTGTGCTGCCTTCTTGGAGTTCTCTCTTGCTTATTAATATGCCTATACATTTATGATACCACATATATGCCTCTTAATGGCCTCCTGGAACTTTTAATTTATGGTAACCCTCTAGAAGAAAATACTTTGAAATTTGACATACTCCTTCTAGCAAAACAACAACAAATCAACATACTTCTTCAAAGCAAAAGAGGTTTAGATCCAGTTGAAGGGTAGCGGTCACATAAACCAGAGCTGGACAATGTATGCCTCTTCATCTGTTGGTGGACTACAGTTCTTATCAGCCCTAGATAGCATGACCCAATGGAAAGGGGATGAAGATACCAGCAACATCCAGAGGGTCATGCGTTCTCCACTCTGATCAAAAATTTGCAAGAAACTACTGAAAGAAGGTACTAAATAGGGAAGATGCTAACCAAAAACAAAAGGTTACTTAACAAGGCCTTGCAGACATGGAGATCGGAGACATCGACAAGAGTTTCATCATGAGTAACTATTAAGTATATGTGTCATTTTACAAAGTGGTTGGCTTTGACATCCACAAAGTTCCATCCCAAAGAAAATTCAAGTGAGAGTAAATGGTTTAATATTTTTGTTTACCTTCCTATAGCAGAACAAGTGCCTTTGGGTTCTTGGTTAGCTGAACATGGCTGCGCATGCACACAGAGTGTAAAAAGTCTTGTGTTACTTGATAATCTTAATGATCCTCAATATGTAATGCAAGTAGGGTAGCCACATGTAAAACAAGTCAGACTTCCTGTGTATTGAACCCTGGTGCAGAAGAGGGATTTTTAGCAGGCATTGCTTGTCATGAAATTTCTGTCCATTCATTAAAGTTGCAGGAGACCTGTCCTGTTTTTTACAAGGCCAACCTCAATTCCAGCCCAGAATTAAGGAAAAGAGAAATGGCATGCAAGCAGTTCCTGCACAAGCTCTCTCTTCTGCACCATCATTAAAGTTAAAACAGTTTTTCTTCTTTTTCACATGACACCCCTAAATATAGCCAGAATTAAGCGGTGGGCAAACTTATATTCCAGTACTGAACCAGGCCATTGAAGGGTTTGGTCTCTTCCCTAGTTTCAGAAATATAATTGCTTTCAGAGTATAAATCTTCAAGGTACCTCTCCATAGAAGGTTATTGCAACAGAACAGAAACCATCTCAATGGGGAAGAATACATGGGGTAGCTCTTCCCAACTTACCAGCAGAATCTAAATTCCAGGAGGCAGTGGTGAGCAGTAGCAAGAAGCAAAGTGCCTTCATCATGGAAATACCAACAGCAATTTGCAGGCTTTCTGTTGCACAGTAAGGACTCAGGGATGGCAATTTGACCTTGGTTGCTAATGAGTCCATTACCTACACTTCTCTCTTATGTAGTCAACAAGCACCAATCAAAGAAGGTGGTAGACAAATAGTGCAAACACTATGTGACAATGACACCAGTTCAGAAAAAAAACAACCCAAAAACAACCCCCAACCCCCACAAATAAATACATCATGGCTCAAGGATGAATACTGCCATCTACAGATGCATCTGCAGATGTTTAATTGGGAGTAAGATTAACCATGGATGACTGCAGGCCATTACCTACTGAAAATATGCTTTTGAAAGATAACGGAATCTATATTGACTCCCAGTTACTACCAAACATTTCATAAAAGCTCTGTCCTCTGGGCCCTAGCACTTAAAACAAATTCCATTAGTAGATTGTGTCTCTGAAAAGAGGCATAGCCTGGAAAAGGCTGGCTGTTTTGTGATGTTCTTCTTTGGCAAATAAGAGAGCAATCAATGTGCAAAGAAACAAAGCCATCTTTAAAAGCTCAAAGAGATCAGTCTTGGAAATAGCAAGTTCTCTCTCAAATTTCTTCCTTCCTTTGTATTACAAGAAGAAAAGCAGTGCTAATGCATCGTTTTGCTTTTGGTCCTTGGGAGATCTGGGTTCTAATTCCTACTGAGAAATGAAGCTCACTGGACTGATCACTCTTTTTCTCACCCTGGCCTACCTCACAGGGTTATTTTGAGAATAAAGTGGAAAGAAGAGAGCAATGTATCCCACCTTGAGTTTGCTGGAGGTAAGCTGGGATATAGAGCACCGATCAAAGAAGTAACAAATATACAAATAAAACAAAGTTGTACGTTAAAAACAGTGTTGCTTTCCCCTTGGCCATTCAATTGATTCTTGAGCAGGTCATCACTCAGGTAAAGATAGGTGCATAGGTATACTCAAAAAGTATTCTTGGAGAAAGCCACAGCAATAAACTGAGAGGTCTTTTGAAAGGAAGAATAAAAACAGTTGGCCCTCCCCATTCACAGATTTGACTTTCATGGAATGGATTATGTGTGAGTTTCTCTAACCCCTGTTCCCTCTCAAGCACTTCTTTCCTGGGGGAACATTTCCTCTTGGAGGCCTTAATCAGATCACACAGCCCTTTAAAAACCTGCTTCTGGTCCTCCTCCTCCTACCTCTGCTCCCCCCACTGCCTGGCCAGCTAAGGATGTCTTGCACCCTGAATTCTCAGCCCCATAAACCTTCTCCTGATGCCCCCCTCCATCCAAGGGAAGAGATGGGTGAAAGAGAGAAGTATAGGGCCACCACTCTAACACATCCCTTTCCTTCTCTTTTCCCTCACCTGATTTGGGCTCTGGGTGCTCTCCTCACTAGGCTTTGACCTCTTTCCCAAAGACACATTCAGATACTATATTTGCTGGCATATAGGACACACCTGTGTATAAGATACTTCCCATTTATATACTGGCAAATCTTATTTGCTGGTGTATGAGACATAAATGGGGCGTATAAGACATACTCCATTTTCAAACAGTATTTTTTTGGGCGGAAAAGTGAATCTTATATGCCAGCAAATACAGTATTTTGATATTTGCAGTTTTTTCACTTTTATGGGGATCATGTGCCCCCTAAGTCTAGCAGCTGTGGAGAGTCTACTGTACCTCTTTTGGCACCTAGACTGAGTGAAGAAACCTGCTGCCTCATACCATTTTACACATGTTTTTCACAACTGTTTGGAACTGGAAAGGCTATGGTTCTAATCTCATGGAGTTTATAACTGAATAAAGCTCATGCCAAACTTAAGCTTTAACTATTTAAGGTTCCATGAGACTCTGGGAGGTTTTTCTGGCAATAGACTGCTTTGGCTGCTTTCCTAGAATTCGTTGCTGTAAGGCTGCAACTTATTTGCACTGCATCTTTTGGGTGTTTCCAGTATGGAGTGAAATGGGTGACATGCTCCTGTTTGGAATTAGGATTATAATGTTCTTTTTCAGCAAATACTTACACAAGCACTCCTGAAGGTCAAGCCCATGTTCCAGGTAAACATCTCCTTAATTCAGCAATGCTGGCCTAAATAGAGGTACTTCTGCCAAGTGATTCCAAATGTTTTGCTTCCAAGAACTGTAATTTCATAAAACCAGAGAAGAGGCTAGAGAAAAAGTAGTGGAGTAGTTATTCCAGGTCAGGGTTATGTGTTGTAGGAATTTCCAAAGAAACTGTTAAAATTCTGTATCAGGAAACAATGAACTGAGCAAACCCCTGTATTTGTTTGTGTTTGTATAATCACCTGTTTTACATAAATCAGTTGCTCCTGTTTGTTGTAAGGAGTAGCAAGGAGCTGCCAAAAGTCATAGGAAGAAAGAAACACAGGATGTTTGTTACCCTGATTTCTGGGGTCCCATGGGGGACACCTCAATGTGCTCCAAATAATGAGGAATGGGAATTAGCCAGAGCACAAGCTGTAGCACTACGAAAGGCGGGGTAACCTAGCGAGATCTTAAATCCAGCTTTACGGGGTCAGGCCAAGTCAAAACCAAGAAAACTTAGTTACAATTATTTTCTTTATTTAAAACCTAAGTCACTGTGCACATACGCACACACTCACACAGGCCTAAGAAAATAAAGGGAGGAAAATAGATAGGGGATTTTAAGAAGGATTTTCGAGGGAAATACTACACCTGATCTTGTAGTCTGGGTAGCCAGAAGAAAGGCAGTAAATCTGGAGCGGAGATTCTCAGCACGTGGAAACTGAGGGGAAGGCTTGGTAAATGGAGCAGCAGCAAGGAGGAATGACAACTGTGAGCGATCCGAAGAAGCACTCAAAATCAGGGGTTCTGATAGGGGAAAATGTGCCTGTAGGCTAGTCCATTCCCGGGGAGAACAGTGGGTTTTGGATTGGAGACAAAGCCTCCAAAAGGTCATCAGTTACACTGATTGGATTTAGACGTAGTTGTCTATAGCGCAGACAGTATGCAAATGGGGAACGGTTGACCGTTGGGTATTCAGAAGCGCTAATCTTGTCAAGCTGGCAGTTTGGGGCTGAGAATCTTTTGTATGCTCGGTGCATACTTAATTTAGTTTCAAGGTGTACTTTCCTGGAGGTCTCCTGAAGCTGTGTGCTGGAATATTACTGGCCCGACTTAGGATTTTTCTTGTATTTTTCAGCCGTTGGGCCATGTCCGTGTGCGTGCTTATCTGGTGGCCTCTCAAGCACGTGGAGGGGAACAGTTTGGAATAGCCAATATTTTTATATTAAATTATATTTAGTAGACCCCGGAATAGGAATACAGACCACAGTAACATGTTGCCTTAGCTCCATTCAGATTATGGGTCCAACTAGCCCAGAACAGTCTGTGGTGATTGTTCTGTGGCTCCCCAAGGTCTTGGATTTGGGCATTTCCCACCATTCTCTGGAGATAAAAGTGTTCAGAACTGGGATCTCTTCAAAAGAAAACAGCCCGTACCTGTGGCCCTTTCTGTCCTCTGTGGCATCGAGGGATGGAAAGAATATTTGGAAATATTTGAAAAATGGCAAAAAACCATGTTGTTGTTTTTAATGTTGAGATTCCTTCATGAGAGGAATCCTGCTCTGATAACAATCTTCACAGTTCAGGACTTTATTCTGTGCAAAATTTGCACATGGTTGTTTTGGAGAGAATACATTTCCTGTGCAGAGAATGCTATAATTGGGGACTTATTCTGTGAAAATTCACATGTGTTTGATTTGCATAAAAAACAAAATTTTCTGTGTTGCAAGCTGCATGTTCTGTGCAGGTAATAATATGTCTGCATAGACATATTATGTTCTGCATAGAAAATATTGAAAATGCTATTTTCTGTGCAAAATATTAACCACACATGAATTTTGCACTGATAAAACATTTGGTATCATTTGGTATGACAACTCTGATGTTTTCTCTTTCTGTTTCCATTTACACTCATTGCCATCTTCTGATGAATATGGCCCCCAGCACTGGTGGCTGTCTTATTTATTAAGGCTATGAATGTGAAACTTTCAAGATATGTGTGTGTGAGAGAGAGAGAGAAAGAGATAAAGAGAGAGAGAGGGAGAGGGAGAGGGAGAGAGAGAGAGAGAGCACAGATGGTTGTCTAGATGATTATAGATATTGTGCCTGTGCACAGGGACATTATTGTGTATTTGAGGACTGTGGATTCTGGCTGCGTAGTAGTTTGTTTTGTTTTTAATGTACATGTGCAAAATCACAGTAGAGTCTTCCCTGCCCATTGTGTGAAGATGGCTACTGTTAAACGCAAGAATAAACCAACATCAGCAACAGAGGGACTTGTACTTGAGAACGGGATGGAAGAAGAAAGGAGTATTTTAAAAAGCATTATATATAGCAATTCTAGGATGGAACTCAGGCATAAAGAATTGCAAGGGAGAAATGTTGGAGGTTGGCTGGTGGCGAGGGAGGTGCGTGGAATGCTTCAGTTGTATATTTGCCTTACCAACCTTTTCATTTTCCCCAAACTCTGTTACATCTTTCCCTCTGGTTTTACTGCCCTCTCTGCCCTTTGCCCACTTGCCACTTCCAAAGCCAATCATCAACATCTTACAAATTGAAGCTGGACAGTAGACTAATGGTTGGAGTGTTCCAGATTTTCTGGGGATATGTAGAATGTTATAGGTGCCTATTGTTCTGGAGGCACTCTGAACATGCACAAGAGCACCTAAGATCTTTGTCATGACTGTGGTGTGGATTAGATCCTCTTGCTTCTCTAGCAAGTGGCACAAAGTAGGGCAAGGTCAGGAGGACACAATATTTTTTGTTAAAGCTTTGGGCAGGGAGTTCAAAGTCAAGCCTTACAGGCCATGTTGCCTGGTAGTGTAGTGTCATCCTTGGCTGTAAAGGCCTGCCCAACAGTAGCAACATCATTAAGGCTATCAGCTAACTAATACATTCCCCGTGTAGGGCACTAGATTTGTCTCTAAAGTGTCTGTTTTTATTTCTAGACTTATGTGGATATCATAAATATACTGGATCTATGCTTGCTCCACCTTGGATTACGGGGTCACTCAGTTTCCAATTCCAGTCTTTTAAATACGATTTCCCAACTATTTCTTCACATGGAAAATTTCACTGCCTCATGTGTAGAGCTGTTCCATCTTGGTTCATCTTAACCAAGGAATTCCTGATGCTGCAACAGCAAAATCAATTATTAAGATAGTACAGCTGGCCCAGGACAATTGTCTTTCTCTAGTAGAATAGCAAATGGCACTTCCATGCCCTCAACAAGCTGAAGATGTTTCTTACCCAAAGTCAAGAGAATTATTTTGGTCTATGATGTATAAAATCTCACAAGAACAGCCCTCTCTGACAGTAAAAATGCAATAATAACAAATTTTAAAAGCACCAATTTGTTGGTGTTTCATGAGACATTTAGCTCATTCTTCCTAACAGGGCCAGCTCTGTATGATAGACTTCCACATGCTTTTTATGCCAGGAGCCTAATAGTACTTACCATCTGGGGAACTCGTCTGGAACTGTTTTTCATCACTGCTATGGTACTCTAGAAGAGAATCACCATCATTAACTAGTGGTGGAGAAACAACTCAAAGGTTTAAGCCAGATTCAGTGCAGTATTTTGAGTTACTTTGGCAGGAATGTTGAAATAAGTTATGCTGTTTTCTAAAAGTTCTCTTGTGCTTTTTAATGTTGGTATCTACACATTTGAAAACCCCACACATGCATCTTAGGCGCCTTTTGCACATCAGTTCTGTTGCAAAATGGCCTCAGGAGTGCTGCAGGATTGCGAAGACCATTTCATATGACATCCTCACAATCACGTGATGCTCCTGAGGCCAGTAGGCAGCGATCACACATTATATCATTTTCAGCTTGTTGCTGAAAATGATGCACAATTGCGCATCGCTCCTGGGCTCCACCCGCACTTATCTTGTGTGCAGAGCCTCCTGACACATGGCCATCACGCTTCCTCCCCCAGCAGAGCCTGGGAAAGTACCCGGCTGCACTGTGGAAGGAAGGGGCGGAGTCCTTCATGCTTCCTTCCAGCCAAGTGTGGAAGGAGCTGGTGTGGAGGGGAAGCAGAGGGGACATGAGTGCCTCCCGGATGAGGCTTTTTGTGCGATCCCCACATGACACCAGTGGCACCAGGTAAGGTGTGAAAAGGGCCTTAGTTCAGTGTCCTCTGAGGAATGGTAATTCATGGCTACTCACTGCTAGACAACCACTTGCAAACTTGACACTGCCCCTTTTCACATAAGATTATGCTTCTGCCGGGAATGAGAGTTTTAGTTTTGGAAGGAAGGTAATGACCATAATATGCTGGACAATGTATGGCCCTTCAGATGTTGGCAGATTGCGGTTCTCACCAGTCTTAATTAGCATGGTCCACAGTCTAGAAGCATTTGGCCAGCTACATGTTCTCCATAAACAATAGAAAATGTTTACCAGAACCAATTGATATACTTACCAAAAATAAAAGGTTGCTTAATAATGCCTAGTAAATATGATGTTCAGAGAAATCAACAAGAATTTCATGATGAGAAAGAGTAAATAATAAAGATCTCTCATCATTCTACAAAATGAAGTTCTCAACATTCTGCACCAAAAAGAATTCACAAGTGTGTTCAAGGGGTTTAATATTAAGGGACTTTTCTTTATCCTCCTACTGCACAGTAGGTGTCATTACTAGAGTATTTATAAACCTGAGCGGTATTACCAAGTAAGTGACATTACCCAGCCAAAAATTTTGTTCAGCTCATAAAGTAGCATGAAATTTTTGAAACAGGGTGTGTATAAACATGGCTGTGTACACACACCATATTACAAAAATTTCATGCTACTTTATGAGTTGGGCAAAATCTTTGGCTGGGTAATGTCACTTACTTGGTAATACAGATCAGGATTATACATGCTCTAGTAATGAACTGGGTAATTAAAGTGCTTGGTATCTTCCCAACTTCAACACTCCCACTGTTTTTAATGTAAATATTTTATGGAGCATCCCCAGAAGATACTGAAAAATAACAGAAACCACCTCAGTCAGGAAGTACTCATGGGGTAGTGATCCCATACTTACCACCAGATACTAAAGTCCAGGTGGCAGTTGCAAGAAGTAGCAAGATGCAACCTGTCCTCATCCTGGAAATGCAGACAGCAACCTCCAGACTTCTCGTTGCTTAGGAGGATGTGATATTGCTTCAACCATAATTGACACCAAGTCCCTTACTTACACTTCTCTCTTAAGTAGTCAACAATCACCAATCAAAGAGACTAGCAGACATATATTTCAAGGCGAGGCAAGCACTATGTAATGATGATACTAATTCTGGAAAAAAACAAGCTGTGCCTAGAAATAAATACAGGGTGAGTCAAAGGAGAATGCTACCATTTATAGATGGATGTATGGGTACTTGGCTATTGGTGAAATTAACCAGGAAATGACACCCTGGCCAGACTAACAGACTCCTGTAAGATAATAAGATCTACATTAGCTTCCAGCTGCTGCCAAACACATCATTAGGGCTGACTGTCTTGTGAAGATCCTTTGTGATTAACAAGGCAGCAATGAATATGTCAAGGCTCTGTTACCCTGACTTCTGGGGGTCCCATGGGGAACACCTTGATTCGTTCCAAGTTATAAAGGTTGGGGAAATCAGTGGAGCACTGGCAATAGCAAAATGAGGGGGCAGGGTAACCCAGCAGGATCTTTTACCCATCTTTACGGGGTCAGGCCAAGCAAAAGCCAGACAAATGTACCAAACAAATGAATTTTATTAAATGAATGTAGTACCATGCACTCACATACTCACGCAATCACATGCACAAGGACTATTGAGAAGGAACAGAGGTGAAAAATGGATAGGAAATATAACAAAGGGAATGTAGAGGCGGTGATACTGCGCCTATCCTGAAGTCTTCAGTCCGCGAAGCGGCAAGAAGAACAGAGCTCAGCAAAGAGATGGTTGAGGGGATCACTCAACTAACAGAGTGCCCGTCTGCTAATGTGGTGGGGAGTTCTCCAAAGAGACCCTCAAAAACTAGGACTACTTATAGGGCAGAATGTACCTCGAGGGCAGGCCCTCTCCTAGGAAGAACAATGGCCAAAGCAAAGGAAAGAATGCCAAACAATGGCAACTTGGTTTGCATGATGGGTTCATGCTGTGTTGCAAGTGTTTCAGGGTTTCGGTTGCAAAGAATTGCAGTGTAAATTTATGTAAATGGACCTTGCCTTGTAGGATTTTTCTGGAGTCACAGGTGCTCAACATGGGGAAAACACGTTAATCCTCTCAAGTTGGCTCCTCTTGGCTGAGGACCCTTTGTCTTCATGGATTTGTACAGCTTGAGGTCTCCTTGGGCTACGTGACTGGGGATTTTTCTGGCCTGACCTAGTTCTCGGTCATTCAACCTCTTTGCCTACGCGCCCATCCAGGCAACCTCTCTGGCATGGTGGGCATATCTGATATCAAATTTATAGTCCCTGGGATAGGATATGCCAGGGGGGTAACAGCACTTACCTCTACCTGAAGTTCTAAAAAGATCAGTTCTGGAAATGGCAATCCCAGGTGCCCTCTCCCAAATCTTTTTACTTCCTTTCTGTTACAAGATTTTGAAAAAGCAATTGCTCATGTGTCTCAGTCTTGGTAGTTCTTTGTTGAGACATAAAACTCACTGGGCTAATCACTCTCCTTCTATACTCCATCATGGAGGAAAGGTGGGATATAAGTGTCTTTGTGTGCATATGTGAACACAAAAATTACCCCCTCACCTCAGTGATGCCCAAAACTCCTCTGGTAGCCATCCCATGGTGTCTTGAGCATATAATCAATCAATCGAAATATGCACATGTGTTTGCTCAAGAGTTATTCAGTCACAATAATATTCCAAGCCAGGGGTGTCAAACTCAATTCCATCTTGGGCCGCATCAGCATTATGGTTGCCCTCAAAGGGCTGGTTGTATCTGTAAAGACTATATAAAAGTATCTACTCTTTTACTGTTCTTGTCATGTTTTAAAATGATTTTATATTATATTAAAGCATGGGTGTTCTAATATGCTAGTTTACGTAATTATTCTTTTTTAAAAATAGATTTCAATTCATGTTACTGTTGTGTGCCTTCAAAACATTTTTAATTTAATGGAAATGCTAAGGCAAATGTATCACAGGGTTTTCCTGGCAAGATTTGTTCAGTTGGGATTTGCCATGGCCTTCCTCTGAGGCTGAGAGTGTGTGACTTGCCCAAAGTCACTCAGTGTGTTTTTATGTCTGAAAGAGGATTTGTATCCTGATTTCCTGAAGTCCTAGGACATTAATTTATAGGTAAACAGGTAGATAAATAAACCCACATTTTCTTTTAAGAAAGGGTTATAAATTGGGAGACAAATGGACGGGATCTCCAAGCCATCAATCCAACCCCCTGCCATGCATGAATTTATGATTAATTACAGCTCTCCTAAAAGATGAGCATCCAACTGCTACTTAAAGACTTCCAAAGATGGAGAGTCCAACCACCCTTTGAGGCATGTTCACAGTTTTCACTGGTGCCACATCTGGGCACCTCTGGTAACTGCCCTTGATCATAGGGGGGACAGGGAACTTTGAAGCTTCAGTTCAAATGCAAGCAATGGATTTGCTTCCCCAGCAGCAGGTTGGAATGGATGACTCTTGGGAGTCTCTTTGCTTCTACTGTGGAAATGCTGGCTGGGTCATAGGGGGTGCTTTGCCCGATGGCATGCATGCTGGCTCAGGAAGAGGTCCCAGCTCCTCCTCCTCCTCGGTCCCCTCCCACCTGGCAGCCAGAGGGCTGGCTCTTACTGGTAAGCTCAGTCCTGGGTGACACTTCCTCATCCCTTTCCACGCTCCCCCTCCTCCTCCTCCTCTTCCTTGTCTTCTTCATTGCTGTCCTGTAGTGACAGCCCAGACCGACTCTAGCTACACAGTTCCCAAAACTCCAGCCACTGCTACCTTGGGCCACACCATTGAGGGGGCAACTCTGACAGAGCCCCCACTGACTATACCAGAGGAGGAAGAGGAGGTGGTGGTGACAGCAGGGGCTACAGTTATGGAGCAGGTGGGAGAGGTGGCAGCATGGTGGCGCTGCTCTGGCAGAAGCAAAACAGGGAGAAAAGTTGAGAGAAAAGGTAGAGAAGAATGAAGGAGTCAGGCCATGGATGGAGGGAGGGAGGGATGGACGGAGGGAGGGAGGAGGAAAAGGGGAAAGGGCCGCTTCCACCTTTTCCTCTGTGAAAATTGCTCCTCTTGTCTGGGTGGAGACTGTACACGCAACAGGATGGTTTTGCTCAGCCAATCCAGCTTTTTTCTCTCTTTATGCCACAGTGTAGGAGAGGTGCGTAAAATGAAATGGCCTAGCAAGCTGGATTGAGCCCATGTGCCTTGTGTTTGACACATGTGTTCTAAGCATTCTTGTGAAGAATAGTAATCAATACCTCTTTCAGTAGCTAGACAGAGTGAGGAAACCTGTAGCTTCATGCTGTTTATATCATGTGTTTTCTATAAACAATTGAAAGAAGAAACGTTAGATTTCTACTGCCAGACGGTTTATGAAACGTATAATAAAACATGTGCTATGATCAATCTGTTAGTCTTTAAGGTGCCATCAGACTCTTGGAGGTTTTTCTGGCAAAAAGCTGCTTGGGTACTTTTCTAGAATTTGTTGCTATAAGGCTGCAAGCTAAAGGTTATATGCACTGCTTTCCTAAGATTTTCCAGTGGGATGAGTGATGTGCCCCTTTTGGAATTAAGATTATTCTATTTCTCAGCAAATAGTTACACAAAGGCTCTTAAAGTTGTTTCAGGTAAACATCTGCTTAACTGATAGTGCTGACATAAATGGAGATACTTTTGCCATGTGATTCCAAGTATTTTACTTCCAAGTTTCAAATACTAATTTCATAGATTCAGCTGGCAAATACTCACTGCATCCCTCATGATGCACATTGGTAGAGACAGACTTTTGCTTCTTCCCTTGATTTCCTATGGTGAGAAGTGATGGTGGATGGTCTGGAACACAGGTAGAAACTCCAGCAGTGGGATATTGGTGGGATATTCCATCCTCTTAAGTCTGATACCATCCATAGTTAGCAGCTTTGGGCCTTCAGTGGTTACCAACTGTCCATGTATTGAGCCCAAACTGGAGACCAGCACAGAGCCCTACTTCTCATTTCTGGAGGAGATGTCACTAGGTTCTTATTTGCAGCAGGGTTGAGTTTGGACAAGATCAGTGGAAGGCTCTTGATGTTATAGCCTAATGAACTTTTTCCTGATCATCAATGGACTCTTCAGAAAATATGGCAGTTCTTGCCATCTTCCCCTGTGAAGAGGAAACATTTGGATGTTTTCTTTCTCACATGTGAAATGGAAATAAGTTAACATTTATATTCATATAATCTCTACTCCCTTCCCAGGACTGTCAGCTCCTTTCCTTCCTTGTCACCAGTAGTACGCATATATCATATATTGGTCCAGTTTTCTGTAGCATCTCTACAGTAGTGAAGCAGTTAAACCCAGGTCAAGGCTGTGTACATTCTGAATTTCAAAAGAAACAGTTAAAATTACACCAGTTACACCAAGAAAAATTAAATTCTGCAGCCCATAGACATTATGTGTGTGTGTATTCTGAATAATTGAATCTGCCTGTGTCATACGCCATTTTCACACTACACTCTTATAGGAAGGGACCAGCACCTCCCTGCTGGCCCCTCCCTAAACTGCAAACACCAGGATTCCATAGGATGTTGAAAGTGAAATAATTGCGCTGTAAGAGTGTAGTGGAGAAATGGCCATAGGCAGGAGTAGGGGGCTGTCAAAAGCCATAGGAAAGAGCACTGGAAGCTGCCTTATCTCTGTTCAGGCTGTTGGTCCATGAGAACTTTTTGTGTTGATTTTTCACTGGCTCTCTATGGATTTCAGGGATTACTCCATTTTAAAAACATGCTAGGCACACTTTCACCTGTTTGGAACTGGCAGAGATAGGCTGAGGTTCTGAGAGATCCTGACTTCTTTGTGGGGGACCAAATTCTATGTTTAGGCCTCATCTAATGAAAATATTTTGGCTCATACCTTGAGAAGCCTGGAGAGGAGCAAATCAGCCATTTCACACTGAGCTGCAGCCCTGACCAGGATTTGCCAAAGGCAGAGAAGATATCAGGAGACCTTATTTAAAAAAAATACACCTGAAAGCCAAATGTCCTTGTCTCCTCCTGGATGCGATCCCTTTTGGAGAAGAGCAACTAACCCCTGGCTAATATCATACTTGGCTCCTTGCTTGGAAACTCTATGCTCCAGTCTAATTCCATCTTAACATACTTGAGGTGTTTATTCTTTAACGGCCTTGATCATTATTCTCCCTGTGATTTCATTCCTCAGCCTACTCCATCTGTTGGTGGCTGGTATTTAATAATTGGAATGAATGGGTTCCACAGCATTCCCCAAACCTTTTAGCCTTCCTTGCATTTCAGAAAGCTCCTGCATTAGTCAAGATGACCAAAAAGACAGTGTGACTCCTCATCCTGCATTGCACATCAATATTTGGAGATTTTCTGTGGTTCCCTGTGTCTCCTTTCTTCTTAGGGATAGGTCTGTAAATAACTTATGCAGTTCCTTGCTGAAAGTCATGGCCTTTTCCAGGAAGCAAAGCTTCCAAATCTCTCTTTTTTTCCCCTGTACGTGGGGGGACTACACCTCCCAGAATCCTCATTGGCCATGCTATTAGGGCCTCTAGGAGTTGAAACTGAAAAGACAAGTGCTGTTGGAGTCTAGGAGTAGGACTTCACGGACTCCCTGTGAGGGCTCAGCCCCTCCTGTTATCACGGTTGTGATATGTCTGGTGAGAGCACTAGATATCCTTTTGATATCAAATAATTTGGCCTTTGCTTGACCTTTCCCTGCCACCCTACTCCATGTGTTTGCAGAGGTCCTCTGGACAAGCACGTCTGGGGCGCGGCCGTTAATGGTTGTACATTCCAAAACTTCATTCAGGCAGGCAACTTAAGCCTTTCTGTTGCTTTAGGGAAAAACCTCCCTGCAAACTGGCTTTGCTCGGCGCATATCCACACAAAGCCACTCGGTCGAGAGCCGAGCCATTCCTTTATTTCGGGCTATCAACGTACTGGCCACGCTATTGTCATTAAGAGCTAAGCTAATCATACAAAACCTGATCTTTTCCAACTCCTTTGTCCAACTCCAAATTTCCTTTGTTCTCACTGAGCATAACATAGCCTGTAGGTAAAAGTCCCCACTTTTGGGACTCAGATCACCCTGGACTTCCATCCCACCTTGCTGCCGCTCTGTCCAGTGAAATTTTCCCCTCAGTTCTCCATAACTGAGTCTGCCTCCCCTCTTTGGACTACTTTGGACTTCCATCCCGCCTTGCTGCCGGTTGTCTAAGGAAACTCCCCTCAGCGAGCCACGCTGAGTTTTCTCTCCTGGAACCCCATCTTTCTCTCCAGGACTACGAGACCAGGTGTCGTATTACCTTTCCCGAAAAGCTCTCCGTTTCTATTTCTCAGTTAGTTAGTGTATGTCTTGTCTTTCGTGCTTCTTGTCTTTTAATAAAATATTGTTTTGTTACTTTAAAACCTTATCTAGTTGCTCTCTGACCTGACGCTGTAGACATAGGGTAAAAGATCCTTGCTAACGTTACCCTGCCTCTCGTTTAGCTTAAGAGAGTGCTCGAGTTAAATTTCCCCAACTTGTGTTTTTATTTGGTTATTTGGGCACCCCAAACCGGGACCCCCAACATACAGGGTAACACTACCTCCGGAGTCCCTGGACCCCAAGTTAAGATCCACTGAGGTAGATAAAAGATGAAATATAGTGAGGACAGTTGGAGATATGGGAAACATCTGAAGACAGTTTTGAGAGCTATGATTGAGGAAAGAGTTCAGCAACTTCTTCATTAACTTATGTGTTACATAAGTCTTGTTTTATTTTCTCTAACTGTGTTTGACTGTTCCATTTAGTAACTGATAAGGAGACTGGTCACATTTACTACACTGAATCCACTGATCAACACAGCCACTTATTCACAGTGGGGATCACCTTGAGGCCAGATTACCAGTTCCAGGGAAGGATCTTCCAATTTTCGTATATGTGCTACCAAAGTGAGCACCAGGGAAGGATCTTGAGGATAAAAGTGCACAGTGAGTGGCAGGAGCTCAAGGGTTGGAACTGTAGGGCCAGCCCAGAGAGGGGAAAGATCACAACAAGTTTGTCAAGCTCTGATCACAAGGCATGAGCTCAGATAATTAATACCATAGTTTAGGCAAACTCATGGAATTTAAGACAATCAATAGAAGTTAACTATGAGAGGAAAAATGAACTTATATAAAGACACCTGAGGAATAGGGGTTTAGGACCAATATCAGGAGAAGAGTATTAATTTTCTGATTTATTTATGGCCTTCCTGGAAGCAACTGTCTGGCCACTGCTGGAAAACAAGAATGTTGTGTAGCTAGACCCTTGGTGTCATCCATCAGAACTTGTCTCCTATACCTGTGCCAGCTTCACATTCTTGGTCTCAATGTGGTACAATTTGCATGGTAGGGAAGGAAAAGGTGGATTTTATCTCTTTTTTTGTTTGTTCCCATTTTATACTAATCACCACCTCCTAATGAAGATTCAGCCACCAGCGCTGGGGAGTGTCATCTGTGGGCCTTATCACACTACATTGTTATAGCACTATTTTTCCATTGTTACCACATGGTATGGAATCCTGGGATCTGCAGTTTAGAGAGGAGCATTTAGAATTCTCAACTAGAGGATTCTAAACTATAGAGAACTAAACTACAACCACAGAATGTTGCCACGGCAGTTAAAGTGGAATAATCATGCTGTAACAGTGCAGTATAATAGGGTCTGTGTTAAGCCTATAAAATTCCATGGTCCAAATTCCATCAGACAATTTCAGAAAATTAGGAAAAGCAGAGGACAACAGATTAAGAGGGTTAGCCATCTGGCAGTTGTCTTAAGCACAGTAGAATTCCTGCTGATCTGATAGCGTGGTGAAGCATTCTTCTGAGAGATAAAGGCCATTTCTGCACTACACTGTTATGATGCTATTATTCCACTTTCAACATCCTGTGGAATCCTGGGGTTTGCAGTTTAGGGAGAGGCACGTAGAATTCTGAGCCAGAGAGCTCTTTGACCTTAGTACATCAGGTTTTCCAATTTTTCAATATGACATTTACTACTTTCTTACATATTTTCAGATAGATTGTGCAGATATATCTTTCCAGTATATCAGTGTTGAGGCATGCCTTCCTTGGTGGATTACGGAAAAGATATTCTGTATTTGTAAGTGAAATAAGATTGCTTTGGACTTATCTGTATGTCTCTCTCCTATTACATATTTTAATTTACAACCCAATTTTTCTGATACAGATGTTGGCCGCATTCTATTTAGCCAATTGCACTGAGTAGTTCATGTAGAGTTTTCTATCATTGCAAAAGTTTAGCCTTGGCTGTGTCAGAGAAAGATCCAATTACACCTTTATAGCTAAGTTTATCTTTCTGTTTAGAACATATAGACAATAGCAATAATTCTCCTTGGGGGATGTATGATCTGTCTGTCATACATAAAAGAAGAGAAACAATTTGCTTCTCAAAAAAACAAAACAAAACACTGACAGACTTTTTACACACATACATTTAAGGGACTTACTATGACCGCCATCAAATTGTAGATCAAGGGTTGTCAAAGTGCAGTGTACAACACTGCATAATTCCCCCACTCCTGGGACTTTTTTTGTGGTCTCTGGGGACTCCATGGGGTAAAAAAAAAAAGTATTTTTCAGGATAATATAGACCTATATCATTAATAAATCAAGATGCTAAAATATTGACAGCAATAATGGCAAAATAATGAATAAGTTCATTTATAAATACATGCAAAAAAGATCAATGTGGTTTTGTGCAAGGAAGACAGATGTCAAATTTAATTGGTGGAATATTGAATAAAATAAATATAATTGAGAGAAACAAACAAAAAGCAGGAATGATGGCATTGGATATATATAAGGCCTTTGACTGTGTGGAATGGCCAGCATTAAAAATAACATTAAAGATATTGGGATTAGGAGAAAAATTTAAAGGATTGATAAATCAGCTGTATTCATATAATACAGCAGTAGTAATGGTAAATGATGGATTAACAAAACAAATTCAGATATCTAGAGGCACAAGGCAAGGTTGTACTTTATCTCTGATTTTATTTGCAGTTGTCATTGAAATTTTGGTAAATGCTATTAGAAATGATGAAAATTTGGAAGGAATTGGGATTACAGAAAAGAATATAGTAAGTTTGTTTGCTGATGATACCTTGTTAACACTTGTTGATAAAGAAAATGGACAGAGTAAATGAACATTTAAAAAAAATTGGGAAGATGACAGGGTTACAAATAAATTAGGCTAAATCGGAGTTAATGTTGTTTAATCACACTAAGATAGTAGAACAAGATTTCTTAAAGGAAAGGTAAATAAATATTAAATTAAAGGATATAATTAAATATTTAGGAACAAATATTACAAAAAGTTTATCAAAATTGGAGGAAAAAATATAATAAATTAAGACAAGAAGTGAACAGAATTAGAGGGATATAAAAATATTAAGTCATCATGGTTTGGCAGAATTGCATTAGTAAAAAGGAAAATATTACCCAAGATTAATTTTTTCTTCAGGATGCTACCAATATGGGTATCAGAAGCAGAACTGAAAAATTAGCAGTTGTTATTGAAAATTTTTGTAATGGGAACAAAAAAGTGAGGCTCAATAAGAAATATTGGTATAGATCCCAAAAAGAAGGTGGATTGGGCCTCCTGAATTTAAAATGGTATTATAATTTAAATCAATTGAGATGTATTGTAGATGGAGTAGCAGGAAAGGGGGACTTAAATTGGTAGGGATGGAAGTAATAGAAACAGAGAGGAGGTTAGAGAATATTTTCTTCCGGAAGCCAGTTAAGAAAGAAATGGAAAAAATAGAAAACCCCTTCTTGAAAAATATGTTAGAAATTTGGAAGAAAAATAAGGAAAAATTAATGTCAGCTATTTCACCATTAACTCCAGGAGTGGTGGTAGATAAATTCCAAATGAATTTGAGAGGTGAATTAAAGAAGGAATTAAAGAAATAGAGAATTTATAAGTTAAAAAATTGGAAGAATACGACGAGTAAAGGCAAAACAAAGGAGAGATTACAGAGTACTGAGATATCATGGCTTAATTTTATTCAGTTAGAGCAGTGGACAAGGAATTGGAACGTGAATTTTAGAGAATATACTAGATTTGAACAAAAGATTAATAAAAAAAAAAAGAATGGAGGAAAATGAAATTTTGAAGGGTACCACAAGTGAAATATATAAAATGTTGTCAAAACATGAAGATGAAGATGAATATCTTAGAAAAATATGAGAGGAAGAATTAGCACAAAAAATAGACATTCAGGATTGGCGAAAAATTTGGAATCAGCGTCATTTAGAAAACTTACCTGTACAGATAAAAGAGAATTATTATAAATTGAAGATGGTACCTAACACCAATAAGATTTTTTTATATTTACTTTTTATTGAAATTTCCACAAAAACACATTACAATACTTATACACAACAAACATCCTATAACAATTTTCGTACAATTAACCCCAATAACCCCCACTATACAGCATCAAACATAAAAAAAAGTCCTTTATCTTTTTAAACCTCTCATATTGACATTCATATCTATAATTTATCTTTTATTTTTTTTAACACAACTAAATCATTTCATCTCTCTTCTCGATATCCTGTTCTTTTATTACCCGCTTAAACTTATATTCACCTCTATTTGTCACTATCGGGTAAAATTAAAAATTTGTCTCTTTAAATGTGCAATATTTCGTGGATCATAATTTACCTGGTTGGGTTTGGACCTCATCTATAGCTAGTTATAATTAACTATCTATAACAATATTTGTTATATGTCCCCATCCATCTTCCAAGATCTTCATTATAGGTTTCCAGGTTAACCAAAACATCTTTAAGTCCTTGCCGCTTAACAGTAACGATAATTTATCTATCTCCATCATATCATACAATTTGATTAACCACTCCTGTAAAGACGGGGAATTCCGCTCTTTCCATGATTTCGCGTAAACCATCCTTCCTGCCGTTATAATATATAATAACAATTTTTGCTGTGGAGTGGTCAAATTTGAAATTCAATCAATCATATTAAGTAAATATATTTCTGGAGTCATATCAAATTTCTTCTCTATTATCTTTTCCATCTGTTCATGCACTATTTTCCAGTGTTTTTGGGCTTGCATACAATTCCACCATAGGTGAAACAGTATCCCCTTATGTTCACATTTCCAACATTTATGATCAGCACTTTTAGTCATCTTTCTAATTTTTACAGGGGCATAATACCATCTGTTAAAGATCTTATAATAACTCTTTTAATTGACTGGCTTTCAACCATTTATTTGTTTGTCACCATGACTTTTCCCACATTTCTAAGTATATCGGATGACCAATATCTTGAGCCCATTTGATCATGTTTGGCTTTATTTCTTCCTGTTCTAAGTCTCTTTCCAGTAATATCCTATAGATCTTCCCAATACAGCGATCGACTCCTTTTTTAATAATAATATCAAATTCATTATCAGTTGTCATAATACCTAGATTGCTAATATCTACCTTTGTTTTATATAGAAGTTGTGTCATTAACAACCAGTGTATTAACAATCCAGATTCCGTCAGCTCACCTTTGGTCTTACATCTTAAGTTCCCATCATCTAATTCAGTTCTCTTACTCACTTAATTAACTTTGTTTAACTGTTTCCACCCAAAAGGTTTCTTGCTCTTGCAGAAGCCTCTCTTCATTTCTTTGCAATTTAATACATTTACTACTTACCAATATGTTTACTACAAATTAGAGCTGCTGCCTCTAAGAAGGACAAGGAATAGCCCAGAACATTATACACTATGAGCCCCGCTTATTCTATTTATAACCTCTGCCCTAATTCTAGCTTAGCCAAGCACGAACTGCAAAGCCGATATTATCCCCACCTTTGTGAGGAATAGCTAACTTCAGTTTAACTAGGCACCTCGTTTCAAAAGTTCACTCGCTCACAGTTTTTATTGCTTCGTGAAAATCTTTCAAAATCTAGATTGTGATCTAGGTCTCCTTCCAACCGCTTCTCCTCTATTTGAGTCCACAGCTTCTCTCAGCAGTAGTGATAATGATGAGGGAATGACATTATCAGCTGCAGGTTTCCCTTTGTAGATTCTTTCAAGATTAGCGTCCTCCCAGACGCACTGCCTGCCACTTAGTATATGCTCGTCACCGTTCCCAGCTCTTTCGCCGCACTCTCTATCCACCCGTAGCTGCTCAATTAACAACCACACCCTCCTCTTAAAGGGGACAGTTCCCAATATGGGGAAGTGAAGTAATTCAAGCTTCACAGGATATGCAGTGCTAAATATCTTTGGAATGTCTTACAAGTGACTTTTTAATCCAATACAAATGTCATGAACCAGGCTGAGCAGGAGGAGGAACAGGCTGCCGAGTCAGACGGGGACTCTGAGTGGGACGTCGGGGAGGCCTGGGAGGGAGAAGGGGCCCCTGCAGAGGCAAGGGAAGGGCTTACCAGCGACTCCCCAGCTGACCCAGGCCCCGTACCTACAGCAGAGGAGTCCAATGCTCCCGGCTTGACAGAAGCGGCTGCTTCTGATTCCAGCCCGCAGCTTGCAGCAGACGCTCCCCCCACATTCCTCCAGAGGTGGCTGGAGAAGGTAGCAAGTCGTAAATCCAAATGCCTGCTAGAGAAGTGGCTGAGGTCAGAGGGCCTGCAGCTGTGAGTCCTGCCAACAGACACTTGATCAGCCCCAGCTGGGCTAAATACTATTTGGGGCAGAGGTGGGGAGTGGGAGTTTATAGGGCACCAACTGTCATACATCTGAGACTCTGCCTCCTGTCCAAGGGCTTGATATTTCTGAGTTCCTCTGCCTTCATTTTGGGTGACGTAACCTCCTTTTGCTTTATGGCCTTATTTATTTTGTTGCCTGTGTTTGCTTTGGGTGCTGTAAACCCTTGATTAATTTACGGTCTGCTCATTAAAAGGCCATCAAAACTCCAGTTGCTGCCTCTGCATTGCTTGGCCTCCACCTGACATTGATAACAAACGCTTTACTGGTGTGTGCTGGGATAACTCCTTATGGAACCCAAAGGAGATAATGGTGTGTCTGGTTGTTCACATAGGCTTTCTTCACCTAATTCTTTTGGTCTTCTTCACCTCCCTCAATGCTTGTGCTCGCAGTTGTTTTCCTCAAATGCCAGCTTCCCTTTCTTTTCCTCCAGACATCTACGCCCCCCCTTCTCCAGGGGATTCTTCTTCAATTCTGTGTGTCTTCAAAACCTGAACTATCTCCCTGGGAGTTCACTCACTCGCAGCTCCGCATGTGTGCGACCAGTCTCCCTGACGGAAGCACCGGAACTGTACCCAAACACCAGTAAGATTGAAATGGTATAGATAAGAATTATTCGACGTTGTGTTGGAGGAGTTGTCAAGAAATTGGTACATATATTCATATGTGGTGGAACTGTGAATGTGTACAGAAATTTTGGCAAATGGTATTTAAAGAGATAAAAGAGACAACAGAAATTGATTTACCAATATGTCTGGGTATAGCATTATTATCTATGTTTGATAAGATTAATTACCCAGGCAATGAAGGGTTTGATTACAAATTTATTAAGTGCAGCAAGGTTAATTACATCAAGAAAATGGAAAACTCAAGGAGAATTTCAAATAGAGGATTGGTATAAAGAAGTGTGGAAAATTGTGATTAATGATAAGTTAACATGCAGAATTAAGGTTAAAAAGGGAACAATGAAAGGGAATGATTTTGAAGTAATGTGGAAGATATTTGTGGAAAGGGTTTTAATAAAAGAGGAATGTGTTATACTTCCACTGGAAGAACTACAATTTTGGAAGGTGGAGTAATCTGAAATATAATTAGCTTTGGGGATGGGTTCACGTATAGGGTTAGTAATGATATGTTTAATAATAAAAATATATTTAGCAATAGTAAGAAGTTAAACTTAGTTGAAAAGGATAGAAATAAGAATGAAATTAGTAATAGTATATTTTTCTAAATACTAATTATGAGAATAAATAACAGTAATGGGTACAATATGAATGAGATTTAGATACACGTAATAAGCAGCAATAAACAAGCAGCATGATTTATAATATATGGAATAAGTATGTTATGTTAATAGATTAGGAGAAAAATAACAATGTAAGCTTTTTTCTGTTTTAAATTGTCTTTTTTGCTTTTATGTTTATCACATTTTTTGTTCTTTTTTTTACAATTTTTTTTTTAAAAAAAATTGCATTTCTCTGTTTTTGTGTTACAGAATTCCACCAAATGACCTCTAAGGGATGTGGGAGGCATTTGTAGTATGTCTTAATTTTTTTTTCAAATATATTTTTGCCCCAAAAATGTTCTGTAGAAGTGTTTGGAGGTATTTTCATCCTCCCTTTTTTTAAAATATACCCTTCTGAGCCAAGTCAGGCCCAGGAGAAGCCTTTACTGAAACATGAATTAAACAGGAAGTGACATCTGCTCACTTCCTGTTGCAAAAAAATGCTCTTCCTGGACATAAAATGGCCCATGCAGGTCCAAAAACATGGTGAAATTTTCTCCATGTTCCCTACAGAGTGTTTGAGGACATTTGAGACAAAAAGTATCTTTTATTTGTGGGAGCAGCCCTGTGTGGAAGGGTGCCACAGCTTAGCCTTTTACATTTGCCCGTCCCTGCTGTAGATGCATATTTATAACAAAGTAAAAGCTGGACAGACAGAAATGCCACCACCTATGTGTAATCTTTAATACATTAGTTTTGGACAGGTTAAGACAGATTGTTTTATTATATTTGATTTATCCTTTTTTCCATCACAATGTGGGGCCTAAGGAAATCCATGTGGGGATGAGGTCCACTTTTTCTTCAATTTTGTTCTGAGTTTTTTTGGTATCAACGTCTGTTCCTGTTTCACAGATTTTCTTTCTACTACCAAATTTTGTAGAACAGAAACTTAGTATTAGTAATGGTCATATAATAATTTTCCCAGGTGAAGATCTTGGTGCTCCACTGGTTTGATCCACCCATTTTTTACCAAATTATATAATTTGGTGGGTTTTTAAGCCAACTGGCTTCTAAATATCCTAGTTTACTATCCTAGTTTACTATCTCACTATTCCATTGAGGAAAGCCTTCTGTTAACAAACAGATATATTTATCTATGTATTCCTCTGTTTTTCTGGTAAAAACTTGACAAAATCAACTAAGTAAAATTCTTTTTTAGAAAAAGATCTTTATTAATAGTTTCTAAAAACACTACTACGTCTATTTCATTTTAAATCTGACTCCGCTCTTCCATTACATCCATCCTATCCATGAACTACTTTCCCTTCTCCTGTTTCCTCTCTTGCCCTTTATAAATATTTCTGGTTCCTCCTCACATGCTGCTTTTAAAGGGCTTGTATCACAACCAAGCATTTTTCTTTCTCATCTTTCTCTCACTTCCTTAAGAAGCGAAATTGTTGATTTGAAAGGATTTGAATTAGTGCAGTGGCTGCAGTTCTAATATTTTCACCCATTGGCATCTGTTTTTCAATGTGCACAGTAGAAACAGATTAGCAATTTTCCAAATCATTTTAGATTTCCATGAAAAAAAAATAGCTGTATATTATAGTATCAATTTCCATAGATATCCATTTTGTGGTGTCATTTCCCCCCCCCGATGAATCAAATCATGTTTTTAATTTGGAACAAAACGTGATAGATATGTTTAGTATTAGAACAGTGAATCTTCCTTTTCTGATGTGTTGAGTTCCAATTATTTGTCAAAATGTTCCCCTCTTCAAAAAATAATTGGTAATAAAATTCTGTCTCTCCCCCCCCCCGGGGCCATTTCTGCACAAGAAGGGAGGAGCAGTTCACTGCCTGTCAAGAGCTGTGTTTTTATAATCCAATTCACAGAAATTCAGAAACTGTGCTGTCTGCACCCCTCATTTTACATCGTACTACTGCAGAGAACAGCAGTAACAGCAGTTGCTGTATTTGCAACAGCAAGTCCCTGGCCACTCCCATTCCCCTCCCTCACTCCACCCCACCATCACTGATTGGTCTGTTTTTTTTTTTAAAAAAAAGCACATATTTTTAACACATTTCTGCATTGCTACATTTGCGCATAGGTATGTATATTCATTGATATGTGGAAAAAAACATGTTTTAACAGTTCATTACCAGATCTACTCTCTTCCCGCTGTCCGTTTAACACAAGAAGACAATAATGACGGCAGCCTGCCCTTGGATGGGCAAAGAGAGATAGGGGTGGAAGAGATGCAAGGGACAGCCTGGGAACGCCCACAACCAGCCACTTCTGTGATGTGAATTGATGCTACGCTTCTGCATGTAGGCAAAAAACGAAGCAGAACCAGTTTGGGAGATTTACATCAGAGTTTTTCTGTTTTTCACATACAGCGATTTCTCATCACAGTGAATTGCAGTGAACCATTCTAGGAGCTGAAATCATGCAGAACCACAAGGAAAATTACGAAGCTTAAACGGTTCATCATGCAGATGGGAGGATAAGAATTAAAGGTTACTACGATGTATTGATGTCGTGTGGAAATGGCCTTTCTCTCTCTTTCTGCTTTTTAAACTTCGGTCCTCCAAGTGTTTTGAACTTCAGCTCCCAAAATTCCTCAATGTTGGCTAAGCTGGCTAGAGCTTCTGGGAGCTGAAGTCCAAAATTCCTGGAGGACCAAAGTTTGGGAACCACTGAATCTGATTTGTATTCTGCTTCCCTCTGGGCATAGAACAGTACAGTAAAGGACAATAAAATCTTAGTAACACAAAAGTTTTAAAAAATAAACAATTCTGTTGAAAACATGCAGTTAGAACACATTAACTGTTTAAAACACATTAAAACATAGGCCATTTCTGCCTACACTGTTATAGTGTTATTATTCCACTTTCAACCTCCTGTGGAATTCTGGGATTTGTAGTTTACTGAGGCCAAAGAGCTCTCTGGCTCAGAATTCTAAATGCCCGTCCCTAAACTACAAACCCCAGAATTCCACAGGATGTTGAAAGTGGAATAACAGCACTATAACAGTGTAGGGCAGAAATGGCCATGGGTGGGAGAAATAAAAGCACAGCATGTCTCATTAAGAGACCCTTCTGCTGCAACAAGTTAATAGTGAAAAGGTTTTCCTTGATTTAAAAAAAAAAAAAGGTTTTGCCTGTGAGCAGGGAAGGAGCCAAGTAAACCTCTTGTAGAAGGGAGTTCCATAGCCTGGGATATGCCATTAAGAAGGCTGTCTGCTGTATCCTCACCAAACATGCCTCTGATGGTGGTGGGAGGTAGCTTCCCCTAAAGTACTTAAAAGTACTTACAACTCTGAATAACCACTCCCTGAAGTTTCATGTAATTAAACATCATGGAGTTCAACACCAAGGCCCTTTCGGCATCCTACCTTTTCTCAGTGCTGGGGTGCGGTGCTCACGTGAGCAGCCTCTTGTGAGAGGCCCTCACATCCAGGTTTCTTCCGCTCCGCATGAGCTTCCTGCTTGTGTGAGAGCCCCACCTCTTCCTTTCGCAGTTCAGCCTGGGACCTTCCCAGGCTGCACTGAGACAGAAAGTGTGACCGGCCAGGCTCCCTAGGCTCTGCATGCAAGGTAAGTGTGTGCGGGGCCTGGGAGCAATGCGCGACCACGTACCATTTTCGGATTAAAGATGAAAATGAAAAAGTGCATGAGTGGTGCCTGCCAGGCCCTGGAGCATTGCGCAAATGTGAGTGCGTCGTGTGGACAGCTCCTCACATTTGCGTGATGCTTGAAGGGCCTTTTTGCGTGGAAAATGCCATGCGAAAAGGGCCCAAGCCTTACAACAACCTGCCAGCCAATGGCCAGGAGCTTTGCGTCTCAAAGAAGGGCCACCACTGTGGTAAAACAGTGGCCCTAAGCTCCATCCCAGAGAGGCAGCCCAAACGGATACCATGGTCAATGCTATTAAAAACTGCTGAGAGGCAAAGTAGAACAAAAAAGGACACACTCACTTTGGCCACTTCCCACAGTAGGCGACCAGAACTGGTTCCATACCATAACCAGGCCTGAATCCAGATTAAAATTAATCCAGATAATCCATCTCTTCCTGAACCTTCTGGAACTGGGTGGCTACTACATGTTCCAGTTCCTCACCTAAGAGAGGTATGTTGGAGCTTGGTCAATAATTCTCTTCTATGGAGAAATCCAGGGAGGATATTTTTTCCAGCAATGTCCTCACCACAGCCTCTTTTAGACAGGCTGGAAATCTACTTTGATGCAAGGAGGTAATCACTGCTCCCTTACCCATTCAGCCAGCTGTCTTTGGGCTGCCTTTGTGAACCAGGAAGAAGCCAGTATGTATGAGGCACCTCTCGCTTCTCTAAAAGTCCTGTTCACATCCTCAGGTTGCACAAACTGAAATGTGTCCAATAACACTGGCCAAGCAGGAGTCAAGGTTACATCCCCTGGATCTCAATTATAGCATCCAAGTCAGGATTGAGAGTAGCAATTTAGTCTGCAGCAGAATTTTAGCTTGTGGGGGATAGGTTGGGAAATCTATCCAGGCTATTTGAAGTAGAGGGAACAGTGTGGGAGCAGCCAAACCCTTGATAATGATTGCACTATCCTATGCCTACCCAATCTGTATTTCCCAAGATTTTTCAGTAGTCTTAGGTCTATTCAGTAGTCTTGGGTCTATTGGGTGCTGCCGCAACACCCTCAGATGTGGCCAGCAAGCTTAAATCCCTTTATTTAAATGACTCTATAGGTAGCACTTGGTGGCAACTCTTTAACTCCTTAGTCCTCTTGTCAGTCCAGTCATATGACACACAATTGTGACATCAGAGATCACCCCCACTATGACATCTGTTGATGTCAGTATCTATTCTGTGCACTGGAAGTAACTAGCTGAGAGTCCCAGATGTCAGAGCTAATATCAGATGGAGGCAATGAACCTGGAAAACCAAGCATGCTGATGACACTGTGGTCAAGACCAGAGTACAAGGAATTGTACCAGGATGGTAGGTTTGGCAGCTTTATCACCCATTGTCATGCTCTGCTTCCAGAACATGAACTCTGATTCAAAGTCTGAAACAGGGGACATACCAGAGGCTGAAACAGGGGGCATACCTGGACCTGCTGTACAGGAAGAGGTTACAGTGCCACAAACAGAACAGTAGGTGGTACCAGCTCCAGCAGAGAGTCATGCCCCTTTAGACACAGAAGAGCACTTATCTATAACCACCTTTGCAGAACGCAGACAACAAAGAGAAAGCCAGTGTCACTCTCTCAGAATTTATAACCAGCAACAATTAATCAAGCCACAGCTGCACTAGGCTTCAGACTTGTATAGCTGCTGCCCTTCCCCTTAAGGAGCTGTCAGAGTTTATCTGACCTTCTACCATGCTGGATACCTTATTGAGCGCTGGACTGACTTTGGGCTTTCTCTCTTTCCCTCTTGCCTTGGAACTCTGTTGAACTTTATTTATGACCTTGTGCTTACTGCCTGGAAGTAAGTAATGCAATGGGAGCTATTCAGTTTGTTTTGTTTGATATATCAGCTGTGCTTCTGGGACTGAGATAGGACACCTGTACCTACAACTATGGCCTTTTGTTACTGCCTAAAGAGTGGAAATTAGAGAAAATAGCTCTTTTTATTATTTTGAAATGATAACCAACTATTTTTCCCCTTAAAAACACCCTGAGACCAATCACAATAAAATCCTGGACAATAAGTTGAATGGAGCTTTCTCTATAGCATTTGGAGGTGCATTTCTAGGAGACAGATGTCAACATTTCAACTGAATGCTAATGGTCATCCTGCTAGTCTGTATTGTATCAACAGGCCTCTTGGTTGTTATGAAAGTTTCCTTGTTCTTGTGTTCAAGAAAGATAAGTAAAAACTAAAGGGAGTGTAAGAAGTCAATGGTAAGACCAGTTCCATTTGTTTTTTTTCCTCTGGTCCTATAGGGTAGTAGGTGTTAAAAAACCTAAGCTTTTCCTTCCTTTTTTCTGGAAATACATCCTGAGAGGTTCAGAGAGCTGGAGACCCCAGCTGGCATTCCTAGGCATGCTCCAGGCTGACTCACCTTCATAAAAATACCCTAAATGACCAAGACCTCCCAGTTAAGCTCTTTAGCCTCTGTTCATTTGAAAATAGTGTCTATTCCCACAGGAGAAAAATTATCAAGTCATGCTAGAATCTGATGTAAATAAGAGTTTTGTACATTCTTATCACTTGAATAGTTGTGAGGATATGTAGTTTGGCGGGTTGTGAATGTTTAGCTAATTGTGAGAACACTATAAGTTCCTTTTTATAGAGTCATAGATTCATAGAATTGGAAGGGACCTCATGAGTTGGATTGAGGTAGAAAAGGCCTGAGCTGTCAAATGTCCACTGCATCCCTAATGACATGCTTTGTTCCAGACTTACTCTTCCTTCTGCCCCAGGAAGAGGTAATGTTGGATGGTCTGGAGTGGATGTGGAATACTGCCAGGAGGATGCTTGGTGTTTTTTAAGGGCTGGATGTCATCCATAGGTGGCAAATCTGGAACTTCGGTGGTTGTTCATGGATTGAGCCTGTACTGCAGGCTGTTACAATGACTCTTCCTCCTTTCTAGAGATAACACTAGATTCAGAAGTCTTAATTTGGACAAGGTCAGTGGAAGCCTTTTAGTATCATGTTGTGGTGGACTTGGGCAATTTTAGCAATAGGATATTGGGCTAGATGGACTCTTGTCTGAATTCTTCTTACTTTCCCCTCCTATGTCTGTCTTTATGACCGTTTCTGCATTACTCTGTTATAGTGCTATTATTCCACTTAAAACATCCTATGGAATCCTAGGGTTTGCAGTTTAGGGAGGGGCCTTTAGAATTCTCAGCCACAGAACTCTTTGGCCTCAGCAAACTACAGACCCCAGAATTCCACAAGATGTTGAAAATTGAATAATAGCACTATAACAGTGTAGTGCAGAAAGGCCTTATGTTATTTTCATTGCCAATTTGTCTCCTTAGAAGAGATGAAAATGTAAAGAGATGTAAATTATTGCCACGTTGCCCAGTGAAAAGATTTTTTGTTTGTTTGTTTTCATTCTCACAAGTAAGCTTGAGAAAGCAAAGATTTAATGTGTCATCTCCAGCACCCCATTCCTCTTAGTATTAATCTCTTGACTGCCCTGCCATTTGTAATACATGCATCATTCATTGATCTAGTTTTCTGGAGCTTTTAGAGAGAAGCAATACAAGAGCCACTGGTGCTAAATCAGCATCCAGAACCTCAGTAAAGCAGCTTTCCCAAGTCAGGGCTATGTACATCATCTATTTCTAAAGAAGGAAAAACCAAATTCTGCAACCCATATATATTGCTTAAACATATTGGGTTGTTTTGCATAACTCAGCCTGGTGATGTTGATCATAAGTAGGAGCAAGGAGTTGTCAAATGAATACGGAAGAACACAGGGAGTTGTTTTAACCCTACTCAAGTAAATGGTTGGACTAGCCCTGAATAGTCTGTGCTGATTGGTCCCTGGCTCTTCAGGGTCTTGTAGCTAGATATTACCCACCTTTCTCTCTATATAACAGGAATCAGTCCTGGGATGTCTTCCATATAAATAAGTGTTCTAACCCTTACCAGTAGCCTTGAACTATGGCCCTTTCTGCTACTCTGGCATCATAACCTTCTGAAAGCTGGGATTCTAGCTCCTTATCTCGTCAGTCACATGCAGCTAGGTACATTCACCTGTTTGGAACTAGTTGAATTAGGCCTCTGTCTTCTCTTACATGGGGCCTGAGAATCCCAGAGACCCTGACTTCTGTATATGGGGCCAAATTCCAAGTTGAGGCTCACTGAGTGGGTCAGTGGAGTGGAGCCTGGAGTGGGTCAGATCAGAAGAAGGAACATCCATACCACACTGAGCTGCAGCCTCCACCAAGACTTGCCAGAGGCTAGGAAGAAGTTAGGAGACTTTGAGAAAATGTACTTAAAAGTCAAATGTTCTTGTCTCCTCCTGGATGTGATACAGAAGAGTAATTAACCCTGGCTACTGTCATGCTTGGCTTCAGGCTTGGAAAGCCAGTGCTCCAATCTAACTGCATGTTTACATACTTGGAGTATTTATTCTTCAACGACTTTAATCATTATTCTCCCTGTGATCCCATTCCCCAGCCCACCCCATCTGTTGGTGGCTGCTATTTAAATAAGCCAATTGGAGTGAATGGGGTTCCACAACATTCCCCAACTCTTTTAGTTTGCCTTGAAATTCCAGGAAGCCTCTGTGTAAGTCAGGATGACCATGAAGATAATGGTACTCTTCATGCTTCCTTTGTGCTCTAGTGTCTGGAGGTTTGTGACTCTCTGTAGTTCCATGTGCCTCCCTCCTTATTAAGGATACATCATAAATAACTTACGCAATTCACTTGTGTAATTCTCTGCTGAACATGATTGCCTTTTCCAGGAAGCAGAGCTTGGAAATGTTACTTTTTTCTGGGGGGTGGGGGATTATACTCTTTGCAAATAATTATATTATTATTTGCAAATAATTATATTATCATATTATATTATTCCAGAAACAATGGGAGTTGTGGTTGAAAATATAACTGTGCCAAGTCCTGGCTACAAGATATGAGCACAGATTACCCCATTAATATTTTAGACAAGGTTTACCAACAGATTTGAAAATGCCCCTTGCAGGAAAACAGACTTATTCTAAAGAACAAGTGTTGGGGAGGGCTATCACTTTTCTGATTTGCTCATGGGCTTTCTGGCAACATCTAGCTAGCTATTAGTTTAAAAATATATGCTTGATTAGATAGATACTTGGTTTGATCCATCAGAGCTTCTCTTCTGTGCATATGCCAATTCACATTTTTGGCCTTGATCTGGCAAAATTAAACGTAAGAGAAGAAAAACATGGATTTTTTTCAAGTAAGCCACTAGCATAATTCAGTTTAACAGCATGGTGTTTTTTCTTTCTGTTCAATTGACACCCATCATCATCTCCTGATGAAGACTCCATCTCAAGCACTGGTAAGTTTCTTGCATGATAAGCAGTGATGTATTTAAGTCTTTTACTCCAAGTCTCAAGTCAAGTCTCAAGTCCTTGAAGATACTTTCAAGTCAAGTCTCGACTCAAGTCTCAAGTCTGGGAACCTACTTTATACCCCAACCTGTATTCCAGAATTCCTGGATACAATTGATTAAAGTCAGTTTTAAAAATTTAAGTAGAGTCAGCCCTCCACTTTTGTGATTTTGCCATCTGCAGCTTCAGAAATGGGGAATAGGATCCTTCTTACTTCCTATTTGCAAAGCTCGTCTTCTGCTTTTAGGAAAAGATTTAGAAAGCTCCTCCTATATGAAGCAGTGATGGGCTGCTGAGCAGACCTCAACCCCACCTCAACCCCATTTGCTGTTTTCTCTGTGAAATGTGTCCACACTTTGTACTTGAGACAGATTTTCATGTGACCAGTAAGTCATAAGGCTTCTGGATGAATGTGTTATGCTACTGAACCAAGCATAGCAAGTCAGTCACTAAAAATATGCAAGTCTCAAGTTGAGTCGAGTCAGTGTGTAATTTTTGCCAAGTCAAGTCACTGAGGTGATTTAAGTCTGACTTGAGTCCAAGTCAATGGACTTCAGTCTACATCATTGATGATAAGCCTATGTATTTGAATCTGTCAAGGCGTGAGTGTGTGTGAATTTGAGAAAGAAAAAGAGAGCAGATGATTGTCAAGCTCAATGTAACTTCTAGTAACCTGAAAAGAATTTGCTTGTTGCCAGTCTGTGCCAGAGAAGCATGCTGATACCAGATAATGTTTTCTTCTTATATCTCAGGAGCTGCTACAAATCCCAAGACTACTATTGCAACTAGTAAGTGTTGAAAGCAGTGAGAGGAACTGGCATTTATGTTTTGTTAGTGTAGAGACAGAGATCTATTTTCGTGGCTTTAATAATCACATTTGAGTCATAGCAGTGAGTTGCTATTTTAATGCCAGATTGGTAGTTCATGTTCAATGAATGTTTGTGTTATCTACACCAACGGCAGAATAACTGCTTGTGTCATCTAACTAATAGCAAAATAAATCAAATAGAAATATCACAGTAAAAATAGTACAAAAGAGGAGCCCTGGTGGCGCAGTGGTAAAATGCCAGTACTGCAAGCCACAAACCACAAGGTTGTGAGTTCGATCCTGCCGGGCTCCAAGGTTGACTCAGCCTTCCATCCTTTCGCAGGTCGGTAAAATGAGTACCCAGCTTGTTGGGGGCATGTATAGAAATGTTTCGAAATACATGCTATTTGTAAGTTGTTCACCGCCTCGATCCATATGGAGAGGCGGGATACAAATAAATAATAAAAAAGATAATGCTTTTATTACAATTCTGAAATAACCTGCAGGAATTCTAAAAAGAGTATCTCCAAAGCTTACAACTGGCCATTGGTAGTTTACAAGGTAAGAGGCAGAGCTTTATACTATTCCATTTTTTTTTCTCAACTGTGCATCAAGGACATCCTTATTATAGCAATTCTACAGTAGAGCACAGACTTAGGGAATGCCTGAAAACTTTAAGTTTTAAAGCAGATGGATGTAGACTGAGTCCACATCTAAACCACAAGGGACTAAAGTGTCAAGTCTCAATATCCAATCCATTTCTTTTCTAAGCAGGATGCTATCATTCTGGGGGAAAGTTTCTAAAACACCCAAAAGTGTAGATCCTTGAAAAGAATGAACAATGCTCCAGATAGGAACAACCAGAACAGTATTAGAATCACTGCATGCAAATCATGTTACCCTATTAGCTTTTCAGAGAGGGTTTGCCACAATTGCCTTCTTCTGAGGTTGAGAGTGTGTGACTTGCCCAAGGTCTCCTAGTGAATATCCCCGGCTGATTAAGGAATTTAACCCCAGTCTCCAACACTCAGATCACCACATACATTGGCTCTGGTGCAGTGGATTACTTCTCGTATTTCACCAAGTATGTTGCCCACAATATAAACATGCACACAAAGGGCTGCTATCAAGGCCATAGTAGTGAATGGTGTTCAGTCAGGAGACAGGTTTTTCTTTACCTGCTTGACATTGAATTTAAGCCAGGTTGTGCTGAAAAACAAAACAGAACACCACCACCAACAGCAGCAACAACACATTTCCCTTTCTCTGTAGCGGAATTGAGATAGAGACCCACGGTTTTAGAAAAAAGATTTATTGTGCACACTGTCCCAGTGAGATACCTCTCAAAAGTCTGGGCCCCGCCTCCTTACATTCAGAGCAATTTATACATCTCCAATACAAGTACATCACGTGTTCAAGAAAAGCAAACTGATGGGTACAGAGGTTCTCACCAGTGTGTGCCAACAAAATGTTGCGAATCTTCTGTAATGCTGCCAAGAGCTAGCACATCAAGCCAAACTGATAACATTCCATTACACAAAGTTCTTTTGTCTCCTTTAAACACAGAGGGACTTCAGTTCCAGAGGAAGTTAACTGCTCTTTGCTCACACCCAGAAGTCATCTAGGCTGACCCGAAACTGCATGTCCACTATATCTCTTTGCCCTAGGGCAATTTTGCAGTGAAGATGGGACTGCTACCATGTATAAAACTGGTCTTGGGAACCAAATGCTTCATTCTCAACTCACTTGCAGGGAACACATGCCAGAATTAGTCCATGGGTTTCTTTCAATGTGAAGGGGATAAATTGGAACTTGGTGAAATTACCTTTCTGGACAACAGATCCTAGAAGGCTCCAGCCAGCGTGGCTAGCAGACAGGCTTGCCCACTTTTGGAGGAAGAGCAGTACCAAAAAAAAAAAAAGTTACTTTTCCAAGCACTGAGATAAGTAGATAGGAATGGAAGAACAATTCTTGTGGAAATGATTCAAGTGTCATGCTTTGCTTATTGGAGGGATCCTATTTAATGAAATTACATTTTCTTCACTCTACAGAAACTTCTGCACAATCCAGTACCACCAATGGTGGTAAGTCCTTGGTCTAGATATTTGGGTCATATTGTCAGTCTGTCTCGAAACTTCATTTTGATGCAGAATTGCTACATATGGTTCATTTGCCTTTCCCCAGACGACAGTATAACTTCTGAAGCCGCTCCTAAAAGTGATGAGTATGGTAAGTGTTGGAAAATTCTACCATTCTCTCTTCCCCCCTCTTGTTCTAGAACAAATGGAGCTGAGCTAATACAGAGTTAACGGTTGCTCTGTTGCTATGGTATGTGACCCAGGATACATTCTAGTGTCAGTTACTGGTCACACTTAGAAGCCAACGACTCTCCCTACAGCAATCTGGCTTCTCGTAACTTCTCTCTACTGTGCTAACCTATTCACTAAGAAGTTGGTGAGTTTAAAATGAAGACACCATCTTCCCAAATCCTTTTGTTAGTTAAAATCTAGTTTCTCTAATGGATATTATAAAATTTATTAGTAAATCTTTTAAATTTGAAACCTGATCTTCTTTTGTGTCATGTTTTATCACTTAGGGGGAACTTGGTCTGCTCTGTCTCTTTTGTAAACTGTTATGTATTTTTACTTCACCCTCTATTTAATTTTTTTTTATTTGTTTCCTCTTTATTTATTTATTTTGTTTGTTTAGATTCCTCTTTGTTTATTTATTTTGTCTATTTAGCTTTCCCTTTTGTTTTCCTCCTTTTTCAATACCTCCCTATTTTATCTTGTCTTAACTTTACTAGCTTTAAGTTATTTCTCTGGACACGACCTCAGGTAAACTTTAATTATTGCGTTTTCTTAGCTCAATCCCAGACCTTTTCCATTTGTTCAAATTACTAGTTGCTTTCAATGATCAAGATATCAGCGTCGAAATCAGATCAAAAACAAAAATTATCAACTGTACAAATACCTCTTAAATTATACTAATGTTAACCAATGTGTACAAATCAGGTTTCCAATGCTACCATTTTTTTTTTAAACTAATTTCTGTAATGGTAAGTGTTAGCCTTGGAGTAAAAATATTATTCAAGTGATCCACAGACAGTGGTCAACAGAATTTAAGTTTAGAGAAACCACAAACAGTACATCATTTTCTCTACGGAATTTCACAGCCCAGACGTTTTCCCCTTCTTAATCCTTCCCCCTCCCTTCTCTTTATATCAAGCCTTCCCACCTCGTTCCACTGTTCTATTCTCTCTTCCTCACTGTGCTTCCTCCCATCTTCTTCTGTCATGCTGTTTAAATGTTTGCTTAACTTTATTTCTCCTTAGACATTTTACTTCTTTGTTTGTTTGTTTTTTACTTATTTCTAGTCCACTGTTCTTACACTCAGTGTCAGCATCCCCTTTTTTCAGCTCTTGCCGGTTCCTCCTCCTCTGTTCTCGTTTCTCCGTCATCTCTTCCCCCCCTTCCACTGCTCTTTACTTTAGCACCGGTCTACTCCAGTTCTATGTTCTATATTTTTCCTCTATTCCTCTTGTTGTTCCTTCTGTACATTAAGCCTTGGAAGCAGACTAATGTCTATTATGCTCTCACTTCTTTCCGTGCTTCCGAACCTCCATACTTTCGCCTGTATATTCATCCCTTGTAAATTTTATTTAATGTCTTCTATCTCGGATCAGGTCAAAAAAAGGAAGAGGATTCTATCAGTTACCTTAAATCGTAAGACACTGAGTTTTTTAAATATTTAAAGTCAAAAAGACGCCCTGGAGTCGCAGTCTTGGCTCCACGTGTTCCTTTCCTGCTTGTCTAAAAATCAGACTTACAGAGTTGTAGCTTCTTGCAGGTTAGAGATTTAGTTATCGGCTTCTCTCAATAAAGAAACGTTGGGTTTCACTTACCCTCAATGGTGGAAATGTTGTTATTTGTTTAATCCAGGTGAAATAATTGTTCCAACAGTGGTGACGTGGCCAGAGCCTCTAGGGCTGCCTGGTGAGGTAATGGCGACTCTGCGATCCCGTCAGTTCTCTCTGTGAGCAGATCTCCCTTCTCCCATCTCTCACTCCCTCTGCACACTACTGCTGATCTCGGGTCCCCTCAAGTCGCCTCCATATTCCCCCTTACCGAGAGGTCTTCATCTCCTTCAAATTGATTTTTAATTGGAGATTCCAACCTCATCGGGACTTCAGGACTCCGCAGCTCTGTGGATTCCCGACCTAACGCCACATCATCTCCACCAGTATAATAGGATAATAGTTGTCAGGGGCATGGGCCCGGCTGGGCCTGTTGCTGCCCCTGAGGCCGCTGCGGCTGAGGGGCCTTGTCTGGAGGCCGACGCGGCCGACGGCTCAGGCCTGGTGGCCGTGGGAGAGGCTGCCGGGCCTAGAGCCACCTACCTAGAGGCTGCAGGCCCCGGGCCTGCTCCGGGGCTCCGCCCACTTGCGGCCCCGATCCGCGGGAGGCCTGGGAGTCTGCCTGCGGTCCCGATCCAGAGGAGGCGACGGGCAGAGAGCTTGCAGCTGTGAGGCACAGCCCAGCTGCGAGCCCTCAGCCACATGGCCACACCTGATTGGTCGGCCCTCAGCCACATGGCCACGCCTGATTGGTCGGCCCTCAGCCACATGGCCATGCCTGATTGGTCGGTGCCTGGCTTGGAGGGCTATTGAGGCAGGCGCCGGGCTGTGGAAGGCACGGAGCAACAACTGTTGGTCAACTGTGGTCCTGCTGTCCGTGCCTTGTTCCTGCCCTCGCCTGAAACCAGTCCTCCTGTTCGCCTTAGTCAAGTAACCTGCCCTATGTACTTTAACAGCCTGTGTTTATTTCTGTTAAGACTGCATTAAAGCCCTGCAGCTCTAACCAGCTCCCCTGCCTCTGCCTGACCACCGCCTGGCACTGACAGATTGTTGCTCAGTCTCTTCAGGCAGCATGGATGGGGAGAACGCGGCCCTGCAGGCCCAGCTGGCTGCTCAGGCCCAAGAGAACCAAGGGCTGCGCGCTCAAGTGGACCACCTTTCGCATGCTCTGCAAGTGCTGCAGTTCCAGATGGGGCAGCTACAGGCAACCCAGCCCCAGCCTGCTTCCAAGGTCCCTATGGCTGTACCGCAGTGTTTTTCGGGGGAGCCTACAGAGCTGGAGACCTTCATTGCTAACTGCCGGCTGTACATCCAAGTCCGGGCCCAAGACTTCCCGGATGAGCGTGCCCAGGTGGCGTTCATGATTAGCCTGTTGGCCGGTATGCCTGCCAAGTGGGCTACGTCCCTGCTTCGGGAGAACAGTGTAGTCTTGGACAGCATGGCTGCGTTCCTGCAGGCTTTCCGGGCCGTATGGGGGGATCCCGTCCGGTCTGAGACCGTGAGCCGCCAGCTCCGCCGGCTGCAGCAGGGGAGGAGCTCGGTGCGAGACTACACCACCTCCTTCCGGCTCTTGGCCCAGGACGTGGCCTACAATGACCCGGCTCTTCAGGATCAATTCAAGGCCGGCCTCTCGGCAGAAATTCTGGACGAACTGGCCCGCAGGTCCCCACCCACGACCCTTGAGCAGCTTATCCAGCAGGCCCTCCGCATTGACGGGCATCTGGAAGCCCGCCGGCAGGCCCGCCGCGCTGGAACCTCAAGTGTGCGCACCTGGGCGCCCGCTCCACGAGAGACGGAGGGTCTGCTCAGCCGGACCAGTTCCGGTGCCATCCCGGCTTCCTCGAGCCCGGAGGAGCCTATGCAGCTTGGGGGGCGCGGCCCCGGCTGACCGCCGAGGAGAAGGAGCGGCGGCGGCGGGCTGGCCTGTGCCTCTACTGCGGGCGGGGGGATACTTCGCTTGCGTGTGCCCGGCCAAGACACCAGCTACCAGCGCGGCGGGAGAAGCCAACCCCCAGGGCTAGAAGGCCTGCGAGGCCTGGGGGAGCCCGGCAGCAGGGACACTGCAGACCCACACGAGAGGCAACGAGATCCACTCCTGGTGGCCGCCATGGTATGCCTCGGCGGGCAGCACCGATACCCGTGGGGGCCATGCTTGACTCCGGGGCGTCCAACAACTTCCTGGACCTCCAGTTTGCCCAGGATCACCGGATACCGTTGGAGCCCCTACCCAAGCCTCGCCCGGTGGAGACCATCGACGGACGATTGCTGAGGTCGGGCCCCATCACCCACCGGACGGTGGAGGTGGGTCTGGAAATCCAGGGCCATTATGAGCGGACCCGCTTCCTGGTCACGGCGGTGCCCCACTTCCCGCTGGTGCTGGGCATGCCATGGCTCTCGCGCCATGACCCCCGAATCTCGTGGTCGCGGCGCGAGGTGCTCTTCGCCTCCGAGTACTGCCAGGAGCACTGCTGGCCTGAGAAGCTGCTGGCTACCCTGGAGGCCCCTGGTCCTGCAACTTCCGTCAAGCTGCCACCCAAGTACCAGGAATATGTGGACGTGTTTGACCAGAAGGAGGCCGATCGCCTACCTCCCCACTGGGTTTATGACTGCGCCATCGACTTGGTCCCGGGGGCGCCGATTCCTGCTGGTCGCATCTACGCGCTTTCGGAACCCGAGCTGGCAGCCCTAAGGGACTTCCTGGAAAAGAACCTGCGCCGGGGCTTCGTGCGGCCATCGACGTCACCGGCGGGGGCGCCGGTGCTGTTTGTCCGCAAGAAGTCGGGGGAACTCCGGCTCTGCAATGATTACCGCGCACTTAACCGGATCACCATCCGCAACCGCTCCCCACTCCCCTTGATTCCGGAGTTGCTGGAGCGCCTGCGGCACGCGACGATCTTCAGCAAGCTGGACCTCCGCGGGGCCTACAACCTGGTTCGGGTTCGGGCAGGAGACGAGTGGAAGACGGCGTTCCAGACCCGGTATGGCCACTATGAATATACGGTTATGCCCTTCGGCCTCTGTAACGCCCCAGCCGTGTTCCAGCACTTTGTCAACGACGTCTTCTGCGACTACCTGGACCGGTTCGTGATTATCTACCTTGACGACTTCCTGATTTACTCCCCAAATCAGCAGGTCCACGACGCTCACGTACGGGCGGTTTTGCAGCGGCTCCGGGAGCACCGCCTGTACGCGAAGCTCGAGAAGTGTGCCTTCGACCTCTCGGAGGTCGATTTCTTGGGCTACCGAGTGTCTCATCGGGGAGTGGAGATGGATCCGGCCAAGGTAGAGGCGATCGTGTCCTGGCAGCCGCCAGCCAGCCGCAAAGATGTCCAGCGCTTCTTAGGGTTCGCGAACTTCTATCGGAAGTTCATCCCCGAGTACGCGACCCTAGCGACCCCCATCACCAGCGTGCTCCGGGGAAAAGCACCCTTCCGGTGGACCGAGGAGGCCCAGCAGGTGTTCGAGCGGCTGAAAACCTGCTTCACGTCTGAGCCGGTTCTTCAGCACCCGGACCCCAGGCGGCCGTTTGTAGTGGAGACCGACGCCTCGGATGTGGCGGTCGGGGCGGTCCTGTTGCAAGCTGGGGGTCCAGAGGGCCAACTCCGACCTTGTGCCTACTACTCGCGGCAGCTGTCTTCCCCCGAGCGGAACTATACCATCTGGGAGAAGGAACTCCTGGCGGTTAAGGCGGCCTTCGAGGCCTGGCGGCACCTGCTGGAGGGCGCCCGGCATCCGGTGCAGGTACGGACTGACCACCGCAACCTGGAGTACCTCCAGACCGCCCGCAAGCTGACTCCGCGGCAGATGCGGTGGGCCCAGTTCTTCTCGCGGTTTCATTTCCAGCTCCAGTATGTGCCGCGGGCTCGTAACCGCTGCGCCGACGCCCTGTCCCGGAAGCCAGAGTATGCCGCGACTCCGGAGCCCAAGGTGCGGTCCACTATCCTGCGCCCGGAAAACTTTGCGTCGGTGGTGGAGGTAGCCACCCTGGCGGAGCGGATCCGGGAGGCCCAGGCTCGGGAGCCGCCCCGGGGGCCCCTTCGGCTGGGGGACGCCTCCTCCCCGTGGTCCCAACGGGAGGGGCTGCTGTATCACAAGGGCCATTTGTTTGTTCCAACAGGTCCGTGCCGGGACGAGGTGTTGCGGCTCTGCCATGACAGCAAACCCGCGGGGCACTTTGGCCCGTTCAAGACCATGCACCTGGTGACCCGCGAGTTCTGGTGGCCCCGGGTACGAGGGGACATCGACCGCTACGTCCGCACATGCCCCGTGTGCCGCCGCGCCAAGGACCCGCCGGGGAAACCTCCTGGTCTCCTCCAACCTCTACCAACTCCGACAGGTCCCTGGAAGGCGGTGTCCATGGACTTTATCACCGAGCTCCCCCCGTCTCGAGGACACACGGTCATACTGGTGGCGGTGGACCTTTTCACCAAGATGGTGCACTTTGTCCCGTGCCCGTTACTGCCCACCGCCAAGGAGACGGCTCGCCTAGTGTTACACCATGTGTTCCGGCTCCACGGCCTCCCTGAAGGGATCGTGTCCGATCGGGGACCCCAATTCACGGCCCGGTTCTGGCAGTGCCTGCTGCATCAACTGGACGTAGAGCCCCGCTTGTCTTCTGCCCACCACCCACAGACGGACGGCCAGACGGAACGTACCAACGCAACCCTGGAGCAGTACCTACGTTGCTACAGCTGCTACCAGCAGGACGACTGGCGGAGTTTGCCTATAATAACACCATCCACGCCTCCACCCAGCAGACCCCGTTCTTCGCCAACTACGGCTACCATCCATGTTGGTTCCCGGCTGTCGGGGCACCATCCGCGGTGCCCGCCACCGACCAATGGCTCCAGGAGCTGCGGGCATTGCAGAGCCTGCTGCAGGAGCAACTAGAGCTTGCCAAGGTGGCATACAAGCGGACCACCGACCGCCACCGCCAACCGGGCCCGCCGTTGCAGGTCGGGGAGCTGGTCTGGCTATCCACCTGCTTCCTCCCGACAGGTCGCCCCAGGCACAAGCTGGATGCCCGGTTCATTGGGCCCTTTGAAGTCACGGCCCAGTTGAACCCCGTGGCTTATCGGCTGCAGCTTCCGCACAACCTGTGGGTTCACTCCGTGTTCCATAGGTCACTCTTGCTGCCGGCCTCGGGAGTGCGTCCCGACGCCGGACCAGGTCCACCTCCAGCGTCTGTGATTGTGGATGGCGAGGAAGAATTCGAAGTGGCTGAAATCCTTGACTCCCGCTGGCAGAGAGGGCGCTTGCAGTACCTCGTAGACTGGCGTGGCTACGGGCCGGAGGAACGGTCCTGGGAGGATGCCACCGATGTCCACGCGCCCCGGCTGGTGCGGGCCTTTCACCGGCGCTTCCCCGCCAAGCCGCGGCCTCGGCGGGGTAGGGGGGGCGAGTCTGGGGAAGGGGGTGATGTCAGGGGCATGGGCCCGGCTGGGCCTGTTGCTGCCCCTGAGGCCGCTGCAGCTGAGGGGCCTTGTCTGGAGGCCGACGCGGCCGACGGCTCGGGCCTGGTGGCCGTGGGAGAGGCTGCCGGGCCTAGAGCCACCTACCTAGAGGCTGCAGGCCCCGGGCCTGCTCCAGGGGCTCCGCCCACTCACGGCCCCGATCTGCGGGAGGCCTGGGAGTCTGCCTGCGGTCCCGATCCAGAGGAGGCGACGGGCAGAGAGCTTGCAGCTGTGAGGCACAGCCCAGCTGCGAGCCCTCAGCCACATGGCCACGCCTGATTGGTCGGTGCCTGGCTTGGAGGGCTATTTGAGGCAGGCGCCGGGCTGTGGAAGGCACGGAGCAACAACTGTTGGTCAACTGTGGTCCTGCTGTCCGTGCCTTGTTCCTGCCCTCGCCTGAAACCAGTCCTCCTGTTCGCCTTAGTCAAGTAACCTGCCCTATGTACTTTAACAGCCTGTGTTTATTTCTGTTAAGACTGCATTAAAGCCCTGCAGCTCTAACCAGCTCCCCTGCCTCTGCCTGACCACTGCCTGGCACTGACAATAGTGAACAACAAAACATAATAGTAAAAGTAGAAGAAGTAGAAGAAGTAGAAGAAGTAATAGAAGTAAAAGAAGAAAGAAGAAAGAAAAGAAGAAAGTAGAAAGTAAAGAAGATGATGGCAGCAGGGAAGAGAAAGGCGGCTATGGGCCAAACACAAATCCAAACACTGATACAAAGAAGAGCTTCTACAGAAATTAAGCTACCGAGTACAGAAGCAAGGACATCATTGCTGGAAAACCAGAGCATGGTACAAAGCGGAGGAACAGACATAACAGAAGAAATAAGAAAATTGACTATGACTTTCAAGAGCGAAATGAGGGAAACAAGAACAGAAATGAAACAGATGAGAGCAGAAATAAAAACTGATTTAAAGAAAGAATTAGAAATGTTCAATAACAAATTAGATAACATCACATAGGAACTGAAGCACATGAATGAGAAGGTTAAAGATATAAAAGAAAGAACTCTAAAGATGGAATCACAGACAAGAAAAATGGAAGAAAGGACAAAATATCTTGAGAAGGCGACGCTATCAATAGATATTAAGAACAGAAATAAGTCAATTAAAATAAGAGGATTACGAGAAGGACCACAGGAAGAGCTATACAAAAGGCTGACACAACCACTGGCTCAATTCATAGACTGGGTCCCAGAACAACTAGATTTAGAGCTGGACAGAATTTTTCGAGTCAACTCGGCAGTAGCCAAAAGGAGAAATATACCACACGACATCGTGGTCTATTTCTTAAGGGAAAGGGTGAAAGACCTGGTGCTGCAACAAAGTTACAGAAAGAAACTGGTGGTTGATGGAAATGCGCTGAAAATTTTTAAAGACATGCACCCAATGACACTAAAGAAAAGAAGAGAATACAGCTTTGTGATGCAACCTCTAAGAAATAGAGGTATACGGTGTACCTGGGAAAGAACTGAGGGGATTTCTTTTATGTGGAATCAAAAAAAGTTGTATTAAATACAATAATGAAAGCAAGAGACTTTTGGAAAAAATACAAGGAAGAGTTGAATAAGATGGTTGAAGAAACACAAAATCAGGAAGAAGAAATGGTCAAGGATACTGGGCAACCACCACAAGAAATAGAAAAAATGTTAGGAAAACATTTTTGTTTTTGTTACGAATGTTCCAAATGTTAGGAAAGGAAGCAAAAGGAGAAAGAGTGGCCTATAGACCAAAAGAGGGAGGAAGAAGAAGAGGGAGAATAAGAGGAAGAGATCGAGGAGGAAGAAGAGGAAGGAGGAGAATAATCAAACTCTATAGATCCAGAACTAGAGGAAGAGACAGAAGAGACCGAGGAATAAATCATCAGAAAATGCAAGATATAAAATGAGACTGAAATTATTGTCCTGGAATGTTCGAGGCTTAAACTCCCCATATAAAAGAAAATGCGTCTTTTATAAATCAGAAAAACTAAATTTGGATATAATTGCATTGCAAGAAACCCACATTAAAAACAAAGATTAAAAATATATTAGGAATCCTAAACTAGGTCAATCATTCTCATCATCAATAGATTAAAAAAAAAAAAAGGAGTAACTATATTTGTAAACAACAGGTTCGAAGCGAATCAAATCCTCAGTGATGAAGCAAGACACTGGATATTAATAGAAGCAAATATAAGGGACTTAAAATTAATAGTAGTAGCTGTGTGTGGCCCGTTAGAGAATAAAAGTAAGTTTTATTCAAAACTGTTAGACAGACTATTGGATCTAAAGGTAGAAGACCATAAGATGGTTTTCATGGGTGCTGGAATGGGGAAT